>CM053787.1:468952477-469577477 GCA_028749045.1 Cupressus sempervirens
AGCTATAAAAGTAGGTTTTGTAACCCTTCCAAGGGTTGATCTTTTCTATGATTCTATATTAGTTGTGTCACATACTCTACTATTGTAATTCCCTTTTCCTCTAAGTTAATATAATTTTTTATTGTATCTCCTTCCTCCATTAATATATTATGCAATAATTTCTTGCCTTATATTGATGTATTGCCTCCATTTTTCAATTGTATGATTGTATCTATTGAATTAAATAGAGTGAAACTCCTTCCTTATAGCATTCTTCTAGTTTCTAGTCTACATTTAATTGTTGAGTTAAGAAAAGATTGAATCTATGTATGCTGAGATTATGTTGATGAATTGTGCATTTCAAGGAAGGGATGAGATTGAACATACTATTTGGTGTATCACCCCTGTATATTAGATTAGGTAGTTTTATTTTCATGCATTTCCTTCTCCCTTTTCCTCTCAAGTAGTTAGGTGCACCATGATAGTAAGGAAATCAGCCTTCTCCAGAGACTTAATCTCATTGTTCAAGTCTCACAACTTGGAGATTGTTTCTATATTTCACAAGGTTTCCTTTAGGTCAAAACTTTAGGAAAGGGTACAAACTTTTTTTACAATAGTTTTTGACATGCCTAGTGGGATAGATATTGAAACACTTCTTAAGTCTACTAGTTCACTAATGTCAAAGAAATAACTTTAGACTCATGCTAAGGAAACAGTGCTATTATTAGCATTTTAAGCCTTTGAGAGGCTCTCATTCAAGAACTTGGTGACTCTATCTCTATATCTTGGTTTCAGACTAGAACTATTGTGATTCATGCCCAAAGCTCAAACAAGGGCATCTCTAGTGGTACTTTTTAGTATAATGAACTTTCATTTTCAAATCCTAGAAGAAAAATAAGTAGACTCTCTTTATCACTAGCTAGGAGTTGATAAGTAACACATAAACCTATAAGATCTCTTTCTACTCTTGTTGATAGATCACAATCTAGGGTACCATCTTTCCATCTGAATAGATCACTATTTCACATGGCCCTCCCTAGAAATCATTTTTTTCCACCTTTAATGATGGGAGTCCTCTTATTTCAGCCCAAACATATGATATCCTAGTTATTCCACTTAAAATTCTACCTAGCTTTATTGGTAAAACCTCTATTTCCCCAATAGAACATATTCAAGAAGTCTCAAATATTTGTAATATACATGGTATTAAAGAGGATGATATTGTTGTTAGATTACTGGCTTCATCTCTAAAGGGAAAAGACTTATACTGGTATAGAGGATTACCACATAATTTTATTAATAACTGGGATGAGTTAGGAGAAAGACTTTATTAAAAATTTGAAGATAAAAGTGATCACTTATCACTCTTAGAGAATCTAACTACCATTAAGAGAGAACCCCATGAATATATGATAGATTTTAATTACAAATTTCAAAAGACATGGGATAGAATACTTATAGTAAAGCCTTCCCCTAGTAATGCTTTCTTGTATTACCTAAGAGGTTTCAATATTAATATTTCTATCACTTTACAAACCATGGGGGGATACCTTACCAACTATATATGAAATTTTCATAAGGGCAAAAAATATCTTGATTCAAGGAGGTAAGTTAGATCTAAGGCCTCCAATGCCTTTCTTCTTAGACATGCCTACTCATTAGCCTATAGTAGTCCCTATTCCTACCACTTCAACATGTCAACCTCTTGTTATAGCCCTAGTAGCTTCTACATCTTTGAGTTGGATAGATAAAATTTAGGAAATGATGCAAATTATGATGTAGAATATAGACAAGAAGTTTCAAGATCAAGAGAGGAAGTTGAAGAATAACTTCTTAGTGGTGCAGAAGATGAGTAACAAGGTGGTGACCAAAGAAATGCAACAAACTCAAAATGTTGGGCCTTTCTAGCCTCATTTTCAAACTCCCACATACAATAAACTACCAAATCAAGGTCAAGGTTATATTACACACAACCAAAATAGGCCTGTTGGAAACACCTCTGTAACAAATACAAGCACAAATCAAGTAAGGACATTAGTTCTTTGGAATAACCTTGCTCAGGAGAAGGATTTGTTTCCTTGCAATTATTATTACGGGTATTGTATTTGCCATAGGGTAGAATCATCCCAAGCAGTAACCACACAAGATCAAGTAGTAGGACAGCAATATAGTATTGGTCAACCTACTAATGAGCCCCACCTACAGTAGTAGGGTTATTGTTCTTTTATGAACCATCAGAGGAGCATTGTCATGCCAATCATGATAACTATGATGTTATTTCTTATAATACTAGAAGAAAAAGAAGAGCTATTGAGGATGCTACACCTCCTCCATCAAATCAGTCTTCAACTTTAGGGGTTGCTCCTAATGTTCTAGTTACTAGTGCATAACCAAATGTTACTCCCAATAGAAGCAAGATATGAGCAACAAGAAACCTACTAAATCTAAGACTTCTCAATTTTATTCATTAGTTCCTATAGGTCCCAAAGCTCTAGTCAAAAAATTTGGCACTCCTCTCAACATAATTGATTATATGAAAAAGATAATGGTTAATATTCCTATATGGGAAGTTGCCACTATACCATCATAGAAGGAGATACTACAATAGGGGCTAAAGGCTGTTGGGGTGTTAGATCAATCAGCCACCCTAGGTGATGTAACAAGTTTGGTGCATGAAGGAGATACAAGTAATAAAAACAAGTCTCCTCCTTTTTATGTTTCTTTGATTATAGGGGAAAAACTAGTTCATAATAGCATGATGGACTCTAGATCTATTATTTTAGTAAAGCCTAAATTTATTGTTGATGTCCTTGGCATTAAATATGAGCCAATGGTAAGGGATGTACTCTAGGTAGATGGTAGCTCTATCAAAACAATAAGCATCCTAAAAAATGTGGAAATGGCATTGCATGCATGCCCTAGTTGTACTGTCATTCAAGATATATCAGTAGCTAAGGTTAAGCCACATTTTTCCATTTATCTTTCTAGAGACTTCACTACAAAAATAGGTGGTCATAATGCAAAATATTGGTCCTATATGTTCTTTAGGACAAGATATTCCCAATGAGAGTTTCTTTAAGGGAAAAACCTCTAGCCCTTAACCACATAGAGACTTATACACCTAGTCCTATGAACATGAATTGTAGAATCCATGAGATAGGTGATAATTGTGTGACACATGAATCTCCCACTTCCTTGGTAGAGGTGCCTGACTATTTTTGAGTGGGCCACTTCTTATCAATTTGATCTAGTACAAGAAGCTCTGGAAATGGGCCTTGGCACATATTGTATATTAGAAAAGGATACTCCTAGTCCTAATCTCATGAAACTAGAAGAAGACATTGATGGATTCTGGATCATATTATTTGATGAATCAAGGAACAAAAATGGCTTAGGGGCTGGTGTGATGCTAGTCTCCCTTAGTTTGGAGAAGTTTTACTTCTCTTATAGACTCCAATTCAGTGGCACAAACAACATAGCAGAATATGAGGCTTTGATTCAAAGCCTCCAACTTGCACAAAGGAGAGGAATCAAATCTTTAAAGGTCTTTGGAGATAGTGAGCTGGTGGTTAACCAAGTGAGCAGTTAGAACATCACAAAGAATAATCTGCTCAAATCATACAAACATAGAGTTTGGGATATGCCTGACTTCTTTCAAGCATTCAATATTCAAAGTATTCCTAGAAGAGAAAATAAACATGTTGATAGACTTGCAGCAATAGGTGATCAATATGATGTACTAGTGCATGTTAAAGATAAAAGGGAGCAACACATTAGATTGGTTGTAACACCTACAGTTCCAGACAACCATGTTAATTGGTAGGTGTTTTACTCTAATGTGCAAATTGTAAATTTTTAGCAGAATGAAATAGAGTTCTCTGATAGGAAATAGTCCAAGCTACAAGATTGGTATGGTGATCTGATCATGAACCATAGCTCCAAAAAATTTCCTAAGGGTCTAATCACCTTAGAGAGTATTTGCAATCCTGATGACCAACCAAGGATTAGAGGTCTCAAATTAGTTGCAAGAAAAGATGATGATATACTAGTTACCATTGCTAATGGAAAAGTTATTCTCTGAAGCTAAATAAGAAAAATTTGTTCATTTATGTTGAGAATCCAATGATGTATTTACATGGACATATGATGATTTAAAGGGTTTTGACCCAAGTATGTTTCAACATACCATAGATTTAAATAATGATGCAAAGCATGTTAGACAAAAGCAAAGACCAGTCAACCCTAAGATTGAACCTATGATGAGAAAGGAGTTATCCAAGCTTATAGAAGCCAATATTATTTTTCCTATTAGGAATTCCTCTTGGGTAGCCAACCTTGTTCCTATTAGGAAGAAGAGTGAGGAAATTAGTTAATGTGTAGATTTTAAGGACATGAATAGGGACTCTCTCAAATAACAGCATCCTCTCCCTTCTATGGGGCAAATCTTATCAAGGTTAGTGGCTTTGAAAGATTTTCTTTCTTAAATGGGTTTTCTGGTTATAACCAAGTATTAGTTCATGAATCTGATAGATAGAAGAGAGCTTTCACAACTAAATGGGGTACCTATACCTATAGAAAAATGCCTTTTTGGCCAACCAATATAGGTGTTACTTTCCAAAAGGAAATGGAGATGGCTTTCAAAAGTATGGTTAAAACATTTGTGTTGGTCTACCTTGATGACATTATAGTTTATTCAAAGAGTGTGGCAGATCATTTTGGCCATTTGAAGTAAGTGTTCATCAAGTGTAGAAAATATGGTGTGTCCCTAAATCCAAGAAAGTATCTATTTGCTACTAGTTAGGGAAAGTTGCTAGGACATATTGTGTCCAAGCATGATTTAACCATTGATCTAGAATGAACAAAAGCAATCCTTTCTCTTCCACTCCCTAGTCATAAGAAAGGGTTGCAAAGCTTACTTGGTAGAATCAACTTTGTAAGAAGGTTTATTCCTAATCTTGCTACCATGGTTAAGCCTCTTATATCCATGTTAAAGAATAATATGGGGTTCACTTGGACAAAATAAGGAAGAGTCAATTTTGTAGAGATCAAAGAAGTAATAGCATTAGCCCCCACCCTTATCAATCCCAACATTTATTAGGACTTCATTGTCTATACTCTTGGGGGTGATTCAAGCATCTTAGTTGTCTTGGCACATTTGAATGATGTAGATGAAGAACAACCTATAGCCTTTTTTAGTCAAGGGCTAAAGGATTATGAGGATAAGTACATTTATGTTGAAAAGCAAGCTCTTGTTGTCATAAGAGCTTTAAAAAAATTCAAACATCTTTTGTCTCATAACAAGATCCAACTCTTAGTCCCGCATGCAAGTGTGAAGGATTTCCTCCTAAATAAAAATATCAATGAGAAAATAGTTGTATGGTGTTGGAAATATTCAAGACTATGTTAGGTTACTAAGAGGGGAGGGATGAATCAGTAACCAAAAACTTTATCAATTATAGATCTTAATTGTAGTAATTCAATTACCATTTAGTTCATCATATCTAATCTAATCTAATTGCATGCATGATAAACTGGAAACATAAAATATTCATTACACTTAAACACAATGATTTGGTGACCAGAAACCTTCCAAATAGAAAGTAAAACTAAGGTTGGGATGATACCCACAAAACTTGAATATTGCAACATAAAGTTGGCCTATTAATGCTTCCATTGATCAATTCTGATGATCTGCCCTATTAGGAGCAATTAGGACTACTAGGTCCACCTTGTTGATTTTACAAACACACAATGAAGTATCCACTCTATTAGGAGATTTAAGAAAGACTATAAAGTCTACCTTGTGAAAGGATTTTGATCGATTCACTTGTTAGGATGAAACAGTAGATCTCTGACTTACAACTAGATTGCTAATAGAGATTCCTTGATTATACTGATCACCTTTCTATGATAGATTTGTCACTATTGCTCCTTATGCTGATATGGCCTTCATAAATCTTTATTTTCTACTTATATTCACATTCTTGCACTTGCATTACATACACATTTTATTCCATACATCCTTGATATGATACAATACATCACATATATATATCAAACCAATTTGCAAAATTACAAAGTCAGCCATCAAATAGGTTAACACATTTATCACAAAGTCAACTCAAATGAAGACACTTAGGTTCTGAAGACTAACTTGGTGAAGTTTTGATACTTGACACCCACTATCATTACTTGGCATCGTTATGCACTTGCTAAATGTAGAAGCTCGGTCCATACTAATTGGTTTAAAGTAATCTTGAACACAGGTTGGACTGGTGACTCGGTAGATAATATGTAACTTGGCATAAACTGAATCACTTGGTAAACACATAAGCTTAGTTTACACTAGCTTTCCATTACATGAACAATGAATTCAATAGAAATTGCAATGCTTAGTAACCATTAAAATGCTTAGGTTGAACTGCTAGACTAAATCTTCTCAGTTTGAATGGTTGAGCTCCACACCAACTGAATACACTTGGTAACCATTGAAATGCTCAGTATCTACTGGAGTTAGTCCAGAATACTTGGTAGCAACTATAGAGCTCAGTGAATACTGAATTACATAGAAAACACTATAGACTATTCAATGAGCTTGGTATCCATACAAAATCTAAATAAGTGTGTGTCACTAATAACAAACTTGATTGATATGTCAACAATCTCCCCCTTTGGCATTAGTGACAAAAACACTTATCAACCAAAATCTTATATACATCACCATGTGATACTAGCTAGGTAGAATATATAGTTTTGAGATTTTTTCAAAATTTATCTTTGTAAGGTATGTTATACATCATACATTTTCCTCATAGCATGTTTCTCCCCTATACTATGTGTCTCTCCATATATATTATACCATGTGTCTCAACAATAATCTCCCCCTTTTTGGCAATAATGCCAAAGATTTATTCAGAACTTATCTACATGGAGACACCAAAATTAGATAAAAATTAGAATTTAACTTAAGAATAAGTGCCAAGGTTTTATCGCCAATAGTGGAATGTTCTGATGGTTCAGTTGTTGTGTTGTTATCCTTGCCATCAAGGTTCAAATCTCATGGGGATGAGGTCCCCCATTTGTGGTCTCACTAGTTCATAGCTCCAGGTCAAAGCATTTACCCCTCTTAAAAAAAAAAAAGTGCCAAGGTTTTATCCCAATTATCTTTCAAAATCTTGCATGTATGTAGAGCAATTTGTACTTCTGTAGAGAGTTATATCATGTGATCTTTAATAGAGAAGTTGTTGTCATGGATCAAGGTTTTTGAGTAAACAATATGTTTCTACATTATATCCATGATAGGAAGGATCATATTCTAAATATCAATCAATGTTGACCATATCCTTGCTTCTTCTCTTAATAATTATGCCTGCATGTCTAACAAAAATCTGATCTTCATGTAATGTGTAGAGCTTGAACTATGGTCAAGTTGCAACTGTTGAGCATTGGCTTTTAGGTCCTCATCAATTTTTGACAGTTTTCCCTTTATTTCCTTAGTGAACTCAAAAACAACACACAACTTCCCAAAAAGTGATGTCACATTAGTGTAGGAGGTCTCAAGATTGACCAAAATTGATGAAAGCTCAACTTGATGAATAGAAATTTGCTAAGCAATGTGCTCCAACACTTTACTATCAAATTTCTTTTCAGCTTTCTCAATGAGCTTTTATTGTCCACTAGTGTCCTCATTGAACTTGTTGACTACTTCTACTAATTGTAACAAAATAGGTTGAGAAGTATCAACCTCAATTCCTATAGCCTCAAACAAAAAATTTTGAGCATCATCTATAAATTTTATACTCTCTATCTCTTTCTTCTCTTAATTTTTGTTGCTTTTCCTTTTTTTGAAGAATTTCACCAAACTCATACATTTTATCTACAAAGATTATGAATATCCCATTTAGGGATTTATGTTTCCTCATCTAAGTCTATGTCATCCTCTATGTCCTTTCCTTTACTCAAAAATTTTGTACTCAGTTGAGCCTTAGGTTCAACTATCCTTGCACTTAATGCTTTTGTGTCTAGAATGGAAATAATATTTGATATACTAGGACTTGTAGTGAAAATTGATACAGTGCTAATCGATGGAATACTAACAAGAACGCTTATTGAATCCAAAACTGAAGAAGTCATAATTGAAGTATCCAAAATTGAAGTACTTTTTGTTGAAGAACTCAAAATTGTACAAGACACTATATTTATGACTGATGACATCAACTTAGTAGCTAAAGAAGAGAGAGGTTGCAACTCAGTGGATGAAGTGGAAATCACTTCTATTAATGATACATTGAGCTAAGTGGGGGTGAATAGTGATTAGACATTTAAAGTGTCTATGGTTGTCACAATCAAACTTGTTGAAGTTGTCTCCATGTTTGATTTTGCTAAGGGTTTTCTCAGGTAGTGAGGAAGTGAGGCAATGACTATAGTTTTTATCTTCATTGGGTCAATTTCCTCATCATCTTCCTTATCTTCCTCAGTAGCTATTGCTTCTTGCTCCTCTTCTTCTTCATTTTCTTTAGCTAATTGCTCCTTATATTCTCCATAATCAATAGTAACATAATGAGTTGTTCCTTCATCATCCTCTTCATCCTTACCTTCTTCTTCTTCATCATCCTTTACATCTACTAGGAAGTCACTTGGTTTATGCAGATGATAAACATTCTTTCACATGTTTGTAGCATTCTTAACTACATGCTCTATGTCTTTGATCAAAATTAAACATGTATTAGGCCTAAGAGTCATTTTATCCTCATTTTTCTTCAAAGACTCTTTTACCTCAATATCTTTCATGCTCAGTAGTAATTGCCTCAGGGTTTTTACATAAATGTCTTTTGTTGTTTGCATTGAAAAGTCCCATCTTGGCTTTGTTTTCTCTAACAAGTCATTAGATATTTGAGAGGCGATTTGATTTGGTGAATACTTCCATTTGCCCATTTTGGTCAACACCAGTTCTTCCACTTGTTTATGCTCTACCTCTATCCTTGTTTCATACTTCAAAGATTTGAAGTTTTTTATACCTACACCTTCTTCCATTTTTAAAAACTTTTCTTGGAAGGTGGGAGGAGGTTTGTTAAGGACAATATAACTTCCTTTCTTCCTAGACCTCCTTGTGAAGACTATAGTGGATGGTTTAGGTGGCTTGTACCTTGCCTTTATTCTTCATAGGTTCTTCTTCCCTTTTAGATTCCTCTTCATCCTCTACCTCTTCTACATATTCTCCTTTGCCTTCAATTAACATGAGAGGTGTGCTATATTTTAGTTTAGCTATCCTCCTCTTTCCTTTGTTAACTACTTGAGGGAGTTTTATCTCTAGTTCTATCCTCGCCTTGGCTTCATCATAGGTTCCAAAGTATGGAACCCTTTGGATCAAAAAGTTCATTAACTAGAGCTTCAATAATATCCTTTGCTTCATCAATATTTACCTCATAAGGAAGAGGTTTTACCTACACAATTCTAGGCTTTACTGCTTGGATGTAAACTTTGTCACAATCTACCATAAAAAACACATCATATTTTTAATCCTCAACTAACTTCTTAGGTATCCTAAACCTATTTTTCATTTTCTCTTTGAACACTTTGAAGTAGTTTTCCATAATGCTAACATAGTTCTCTCCCATTTTTGCAATATATTCATTTATCTAGTATAATGTGTGCCTTTGGAAGGGAAGAACTTCTGAACATAAAAGAAAAAACAAGCCAAAAGTAAACTCAATTTATAGGGGTTATCCTTGGATGTACTAATACTTTCCATGTTTTTGTTCAGTTGCTTCAATAATAGATCTACCAAGTCATAAGATAGATTTTTTTTCACCACTTTATAAGCTAAGTCCATAGCTTCACATGATACATTGTTAAGGCAACTCAAACTATATACCTTATGTGCTATAACATGGATCCCAAATTTTAGCTGTACATCTATCACACTGCTAATTTTCATGCCTCTACTATCCCACTCTATTAGGGTTTCCTTTTCCAGGTCAGCCCAAACAAGGGTTTTTGTGGTTTTATCGTTGGTGAGCATGGGGAGGCCAATGATGCAATGAATCATTTTCTTTGTAATCACAACTAGTTGCTCAAGCCATAGTTGACCATTATGCACTTAGCTTAGAATGTATCTAATCCATTTAATTTGAAAATTTTGGGGCATGTGGGGAATATGTGTTAAACCTTTTTCTTCCAAATGCTTATGCTTAGGTTTAAGAATTCCATTAACACACAATTCACTTAGGGCATCATCCATTTCTAGGGTACTAATTTCTTGAACAGAGCACTTGAAATGAGTACAAATATCATTAATAAGGAGTACCTTGGGAGGGATTTGCGATTGAGCTCTACTTGAGTCAAGGGTTTCTACAATTGTGGGCACAAGTTTAAAATTTGATGCTTTCCACTCAACTCCTCAAACCAACATCTTAGACCCTCTCTTCACTTTTTTGCTACTTGATGCTATTTTACTGGTAAACTATGAGAACCTTGATCACTCGCTGCAAATTTTCTTAAAGTCGCTTGATCCCATTGTAAATCACTTCTTCACGAGAGCACTTAGATTTTACAGTGAAAAATGAGTTTGATTTCATGCATTTTGTTAAAGATTTTCCATTAACGCTTGGTATGAAGGTAGCTAACTTGACATCATGCTTGACATCATGATTGACAGCCTATCATCCACTATTCTATTGATTACTCAATGAAGGTTTTGTGACTCAGTATCCATGTATATCTTGTTACTCCCGACCTTGCTCGATAGAGTTCATGACCCAACCTTACTTGATAGAGAAGGTAACTTGGTGATAATTGATACCAATCTTCCTCAGTGATCCTTTTGTATCCTGAATATTGATTTGGATCTTTGTCACCTTTCAATTGGAATTGTTTGAATGTGATCTTGATTATGTAGTTCCAGTTCTCCTTTGGAAACCTAGTTGGAAATGGTGGAGTCACCCACTTCTTGACTAACATAACCATCATTACTTGGACTAGCATCCTTAGTAGATTTAGGAATCCATTTTTGCCTCATCTGCTTTCAAATGTTATCTACTTTTGCCTTTTTTTCATCTTTAATTTTACCTATATTCATGCAATTTTTGGCTAGATGACTAAGTTCGATACAAGTGAAACATCTTATGGTGGTATCTCTTCTCCTCGTGTGATGTTTATCACAATTCATGCTGATGTGTCCAAATTCTCTATAATAATGACATCTAAACCAAGTGTTGTAGTCCCAACTGAATATTGCTTTCACAATTTTCTATGTTGGATTGAATGACTTAGTTTTGCATTTTGATGCCTTGTGACCTTGTTTCTTTCACTTTTGATACTTGCCCTCAAATTTTGGTTTCTCTTTGCATTCATTAGCCCTGTGACCATGCTGACTACAATTGTAGCATTTTCCATTAAATTTTTTTGTACCATTACTCCAACATTTGTTTGATGTATCATCTAACTTACCACAATGATTGCCAGTAGGTCTTTGATTCCTTTAAGCACCTTGTTTGGAGGATGCACCTTCTTCTTTGTATCCAATTCCTACTTTTTCTTTTTACCTATAGAAGTTTTACTCATTTAGTTGAACCATGTCTACTTGAGATTTCATCATTCTTTCATTGATTTAATTTTCAATGTTTAGGTTATTTTTCAATATTTCATTGATTTGATTTTTAGATCTCATCTCATTTCTTATTCTTTTATTGATTTGTCTTTATAAATATAGATCATTCTTTAATCTTTCATTAATCTATCTTTGGCTCATGATTTCCTCATTTACATTGGAGATTTGATCCATAAGATTTGCATGCTGAAGGGATTGGTTCTGGATCTCATTGTTTCTTCCATCCAGTTCTTCTTTTATTTTGTTCCTCTGTTCCAAGATTTCACACAACCTTACTAACTAAATTTCTTGTTCTCTTTTCAACTTTTTTACTTCTTCTTGCAGGGAACCATTCTTCTCTAGGAGTTCTTTGATTACATCATTTTCTTAATCTAAATTTCTTAAAGGGAAAAAGTCTTCAATTCTTTCTTCAATGTACTAATGATCATTCATCTAATTTTCAATTTCCTTTCTTCTTTTCAGGGATTGGGAAAGTTTCTCCTTAGCTTTCTTGAGTTGTGCAATGACCATTTTCAGATCCAACATTTTATTGTCAATTTTCTTATCAAGTTTGAATATCTCCATATCCTTGATCTTTTTCTCAAGCTATTAAACTTTTCCTAAGAACCACAAAGCTTTGATACCAATTGTTGGAAATATTCAAGAATATGCTAGGTTACTAAGAGGGGAGGGGTGAATCAATAACCAAAAACTTTATCAATTACAGATCTTAATTGCAATAATTCAAATACCATTTAGTTCATCACATCTAATCTAATTCCATGCATGATAAATTGGAAGCATAAAACATTCATAACACTTGAACACAATGATTTGGTGACCTAGAAACTTTCCAAATAGAAAGTAAAACTAAGGTTAGGATGATACCCACAAAACTTCAATACTACAACATAAAGTTGGGTTATTAAGGCTTATATTGATCACTTCTGATGATCTACATTGTTAGGAGTAACTAAGACTGCTAGGTCCACCTTGTAAGAGATTTTACAAACACACAATGAATTATGCACTCTATTAAGAGATTTAAGAAAGACTGTTAAGTCTACCTTGTGAAAGGATTTTGACTAGTTCACCAGAACTAGATTTCTGATAGAGATTCCTTTATTGTATTGATCACCTTTCTATGATAGATTTGTCACTATTGCTCCTTATGTTGATATGGCATTCATAAATCTTTATCTATTGCTTACATTTGCATTCTTTCACTTTCATTACATACATATTTCATTACATACATCCTTGATATGATACAATACATCACATATATCAATCCAATTTGCAAAATTAAAAAGTTATCCATCATATAGGTTAACACATACATCACAAAGTCAGTCCAAATGAAGACACTCAAGTTTTGAAGATTGACTTGGTGAAGTTCTTATACTCAGCACCCACTGTCATTACTCGGCATCATCATGCACTCAATAGACATAGAAGCTTGGTCCATATTGATCACTTCAAATTAGTCTTGAACTCTATCTGCACTAGTGACTTGGTAGATATTGTGTAACTTTCCATAAACTAAATCACTTGGTAAACACATAAGCTTGGTTTACACTAGCTTCACATTACATGAACTATGAATTTAGTAGAAACTGTAATGCTTGGTAACCATTGAAATGATTGGGTTAAACTACTAGACCGAATTTGCTCAATTTGAATTGTTGGGCTTCACACCTACTGAATACACTTGGTAACCACTAAAATTCTTAGTAGCTACTGGAGTTATTCTAGAAAACTTGGTAGTAACTATAGAGCTTGGTGGTTAATGAATTATAAGGAAAATACTTTAGACTATTCAATGAGCTTAGTAGACATACAAAATTTGAATAAGTGTGTGTCACTAATAAAAAACTTGACTAATATGTCAACAAGATGGACCACCAAGGTCATGGAATATGGTGTTGATATCAAGATCACAAAGCTTGTGAGAAACAAAGGATTGTGTGAGCAAATGATTTCATCCAAGGGGATGACTGAGGAGGTTGCATTAGTATTAATAGATGAGCAACCAATAGGGCATAAAGATCTAAAAAATTGGATGTGTGACATGACAACCTTCTTTCTAGGAGGATGATATCCATAAGGACTAGATAGGGCCAAAAGAAGACAATTCAAATTATAGTCTATTCTTTTTGTCCTAGTGGATGGGATTTTTTTCATGAAGGATCTCAATGGAACCTTATTGAGATGTATCAACCCTAATCAAATAGATAGAACGCTTAAAGATTTTCATGATGGCCCTGATGGAGGTCACTTCTGATCTAGAAAAATAGCCATGAAGGTCATGAGAGCTAGTTATTATTAGCCAAATATATTCCATGACTGTCATAAGCATGTAACAAAATGTGAGAAGTGTGCCTTCTTTTTAGGTAAACAAAGATTAGTAGTTCTTTCTTTTCATCTTATTTAGGTTAATCAACCATTTTCCCAATGGGGGCTATATTTTATTAGTCTTGTCAATCCACCTTCCATCTCTAGTCATAGGTGGATCTTAGCTACAATAGATTATTTCACAAGGTGGACAAAACGTTAGCCTTAAAGTATGCCATAGAAACCTTAGTAGTGGAATACCTTGATGGAATTGTTACCCAATTCAATGTTCTTTCAACAAAAATATTTGATAATGCCAAGTCCCTTATTGGGGCTCACATTTTTTCTTGAGTAGTTGACCATGACATATATTTGAGAACCTTCTCAAATTACTATCCCCAAGGAAATAGTTTGGCTAAGTCTTCCAACAAGAACTTGATCAAGATTATTAAGAGAACAATTGAGGAAAATCAAATGTGTTGGCATTCAAAGCTAAGGACATCCCTTTGGGATAACAAGATTACACCCAAGAGAGCAATTAGGAACTCAACCTTTATGTTAATGTATGGAAGGGAAGCAAGGCTTCCTATCTCACTTAAGTTCCCCTCTATGGAATTAGCTCATCAATTGGAGTTAATTAAGGATAATGCCATAATAGTTAAGATGGTAGAATTAATGGAATTACAAGAAAAAAAGGAAATAGGCTATGCAAACACTAAGACACATCAGTAGCAAGTCAAAAGGAGTTTTGAAAAGAAAGATAAGGCTGGGTTTTTCAGAGAAGGAGATCTAGCTCTCAACTAGAATGCAGAAAAAGTTAAGCCAAGTAGACACTCCAAGTTTGATGCTATTTGGAGTGGCCCATATATTATCACCAACTAAAAAGAGGCCAATATTTTTCAGCGATCTAGTCCTGATTGTGATATTCTGTCAATTCAAGTTATGAAATTTGTTGGTATTTTAAAACAACACAATTTCAAATTACCATGATGAGAACAAGATACATCTACAGGCAACTACTTCCAATCTTACACATACCCTTTCAGACACTAGGCCACCTATAAGGCTAGACCCTTCTACTTCAAGCTCTACAAAACCTAGGTGAGTGGACCTTGGATTCATTTATATGGTACCAATACTAAAACATAAACTTGAATCTAACAAAGCAGATAAAAAATCTTAATCTTCTAACACTTATGCGAAGATCTTAGACATGGAATAGCTAATAACATGACCAAAGAAATTGCTAAGCTAAGTGAGGGCAATTCTTTTTAGTTCCTTCAACATTGAAGGGAAAGATATTTGGTTAATGATGTTGATTTCAAAAAAAAAGCATGCAATGAACGACATAACACTTTGACCTTGTAGCTAATCAGTGCCTCCTCTATTGGGAAATCCCACAAACCCCTAACACACATCCCTAAAATTCATTGGCATATCCTATACATCAGAGTTTCTTGACCTATCTATTCACCTTGTGAATCAAACATCTTCATCTTTTTTAACCTCATAATTGACCTATCCCTTCATGAGATCTATAAATCTATGATGATAAATCAAGCATTTACATGACTCCTTGAGTCATAAGCAAAATAAATCAACATATACAACCAATAGATTGTAACTAAGTTTCATACTCTTTGTTTATAAAACACAAAAGATCATAAACAACATGAATGGGAGACAAGATATTAGATTGAGGATTAACTTGTTGATGTATTTTCATTCATTTCTTTGAAACAAATATAATAAGATGAATGAAATTGAAATGTAAAACTACCTAACAAATCAGAACTATCAGTATTCTTATTTCTTGTTGTTCATTACAAGGGAAATTGTTGAAGAAAATGGTGGAATCACATCTCTGGATCCAAAAATGTGGTCTCATAGACAAACTAGAACCAACCTCTACAATAGATGAGAAAGAGAAAGATATAGGAGAAGAATGGAATCCTAGATCTGATCTAGAAATGACATGTGTCCACTTGAATCCTCATACCTGCTACTGTAACATATCTCTCATCTTTCTACCCATGGAATCTGATATGATTTTCATCATTATTCTGTAACAAACCCAAAATATCTCTTCCTAAATGATGAAACCCCTTGTGTTACCAAAATATTTAAAATGCATCATGAAATGCTGATAATACCTTGATTCAATTGATTTGGACATGACAAAATTTGCCCATAACTACATTTTTACTACCTTTTACATTCACTCAATTCACCATTTGACTAGAAATCAGATTTGAACTACCCCAACTGAATGAAACTAAAAATTTGGTACCTATGAAAAATCCTCACATAACTTGAAGTAATGGCCTCCTGTACAAAAAAAAAAACTCCAAAAACAAAAAGCTTTTTCTCTCTCTCAATTCTAGTGCAATATAATACTTCTATACTTACTGATTAGAAATGCCTAGAATTTTAGTTTGAATTTTAGGCTTCTGTCATGGCTTTGAAAATGCATTTGAGAAAATATTAAACATTTTCTAAAGTTTGAACAATAGCTTTAAATCAAAATGTATTTAAAAATTTGTTGCACATTTAGAAAAAGGGGGAGGATAATAAAAAATTGTTATTTTATGCCTATTTGATTTTTTCATCCTTTCAACTAGGTCAAACTAATTTAACCAACCGTGACATGTGTCAATGTGTGACTCATTGGATTCCTACATAGTCATCTGACACTTGCCACCTAAGCACCATGTGTTATTGTCTCATTAGTCTTATGCTCTTCCATGTGGTGGATACATCATCAATCACTATGTCACTATCCTAGTCAGCATCATGCAATGTCATCATGACATGTGGCACCCTAGTCCATGTCAACATCCAATTGGTAGTGCCATGTCATCATCTCATCATCCTTCCATGTTTGTCACATGACATGTTAGCAAGGTGCCACATCATTGTGACATAGAGATGTCATGACACGTGGTACTGTCTGCCACATCAACACCTCAGAAAGCATGCCATTTCTAAAAGTCTTTGTCATGTGTTGATTTCTAATTTTTCTATTTGGTTTTACCACTTGTCAAGTTTTGGTTTGTTGTCAAATTCCACATTAGTATGATATCATCAAATTCATTCAAAATTCCATTATGTTTTCCATCTAGCCTATCTAGGCCCCACAACATAAGCCTTGTGTCTCAAAAGGCATGAGCCTTTGAGACACTGTGTTATGGATTGTTGGTACATTTAAAAGTTTGAAAGAGCATCCACACTGCAAATGTGGGATGAAAGTTCTATACCTAATTTCCTTTGCCAAGGAAGAAATCATAGCTATGGAAATCTATTTAGTGCCTTCCTACTTTCAAGACCAAAAACAAGCCCAGCAAAAGCCCAAGTTTGAAGATCTTCAAAACTCATAATCTCCTATGCCTAAAATGTTTTGTTTTGATTTATATATGGGTTTTAATATGACATGTGTGAGCTAGGAGCTCTTAAGGAATCTCTTTCTCCATCAGCATGTAGGTAGAGGTCCATGAGTAGATCACTTCTTACAGCTTCCCTATACATCTGTGACTTCAAAAATGTACACCAACATTTTGAGTATGAGGCAAAGGTAGTGGATGCTAAAAATGTGGGGAAAGAAATAATAAAGTTCCTCCATTTTGAGTGAATGGTTGTTTATATAGTGGTCTCCTTGTTTTGAATTCCACACTAGGGGATATATCTTCTTCTCCCTCATGAGTGGGTGTGTAAAATCTAGCTTAAAACATGTTATGGATGCCTTGGTTCTCCTCCTACACAATGTAAAATTTAACCATAAATGATGGCTCGTCCACTCCACATTCTTTTCAAATGGTGGCTTCCAGAAGTCTTATGAACCAACCCCATCCATGTTGATTTTAGGTGGAAGAACTAACAAGACAAAGTCATGGATTTCTATCATGGACCTCTGCCTTCTCTTGTGCCTCATCCCCAAGCTATGGACCTTTCCCTTCACATCATATTTTTCCTCTAATATTTTGCTTCTTTGCATGGCCTATCACTCTCTTCATCACACTACGTTACCTCCTTCATCTCATGCACAATGAAATTAAGCATATATTTGAATGAATTGCACTTAGGTGCCTCCATTTGGTTTTACATGAAGAAACTTTTGATTGCAAGGGCCTTCTTTGGCATGGCAGCCCTATTTTTGGTAGGTCACGTGTTCAAATCCACTGCAAGCCCACACTTCACATATAAGAGGAAAATGATCCACCACATACCACCTACAACCACAACAAATTACATTGTAAGAACAACATGCATAGCAAAGTAAGCAAATCTAACCACTGATTTTTCCAACTTAGTAATGATTTAAGCTCTCCTTTTCATGATTTATGTTCATCTTTTGAGGATTTTTGTTCTCACATTCAAGATTTGTGTTCTCATTTTCACAATTTCTATTACTAAAATCCAACATTGCTATTTCACTCAAGTTGTTGACTGGCTCATTTAGGATGTGTCTCAATCCTATTAACAATATCATTAATGAAATCTCCATAAAGATAATAGAGAAAAGTTTCTATTGAAAAAAACTTCCTAGGCATAAACTTTGTTGTATTAATGATGAAATCAAATCAAATAATCCTTTAGTTTACACCTTTTGGATTGTTTCACCATCATGCTTGAATTTTCTCTTATCCTCTATGTCCTCAAGTCACGCAAAATTTCTCTCATGAGGTACAAACCACTAATCTTAGTACATGATGACAAACTTTCCTTTTTTCCATTGATGTTGTTCCACATATTCATTTGCCCCATCACGATGATACTTGTTTGCTCAGGCTTGACCACCATATTACTATCGTATTCATTACATACATAGCCTTATATGTAGCCCATTGATCTCATATGTGAGTATGCACATCAAGGAATTATAATGATTAAAATCATTATAACATTTCTTTAAAAACCAATGCCTAATCAATCTGGTGAAATTAGTTAGGTCACAAAGTGGGTCTGGCTTTAAAAAAATCATTTTCAAACAACTAACCCTCCAAACTAATCCATTGAATATCTAAAATTGAGTTAAAGACATTCGACCACTCAACCATCCATTAAAACTTATTTTCTAAATTCTCCTGCAAACTATTAATTTCATACCAAGAATTCCTTTAACTAGCTTTAAAAACTAATCCAAATAGCTAACTAGGCTCTAAAATCAAACCTACTAATTCTTTATTCTACATTCTTGCACCCTGCCAAATCTTGTCTCATGATTAATTCTCGATCAAAAGATATTGACCGTCAAAGTTGCCTTCTAAAAACTACTTGAATTTGTAGAACTAGAAACACTTGCAAAAAAATGGTTTTTGTAAATGGAATGGACCTAGGAAAGTGTGTAGACAAATTTTTCAAGACTTGCAAACTGGCACTATAAAGAATTTTCAGAGTAGAATGCAACAGCACAATCCATTTGATCTCACCTATTAAAAATTCAAATTTAGAACATCTTGAACAGGGGTACTAACCAATCTGTACTTTATGATGCTAGTAAAACTTTACAAATTGATTTTGGAATCGCATTAGAAAATTGATCAAACATATTCATCATAAACTCAAATCTAAAACATAACAAGTCTCTAACCTCTAGAATACAATGAAAAATAAATGTTCTCATTTTAGTCAATTGGGTCAAAGTTATAACACATCAAACATGGCCTCCTAGAATGTTGAACAAAAATCTATCAGCATAACAACAATAGATGACCAACTTTGAGCAATTCAAAACCTAATCAAAACATATCAAAATGACTCAAAATTTGAAACATAGGTTCTCTGATATGGATATTAAACACTCCCAAATCAATGAGTAATGAAAAATTACTAGGTTTGAGATATTCAAATGAAAACATAGCTTCTTGTTGTTGTTTGACACGAGCAAAAATGCAAATTTGAAAATTTCTCAAAATGAAACTTCACAAAATGACTTGGAATGATAGTTTATCTTCATGAGACAAGTGGATATTCTAAATGCAAGGTTTGAGAAACATTAAACACCTCTTAGGCCTCAAATGGATAGTTAGGTACACATGCATTAAAAAGTGCTTATAGGGCTTTATTTTTAGAATGGTACTCAAAATTAGGGCTTAAATTTTGAGTCCCAACAATGGCTTTGTCTGGAGATGCACGTCCCTTGTGGGCATGTCAAGGATTTAAATCTCAAGAAGAAGTAGACCACACACTTCACAGCAAAAAAAATTCTCTTGAACAACTTTATTGAAAGAAAAAAACAACTACCCCTAAACTATACAAACAATGGCCCTAGGCCACCGAACTTCAACAAAAACTTTTACCTCTATCATAGATATGATTTTCATCTAAATTTTCATGAGGTAAGTTGGAAGCATCTCTTCTATTAGTTTTACCAATTAGATTAGCATTATGAATCAACTCAATTGGAAAAATTGAATCTACATCTTCACTTCCATAACACATATCAAAACTAGATTCATTCTCAACCACTTGCTCATTATGAAAGTATTGATCAACATGCTCAAATATATTAGAATTGAATTGAAACTTCTCTTCATCAAATGAATCATGCATGCTATCAATCTTGAATATGAAAGTTTCATAATCAACTTGGGGAAAAAGATCACACATATCTTGAAATTGTGTATCCTTATGTATAACCGGATGGTACTCAAACAAGAAATTAGATTTATACTCACAAATGTCATCAATGTCAAAGTCTGAAACTAATCCAAGGTCCTCCAATGGTTCATTATAATTAGCAAATGGACAAGTCATCATATTAGAGTATTCACCATAAAACTCATTGCAAGTTGCATGTTGATTTTCAATAACAACTTCATCAAACACCTTGTTATCAACATCATGAGATGTAACCTCATCATAATTACTATCGCACCTAGAAGAAGAAAAATATAGCCTCTTATAGTAGTAGGGTAGTGTGTCAATATCAAGCGTTTCCTCAACAAAATCTAAACATTCCATGTTCTCTTCAAAAAGTAGGTTGATAACTCCATGTAAAGCTTTTTTATAGACGTTATGAAAAGTGATGTACTGATCAACATCAAACTCTTCACCATACAATGGATTAATGAAAACCTTGAAATCATTTCTAACATCACTATCATGAACATTTTCAGTATATGAAGAAGAAGAATCAGAATTATCATATGAAGACACACCATCCATTCCATCAACAAAGAACGTAGAATATATATCAATGTTACTTGCATTGTCTTCATTAAGATGATTTAGATGTCTTACAAGCCAATCATCATGATCAATAGGTATCGATGCATTAATCTTAGAATTAGTCACATGTTGTTGATTATTAGTACATGCATCTTCATGACATTCATCTACACCACCAAGGAATCCATCTTTATACATGATCTCCTTAAACTCATATTGTGTAGACAACTCTCCTTCATAATTTTCAACTTCAAGATGATTTTTATAATTCCAAAATAGAACTTCACTTTCAAATTTAGAAAAATACTCATACCTTTACTTGCATAAGAGTACTTACTTTCATCATTGCTTTCTTCTTCTTGATTTGCATTAGATTCATATGAAGAAAAACATGTGCTATCATCATCCTCCTCTTTACTTGAGTAGTCACTCTCATCATTGTATTCACACGATGCTTCTTAATAACATATTGGATGAGCAATTGTGCCTTCATCACTTGAAACATAATTTTTAGCCTCTTCATCCTCATACTAAGATGAATTCCTTGTAACCTCATGATTAGTTATGTTATCAACACAATGCAATCCATCAATAGGAGATGGAATGAATGAAATTATTTCTTACATATTTAACTTATCAAGTGAATCCACCTTATCATCCACTACTGAAATACTACAAACATGTACACTCTCTTTAGCAAGAACAAAATCATCTTTCCTTTGAAAACAAGAAACTTCATCTTCAACTTTAGGTGTTTGTTACTTTGAATTTTTAGCAAAATTGTTTACAACAACAAGGGTACCTATATGCTGATCTAAAATTGAACACTCTTTATGGCATTGATTTCTCCTTTGAACCTCATCTTGCCAACAAACATTTCTAGAGAAGTGACTTTTAGTTAATCCCTACTTTATATTGTTTTCAATCTCTATTATTGTCATGAATTCCTAATACAAATTCTTAGGATCTTTATCTCTCAATAGATAACTCATCCTTTTATCATATACATCAAGATAGACCACTAAACACACTTGATCATCTAGCCTACATTTTTAGGAATCTTACTTAAAACTCTTGCAAATCTAATATTAAATTTGGGGACTAATTCATCATTCCTAATTTGGATCTTCGAGAACTTCTCAAAAGAATCAGAGTTTCTTATTCTTTCCCGGAACTACTTCATGAGGGTTGAATGTAATTCATCCCAAGATGAAATAGAACATGCCAGAAAAAAGGAAAACTAATCTCTAGCATCACCTTCCAAATTTTGAATAAACAACTTCATATGCATGACTTCATGAGCAATCTCAAAATCACCAACAAATCATTGAACATCTAAGCATGATGACTGGCTAAATTGTCATGGTTCCCACTGAATTTAGGCAAATACTTTCTAAGATCATATGACATGGAGTTTGGGAAACCATGAATGTCATTGAAAATTAATGGCATGTATCTCTTGGCAAAAATAGATCTATAATCTTTATTCATGAACTGCATACCAGGTGAAAAGATATTTGCCATTTCTAACAAACTTTCAACTCATTCACAAATAATACTTGCAGAATTTGTAACTTGCAGCAGATCTGAAATTCCTCTACCAATTTTAACTCCAAACATACTTTAAAATATAAAAATATTTTTTGAATCTATCCTTCATAAAGTATATTGAGATGTATCAAACCACTCTCTTGTTTAGTGCTGAAAGTGCCACTTGATGGAGAAACTTTTATGGAACTTACTTTCATGGAAAAGAAATCTCATGAAAGTGGAAAATACCTTGAGTTTTGATGTTTTCAAACTTAATTTATTGATTTGGCATAGGTAAAAACTCCATTTCTTCACACCATTGATAAAAAACAAGTAGATCCGCCATCTCCTAGAGGAGAACAAAATGAAATCATCATTGTGATTCATTCTTAACATTCAAATTTTGTATGACAGCAGATCACATACAACACTTCAAAACTTATCAGTCAAGAACTCATATATTATCTCTTCTTTCCTAAATCTTATCCTAACTTTCAAATCTACACAATTTAGTTGAAATCTCTTGAAAACATTTATATAGAACCAATCTACACTAGTACAGAGATCTTTTAGAGATTTGCCACTCAGAACTGTGAGAAAGATTTAAAACATGATTTATAGCATGACAAATCTAAACTAAACTTTCAACTTATGAGACTTGTAAATGATCAAAAACTTCAAAGAGAGAAAACACTTTTGATCAATTCTAACTCTAACTTTACAATAGTACTTTTTAAAAAAAAGATAAAACCTAGTAACAATACAATTTGCATTCAACCTTCAAAGATTTTTTTGTCTTGAATAAAGCATAACTGGGGTGCATGATATTTAAGTAAGAAGATTGGAAAACACATTAGACAACTTACTATTGCAACTTTTTCATGCACTTCCAACTGTATTGAATCTCCTTTTCTCAAATTCTCAATGTGTGTCTACCATTCAAATTCAATACAGTCCCCAACAAAGTCACCATTCTATTGGTGTTTTGAAACAACATGGTTTCAAATTACCCTAATGAGAATAAGATACATCTAGGGGTATCTACTTCCCATCTTCAACATACCCTTTTAGACACCGAGAAAACTATAAGGCTAGACCCTTCTTGTACTTCAAGCTCTACAAAACCTAGACGGGTGGACCTTGGATTCATTTATATGGTACTAGTGCTAAAACATACACTTGAATCTAAAAAAGTAGATAAAAACCCTTAATCTTCTAATCTTCTAACACTTATGCAAAGATCTTAGACATGGAATAGCTAATAACATGACCAAAGAAATAGCTAAGCTAAGTGAGGGCAATTATTTTCAATTCCTTCAACATTAAAGAGAATATATATTTGATTAATGATGTTGATTTTAGGAAAAAAATGACATGAACAACATAACACTCCAACCCTATAGCTAATTAGTGTCTCATCTATTGAGAAATCCCACAAACCCCTAACACACTTCCCTAAAATTCATTAACATATCCTATACATCATGACTTCCTGATCTATCTATTCACCTTGTGAATTAGACATATGCACCTTTCTGAACCTCATACTTGACCTATCCCTTCATGAGATCTACAAAGCTATGATGATAAATCAAGAATTTACATGACTCCTTGAATCAGAAGCAAAATAAATCAACATATACAACCAAAATATTACAAATAAATTTCATACTCTTTGTTTACAAAACATTAAAGATCACAAACAACATGAATGGGAGATAGGATATTAGAATAAAGATTAACTTGCAGCTACATTTTCATTCATTTCTTTGAAACAAATACAATAAGATGCAAGAAATTGAAATATAAAACTACCTAATAGATCAAAACTATCTGTATTCTTATTTCTTGTTGTTCATTACAATGGAAATTGTTGAATAAAATGGTGGAATCACAGCTCTAGATCCAACAATGTGGTCTTACAGAGAGACTGGAACCAACCTCTATAATAGATGAGAAAGAGAAAGATATAGGAGAAGAATGGAATCTTAGATTTGATCTAGAAGTGACATGTGTCCACTTGAATCCTCATTATCTACTATTGTAACACATCTCTCATCTTTCTACCCATGAAATTTGATATGATTTTTATCACTATTCTATAACAAACCCAAAATATAACTTCCTCACTGATGAAAACCCTTGTGTTACCAGAATATCTGAAATGCATCATGAAATGTTGATAATACCTTGATTCAACTAATTTGGATGTGATAAAGAAATTTCCATAACTACATTTTTACTACCTTTTACATTCACTCAGTTCCCCATTTTACTGGAAATTAGATCTGAACTACCCCAACTGAATAAAACTAAAAATTGGGTACCTAAGAAAAATCCTTGCATAACTTGAACCAATGGTCTCCCATATGAAAATAAACTCCATAAATGGAAATTCCATTCTCTCCCAATTCTGGTGATATATAATATTGCTATACTTATCGAAAATGCCCAAAATTTTAGTTTGGATTTCAAGCTCCTATCATGGCTTTGAAAATGCATTTGAGAAAATATTAAACATTTTCTAAAGTTTAAACTATAGCTATAAATAAAAATGTATTTAAAAATTTACTACACATTCAAAAAAAAGGGGAGGGTAATAAAAAGTTATTATTTTATGCCTATTTTAATTTTCCCTCCTTTCATCTGGGTCAAACTAGTTTGACTAGCCCTAACACATGTCAATGTGTGATTCATTGGATTCCTACATAGTCATGTAACACCCACTACCTAAGCACCACATGTCTCTATCCCATTGGTCTTCTATTTTTCCATGTGGCAATTGCATCATTGGTTGTTATGTCATTATCCTAGTCAGCATAATGCCACATCATTGTGACATAGCAATGTCACGACACGTGGTACCCTAGTCCATGTCAACATATGGTTGGTAGTTCCATGTCATCATCTCATCATCCTAAAATTTCAACTTTCCACATCATTGGTTACTATGCCACATAACACATCATAAAGGTGCCACATCATCATGACATAGCAACACGTGGCACTATCTACCACATCAGCACCTCAGGAAGTGTGCCATTTCTAAAAACCCTCCACCATGTGTTGATTTCTAATTTGTTCATCTAATTTACCACTTGTCAAGTTTCAGTTCATCATTAGATTCCACATAAGTATGACATCATCATAGTCATTCAAAATTCCATTATATTTTCCAAATGGCCTGTCTAGGCCCCACAAGATAAGCCTTGTGTCTCAAAAGGCATGAACCTTTGAGATACTATGATATGGATTGTTGGTACATTTAAAAGAGCATCCACACTGCAAATATGGGATAAAAAATTTGTACCTATTTTTCTTTTCCAAACTAGGAATCGTAGCTATGGAAATTTATTTAGTGCCTTCCTAATTTCAAGATTAACAACAAGCTCAATAGAAGCCCAAGTTTGAAGATTTTCAAAAATTATAATCTCCTATGCCTGCAATGTTTTTTTTGGATTTAGTTGTAGGTTTCAATATGACATGTGTGAGCTGGGAGCTCCCAAGGAATTTCTTTCTCCATCGGCATGTAGGTAGAGGCCCATGAGTAGATCACTTCTTATAGCCTCCCTATATATCTATGACTTCAAAAAATGTACATCAACATTTTGAGTATGAGGCAAAGGCAGTGGATACTAAAAATTTAGGGAAAGAAATAATAAAGTCCCTCTATTTTGGGTGAATAATGGCTTATATAGTGGTCTCCCTTTTTGGAATTCCATGCTAGGGGATATATCTTCTTCTCCCTCGTGAGTGGGTGTATAAAATCTAGCTTAAAACATGTTATGGACACCTTAGTTCTCCTCTTGTGCAATGTGAAATTTAACCATAAATGAGAGCTCCTCCACTCCACATTCTTTTTCAATGGTGGCTTCCACAAGTCTTCCCAACCAACCCCATCCATGTTAATTTTAGGTGGAAGCACTAACAAGACAAAGTTGTGGACCTCTCTCATGGAACTCTACCTTCTCCTGTGCCTCGTCCCCAAGCCATGGACCTTTCCCTTCACATCATGTTTTTCCTCTAACATTTTTCTTCTTTGCATGGCCTATCACTCCCTTCATCACACTACATTACCTCCTTCATCTCATGCACAATGAATTAAGCATATATTCAAATGAATTTCACTCAAGTGCCTCCATTTTGTTTTACCACAAAGATGCTTCTAGTTGCAGGGACCTTCTTTGGCATGGTAGCCCTAGTTTTAGTAGGTCATGTAATCAAGCCCACTACAGCCCTAAGCTTCACATATAAGAGGAAAATGATCCCCCACACACCACCTACAACCACAGCAATTCATATTGTAATAGCAACATGCATAGTAAAATAAGAAAATCTAACCACTAATTTCCCCAAATCAATTATGATTTAAGCTCTCCTTTTCATGATTTATGTTCATCTTTTGAGGATTTTTCTTCTCACTTTTAGGATTTGTATTCTCATTTTCACAATTTCTATTCATAAAATCCAATGTTGCTATTTCACTCAAGTTGTTGACTAGCTCATTTAGGATGTCTCTCAATCCTATTAATAGTATCATTAATTAAATCTCCATAAAGATAAAAGATAAAAGATTCTATTCAAGAAAAATTCCCAGGCATAAACTTTGTTGTACTAATGATGAAATTAGATCAAACTATCCTTCAATTTACACCTTCTTTTGGTTTGTTTCCCCATCATGCTTGAATTTTCTCTTATCCTCTATGTCTTCAAGTCACACAAAATTTCTCTCATGAGGTGCAAACCACTAATCTTACTACATGATGACATACTTTCCTTTTTCCCATGGATGTTGTTCAAAATATTCATTTACCCCATCACGATGATACTTGTATGTTCATGCTTGACCACAAAATTACTATTTTATTCATTACATGCATTTCTTTATATGTATCCAAATGATCTCATATGTGAGTATGCACATCAAGAAATTATAATGATTAAAATCATTATAACATTGCTAGTAAAACCAATGCCTAATCAATCAGGTGAAATTAGTTGGGCCATAAAGTGGGCTAGCTAAAAAAAAATCATTTTCAAAAAATGACCCTTCAAACTGATCCATTGAAAATTTGACATTGACTGAAAGCCATTCGACCATTGAACCATCCATTAAAACTCATCTTCTAACTTCTCCTGCAAACTATCAATTTCATATGAAGAGGTCCGTTGACTAGCTTTAAAAATTGATCCAATCACTTGACCAGGCTCTAAAATCAAACCTATTGATTCTTTGTTATGCATTCTTGCATCCTGCCAAATCTTGTCTCATGATGAATTCTCAATCAAAAGATATTGACCATCAAATTTTCCTTCTCAAAACTGCCTGAATTTGGAGAACTAGAAACATTGGTAGAAAAGTAGTTTTCGCAAACTGAATAGACCTAGGAAAGTGTGTAGATAGATTTTTCAAGACTTGAAAACTAGCATGTTTAAAGAATTTTTAAGTTAATATCACCTATTATGGATTCAAAGTTAAAACATCTTGAATATGGGTACCGACCAATCTACACTTTATGACACCAGTAAAACTTTACAAATTATTTTTGGAATCGTGTTTGAAAACTAATCAAATGGATTCATCATAAACTCAAATATGAAACATAGCATGTCTCTGACCTCTAGAATGCAATTCAAAAGGAATTTTCTTATTTCCATCAATTGGTTCAAGTTATAACAACTCGAAAAAGGCCTCCTAGAAGTTTGAGCAATTTGCATCAGCATGACAACATAAATGGTGGACTTTGAGGGATTCAAACCTAATCAAAACATATCAAAATGACTTGAAATCTGAAACATATTTTCTATGATATGGATATTAAACACTCCCAAAGTGGTGAGTAATGAAATATTACTTGGTGCAAGATATTCAAATGCAAACATAAACTCTTGTCACTATTTGACACTTAGGCAACAAACAGAACTTCCCAAAATGACTCAAAATGACAATTTATCTTCATGCAACAAGTGGATATATTGAATGCAAGGTATTAGAAACATTAAACACCTCTTAAGCCTCAAATGGATAGTCAAGTACACATGAAATAAAAAATTCTTATAGGGCTCAATTTTTAAAATGGTACTCAAAATTAGGGCTTAAATTTTGAGTCCCAACAGAATCTACCTTAAGCCTTTCTTCTAGACCAGGTTAGAAGGTTTTTTTAATATAGTAGAATAGTTTTCTTATTTTCAATAAGTGCACAAGAATAGGCTTTTCTCTATGAGAGGGTAATTTTTGATGTATTTTAGTTGCAGAGGTTGTAGAGTTGTAGTTTTGTTATAGAACAGAGTTATTTTGTGACTCCAGCCCAATGGATTTCTCAAAGGCAACTAGTCAAAAATTAACAAGAAAGCATCCCATCTAAGTCTCTAGAAATATTGGCCACTTCCCCCCCCCCCCCCACCGCCCCCCCTCCTCTTTTCCCAAAATTGAATATCTAGGGTGATATCCATGTCTATGTTCATTTGATTGGTTCATAATTACCATGCAAGCATATTAGGAACATGTAAAATTTTGACTTTCCTTTATGCCCCTAAATCTTCTATTTTTTATATCAAATGAAATTTTTTGGTTACAATGATATGAAACCTCTCTTCATTTCTCTGTCACAAATGTTTGAGACTTAACCGTTAGTTAAGTTACGAAGGTGTGAGATAGTCAACATAACCAATAATGTGGCTTCATAGCCATTGGAGATAACATCTAGTTTAGGGTTGTGAGAGAGTGAAATAGTTAGATGCAACATTGTAAGGGTTCATTTAAAGTTACAAATCTTGGTTGTGAAGGTCCATGTATCAACATGCATTATTTTTCACCATCAGATCTCAATTGATTGGCAATTGTCACTTCCCTAGATTCTAAAGATACATAGAATTTAGCCAATATAAGAATCCAAGTAATGGACATGTATCTCAATGGACCCCAATTCATTTTATCCTTCATCACATCATCACAGACAATCTTGGGCTTAAATAATTTTAAGTTGTGATGTTACAATTCAAGGAAGCAATCAAGTTTGACAGTCTTTGTATCTTCACTTGCAGTCAAGGTTAACCTGAGGTTATGTTTGTGATGATGCATTTTCCTTCATTCACTCATTCACATGGTTTGATGCATGGTTAAGTCTTAGAGCTATGATGGGGTGATCAATAGTTGATGTTGGTCTTCACAACTTTGCAAGTAGAAAAATAGTTAAGTATTCTCAGCTTATGAAACTGTGAAAAGTGTCATGTAGTCAAGTGAGGTGTTTCCACATTGTTGCAAATGAGTCAAGGTAACCCCTATTTTAGGCATAGAATTGGTGATTCCCCTTTATCACACACTCCCATGGTCAGATGATTGATCAACATCACTTAAAGATCAATAGTACTTAAAGATGGCATCGCAACATCGCAAGCCAACTTGATCAATGAAGAAATGCATTCACAAGGTTATGATAGCATGAAATAGTCAAGATCAATTTCATTTGTTTCTATTATAGTTGTGATGATGTGAAACTCTTTGATCGTACTGTTGCAGGGTTAGAAAATGAGTCAGATTCGTAGGTTGTGATGTTGCAATTCAAAAAATGTTAACTTTAGGAGGCTTCTATAAAGTCACATGGTTTCAAAAAATCTTGCATTTGGCAATTGCAAATAGGCAACACATTCAAAGCTAGAGGATTCACAATTTTGTAGGTAAAATAAATATTAAATCCCAAACTATTACGAGGGTACAAAGCAATTAGTTGGTGGACATCACAAGGTTACAATAGTATATGAACTAAGGTGTTTTCAAGTTTCAAAGTAGCAATATTTCATAAGACATGAAGAGGTCATAGTTTCATAGGTTCAAACACTTAATAGAGAAATGTAGTTTCAAAGCTATGAACATATATGAGCTGAAGTCATCATAATAGTTAGACTGCTAGACAAGGTGGAAAAATACTTCAAAGATATAGGGCCACATGGTGGATTTATTGTTTGAATCTATTTGACTAGCTAACATCACTGACTTGGCATGTTAGAATGTAATCAAAAGTGGCTCATTAATGGAAAATTGATTATATTGATCATCTACAACTACTTTTTGAGTGTTCTCCATGCCTGGTAAAATTAGAAGACATTCCATCACCGCCTTGGGTTATCCATCTACCCAACCATTCAGTTATGGCCATCATTTTTGTCCCTTCAAGGCATAAATTTACACATAAAGATATGATTTTTTGCATATGGATGCACACCTGATCAAATCCTTCTAGACCAGCATTGATTATCATTTGCAATTTGAAGGCAATAGTTGAATTTTGGCTTCTAGTGGAAGTTTTCTCAGTTATGCTTGAGCTATAAAAGAAATTTTTCTAACCTTTCCAAGGGTTGATCTTTTCTCTAATTCTATAGTAGTTGTATGACTTACTCTATCACTATAATTCCCTTTTCCTCTTAGTTAATATAATTCTTTATTGTATCTCCTTCTTCCATTAATATATTGTGCAATACCTTCTTGCCTTATGTTGATGTATTGCCTTCATTTTTCAATTGTATGATTGTATCTACTTGCCTTTTGAATGATATAGAGTGAAACTCATTCCTTACAACATTATTTTGGTTTTTGATCTACATATAATTGTTGAGTTAAGTAAGAATTGATAAGATTGAACAAACTATTTGGTGTATCACCCCTCTATATTAGATTAGGTAATTTGATTTTCATACATTTCCTTCTCCCTTTTCCTCTCAAGAAGTAGTTAGGTGCACCCTAATAGTAAGGAAGTTAGTCTTCTCCATAGACTCAATCTCATTGTTCAAGTCCCATAACGTGGAGATTATTTCTATGTTTCACAAGGTCTCCCTTAGGTCAAAACTTTGGAATAGGGTGCAAAGTTTTGTGACAACAACTATCTAGCTTACATCAAAATGTGTACCAAATTTTGAATCACTAAAATACATATAAGAACAAACATGTAGGATGGTTAACCATATGATGAGTCAAAATATTAAAGTATCAAACTACAGAGTCTCTAAGCATGAATGTAGGCTAGGCCATAGATGATGAGCTCCCAAGGATTAGTTCAAGTCCCTTAGGTTTGGTTTTTTGTTTTGAACATTATTTTCTTATGTTATCTCAATAATGAATCATATAGCTAGGATAAGAATAAAGTGTTAATTTATGTTCACACATTTAATGTTTGTATCTAGTTATTGAGTCTTTTACATGAAGCCAAATGAGTAAAATAACTTGAAGATTACAAATCTTTTATATATTTCTATGATGAAATGATTGAGGATGTTGTTGTGAATCAAGTTGCAAATCAACAATAGCAAGTCTTTATGACTACGAAATCACAAACAGTGAATGTTTTTTATTAGGAAAACAGGTTTTACAGGGATCCTGAAACCCAAAGTTTTACAGCAAAAAACAACATAAAGCAGAAAAAATAGAAAAAAGCTGCCTCAAAAGGCCAAAAACAAAAAGGCCCGAAGCCTGAGAAACAAAGGCCAAGAACAGAGCCTAGCGGACAGACTAGTGTCCCTTCTTTTCCTTTGCCTGTAGGGTTTCTACAGTGTCACTTTCCTTCTAGTTGGCCTCTTCCTCTTGGATTGTGGGGAGGAAATGCATCTGGTCCCCCTGACTTTCCTGGATTCCAGTCTCTTTCTGATGGCTGGTTCTGTACTCTGTACTCTACTCCACGTTCCCCACAAGATTGACATTGGTCAGATAGTCCCCCAGATTAATAATGTTTTCATTCAAGTTATGGAGGGTATCCACAATTTGTTTAGTCACAACCTGGTGGACTGAATCCAGCCTTTGGAACTTCTTCTCGAGCCAGGTGATTCTGTCCTCCTAATTGTCTCTGGGGTCTTAGCTTCTATCTTTTTCCTAGCTACCCACCTAGTCTTTACTACCTATGGCCTCATGATCCTTCACATCCCCCTGTTGTTGGTCTGGTTGGACCTATCCTTTAGAGTCTCAATTTCCTGAAAAAGCCACTTAATGGAGCAAAAATTGTTAATCAGGCTATTCTTTGCATTGTTGAGAAAGTTGAAACCCGTTTCACGAACATTGTCAGAGAGAACCAGAAGAGTCGGGTCAAGGAGCTCATCATAGTGGGTGCTACTATTGAGATCCCCCAACACCTAGATTTTAGCAGGTTCTCTAACAATGCCCATACTAACACTATCCATATTGAAATTTCTCCAGGCTCTTCTCTTATTTTTCCTGATGGCCTCCCCCCCTTTTCAACCATGATTTCTATTATCTCTTCTGGAGGCAAAATGGGGACCTCCAGGGCGGAGGTGGGCACAGTAGGGCTGGGGGGAAAATCAACGTGGTCACTAAGATGATCATGGGTTGGGGTCTAGTCCAATTTTCTTTTCTTGGGGTTATCCTAGGTTACCAAGGGGGTCTCCTCCTTCTTGTCATTATCTTTCTCCTTGTCGTCTTCCAACTCACTTTCCTTCTCTGCCACCGAGTTCGCCTCCTCCGACTCAATTTCTGACTCATCACTAGACTCCTTAGGATGAGGGTTAGGGGGGTTAGGGGGAGGGCACCTGGGGCTCTTCCTACTAGGGAAGCGAGGAGAGGGATTGGCTTTTGGAGTTTTAGACTTGATAGATTTCACAACGCGCACTTCCCCTAAGTCAGAGCTGGCAGTGTCCTCTGAGGAGCCACCTAAAACCCCAATGGACTTGACTCTTCTTTGGTTTTTTAGAAACTCAAAAATGAGGAGCAGAAGACCTTCATGAAGGGCAGGGTTCTTGACAAGACATTTCTTGTAACTCTCTATATTATTAGACATAGAAGTATAAATATAGAAAGGAGAGGAGATTTTCACTTTATGTCTAAAATGATTAAGCAGAACAAAATGATGGGTCCTAACTCTATCAAACCTAGGCTCCAAAGTGACATACTTGATGATGATCCTTAGAATAAGCCTCCATAACTTCTTGATGGACTCAATGTCATAGTAGGTGTCAATCTTTACCAGTTTTCTTTTTTCCTTGTCGTTCTTGACGAAAGCATTGACAACATTGGCGGACATCTTCTTATCCCTGAAGAAGCTCATGCCTTCCTAAGAGAAGCCTATCACCTCCGCAATGAGACCCTCTATGATTTGGTGGGAGACACCATCAATTTTGACCTTTTCATTGTGCTAGGTTTCAACCATAATCTTGGTAACCCCCGCATCGAAACCATGGAGCCTCTCCATGAAGCTGGTTTTGCCGCCCTTCTGGAGTTTTTTTCCAAACCTTCCCTTTTTCTTTCTAGCTCTCTGTTTCTCCCCATGGCTCTCTTTGAATCCTTTCTCCCACCATTGTGATATTATGCCTCTCTAACCCTAAACCCTTAACAGAATTACAGAGCTCAAAGATGAAAAAATTGTTAAGGATGAGAGCTTTAATGCGTGTATTATTGGGTTTAACTCTGGCTTTCTTCTACTCGTGTAATCTGTACACATTATTATGAAACTGTGGGGGTTTCGCATAACTCCAAGTGAATCCCTTTTTAAAACATGATTTATCATGTGTCATCATCATAAAAAGATTTTGAGTTGGTACCTTGAATTTGCTCCTTTCGGATGAGCTCCATAGCTGCCGCCAAAAAATGATTATTGTTTCCCCACATCATCACTGAATTGAATGTGACCACTGTGTTTGCGAACCAATCACCAACCACGTTAGCTTCACGGTAGACATGGCTGACGTGGTAATTTTTAAATTTGCTGAAGTCCATTTTTAGGTCCTCAATTATGCTTTCTATGGTCCATGATGGTTTGTTACTCCTAAAATACAATTTATTATATTTAGGGAGTCTCCTTCAAGCCACAATTTTTCGATCCCTAAGTCCAGGGCCAGCTTAACAGTGAGTCTAGCCGCACTGGCTTTAGCCAAATGGTTGGTTTGGTGACCAATAGGGGAGGAGATGGCAGCAATGCCCCCTTCCATGCTATTTCTTATGATTCCACCGCATCCAGTGGGGCCAGGGTTCCCCTTAGCCACTCCATTGAAATTGGCTTTATGCCAATTTTTGGGGGGGAAGGACCAAGTAGCCTGCTGTCTTTTTTTGATCCTTTCTTTCCTGGTCTTAATTTTCCCTCCATCTTTTATGTTTCCCTCTCTAGTTGTGGAATAGTTCTCTTTCATGAGGCCATCAATTTTCTCTGCTATAATACCCTCAAGAACTTCTCTATCTCTGAAAGTCCTGTTGTTGTGCTCCTTCCAGATTCCCCAGCAAAAGTGTGGGATAATCCAAGAACTCAAAATTTGGGATTCCAGGCCTTTGTGGTTGCTACTCCACTATATGAAGAAATCCTGGATACTGGCTGGCGAGCACCAGTAGAAGTTCATATTGGAAGTCAGAAGACTCCAAACTCTAGAGGAAAAGGGGCAGTGAATGAAAATGTGATTAACCGTTTCTAGGTCATGCTTATAGAGGCAGCATCTGCTGGGAATAATTTGGCCTCTCTTGGCTAAATTATCCAAGGTAAGGATTTTGTCTTACAAGAGGAGCCAAAATAAAATGTTGATTTTGGGCATTAATCTAGGGGTCCAGGCCTTGGCCCAAATAGGTTTCTCCCCTATGCCCACAAGGGGAAGATAGCCTGAGGCTACAGAATAATGGCCTTCGGAAGAGTCTCCCCAGACTAAGGCATCACCTTTTTGGTTGATGTTGATAGCGTTCAAAGAGGCCATCAAAGGATTGAGATCTTACAAAAGCTCCACCAGATTGTGCCATTCATTCCCATTTCTGTAGTTCCTAGCCAACATACCATATCTGCCTATAGCCTTATCAGCCCACCTGCCGAATGAAGGATGGTTATTGAGAGGTTCCTAAAAAAGCTAGTTGTCCTGACAAAAAAGGATTTTGTCTCCCATTCCAGCTTTCCATTTGGCCCTAGATTTAGCAAGGGGAAGGGCCTTCAAGATACCATTCCAAATGTTAGAACCCAATGGCAGCTCGGCCCCCTGGAAAATGGAGGAGAGAGACAGGCCTCCCAAGTACTTCTCAGCCAAGATGTCCCTCCAAACCCCTGTGCCTTGAAAGATGTGCCAAGGGAGTTTAACTAAGAGGGATTGATTGAGGTGAGAAAGTTTCCTGATTCCAAGACCTCCCTGGCTTTTGGGCAAGCAAACCTGATCTCAGGCTACAAACAGTGAATGTTGAGTTGCATTCAGGAACTAAGTTGCATTCATGAATTGAGTTACATTCAAGAACTAAGTTACAATCAGTAGTTGAGTTGTCAAATGAAGCAGAGATACATTCTAATAATGAGACCAATACACATGAAAGAGATGTTGAATTACCTAAAAGAGAAGCACATAGTGATTCTGAAGTTGAAACACCTATTGAAGAAATTAGAGAAAAACCAAGATTGTCAAAGTATGTTAAGAGACATCACCCTACTATAAAAATTATTGGAGATAAAGAGGCTAGACCTATGACAAGAAATAAGTTGAGAAATGATACATGTCCTTTAAGTATGCATGAACCTAATATAGTTAGGTATGCACTGGAGAATGATGGCTGGTGCAAAGCCATGAGAGAAGAAATTAAGCAAATAGAGAAGGAAAAAAATTGGTTACTTGTACCCACACCAAAAAACAAGAATATTATTGATACCAAGTGGGTGTTCAAAAATAAGTTAGATAAAAATGGTGGTGTCACAAGAAACAAGGAAAGACTAGTTTGCAAAGGGTGTGCTGAAGAAGAAGGAATAGACTATGGAGAAACATTTCCCCCTATTGCAAGACTAGAAGGAGTAAGAATTTTTCTTTCTTACTCTACATACAAAGATTTCAAATTTTACCAAATGTATGTCAAATCTACATTTATGTATGGTATATTAAAGGAAGAGGTTTACATTGAACAACCTGAAGGATTTGTTGATGCTAACAATAAAAACATGGTATGTAGATTTCACAAAGCTTTACATGGTTTAAAGCAATCACCTAGAGCATGGTATGAGAGACTTCATACTTATCTTGTGAAAATTGGGTTTGAGAGAACTAATGATAATAGCAATTTATACTTGAAGACCAAAGGTGGTAAAGGTATTTTACTAGCTGAAATTTGTGTTCATGATGTCATATTTGGAGGACAAAATGCACTTTGCAAGACATTTTCTGATCAAATGAAGAAGGAATTTGAGATGTACATGTTTGGAGAAATTATATTCTTTGTTGGCTTGCAAGTGTATCAAATGCAATATGGTATTTACATCACTCGGTCTAAGTATGTGAAGGAAATATTTTTAAAAATTGGATTAGAAGATTCAAACGTATTAGCACACCTATGGTGATAGGACATAAACTTTCAAAGAATGATGATTCTACTAATGTGAATCAAACTTTGTACAAGTTTATGATTCACAAGTTGCAATATGTAGTGCATAGCAAACCTAACATTGCATTAGTTGTTGGGATTATTGTAAGATTCTCTGCAATTTTGAAGGAGAATCATTTGATGGTTGTTAAGAGATGTCATGCCCAAAATTTGGTTCCAAAAACACACCAATTTTTAATTTTTTTTAAACAATATATATTATTGTTTTTTTCCTTTCAATAATCCTTATGAGAGTCAACTTAATAAAACATTCTAATTTAACTCAATGATTCTAGAGTTTAATAATATGAACTAGCATAGCTTAAATCTTCATAAAAATCAACATGACGTAAAGTCAACTTAACCTCATAACCATTACTAAACTCAAACTTTGAGACTAAATAACAATAACTAACTTCTTACACAATGTCTTAACCAACAACGATACTACTTACCTAAACATAAAACTTACTGAATAATCAAAATCACCTAACATTCTTTTGATCCAACTATAATTAAGTAATCCATATAGTTGGTTAAAACATAAACTACAATTTTGATAGTAATTTAAACCAAATTTATTATCCTGCACTTTCACATTAATAATTTGAAAAAGAATAATATAAGACAATAATAACATAAACTTTATTTAAACCAGATGATAAGTACTACAACTAATCAAGGTGTTCAAAAATAATAATAAAACTAACTACTTTCCAACATCTAACACATTCTAACATAAAACCAATCTTAAATACATTCTACTAAATTAAATACTATTTAAGTAAATCCTAAGAAACTAATGACTAACCACTATCACCTAGATCCAATGAGTGCTAAGTGTTCCATTTATTCTCATGAGAGATGGATTCCTATTGAGTCACTACTCATGAAACATGGGTCAACGAGGTTGACTCAAAATCACACAGTTAAATCTTGATAGCAATATCACATCTAACCACTATATTAACTTTTAGCATCTAAAAAAATAAAATAAATAAACTACTAATTTCCAATTACATCTTACTAACACTTCAATTAAATTCTATGTGAATGTACACTAATAAAATTTTCTAACAATACTCATATAAATCTTAAATTAAAATTGCTTACACGTGCTAGTCATCCAACAAAACTACATTTAAAAAACTTAATTCAAATAAACTAACTACCTAACTAACACTAAGCTAATATTCTTAAAATAATTAAACATTAGACTACTAGAATTATTTAAAAGAAACAATTTTTAAACAACTAAACTTTTAACTCAATATGATTTAAAAACTAACCTAACTTCATAACCTTAAAATAACTAAAGCTAATCTAAATTAAATCCCAATCAACATAAATATAAATTAATACTAACTCAAAACTAATTTGAACACTTTATTTACAAACTAAACAAGTATAAACATTCTAACTACTAACTTTTAAACTAACCTCCTACACACCTACCCTACAATCAAACCCTTAACCAAACAATCATGGCAGCCTGCCAAGAGGCTACACACTACCCCAGGTAGGACTTTCCTACAAGGTACGCCAACTCAATCAAGACAAGGCATATTTATAATAAAAAGGAGACAAAGGTTTATTAAACATTACCCATAGCAAAGCTAGCAACCCCATTTAATGTACAAGGATCTACGTACCCTTCCAAGGTCCCCTCACGTGATCCAAGGTCTGCACATTTTATGTCATCCTCCCAATAAGATGTACGCTTAGGTAAGACAAGGGATATTTGCAAGAAACAAGCTAGGAAGTCAATAAGAGAATGATGAATGGGATTATAATACAACTCTCCTCCAATCAGCCTAGCCCCTAGATATAATTGTCAACTTGACTAACACAACAGTCTATGTGAGTATGCATTGCCTTTAAAACCAATCCATAGAGCTTGTCAAATCGCTTAGGGTGGAGGGAGTAGGATAGAAGTTAGTGCAAAAAGTTTTCTAGGTGAAAACAAGATTCATGTTTTAAACTAATGTAGATAGTCTTTAGGGATATTTATTTAATTGCTAATAAATCAATTTAATATTAATTAGATTTATAATCAAATTTTCTAAAGGAATCCATTTAGGAATATACTTTATTTTTACCAAGGAAATGAGTATTTTCCTCATACAATTTCCGGCATCCTGTAGGTGGGTGTTTGAAAATTTTGTTCTCTCTCTTTTTTTTTGAAAGTCATTGTATATTTTCTTTGCAACTATATTTCAACAATAGGTGTATGCATTCTCTTTCAAATTGGATTTTACTAATTACTTAGTTTAAAAAAAGGGATTGAACAGTTTAGTTTATCGGCATTGCAAGATTCATTAATGTATCTCCCAATATTCATGATTTGATTTGATAATTTCAACCTAACATAATTTATTCCTTAGCATAAATGAGCTTGAAAATTTTCCTAATTGAATCAACACTATTTTACCTCCCCTTCCTTTCACATATGCATAAAATTGAATTACAAAAATCTCACATGCAATAAGCATTACTCAATCTTTTTTTTTTCATAATCTTTTTCTTTCTCTATTATTCATCCTGGTTCAAGGTCCATCGAGAAAGAACCAGTAAGAAAACCTGATGTCTTTGCCAATACATCAAAATTAAAATACATTTTTACATAAATTCAAATACATTATACATAACATTTCAATTCAAATGAAATCTCTTCTAAAACCTTCACAAGTGCTTTCTTCCAATATCTTTAATTTTACAAGGAAAACAAGGAGAAGACAAGAGCTGACCTGGGGTGAAACATCACAACATCAAAAGCAATTCAAGCATACACCTAAACCCAGTTTTACACAATAGGTCCAAACATAGAACCTGACTAGGGGAGAGGTGGATTTTCCCAATGGGAGACGTTGATCACCATGCCATAACATAGCCCTTTCATGGCTAAAACTTCAAGAACTTCCATTCTTCTAAAAGGCCCTTTCGAGGCTAGTACCACAAGGATTTTCATTCCTTTCCATATTCAAGAGTTCACAATATCAAACAAGGCATGTGATGAAAAGTAGGGGCCCATACACCCTACCCTCTTTCCCTCCTCTCACCATGAGAGGAGACTCTACACCATTGAGGTCCAACTAAGGCCCTTTCCCCGTACATGGCCACTTCTTCTGTATCCAAGGGTGAGTAATGCCAAACCAATCCCCATGAAATCCCCTCAAAAAAAATCATCAAGATAAGCATAAGAATGCATCAAGAACAAACAAAAATCCCTCCAAATCCATCCCAACACACAAGCAAGCAAAAACAAGAACAACACAATACTTTATGCAAGATTCAAGAATGAACAACATGAAGAACAAAACCAAAAGAGTGAAGAAATCCTACCTTCACAATGAGTTATGGTAAATTAGTAAGTTGAGAAGAGCTTTTCCCTTTCTTCCTTCAATCTTCAAACATTCTGCAAAACTAGAGATTGGGTAACCCCACAAAACTACTCCAAAATGCGTCAAAGTATGATCCTTAACTCCACTAGGCTTCAAGTAACCTCAAGATGGAGTTTTGAGTCCAACTCAAGTAGAAGACAATCCATTTTCGCAATCGACCAAAAGTAGGGTTTTTTAGTGACCCTAAAAGTCAACCAAGGAGGCTAAAGGGGTGGAAAGTACTCCCACCCATACCCTTACCCCTAGGGTACTTAAATTTAATGCTTTTAGGCCTTAATGACTTAATAGAACCCAACCAAAGCTAGGAGAATTTTAAGACCAATTAACAACCTTCCAAAAAAAAGACAATGCAAGATAGCATAAATTTAACAAGTGGTTTAGTTCCTTCTTTCCATTGGGTTTTCCTGGCTAAATTTCCTGCACACTTATTGCACAGATCAGTAGATCAAGAAATCACATGCATTATGTAAATTACATATCAAAAAAAATCATACAAATTAAAGCATCCATTTTCTAATAATCAATTGTTTATCTAATTCTATTCATTAATAAAATTGGAAAAATCAAAGTGCTAATTCTGTATTCATTCACTTCACCATCATACACGTTCATAAAGCATTAAATGACAAAGTCAAATATCTGAAACTAAGGCATCACACATTATGAAATAACATAACTTATTCATTAATTTTGATTAAAGTACCAAAATAATCATCATTAGGCATGCATATACCTAATCATCGTAACAACACCAATTAAAGGATACTGAATTATCTGAAGCATAAAACTTGATCATCAAGATATGAAATCAACATCCTCATTATCAGGTGAAAACACTTTGTACCATCATTAGTAAAAATCAGTATTTTAAATAGTCGAGGTGATGTAGTAGTTCTTGACTCACTAATTGTCTAAAACATAAATGAAACAACAAATCTTAGTTTCTTTTAGGACAATCACAATATAAGCATTTCTTTACTCTGCATTCATTCACTTCACCATCATACACATTCACAAAGCATTAAATGACAAAGTCAAATATCTAAAAGTAAGGCATCACACATCATGAAATAACATAACTTATTCATTAATTCATATTAAAGTACCAAAATAATCATCATTAGGCATGTGTATACCTAATCATCGTAACAACACCAATTAAAGGATACTGAACTATCTAAAGTATCAAACTTGATCATCAAGATATCAAATCAACATCCTCATTATCAGGTGAAAACACTTTGTACCATCGTTAGTAAAAATTAGTATTTTAAACAGTCGGGGTGATGTAGTAGTTCTTGACTCACTAAGTGTCTAAAACATGAATGAAACAATAAATCTTAGTTTCTTTTAGGACAATCACAATATAAGCATTTCTTTACATCCATTTCAATCTCCTACGACAGCTTTAACAAAGGATTCATATTAGATGGTTTCATATGAGGAGGGTCCTTACATCCTCCCCCTCTAGCCTTTGACTTCCTCCTAGAAGTCACACAATAAAACAAAAAACTCATCTTATGCTAGACCTGGTCTAGACCTGTTCCAAAATTTACTCTTATTAAAAGAATGATTAATAATTCACATACATACACTGGGATGATAACATATTCCTAATTGTTTTTACCAAAAGAAAATTTCAATCCAAAATTTTGACATGGTTACTTTTTCCAAGGTCAATTACTCCTTGAAACATATAAGTCACATATAAACATCTTCCTAATATAATTGTAAACATACCTATAGAATTCTCTAGCAGTAATAATATCATAAGGTGTTATGATTTCCACATACCCACTCATTGGGTAACAACTGTACGAAACTCCCCCAAATGAGGTTTTAAATTAAGCAACTTGTCTCTTTATTTATGGTGAAATACTTTTTAGAGTTTCCACAACACATCAATTCTTGAAAGGGTACTCAATGAGTCCATCACTACACATGCACCTTTCATCTAGAAGTCTTTTTTATCAACCTGTAACCCTAACCAATATATGTTGGGGTGAAATTTTCATTACTCGTAATAGTCAATGGATAAAATTAGTTCTATACTCAAGTCCTAGGAGAGGGTGGGGCACGACTACTCTTACTAATGACCCCATACCCTAATGTTAGACATCCACTTGATTGTCAGGAATCCCTTGGTAGGCTCATCATATGTCACATTGCCAACAAAATTCACAAGAAGATGCCTCAAAATTTAAATTCAATAACAAGGATGAAACATCCATCACATAAATTTGAAAATAAAGGAAATAAAAGAGTGGCCACAATAGTAAAATTTTAAATCAAGAAGTGAAGACATGACCTGGAAGCAAAAATAGAATCATTAATAATAAAGTTGGCTAAACAGCCCCACAACACATTGTTTGGAAAAAAAAAGGAAAGGACATTAATATACCAACATCTGAAATTAGACAAATAAGGACATAAATCCAATTACTTACAAAATTTACATTACTAACATAATGCGGCCATACCAGGGTCACTGAGGGAAATGAGGAATCTTAGGTATACTTATCAGTGTCGCAGTTTAGAAGGAATACATTTACTCATCAAATTTTTGCAATGGGAAGTCTCCACATTGTATAGTAAAATTTTAAATGTCCACACTTATCATGGACCCATTATTGCCCAAGTGTTATGAACCTAGGCTCTGATAAGAGAATAATGAGATATCTAAAAGGAATAGAGGACTTTGGTCTATACTACAAGAAAAATGAAAAATTTGAATTAAGAGCCTATATAGATGTTGATTGGGCTAGAAATATTGATGATAGAAAAAGTACAAGTGGTGGAGCATTTTTCTTAGAAAAAAGACTAGTTACTTGGACTAGTAAGAAACAAAACTACATATCTCAATCTATTGTTGAAGTTGAACATGTTGTCATTGTAGTAAATTATACAAATATTGTATGGATTAAATAGCTACTCAAAGGAATGAAGGAGGAAATCATAGAACCTGTTATACTTTACTATGATAACATGAGTGCTATAAATATATTGAAGAACTCTGTGATGCACACAAAGACAAAATTTATAGATATCAAGTATAATTACTTAAGAGAGTTGGCTCAAGACAAAGAAGTAAAGATGGAATATTTGAATACCAAAGAATAGATTGCTAATATATTCACAAAAGCTTTACCTAAGGATTCTCATGAGTATCTAAGAGGTAAACTTGGGTGATACCTCTATCCAAAGTTGTTTAAGAAGCATAAGTTGTGCCCTACATCAACTGATATGAATGACATATGTTATAGATTGATGCAATGGAATTTATTTTAGGAATTGCCTAAAATAATCAAGAGCTAGAATATAAGATCAATAAAAAGTTAAGTTGAAAGAGGAAGAATCTGAAATTATTAAACATATGCATGTTGAGATGACAAGTCTTTGGCATTGTTGTCAAAGAGAGAGATATTATGAAGTAGAGGGAGATATTGTGAAGAATACCAACTCAGAGGGAGAAATACTTCAAGATAGAAATCTAATATATCTACTCAGAGGGAGAAATAAGTACAGACAAGAGGGATAGATATTTGAATATCAAAAAGAGGGAGTGATCAAAGAAAGTTAGAAAGTCTGAAGGAGATGCCCTATAGGATGACAGTTGAAGTGAGTCATAAGGAAGACTTGATTTCTATTAATTAGAATGACATTTTGTAGCCTATATAGAAGATTGAATCTACTGATAGAGGGAGATATTTCAATACAAGGAATTATTTTCTTTTTGGTATTAGTTTTCCATCAATTCCAAATAGGGAGATTGTTGAGAAAAGATTTATACAAGTATAAGAATGCATTTTCAATCATTATTTTGTCACTAATGTCAAACCTACTACCTATTGGTAAGTTAACTACTTAGTTTATTTGAGTACTATCATTTGTTTGATTGATGAAGAGGATTTGATCAAATAAGATAACAAGAGAACCTAGAGGAAAGGTTGAGTTATGATACGAAAAAGGAGTACAAAGATCACTTTAGATAGTGATGATATAGTGTATTGATTATCTACTTAAGGTTGCAAATGATGGATACACTAATTAAGTCTAGAAGAACAAGTAAGTAGAATTGAGTCTTCCAAGCTTGACCGAGTGCATAGTAGATGCCAAGAAAAGTTAGTGCAAGTTGAGTCAAAAATTAGTTGGAGCCAAGAAAAGTGAAGTTTCAGTGTATGCTGAGTGAACATAATGTAAGCCGAGTGAAACTGAGTGTGTGCTAAGTGAATTGTTAGTGGATGTTGATCAACATAGTACGTGTCAAGCATTAGAAGTTAGTCAAATGTCAAGTGAAAATATTATGAGAAAGATCATGAATTTGATGAATCCAAGCTAACAAGGTTGATTTCTTGGATTTTATGAACCATGTGGAAGATAAGCTTAATGAGTTGGTGGCATAGAATTCAAGGTAAACCATTTTGAGTTGAATTCAAGGAGGATTGAGAAGGAAGTTTCTAGAAGGAGCTAAAATATAAAGATGGTTAGATTCAATGAATCCTACCTAACCCTAAAATGGATGATTGAGATGAAGCAGCAAAAGACTTAAATTCTCTTCATAAAGGGGTACAAGGCATGAAGTAATTTTGGCTGGTTGTATAGTTGGATATGTACAAAAAACCCAAGGAATACAAGTAGTCTAAGGGTATTGCTTCATATGGAGGCCAAACTATAGAGTCTCCAATTGACATACAAAGTGAGTTGTAGTGAATAAAGCCAAGCATAAAAAAGGACTAAAAAAAGATCTATAATTAGCAAAGTGAGTTGTATTTTGTTATTAGATCAAGCCTTACTGTTACTCTCTAATAATTGTATTAGTTTAGGTAAAATCCTTTGGATTAAGGTTGACCTAATAGTCATTTTTAAATCCTTTAACTAGGTGGCATTTCAATAGAATGACTTAAAGTCCTCTAAAAAGGCTCACTCCTAATAAGGTGATTGAAATCCTTTAACTAGGTCATTGTTGAGCCATAATTTTGCATGATACTTAACGGCAGGAATCCTTTCAAACTCCTCTCTTCAAAAGTCAATCTTGGAGATCAACTCCAAGGTTCTAGGTGATCTTGTGACCTACTAGAATATGCTTAGTTGAAGATAAATTTGATTTTTCACAACAAGGCCTTTTTTGGTTCTTGATAACTTCAAATAAGATGTAAAATTTGTTTGTTGCTACAAAAGAATAAAAACACACAAAAAGAACTATGTTTTTTTTGTATTTTTCTATTTTATGATGAATGAAAATAATATGAATTCCTAATTTAACAAGGGGTTAGTAAAGAAAATAAGAAAGGTAGGGTGACAAGAGGTTTAAGAAAATAACACAAAAATAAAATCCTAACAGACATAAACTATGGAAACAATGCATTTGTGACTTAAGCCTTTGAAGAAATCGGTGGGTAACCAACAAAAATAGGAGCAGTGATTCTTTAATTCCACTGATGCAATCATCAATGAGAATTTAGAAACTATAAGATGTTTCACTTTTCATCAAATCACAAGGCTACAGAAAGTGTGCTCATGCAAGACAAAAAGTTATGTAGGAGCAAAATGGGTGATCTCTTCTTGAACTAGATACATCAGCTAAATTTGTAAAACTATAGCAAACACCAAAATTAATAGATTGCACAACCAAAAACAATGCAATAAACTATTGGCTCAATCACATTCCATGAACATACATTCACAAAATATAATACACTTAGGCAAGAATCACTACACTCCAAATGCGAGCACAAAGAGCATATATTATTACAAAATAATAGCAACCTTGATTACACATTAAAATCCTATATTTATAATAAATCATCTCCTCATTATGTGTTGAGAGTGAGAGATATCTTTATGCAATCATGCGCTTTACACTAATAAAACAAATCTATTTATGTACAAACTATCTATCTAAATGGTGCTAAGTAGGACTCCATCCATTTTATATCATTAATTGGATACATGAGCCTTTACACATCATAAAACAAAGAAATCATGAGAAAATAAGAAGAAGAGATCCTTCAGTTAATGTAAGAGTGTCTAGAAGTGCTAAAAATAGAAGCTCCATCATTACTAGGCATCTGTTGGAGTTAAATTGTTGTCTAAATGCATTTTTGATGCATGGAAAGCTCTAATTTTAGAACTAGTAGTTAACTATTAGCACACCTATGACTTCTTCAAAATATTTCAAAACACTATTGCAAAAAGCACACCAGTGCACCTACACACCTCAAAGATGAAAAAATGCAAAATTTGATCAAGTGTCAAAATTGAAATTCTAGCATTCGAGTTTTGTTCCCTTTTATCCCAGAGCTATGTCTAGATATTTTCCCTTGAATTTATCTATTATCTCGATGACCTAAGATACATACTATAAATCTAAGGCATTATATTTATCCTTCACTTTCTACCTATAGTTATCCACCTCTATACAGGTTTCAGAAAAATCCCTAAGTTTGGTATCCAGCTCTAACAAAGCTTCCTCAATATTAAATGCTTGCCAGATTTCCTCATCATTAGACACCTCATGAAAAGTCTTCCAAAATATCTCAACTACTAATGCTACAAGTATTAATTTCTCATGTAGATCATCCTCAAAAATGTTTAGTCATGTATAACTATAATTTCTCTCAGTTTCCAAAATTCACTCTTGGGCTTGGTCCTTGAGCCTGTGGTTCTTTGTGTGTAATAATTCCATTACTTTATTACTACCAACTATCTTCTCAATCTAATCATCTATTTTATCTAGCTCCTTAATTGTATATACATCTTTTAACATTTGATATATATGGCCTTTGATTGCATATAATGTCTGAAGATCCTTTCCCCAGGTATGCAGCTCATCCATTAAGCCAAAATCTTGGTTCAAAAATGCTACCAACTTATCCACATTTTCCTGCATAACATGTAATAACTTAAGATTCATGTTGTCACTTAGGTTGTCTAGAGCCTATGCATTAGGACAACCTAGTGAAACATGGAAACAACCTCCAAGTTGTGGGACTTGAACTGTGAGTTTGAGTCTCTAGAGAAGGTCGGATTCCTCTTACTATCAAGATGCACCTAACTACTCTTGGAGAGGAAAAGGGAGAAGGAGAGCATGAAAGAAAATCTAGCTAGTCTAATCTAAAGAGGCGATGCACCAAAATAGAGTGTTCAAACCAATCTCTGCCCATATATGCACTATTGAACCAGAATGAAACTAAGGATATACACATTCAGACTTGCTTTAATCAAACAATCACATGTAGATTAGAAGACCAAGATGAATGACACAAGGAAAGAGAGATTCACTTATATTATCATTCATAGGCCAAGGAGATACAGTCATACAGATTATAGATCTCTACAAAACACCAGTAAGAGGCAAAGAATTCTTGCACTTTCATACCAATGGATAAAGGAGATAAAACAGAAAATCATACAGTTCAGAGGCACAAGGGAATTTACACTGAGAATTACAGAGCAACAGCAGAGAACAGCAAAGAATGATCAACTTTTCAAAATTCACAAAAATTGCCTTTATAGTTCAGGCATAACTAATATTTTCCCTCCAAAACCATCCTACAAGCACTACCATCAAGGCTCTGTTAGGAACAATCATGGGGATTTGAAGAAATCCGATCTAAGTATAGCCTTTTGGTACCATGAAATCTGATTTTTAACTAAAACAGGGCCTTGAGAAGATAGAAGTGATGCCATAATTGTGCTCTAACCAAGTAGATGGATCAAATGGGGGGGGAATGGAGTGCTTTTCCCTATTTTGCATTCATTTCTGGTGGTTGGGATTGATCATGAAGATCAAATTGCATAAAAAACCTTGATTTCTTCATTCCTGAGCGCCTAAATCAGTGGGGTCAGCAAGTCAACCAAACTCTGCATCCAAAATGGGCCACATGGGCCAATAACCTCCTTTTATTTTTCCACCTTGCAAAAGTCTTACAAGTTTGACCACATCTTAACTTTACCAACCACACCATGACCCTGACCGCAGTAGTCATACTAACCACCAGCCCTTTAATTGTTAATGCTAACTGCTCTATCTTCCTGGGCCCATAAGGACACAAGTCCTCAAGTTGCTACCTCACTATGCATATCTTTTGAGCACTTTTCCATAGCAAGATAGCGAGGACCATCGATCTGCCACCATCTGACAGCCCTAAAAGTACAATAAAATCTGTCAAGTAGCCCTACATTTTGCATCTTGCAAGGAAACAAGATGCACAATCCATGTGTTGCCAAGTCACTAACTCGCTATACCTAAACAACATGCATCTTCCCATAGTGAGTTAGCGACGACCATAGATCCATGCTAATCCAACGATGATCAATGAAATCACATGACTGCACATTGAGCTAGCTGAGTGGACCAATAGAGTATCGCCACTGTACTATGACCTACCTAAAAATTGCCACCAAGGATGAGCTGTAACACTACTTTAGAGAAGGGTGGGCCCATTACATCATTTATGCCATGCGTCATCAAGGCGCTATGTCACTATGGTTAAAATTCTTGCAACTTTCCATAGCGAGATAGTGCCTATCGTGGATTTTTCTTAGATTTGACAATCATGAAGACTTGTCGAAGGGACTAGCCCATATTTTTCACTATCATCACCCTAGACAATGAGAAATCAACCAACTTCCAACATGTCATTAATCTGTACACTCATTCCTAATGCATCACTGGTTCGAGGGTCCACCCTATGGCTTATGGAATAAACCTGGCCCCACAAAGACACGCAACAGCGAATCGCTATCTCGCTATACATATCCTTCAAGCAATTTCCCATAGTGAGATAGTGAAAGCCAATCATTTGAGGTCAATCCAAGGGTGAATAAACTACATTAGGCATTCTGAAGATTGGTAGGTCCCATACTCGCTATGTCACTATGAGTAAACAACTTGCAACTTTCCATACCGAGATGGCGAGGACTGTTGATTTTGCATTGATCCGATGGTCAGAATCCCTCCTATGTTTTACAAAAGGGGCATGGGTCCAAGTACTAATGGAATCAAAAAATATACACAGCTAGCAAAACAAAACCCCACTTAAGCATTGTCACCCTTCCACGTCGCATGAGGTCCCACCAAATACTCATTTCACAGTGACTTGCTATGTCGCTAACGGCGAGATGCTTGAGTTTTCTGATAGTGAGGTAGCGAGTGCCGATGGCTTTATCCAAACTTCACACCAGAGAAAAAAATTGAACCACCTCTGCCAAACTAGGCCTGCTGATCCACATGGAAAACACTCACTATATCGCTATGGGTAATGTTCTCATAGCTTTCAATATCAACATAGCGCCAACTGTTGATCTCCATGAAATCAATTATTGTGGAAGACCTGCGCTTGCCTCCATAAGGTTTCTGATCCATGAGTCCACTTGGAAACCACCTAACACAACCTGACAACCTATACAAGAAAAAGGGAGGGCCACCGAGACATGTGCCAGCAAGGCGCATGCCCGCAATAATTAAAACCCCTACACTTCCATCAAGCAGGAAAGTGCCAGCCTTTGATTCTCATAGATCTGATGGTGGAAACTCCTCAGGCATTATTCTTTGAACAAGGCAGCTCGTAACATCATTCCCTCCATGTGTCTCAAGGAGGTCTTCGCATCTTCGTCTTGCAGGCATGCACCAGCCATGGATCAGAGAAGATCTAACGGTGCTCATAACTTGCGCATTGAAACTTGAAGAAGACCTTGTGTGATGTCATGTTATCCACACATCAGAAAGGGGCATTCCCACATGATTTAACTCCCTCACATCTTGACCTTGTGGGCATGCGGTAATCGTCGATCTGGGAAGAACTAGTGGTGGATCCATACTTGTATCTTTGCGGCTCACTGAGGGAATAGGACCCACCATGCCATGCAGTGTAAAAGGGCTTGCCTACAATAATTAAAATGCTTGCATCTGTATCTTGCAGGGAAGCGCCTGCCGTAGATCTAGCAAGATCTGACGGTGAGGAAAGTTGCACGCTGGCAAGGCAAAACATTAAAATACCTTGGGCATTAAAATATCATAAATTTGGTGGGTAGCTATTAGATGGGTTTGTATTTAAATTTAAATTTTGGCGGGGGCACAAAAATGGATAACATCTCTGGTGACTCATAGGGGATGTGAGCCTGCTACGCATAAGACTAGTGGCCTGAAGCATCCATTGGACTATAGAGTCACAAAGAAGGATGTGGATCCTATGTATCACTATGAAACCCTAACCCTGCCTCTAAGAAGAAAATCCAAAAACCTCTATCTCTGCAACTGGAACCAGAGATCAAAACCTCCTTTTGCAACCTTCAAAATTTCAAAACTTGTTGTCTCACGAAAACAAATCCTCTACTCGTGTACTTCTTGAAAAAGAAAGGAATAAACTAAAAAAAAAGAACTACTCTAATATGTACAAATATTTACAAAGAGAGGGTTCAAACAAACCCATTGACTAGTTTGTTGAAATAGCTGCCTTTCCTCACCAATTGATTTCTTCCTTCATACAATGGGGTAGCTAAATGGATCAGCAAGTATGACAAGCACACTACTACATGAAACACCTCCTTCCCAATGCTGAAAATAGTGAAGCTTTCTAGCACTCGGGTATTACCTTGTGGAGCAAAACATACCTGCTCCTCTTTGTAATAATCTTCCTCATGCTCTGGAGTGAGCATGATTGGGGGCAACTTGCTAATTTTTTGCAGAGCTAGATACCTTATGGGGCACCCTCTTGATGGTGTAGGGCTAGAGGAATCGTCCTTGACCACTTGATTGTGCTCTGCAATGGTAGTCTTTAACTGGTTTGGAAGTGGCTCCTCCTCTTGATTCTTTTCCACATCTTGTTCATGCTGCCCATGAACCACTTCCTTTGGATCTACTGGTATGGTGTGATCTCCCACTTGTTGGTGTTGTAGAACATGCTCCTCATATATAGGAGATACTGATTCAATATCCATGGAAGAGTAGAGAGCATCCAACTCATCCAAAAGATCATCCTCATCATTTATCTCCTCCATTGTAGTTTCAAAGATATGCATAGGTTGGGAAAAAACCTCATGCAGGTTAGCATATTCCTCCTCAAGGACAAAGCTATCCTTGAGGCCTTCTTGTCCATCCTCCACATCATAGAGGGTTGTCTACTACAGCAAATGATCCTCTTCCTTCCCTAGCAGAAAATCCTCATTCACTGGCAAGGACTCAAAAGCGACGACTTGTTCCTCAGGGGGAGGAACAACCTTGTTGTCTTCTTCTTCTTCCTCAATAAAAGAGGGAAGCTCTTCAAATGAGGGGATTGGGTCCTCTTCCTTTGGCTCAGCAGCCTCCTCATTGTTCTCCTCAGTAGACTACAACTCCTCACATGGAATCTTTGTGAGTTTGGACTCACTCTCCCGAAACTCCATATTTGAACAATTAGCAGTCCATACAACCAGCCGACCTGGAAATAATTTAATAGTAATAGGCTCGAGGGGTTCATGACTAGCCCAACTCTCTCTTACAGGGGATGGAGGGGCTACAATAATAGGCTTTTGTAAGGGAGGGGGCTTCCTAAAGCTTGGGATGACATATTTGGGAGAAGGGGGGGTATCTACTTCCTTGATTTGAAAATGAGCCAATTGGAGCCTCATTTCCTCCTCTCCTGTTGCAACTACTTGTCTTGCAAGGTTCTCCTCAAAATGTCTATGTTTCTCCCTCTCTTCTTCTTCTTCTTGGAGATAGGTCATATCCTCTTGTTGTCTGTCAAGTTCTTGTTGCCTTGCAACCTCATCAAGCTGCCCATCAAACTGCTCAAGCTGCCCATCAAGGTCTAGCAATAGCTCACCTTGCTCAAGTTATCTATCCCAGGCCAATAACTACTCATCTTGTTCATCTAGCTTCCTATCCCATGAATCCATCCTTCTTTAGAATCCCAACAACATATCTTTAAGTTCTTTAATTAAGGACGTTGGGACTAATGGAGTAGGAGCAGTGGGAGGGTCAAAATTTTGAGTAGCTTGGCTATAAACAGCTTGGGGTGGAGATTGAAATTGACAATATGAGGGTTAAGGAATAAAATTTTCATGATATGGGGGGGAATAATGACTATTTCTATGAAATGAATCCATAACAAAGTTTTCATAAAAGCTGCAATTTCATAGAAAACTTGAAAATCACAAAAAGATCAAAGGTGATCTTTACATACCAGCACCATTTCTACTTGAAACCAGTAGATTTGCACTAGATTCACCATGGTATTTGATTGAATGACTCCAAAGGCTGGTAGCACTAAGAATAACACCCAAATCCTTAGTGTATTAGGATCAACTAGCTAACCAGCAGACTTCAAATTTTATGACTAAAGGTCCCACCGGGCGTGCCAAAAACTGTTGTCACTTAGGTTTGCACCCTTGTCCAGAGCCTATGCATGAGGACAACCTAGTGAAACATGGAAACAACCTCCAGGTTATGGGACTTGAACTATGAGGTTGAGTCTCTGAAGAAGGCCGACTTCCTCTTACTATCAGGATGAACCTAACTACACTTGGAGAGGAAAAGGGAGAAGGAGAGCATGAAAGCAAATCTACCTAATCTAATCTAAAGAGGTGATGCACCAAAATAGAGTGTTTAGACCAATCTCTGCCCATATATGCACTATTGAACTAGAATGAAACTAAGGATATACACATTCAGACCGTCTTTAATCAAATAATCACATGCAGATCAGAAGACCAAGATGAATAACACAAGGAAAGAGAGATTCACTTATATTATCATTCATAGGCCAAGGAGATACAGTCATACAGATTATAGATCTATAAAACACTAGTAAGAGGAAAAGAATTCTTGCACTTTCATACCAATGGCTAAAGGAGATAAGACAAAAAATCATACAGTTCAAAGGCACAAGGGAATTTACACTAAGAATTGCAGAGCAATAGCAAAGAACAACAGAGAATGATCAACTTTTCAAAATTCACAAAAATTATCTTTATAGTTCAGGCATAACTGAGATTTTCCCTCCAAAACCATCCTACAACCACCACCATCCAAGCTCTGTCAGGAACAATCATGGGGATTTGAAGAAATCTAATCTAAGTATAGCCTTTTGGTACCATGAAATCTAATTTTTAACTAAAACAAGGCCTTGAGAAAATAGAAGCGGCACCATAACTGTTCTTTGACCAAGTAGATGGATCAACTAGGGGGTAATGGAGTGCTTTTCCCTATTTTGTATTCATTTTTGGTGGTTGGGATTGATCATGAAGATTAGATCGCATAAAAAATCTTGACTTCCTCATTCTTGAGTGCCTGAATCAGTGGGGTCAGCAAGTCAACCAAACTCTACATCTAAAATGGGCCACGTGGGCCAATAACCTCCTTTTATTTTGCCACCTTACAGAAGTCTTACAAGTTTGACCACATCTTAACTTTACCAACCATGTCGTGAGCCTGATCATAGTAGTCATACTAACTACTAGCCCTTTAACTGTTAATGCTAACTGTGCTATCTTCCTAGGCCCACAAGGACATGGGTCCTCAAGTTGCTACCTCACTGTGCATATCTTTCAAGCACCTTTCCATAGCAAGATAGTGAGGACCATTGATCTACCACCATCTAATAGCCCTGAAAGTACAATAAAATTTATCAGGTAGCCCAATTTTTTGCAGCTCGTAAGGAAATAGGACCCACAATCCATGTGTCACCAGGTCGCTAACTCGTTATACCTACATAACATGCATCTTCCCATAGCGAGTTAGTGAGGACCATAGATCCATACTGATCTGATGATGATCAACAAAATCACATGACTGCACACTGAGCTGGCTGAGTGGACCAATAGAGTATCGCCACTGTACTATAACCCACTTGACAACTGCCACCAAGGATGAGCCGTAACACTACTTTGGAGAAGGGTGGGCCCATTATGTCATATGTGCCATGCATCATCAAGGTACTATATCGCTATGGTTAAAATTCTCACAGCTTTCCATAGCGAGATAGTGCCTGTCGTGGATCTTTCTTAGATCTGACGATCATGAAGACTTGTCGAAGGGACTGGCCCACATTTTGCATTGTCATCACCCTAGCCAATGAGAAATCAACCAACTGCCAATGTCTCATTAATCTGTACACTCATTCCTGACACATCACTAGTTCGGGGGTCCACCTTGTGGCTTATGGAACAAACCTAGCCCCACAAAGACATGTAGCAGCAAATTGCTATCTCGCTATACATATCCTTCAAGAAACTTCCCATAGCAAGATAGCAAAAGCCATTGATCTGAGGTCAATCCAAGGATTTAGAAACTGCATCAAGCATTCTAAAGATTGGTGGGTCCCATACTCGCTATGTCACTATGAGTAAACAACTTGCAACTTTCCCTACCGAGATAGCGAGGACATTTGATTTTGCATTGATCTGACAGTCAAAATCCCTCCTATATTTTACAGAAGGGGCGTGGGTCTAGGTACTGATGGCATCAAAAAATCTGCACAGCTAGTGAAACAAAACCCCACTTAAGCATTGTCACCCTTCCATGTCGCATGAGGTCCCACCAAATACTCATTTCATGGTGACTCGCTATGTCACTAATGGCGAGATACTTGAGTTTTCTAATAGCAAGGTAGCAAGCACCAGTGGCTTTATCCAAACTCAACACCAGAGAAACAAATCGAACCACCTCTGCCAAACTGGGCCTGCTGATCCACGTGGCAAACACTCTCTATCTCACTATGGGTAATGTTCTCGTAGCTTTCAATAGTGACATAGTGCCAACCGTTGATCTCTACGAGATCAATGATTGTGGAAGACTTGTGCTTGCCTCCATAAGGTTTTTGATCCATGGGTCTACTTGGAAACCACCTCGCACAACCTGGCAATCTACACAAGAAAAAGGGGGGCCACCAAGACACACGGCAGTAAGGGGCATTCCCGCAATAATTAAAACCCCTGCACTTCCATCAAGTGAGAAAGTGCCAACCTTTGATTCTCGCAGATCCGATGGTAGAAACTCCTTAGGCATTATTCTTTGAACAATGTGTCCCGTGATGTCATTCCCTCCATGTGTCTCAAGGAGGCATGCTCGTAATGCTTAAGGTCTTTGCATCTTCATCTAGTGGGCATGCACCTGCCATGGATCAGAGAAGATCTGACAGTGCTCGTAACTTGTGCATTGAAACTTAATGAAGACCTTGCATGATGTCATGTTATCCACATGTCAGAAAGGGGCATTCCCACATAATCTAACTCCCCTACATCTTGACCTTGTGGGCGTGCAGTGATCATCAATCCGAGAAGATCTAGCGATGGATCCATACTTGCATCTTTGTGGCTCACTGAGGGAACAAGACCCACCATGCCATGCGACACAAAAGGGCTTGCCTGCAATACTTAAAATGCTTGCATCTGTGTCTTGCAGGGAAGTGCCTACCGTAGATCTGGCAAGATGTAATGATGAGGAAAGTTGCATGCTGGTGAGGCAAAACATTAAAATACCTTGGTCATTAAAATATCATAAATTTGGTGGGTAGCCATTAGATGGGGTTTGTATTTAAATTCAAATTTTGGCAGGGGCGCAAAAATGGATAACAATTCCCTTGGATAATTAGTATGCCTTTCTCCTCAAAAATTTCCCACTATTGCTAAGAGGCATTAAAAAATGGGTCCAATTACACTACTCTCCTATCGCTTCTTTGAATTGTTGTGTTTTGAGTTTCTTTGGGGTTAATGGAATCCAAAGGGCCAACCACTTTGCTCAAATATCCCTTAAGGATCTCATTCTATTTCTGAAGTGTTATCAGTTCTACCCCACCCTATTCTAGGCTCTTGAAAACTTCCTTCATCCTTGTCATAACCATCAACTTTGTAGTTTCCAAGGTTTGCTTCCCAAGAATGACCTCTTGGATCTGATAATCCCTAGGAGTCAATTCTTCAACATTTGATTTTAGAGGAAGGATAGCCATGTGAGAAAAAAGGTCTTGATTGTGATCACTCATGATGAAGGCTAGTGCTCACACATCCTTTGGAGGTGAATCAGGTTTGCTCAAAACTTCTATCAATTCCATTCTATCCTCATCCTTAGTATTGAACTGTTGCTTCTTATTTCTTATTAATTTTTTCTAAGCCACCTTGGAATATGTTTCATTAGGGATTTTCCTTTTGAGGATGAAGGAGTTTGTTCTACAATGCCTTTCCCCTTATCACTCCTTTCTGGAGTCTTCTCCTTCTGTGAGGGATCCACACTAGGAGCCTCTATTTCTATGGAGTCCATAGTCCTCACCTTTGTGTCTTGCAAAGTTTTTTTTTGTTTTTTCACTTTCTTGTCCTTCTTCCAACACTTCCTCAATGGATACTTGTTCTGGCTCTTCTTGATGTTCTATTTGGATTTGTTCAATTTTTGTACCTAGAGGAAGAGGGGTAGTTGATCCCTTGTCAACACAAAATGTGACTTGCAATCGGGACACGAGAACCATTTCAAGTGCTTGTGATTCAGGGGGTATCTAATTCCACTCCTCCTACTAAAGTTGATTAGTGGGTGTATCTTTGATCTTTTCCCTAACCAACTTAGTACCTATGGGTATAAAAACAAAATCTGACATCTTAAAGACATTAGTGCCCTCAACATCCTGCTCATCTATCCACTATTGCATTTGATCATCTGATGTAGAGGTCTACATGGGTTTAGTAGGGATAGATGAGGGTGTGATCATGGAACTTCTTCTTTCCTACTATGTAGCTAATGCAAGGAGGGCATGGAAGTATCTAGGGCCAATGGCACACCCAACAATCCAAACCAACCTTGTAGAGTTAACACAATGGAAGCAAACACACAAAGAGAATAGCACCATAGAGAAGAAACAAGATACTTTATTGATTTAGCAATAATCGGCATACATGCCCAACTATAAGGCCTTTTTGGTTACAACTAGATACAAATATACATTCAAGATCAAACATCCAACATCAAATTTGCAACTCCGAACACATATGCAACAAACTTTCTAAACTTTCACATTCTGCACTTAACTCCCTCTAATCTACCTAACTCTAAGCCTACATACTTTATTTATACTTGGCAAAATGGCTTACAGATTATTCTAGAACATTACAAAATAGCAAGGTCAACCCAATAATGATCTAAACAAATCCTAATAAAAGATCTCATCATAAATGTCACAATTGAAATCGATCCTGCAAGTCGGCTCACACCAAAAATGTAGAAATCACATCCAAAATGCTTACACTTGGCATAAATAGGAAAAATTAACACATGAAGAGTCACTCAGCATACACTAGGTAACTTAGCACATGAAGAGCAGCTCAACACACACACTGTGGAACTCAACACACACTACAGAGATGGGATAGCATGTGAACCTGAGTGTTAATATGATGTGGGATAAACTCAACTTGTCTTAAACTACAAAATTACTAGCACTCAACAATTACTGCAACTCAACAATGACTATAACTTGGCAACAATTGGCAGAATGAGCAAAAATGATCAAGATAATACGTCAACCTAGGATGCTCCTACATCAAAAAACTAGGGTAGAAAGAAATGATTCTCCTAAATCATGCAAGTGTCACAATCTAAGATGAATCCAACTTAGATTGAGAAATCCATGTAGCATCTTCAACTGGTCTATTTTTCCACTTCACCAAATATTCATAGTAGTCCTTTCCTCTTGTTCTTTTACCAACTCTCTGATCCAATATATGTTCAACCTCTTCAATTTTCTTCTTAGGATAATCGTCAAGTACAACAACTTCATCATCTAATTCATGATACTTATATGGATTAGCAACATTAAATATAGGAGATATATCCATGTCATCAGGTAACTCAACTTCATAAGCATTTCCATATTCAAACTTTTTCAAGATCTTACAAGGTCCAAACTTCTTCATCTTCATCTTATTGTATGTTCCAACTAAAAATCTTCCTTTCTTCAAATGAACCATCACTTCATAACCAACTTCAAAAATATGATGTCTTCTAGACTTATCAACATCCTCCTTGTACTTCTGATTACTTTGTTCCAACTTTAGCTCCACTTCCTTATGCAAAGACTCCATGAAATCAAAAAATTCTTCTACTAAAACACTTCTCTTCTCTTCACTAGAAAAATCTCTTAAATATGATACTCCTCTAGGTTTCATGCCAATAAAAATCTCAAAAGGTGTCTTTCCTATACTTCTATTCACAAAATTATTATATGCAAACTCAGCTTGTGCCAATACCATCTCCCAATTATGTGTTTCACCTCTAACTCAACATCTCAGGAAGTTACCCAAGATTCTATTCGCAACCTCTATCTATCCATTAGTCTGCGAATGGAATGTAAAACTAGACTTTAGCTCAGTACCCATCTTCTTCCACAAAGTCCTCCAAAAATAACTAACAAATTTACTATCTCTGTCAGAAATAATACTTCTTGGTAATCCATGCAATCTAACAATCTCTTTGAAGAAACATTCAGCAACATGCTCAACATATGATGTCTTCTTACATGGTATAAAAGGAGCCATTTTAGAAAAATCTATCCACAATAACAAGCATAGAATCATACCCCTTTGTTTTTTAAGGCAATCCAAGAACAAAATTCATACTAGTGTCACTCCAAGGTTTCTCAAGTATAGAAATAGGTGTATACAATCCAGTATTCTAACATACTCCTTTTTCAATTTGACAAACTCCACAAATATTCACAAATTTTTGAACATCCTTATATGTATATGGCTAATAATACTTCTCTTTTAGCAAACTCAATGTCTTATCAATTCCAAAATGTCTAGCCAATCCACCACTATGTTTTTCCTTAATCAAATTCAACCTCATAGAACTTCTAAGAATACATAGTTGAATACCTTTGAACAACATACCTTCTTGAATGAAATATTCATCATACTTACTAATATGATCTATCAAATTTGGTGTTTTGCACTCTCTCCACACCTCAAAAAATTAGGATTAGTAGCATACAACTCTTTCACCTCATCAAAACCAAGAACTTCAACCTTCATTTATATCAACAAAGAATGTCTTATACTTAATGAATTAGCAACTCTATTAGTAACTTCACTCTTATGCTTGATCACAAATATAAAATTTTGTAAATACTCAACCCACTTCATATGTCTTTGATTCAATTTATGTTGACTCCCCAAGTACTATAAAGCTTTATGATCAGTATACAACACAAACTCCATAGGAATCAAATAATGTCTTCACTTCTTCAAAGCTTGAACAATAGCATAAAAGTCTTGATCATACACAGAATACTTCCTTTTACCATCATTCAACTTCTCACTAAAGAAAACAACAAGTTTATCTTCTTGACTTAATACAACTCCTATTGGACTACCACTTGCATCACATTCAATTTGAAATACCTTATTGAAATTAGGCAAAGCCAATATCAATAATTTAGCAACCTTTTGTTTTAAAGTTTCAAAAATCTTATTAGCTCCATGTGTCCATTTGAATTCCTTTTTATCTCCTCTCATTGTCTCAGCCATAGCATTACAAACAGCACTGAAATTCTTTATAAACTTTCTGTAAAAGGTAGCCAAAAAATAAAAAGAGCTTACCTCACCCACATTCTCAAGTGTAGGCCATTCCAATATTACTTTAACCTTCTCTAGATCCATTCTCAAACCATCAACTAAAATAACAAATCCCAAATACACAATCTCCTCTTGCATAAAAGAACACTTTTTCAGATTAATTAGCAACTTTTCCTCTTTCAATCTCTACAATACTTGCCTAACATGCTCAAGATGTTCTTCCTTAGTCTGTCTAAATATTAGAATATTATCCAAATAAACAATCACAAACTTTCCCAAGAATCTTTTTATAACTTCATTCATCAACCTCATGAAAGTACTAGGTACATTAGTCAAACCAAAAGGCATAACCAACCATTCATACAAACCGTCTTTTTTCTTGAATGTAGTTTTCCATTCATCACCTTCTCTAATTCTAATCTGATGATAGCCACTCTTCAAATTAATCTTGGTAAAATACTTTGCTCCACTCAAAAAATCCATTATGTCATCTATCCTCGGCATAGGAAACCTATATTTCACTGCGATCTTGTTAATACCTCTAGAATTAGTACACATTGGCCATTCTCCATTTTTTTTAGGTGCTAATATAGTAGGTACACCACATGGACTCAAACTTTCTCTGATCAATCCCTTTTGCACCAAATCATGCACTTGCCTATTAATTTTTTCATTCTTTGTAGGTGTCAATCTATATGGTGCTTTGTTCAACAAAATAGCTCTAGAAATTAGATCCATACAATGACTTATACTTCTTACTGGCAGTAAACCATTAGGAATATCTTCAGCAACAATATCTTTATACTTGTTCAACAATTCTACAATTTCTTCTTGTACTTAGCTACCACTAGTTGTTGTCACTCCAAAACTTGATCCTCTAGGAACTATAGCAAAATAGATTTTATTCTTCTTCACTACTTTTTCAAATTGTTTTCCATTAACCATGTGAACTTTTATTGCAGTACAATTAACCTCATCTAGACTTTTAATCAAAGGTAGCAATATTTTCTCCTTCCCATTCACTCAAATAGTATATAGATTCAATCTTCCATCATCTGTAGCATATTTACCATATTGCCAAGGTCTACCCAATAAAATATGACAACAATCCATAGGCATAATATCACACAACATTTCATCAAAGTAATTTCCAATCTTGAACTTCACAACACATTGTTCACTTACCAATATCTTATGCTTATCTTTGATCCATGAAACATAATAAGGTTTGGGATGTTACAACCTCTGCAACTACAACTTTGTAACTAGCTCTTCTGATGCCAAATTTGTAGAACTTCCATTATCAATGATCACCTTGCAACACTGAATTCTTCTAAGAATAGGTTCCTCATTGCTTCCCTTATTATATAAGGTTCTTCTCACCATCAAATTTTCTCTAGCCTTAGGTCCACTTGGTGAACTCTCAATGTCCTCTTGAATCATAGCATTTCTATTATTTTTCCCAGTTTCAAAAAATCAACATTTAAAGGATTAAAGCCCTTCTTTACCACATCTAGAAAAATTACCATGAAAATCACCTCTAAGATAAGAATTACCTCTTCCTCGGTAAGAACCAATACCTCCTTGGTATGAACTACCACCTTTCCACTCGGTCTTGTCTTTGTCATAATTCTCCATTCATATTTTCCTTTATCTTGTATAAAACTTTTAGATCTACCACCTTCATCATAAGATCTACCTCTGCCTTTCTAGAATCTACCACCTCTACCTCTTTGTCTTTTTTTATACTTCTTTGTCAATATCTCATTAGCTTTCAAGGCACATTAATATGCTTCTTCCACACTTTCCAATTTTACAAAACTTATTTCATCTTGAATTCCAGATCTCAATCCATTTATATACCTTACAATTTTCTCAACATCATCATCCACATGTCCAAACCTGATGTCCAATCTATAGAATTCCTTAGTATACTCTTTTACAATCATGTCTTTTTGCTTCAAATTATGCATCTTTCTCAACAAACTAACTTTGTAATCAGCAAGAAGGAATTTTTTCTTTGCCTTGCTCACCATTTTCAGCCAAGTCTTCATCTTCTCCTTTCCTCTCCTTTGTCTATCCATTTGCAAATTCTCCCACCATAATGAAGCATGACCTTTCAGCCTAGTAACTGCAATCTTCACCTTCCTATTATCAGGAGTGTTTTCATACTCAAAGAACTTCTCCATATTAGAGATCCAATCTAGCACAGCATTGGTGTCCAACTTTCCATCATACAGAACAACTTCTATAGCAGGCTTCAAATGTGCCCTAGACAATACTCTTAGAAATCTTTCCTCATCTTGATCTTCTTCAAGTTCCAAATTAGGATTTGGTGCTACTACTTCATCATCACTAACATCCTCAAGATGCACTCCTCTCCTTTGGGCTATCTCTGTAGCATCTAATCTAGCTATAATTTGTCTCAACACATCTAACATGGAATTATCGACATTTCCTCTACCATGAACCATCCTTAAAAATTAGGTTCTTGCAAGATCATAACCCTCTGAAAGTTATAGTTCAAATCTACAGATATGCAACCCTACAACCAAAGCCAAATTAGGGTTCTACATGATCCAATCTCCAAAAGGACAAACCTCAGGCTCTAATACCACCTAACACAAGGAGGGCATGGAAGTAACTAGGGCCAATGGCACACCTAGAAATCCAAACCAACCTTGTAGAGTTAACACAATGGAAGCAAACACACAAAGAGAACAACACCACAAAGAAGAAACAAGATACTTTTATTGATTCAGTAATAATCAGCATACATGCTCAACTATAAGGCCTTCTAGGTTATGGCTAGATACAAATATATATTCAATATCAAAGATCACACATCAAATTCATAACTCCAAAAACATATGCAATAAACTTTCTAAACTTTCACATTCTGCACTTAACTCCCTCTAATCTACCTAACTCTAAGCCTAAATACTTTATTTATACTTGCCAAAATAGCTTACAGATTATTCTAAAACATTACATAATAGCAAGGTTGACCTAATAATAGTATGGACAAATCCCAAGAAAAGATCTCATCATAAATGTTGTGATTGAAATTAATCCTGCAAGTCAACTTGCACCAAAAATGTAGAAATCATGTCCAAAATGCTAACTCTTGACATAAACAAGAAAACTCGGCACATGAAGAGTCACTCAACATACACTAGGTAACTTAGCACATGAAGAGAAGCTCAGCACACACACTGTCAAACTTAGCACACACTATAGAGATGGGATAACATGTGAACTTGAGTGTTAACATGACATGGGATAACCTCAACTCGGCTTAAACTACAAAATTACTAGCACTTGACAATTGTTGCAACTCAGCAATGACTTTAACTTGGCATAAATTGGTAGAATGAGAAAAAATGAGCAGGATAACACATCAACCCAAGATGCTCTTGCATTAGTAGCTCTAGCTAACTAGGTCATCTGACTCAAAGGTAGATCATCCTCTTCATCCTCATCACCTTCTTCTTATGCCTGTTCTAGAATGGGTTCAAGAATTGATGGAAAAGGGATCACCTTATTGATCACCTTTTGTCTCCTCTTCACTGAAGTCTTAATTTTCCTTCATTTTGGCATTAAGGGGGAGGCTTTCTCTATTTTTTGAGGTGGGGACACCACTTGTATCTTACTTTCTATTTCTTCTTGGCTTGGTGTAGCTAGTGGCACTAGGGGATCCTCCAGGGCATGTGAGGCCTCTACATTCTCTAGCTCTTATATGTTTTCTTCTTCTTAATTGGAGGTGTCAAGATCTCTCCCTCTTTAGGTTCATCTTTTTGAGGAGAATTCCTCTTTCTCTTGAGCTTACCTTTAGCCTTTTGAGCTCAATAGTAACCAACTGGTCTATCAAGTTGGTACACTATCTCTAGCCTTACTAGTGATTGAGATATGAATATAGGCATGGTGACCTTTTTCCCTCTACCTTTGCCTGGATAGGCTTGTACATGAAAGATAACTATTTCTAGAATTGGATCAAGCTTGAATGGTTTCTTGATCCAATCTTGCATCATTTTAATGACATGCCTCACCCTATGGTTAATATATGAGTTTTCTTCTCTATCAACCTCAACATTCATAATAGGTCATTCCCCAATCTTATCCTTGTTAAACAAAGGATTAGGTAACTTCTTTGAGTCTTGTTGTAGTATCTTTAATGGAATCTTTATTTTCAAGGCCTTTTCTGCCAAACACAAATTCATTGTACAATAATCCCTTATATGGATATCATAGTCATTTGTTACATTCATCCAATGATATTCAAGTTCTTCGTGCTAAAATGTTTTACTAGCTAAATATTGTACTCTCCCAATATTATCAAAATATGGTCGAGGAGAATTGTATTCTTCTGAGGGATACTAATCCCATTCACATTCAAAAGAAGAGATAACTTGGTACTGATCCACCTAAAAATGTCCTATAGTCATAGGCCACCTCTAACATGTTTTATATTGCTTTCTAACTCTGCATATGTAGACAAGAGTTGTCAGGAGATCTCTAGGAGAATAAATCTGTCACAAGGATACTAAGGGAGCTTCTCAAGGTTAATTGTTGTACCCACTACCCTTAAATATGTAAATGTCTTGAATTAGATATAATCAGCCCCGACCAATAATATTTTTGCCACTACATCATCTAATAGTCTCTTTGCATAATCTCCTTCTATGAATTAGATTATAGCAAATATGACGGCATCATTAACAATTATGTATTCCTTACTTTGCTTTGAAAGTCTTTTCTTCACTAGATGAGGGTACACAATATATGGCCATGTGTTGGCATCCTCAATACTAAACCTTTTGTAGAGCCCTAGATAATCAGTCGCCATTGCGGCTAATAGGTACACTAAGTATGATGTCATGTAGAATTTTCTATTGTTCTTTGCCACCACCAGTTGTTTACACAAATTCTAGCTAAGAGTAGAAGCCCAATCCAATGGCATCTCAGCTTTCTTTATCATATAAATAAAGTGCACCATGAAAATTTTTAGGTGTCCGACTATTGAAAAACTCATTACTCTGCTCAAGAGTATGATTGAATACCTAATGTCCTCCTTCATGTATCCTCTAGTCATGCCCACTTTGCTAGTTTTCTTTCCCAAAGGAGTCTTCTCTATGAGGTATGATGATTGAATGATCTAATAAGCCTCTTCAATGTGTTCCCAATACCACCTCTCTACTTGCGCATAGGTTAGCTTGATGAATTGATCTACCCTTGGGAGATGGAACACTTTCTCAATGTACTTGGGTCAAAGATCTAGAATGATCTCTCCCATTGCTCTTTACAACCCTCTCCTTATGGAAGAAATGTTTTGCAAGTGTCATAATAAGTTCTAAAGATTGCACCAACATTGGTTGTGATGTTACATTGATGAGCCCTGACTAAATAAGTGCAGAGATTATTTGGAACCTCTCAGTGGGTTTTTTTACATATCTTCAAGAATTCTCCCAAATCTTTGTGTCCCTAATCTATATCTCTAATTTTTGATTTGTCATCTTGAAAGCATGATTTTGTCGAAATGTCCTAGAACTTAAACACTACTAATTTTGGTGCCATTTTCTTGCCAAAGGAAGATGGTGAAGATGCCAATATCTAGAAAAGAAGACATCCATTAGTTTGGCTTTGAGAAAATGGTTCATTCAAACCCTAAAACTTAATTACTTTTAAAAATGCTTGAAAAACCTTGATTATACACCAAGTAGGCAAAAATAAGAAATTGGCATAGCAAGTACATTTCATAGGTGTGCCTGATGTGCCTTTACACTTGCAAATTTCATTATGTGGTGTGCATTAGTGCACCTCATGGGGTGCGCTGATGTGCACCTCATGTTTTTGGACTTGGGCAATTCTTTTGTATGTTTTGGGTGTGTAGTAGCGCACCTAATTAGGTGTGCTACTACAGACCCTTTTGCACTAACTTTATGTTTGTTTTAAGCATTTTTTGTTTTTTAAAAGGTGTACATTAATGCACCTCAAGAGGTTTTATGATGCACACCTTTTGTGGGTTTTATTTAAATTTTTACTTCTTTTTTTTTTGCAAGATGCTAAGGTGGGGAGGTGCACATGATTAGGTGTGGAGCTACGGTGTGGGAGTCTTAGAGAATGATAAATGAAAACAAGGTGAGGAGGGAGGGGGACCCCACGAGTTATATAGCTCGAGGGAAAACACATTTTCTATGTTGCACAAGAGCATAGGTGCACAGTTGTGCATCTATGCAACTGTGTATCACAAAAAGTGTGTCACTATTCCATTGGTTAAGTGCACTAGGCACACCTATTTGGGTGCACTGGAGCATCTTTTTATTTTGCAAAAGGACTCCCCATATTTTTTTTAAAAAATATTTTCACCAATTGGGCTTCTCAGTCGAGACCCTGACATGAACTAGGACATGAGATAAAATCGCAAAAGGACTTAGATCCTAGGCTGGGGATTCAAAAATCCCAAATATAAAGTTGGGGATCCACATTTCTGATCAAAATGGGGTGTGCATTTTGGAACCACAAAAAATAGACCTAACAAAAAAGAAGAAATGACAAGGGCACTTCTTTATTAGCAAACATTCCTTCGACATGTGTCAAACACCAACTGAATCTCGAACATTCCTAGTCTATTTCGAGTCTCTTTGCAATCAAAAACTCAGAATCTTCAAGCTCCAACTTTAGTGTGTGCTCCATGTCTTCATTTCCTTCAACATCTCAAAATGCAATCAACCAAAAAATTTTGACAACTTGAAAACAATTTTCCACCCGATCTAGTCATTCTTCAAGAATCTCAATGAAAGCTATTTGTCAGTCCTTTGTCTGACCATATGAGAGAATTAGTTTGAGGGCTCTTAGTGAGTTTTCACTTGTTCTTTGAATTTCTTTGGTAATCTTCTAAATACTTGCTTCTCGTAGCTTGCAATGTCACCATTTTGATTCTTCAATGAAGTGATTATTTTGATATTGGATAGCTTATTTGGAGTGTGTATCCATTTATTAGATTACCCTACTTTTTAAACCTTTTATAACCCTTCATTCTTAACACCATTCTTCTCTTTTTATTTTCTTTCTGTATCCTGACCATGTTTAGACTATGTGGCCAAGACATCAGTGTCATTTCTTGGATTCATTATTTTGTGAACATCCCTTGCATTCCTCTTTTAAGAACTTTTTAGAAACTCTCACGCTAAACAACAATCTTAGTAATTCCTTCGAGAAGACCCTTCTATTTGAACCAATCAGGTTTGTATCATCCCTTTTCATTTTCAACATTGGTTTGACAACACTTGAGACTATTGATCTTTAAATTTGCAAAGTGTAAAGAACTTATTGATCTGTAATCCTAAATTCAAGACTGAAAGTCCCCTATTATTGCAAGTACCATCTATTTCCTAGTTGGTATAAAGCACAAAATTGTCAAAATGTTTTGACAAAGAAATACCTCTTCCTAAAGTCAAAACCAAAAGAGTAGTTAGTAAGATGTGTCAAAATAAAAATCTTGAGTACACCTACCCCCACAACTTTGAAAATAAACACATGATTGAAAGCAACCAAAGAAACACACTTGTAGAAATGAAATCTATCTAATGTCTTTTTTTTTGTCTTTTAGGCCTCAAAAGTAATGTTTTAGAAATTTTCCATTAACTAGCAATGAAACCAATTCCCCCTATAAGGAACTTAGCCTAAAAGTATTTTCTCTAAGAATTTTCATGATCTGATAGGGACCATTCCACAAGTGTTAAAACTTGGTGTGTCTACCCAACTTTTCTTTTGCCTTATCCCAAAGTATAACACGATTAGATATTTAGAAGGATTTTATCATGGCCCTCTTGTAAAACCACCTCTTGACAACTGCTTGATGTTTAGCCATGTGCTCCAAAGAAGCTATACATTTTTCATCCATCTCTAAAAGATTCATCAATCTAATTTATAATTTATACTCTATCAGCATCTTCAGCATACCCACTCATGAATTTTGAAATAGGAATCTTGAGATTAAGCATGAATACTGGCTCTTTTCTATAAACAAGCAAATATGGAGATGTCCCCAAAGCATTCTTGAATCTTACTTGATCTATCGATAGAGCATATTTAAGTTACATATGCCAATCTTTAGGATTCTCCTTCAACAAATGTCTTATTATTGTGATCAATTTTTTATTTGTAGATTCTGCTACACCATTCCCTTGTGGATAATAATCTGAAGAGAACTTGATAATGGCATGATTCTCCAATGCCCATTGAGTTAAGAATATTGATGTGAAAATTGACTTGTTATTGCACACTAGAGAAAATGGCATCTCAAATCTAATAACATTGTGTTCTTCAAAGAAGTCTATAACTACCTTGGTTGTGTAGTTTCTAAAAGTCTCTACTTATATCCATCACATACAATAATTAGTAGCTCTAAGAATAAAGGTGTATCCAGTTGATGAAAGTGGATTGACTTGACCAATGAAATCCAACCCCCACTTTGTAAAGAGACATATCTCAAATATTGGTTTTAATGGCATTGCAGGATGTCTTTCTCTAGTAGCACTAGTTTGACAAATATGACAAGTGTGCACAAGCTCAAAAGTTTCTTTGAATAGTTTAGGCCAAAAATAACCTGATCTTAAATTCATATGAGAAATTTCTTTTGCTAAACCATGCCCTGTACCATACTTATCATGAAATTGTTCTAGAACTTCTTTTACTTCCTCATGTCCCAATAATTTTAGGTATACTCCTTCATATTTCCTTTTTTATAACTTTCTATCATGCAACATATAGGATTCACACTTCATTTTGAGTCCCCCACACTATGAACTATTCATCCAACTAGGATACTAATTTTGTAAAAGATAGTAAACAATATCCTGGTACCAGACATTTGTTATTATACCCTAATCAATATCAACTTGAGACACAACCATCTTCTTCTGATCTTTTGTATATGTTTCACTATCAAACCTAAACTTCTTTTCATCTTCAATTTGGTTATCCACTATCATTTTTTATAATCCTTGACCTTTGACTAATATGATGGGTTGAATTTCTAAATAAAATTCTTGAAGGATTGACATTCATTTCCCTAGTATTTCACCAAGTTCATTTTGCATCAATAATGCCTTAATTGCTAGATCAAGTCCAATTGCATATACCTTACTTCTCAGTATGTAATGGTGAAATTTCTTTATCACTTTTATTAAAGCAAAAGACTATTTGTCAAGTTTAGAATAATTTAACTCAGCATTTTTCATAGGAAAACTCATAAAGGCAATGGGTCTTTCATCTTCCTTTTCTTTCTTTTGCGTAAGAATCCCAACACATGAATGTTCTGAGGTAAAAGAGTATATTTTGAAAGGGAGTTCATAATCTAGACTCATAAATACTAAGGTCATGGAAATGACCACTTTAATATCCTTAAATGATTTCTTGATCTCTAGAACCCATTCTATTTTAGCTCCCTTTTTCAATAAATCATTAAGGGGACAAACTATCTCTACAAATTCGCTTATGAATTTTCGCACAAAATTTATCTTACCAAAGAAAGACTTCAGTTCCTTTTTATTGTGACTTGGTGATAACTTTAGGATAGCTTCAATTTTATTAGGATCTATGAAGATTCCTTCTTTAGAGATAATATGACCTAGGACCTTTCCTTTAGTAACCCCAAATGAACATTTCTTAAGATTGATTATGACATCTATTGAATACTTGTCTTAAATTGCCAATATGAGTGCTTTGATTCTTTGAAAAGATAGTTAAGCCATCCTTGTAGATGACTATCACTTGTTTATAAATCTTTTAAATGCTTCATTCATGGCTCATTGAATATGATCTTAGTGTCAACTAACTTCTTAACCTCATTCATTATCACTGGTTCAATGATAGGATTAATAGGTCTTTGCATTTAACAGAAAGGCTTTGCATCTAGTTTCAATAGAATGCCATGCTTAATAATCTTAGGATCATATGTTTTCATCTCTTCATAGCTCCAAACAATGGCATCCTTATACTCTAAAATTACTTTAAGCATATCTTCCCTTTCTTGTGTATTGCATGCTTTCCCAATCCTTACCATTCTAGGATCATCATTAGTACCTAAGTTGTAGCAGTCACATTATTTGGTTCCCTTTTCTTTGATCATTCTTCTATTAAACATTGATTCATCATGATCAAAAATGTGGTCTAACTCAACCATCCCCTTAATAATAGTGTTGGTCTTCAAATTTAGGATGTCATCTTCATCTTTGATGGCATAATCCTTAGGTTTTTCATTTGGAGTGTCAACAATTTCATGCACTTTAAAGTGGCCATTACACATGATAAATTCTAGTATATGTTGATCATCCTAAAAGACTTGAAAGTTTGTGATATTGTCTAGAATAGATAGAGCAGCAACCAATTTGACTGAAAATATTTTCAATTTTGTTCTCTTGACTGGTTGTAATGCACTTGCTAAGATAGTGAGAGCATTTGCTACTATATTTTTCCTTCTTGGAATGGAATTTATATTCAAAGCTTCAAAATCATCCATTAGATCCCATACTCTTTTCCTGTAAGAAAGCAACCTCTTATAATTACAAGAGTATAATGATTTCACTTTTCATATAACTAACTTAGAATCTCCCTTCATTAGAAGATCTATAATTCCTTTCTCCGGTGTGAAAAGAAGCCCTCGGATAAATTTCTTGTATTCAGTAGCATTATTAGTACATCTGAACCATAATTGATATGCAATGTAGAAAGACTTACCTTTTGGGTTGACCAAATCAATACCTGTGTTTGCTCCTTATATGCATTTGGAACCAACAAAGTAAAGTTCCCATATTGGATATTCTTTTTCTAACATTATGCTTGTTTTTCCTTAGCTTCTCTTTCACTTGGGCCTTGAAGGATTGTCTCTTAGGTACCCATTGTAGTCTTTTGTGGGGTGGACTTAGTGATTTTCCATTGTTATTCTTTGATACAAGGAGTGTATGTTTTTCTTGTTTTTCTTGAATTTCCCCTATTAATTCCTTAATTTCATCCACTTTGGGTTTTGGATGAATGACCACTGAAGTCCATCCTTGACCTTTTATGTATTGTCTTCTTCTTTGAATTTTGATCATTCCTGGTGGAGGAGAAGACAAACCTCCACCATCTGAAAAGGTGTCACTATATGATGTGTTTAGATCTTCAATTTCCTCTTCAACCTTTTCAATAGATTTAGATATTCTTAGAGAAATTTGATTTCCTTTGGGTTCCTCTCTTGGAATGTTATCACTCTTGACTTCTATCATTTGTGTTAATACCTTAGCAACTGCTTCTTGGCATGATGAACATTTGAATTTCAAATGGCTAACTTTATGCAATTAGAAAAATCCTAAGAGGAGTAGAATACTAGAGTCCACTTCTTCTCCTAAACATTGTAAATTAGCCACCATGTTGTCTATGAACTATGTTATGACCTCCTTCTTTGGGATTGAAATCTTGGACTTTTTGTTTTGATCATCTAATATTTTGATTGAAGTTGAATCAAAAGCCATCACTTTGTAAGAGACCAAATTTGATTGAAAGAATGCCACTTCATTCAGAGCATTATATTCTATAATCATTATTTTTTAATTTTGGATCTTCATCTATCTTGATTTGATTGTTCAACCCTTTCCATGGTAACCATAGTTGAGTAAAATCCATAGAAAACCATCCTGTTAGGCATTTCATTCATTCTCTAATTAGAAGTAATCCATATATTTCTAGAATATCAACCACATGTATATCGATGACATCTTGAATTTGAGAGTCAACTGTCAATTGTATCTAAACATCTTTCAACACACCGATGACTTTCACCTCTATTTTATCCAACTATATCACTATTTGATTAGAGGTTTGAGGAGTGAATCTAAAATTTTGTGCTATTGATAGTGGCATAACATTACATGAGGCTCTTGAATCAATTAGGAAAGCATGAAGATTCTTCTCATATATCCTAATGCTAAGCAGAAATGGGGGCACCTCAAACTTGTCTTTAAACATAGTTGGCATTGCCTCCAAAGCGTTAACTTGTTGAGATATTGTCTTTTGAGGTATGGTATTCATATTATGAGGTACCTTTGTATGATCTAGATTTTTCATGAGCACTTCTAGTTGTTGTAGGTAGTTTTGTAGCATGTCAAACATAAACATGGTGGCTTTTGTTCATTTCAAATCTTCCACTACATTATATTTCTTAGCAGACCAAGCTAAATTTTTCAAGATTGTCGGCACATTTTCTTGATTTTGATTCTGTAGTCCTTCATACAGGGGCTTGATTAGTACCAAATTATTACTCGCTCTCAAATTAGGAAGAGTTAGTTGTAGCCCTGGAGGAATTCCATCTATCATAGATTCTTTTTTACTCTATAGATTGTATTTGTTTTGATTATCATTGGGGATAGAAAACATCTCTTCATGTTGGATGTCTGGTTCTTAGCTAAATGGAAATTAGAATTCTTCATTGGCTGGTTGTGCTACCTAGTGTTCTATGTAGAATCGTAGGATTCTAGTAGCATAGCATTAAACTGCACAAGAGGGACATTGTCATTTTCTTGTGAATTCTAATTCATCTCTTGATTCCCATTATAATATGGACCATCAGTGTTAGATGTGTTTTGACCATCGTCATATTGACTGATATTGATGTATTAAACTTTGTTGTTTTTGTTATCTATAGGAATACTTCCATTATTTGGATGAGTGTTCCATTGTTAGTTTTGTATTTGGAATCCATTTTTATGATCAAGAGGATTGAAGTTGTTTCCCCTAGAATTATTCCCAACATTGTTGTTTCCAGTGTTGTTGTGTCCACTGAAATTCCTATTGTAATTTTGATTGTAGTTATTATTGGTGTAAGGACCAGTATTGTTTCTTTGAATTTTTTATTCTATCCTTATAAAAATCTTAAGCGACTCAGCTCATTGTTCATTTGTGACATGGTCTTTTTCATTCGACCAAACTCAAAGGCAAAACTATTGTCTGCATCAGCAGAAGTTGTTGCCTTTTGTTCAAAGAAAGTAGGTTTAGGAGGTTCATATCCTAGATATATTAAAGCTAGATTTTGTAGAGTGGGTGCCTGATGTAATGGAACTAGATTAAGGTATGAATTGGCTAGGCATCATGGGCACTCTGATAGGGTATGTTGACATTGAACATGTAATAGCTTGAGCTAGAAGCATCAATCCTCCTCCATTAGGGTTGGCTTGTTTTGTTAAGGTAATTGCTCTATGTCTATGCAAGAAAATCTAACCTGTTGGGAGTAAGAGAAAACAAGTTCACATTAGCTACATGGGTATATCAAATATTCAAAATAAAACAAGACACAACTAATGTTATGCTTGAGTTTTGCAACTCAATGCAACCAAAAAGTAGCTCAACAAAGGCACCCATGAGAGGCCATATTGGTGTGCTTTAGATTGAAGGAATATGGTGTGCTCTCCCAAAACATAAATATGTGAATCCCTTGATATGAAATGTAATGTGAAAATGATACTATGCTAAATGAGTGGAGAATGCTTCAAACAATGGCTATGGAATCAACCATGCTTGAGAGCATTCAAAGGATATGAGTATGGAAATGCAAGAAACAAACTAAGCTGACAATGAAAATGAGATCAACATCTAACAACTACCAAAGGTTAGTAACAAATACAACTCTAGAAATCACTAAAAGCTCTAATAACAAACTAGCATGATAACATTGCAAATAAGGAAGATGTATAATGCTTGAGACAAGTGCTCTATTTATAGGCTTGAGAGAGGCCTTGGGGATGTGGCATCTATGTGGCATCCACATAGGTGCCACAAGGGAGACATGGAGACAAGTCATGAAAAGGTCAACATTCAAAGTTTGCTCACACATGTGTGAGCAAACTTGAAGGAAGGAATGGGGCAAAAAGGTGTAAGAAGTGTGGAAGGTGTGAGAGGTGTGAGAAGTGTGAAGGGTTCCTCACACATGTTTGAGCACACACTTAGGAACTAAAAGGTATTTAGCAAGGTGTTTAGGATAAATAAGTGAGATTAAGTAGTGGGTAGGCCTAGAAGGATGAAAGTGATGGGTGTAGACTAGGTTTTAGGATAGGTTTAAGACTAAATTAAATAGGATTTAATTTAATCATAGGTTTAGAGAATTTAATCGAGATGGAGGGAATTATATAAATGATATTTATTTAAAAGGGGATTAATGAGGGATCATGCATTAAATAAATTTAATACATTAGGGAGGGAAGTATTTAAATTAAATTTAAATACATTAGGAAATTGAACCTATTTAATTAAATAAGTAGAAGAATATGACAAATATAATTAATTAATTAATAATTAACTATAATTTCAAAGGAAATATTAAATGAATTAATATAGTGTTTAGAACAATTTTAAGTGTCTAAATTTTTCCCCTCTTTGATGTAATGTCAGGACAACATTATATCAAAGAAAAATATATATCGGTTGCCCCAGAAAGGATAGGTGTCCTGGGAGTGGTATCGAGAGATGACAAGGGGAGGAGGGTTCCCCCTCAAGGAAATAGGGTGAAAAAGGAATATATTTTGGCCCATTTTATCAAAAATAGACATGGGAAGGAAAGAGAAAACAAAAAGGCTCAAAAAATGACCTTGCATAACTTGTTGGTAAGACCAGAATGAAGTGGGCTAAATTGGATAATGATTAATCTAAATGCAACTTAACTATATGAATGCATGGGATTTAGTTGTGTTCATATGGGAGAGCACACCCTAGTTTAATATTTCAAGAGAAGTTATGCATCAAATGCTATAGTAGCATAGGTGACAAGATTCCTTTCCATGGACTAGACTCTCAACATAATAGATGTAGGTTTTAGAATCATGATGGAACAAATGACATATACGCACTGGAGAGGTCTGGGAACACTCAAAGTCTTGTTAGGGATCTTGGTGGAAAGTTTCCTAACCTATTGCCCCCAATGAGTAATGCATAACCATAACTCTAAATTAGCATAGATGTGCTAAAGAATCATGAAAAGAGATCATATCACAAAATGACACGTGTAATCAAGTTAAGTCATTCAAATGATACCAAGATATTGAAGATTGGGGCACACTTGAAAAGGCTATTACTAATACACAAAGATAAATTGACAAAAAACCTTATGACCAAGTAGTCCTTCAGTCCACAATTCTTGCCATGAACCTGATTCTGATAGTGAAATTTATTAAGCCTATGTAGGAAGGATGCATCCTATAAGGCAAAAACTCATTTTTTGATTAAAATGTATTCAAATGTTTGTGATTATTCACTAGCAATAATTGTGAAAGGAAACAGGTTCATAGTCATTGAGTCTTGGTGTGAATTTTTGTAAGTTTGTTTGCAATCACTATTTGATAAACTCAGTTTGATGGGGTGAAGCTTAGTGTCATGAGATAAATAGAAAAATTTGGATAATATATGATAAGATAATGGAAGAACTAAATCACAATGGAAGGGGAATGTGAGAGAGCAAGTGATAAATGTTCTCTAGAAGAAAGTTTGCTTAATGGAAGACTAGAAATTTGATCAATGTATATGCAAATAGATGGAAAAATGAAGGAATTGATGATGGAAATCAATTTGTATGAAAGGATTAGAACAAGGGAATATGATTAGATTAGAGGATAAATGAATTGATTGAATTTATTTGGAAGAAGTTTTAAAAAAGTTATGTAAGGTGGAATAGATTAGAACCAATGACAAGGGACAACCAAGGAATGGTAATGGATGAAATGAAAGTTGAAAGAGTATAGGGTACCATAGGATATGGTATCGAAAAATGGGGATCCATGGACCATGTTTCAAAGGATTTCTAATGCCCCATCCCAAGGATAGGAAAATGAAAGGAAATATGGTAGGAAAGGATACGTGAACATGGAGAGATGGTGCGAAGGCTATTGTATGGAGGAAGTGAAGGCATGTGGATGTCCAAAACATGGATGAACAATTTTTTGTTGTGCCTCTAGTATGGATCATGAGCATGGGCATGAAAGGGGAATAAATATGGGATATGGGATGGAGGGTATGAATATGATACAGGTAATGATATGAAGGATGGGGATGAAATGTGGATATGAAGTGGATGAAATGCATGGGATAACCAAGACCAAGGACATACGAAAGAAGGATGGAAGTATATAGGAGTATGGATGGAAAATGGATGAAATGAACATGACAAGGACTATGGGATGCAAGATATGGAGAGAATGTCAAGATCAAATATATGAATGGATGGTGGGAGTATGTAGGATAGTGTGTGGATAATGTGCAAGGTATATGTCGAGTGAGCATACATGGATGGAAGGAAAATGATAGTAAAGATCAAAGATACTAAAGGATGATGACCGATAGATGGAAATATGGAAGATATATAAGGAAATATGGTATGGATGGAGCCTGCCCCTAGTGTAGAGTGCAAGTGGAAGAGAAAAAATGAAGGGATGGATAAGTGGAATTGGAAGATAATGGATACATGATAAGGAAAACAAAGAGAGGACTGAAGCATCTAGTTGCATGGATGGGGTCCCTTGATATCTATTTATCGTTCTTTATTATTTTCAATGAATTTTTTACTATTTTATCATAGATGTTGGTAGGATAATTAAAAGAAGGATGAAACAGATTGGGAAATGGAGGTTAAGGACTTATGAAAAACTTTAGATTAAGGGGGTGGAGTGGTTGGGAGGAAGACATGGTTGGTGGATGCAAGGTTGAAAGACTTGTGAATGAGTGGATGAAGGAGGTGGAAAGATCATCATTGACACACACCTTGAAGGGTGATGGAAATTAGGGAATTTTGGAGGATATGTAGTAGAAAGTTGGAATTTTGGGGTATAGGGACCCAAAATGGATGAAGGAGATGATGGATTTAGGATGGTGGATCTTGTGGCATAAGGGCCCAAAATGGAGATGAAAGATGGAAGTTTGGATGATTAATGAATGAGAAAAGCCTTTGGATTAGCAAAATTGGATGTCATGTTAGACTTTTCTTTGAGATTCATTGCTTCATTAAGTAGCTTTGAGATCCCATAATTTTTGCATTTTTTATTTTCAGCCTTTGTGGCCTTCTGATTTTGTTTTGGATCATATTTTTATTTTCTTGAACATGTCTTTTAGAGGGGACATGTTGATCCTTGGATTTTTGTGGATATTGGCTTTATTAACCTTATCTTTTGAATCCAATTTTCTTCCATTAGCCATAGTAGGGGTGTATGAGGATAAATGGTATGGAAAGCCTATGGATGATGAACATTGGAAGGAATTCAAGGATGTGTGCCTTTCTTGATCTTTAATAGGTATATGAGGGGATGAATTGAAAGAATTAGATATGGTAGATGGATGTATGTAAGGACCCAAAATGGATGGAAGGTTTGGCTTTGGAACATAAGGACCCAAAATGGATGGTAATGAGGAAGGAATGGGAATATAAGGGCCCAAAATGGACTTGGAATATGGATAATGGGAATATTTAGGTTTGGAAGGAGGAATTTTGGATTTTGAAAGAGTGGAAGATGTACCAACATCTTGAGACATTATTTCTTCAATGGGATATTTGTTATTTGCAATACAAGATGCGAGTCCATGTATATGGGGTTCATGAGTGGATTGGATAGGTGTAATAGGATCATGTGGAGGATTAGGATCACAAGGGGGATTATGAGGGATAATAGGATTTTGAGATGGAGTGGGATCATGAAAGGCATTTGAAGGGGTACTTTGATCTTGACTTAAAAGAGGATCATGTAATGGAATGAGTGGGTCATGAGATGGAATAGAATCATATAATGGATTAAATGGAATGGAACCATGAGATGGAGTGATTTTATCTTGACATGGAGGAGTATTAGTGAATGGAGTGGAAGGAGAATCTTCATGAAGTAGAGGATCTATGGATGCTAACTCTTGAGATGGAATGGAATCAGTAATGTGCACAGTACATGGAATGTCTTGATCTTGATTAGGAAGGGAATCATGAGATGGATTAAGAGGCATAAATGGATCTTGAGGGATAAGGGAATAATGGGATGGAGAAATGCTCAGATCTAGAGTAGAAGAGGAATCTATAATGGCATGCTTTGGAAAAATTTCTTGAGATGGCATTGGATGTATGACTTTGGGTGATTGGATCACTTCATTTTTAGTTTTGTATTTAGAAAAGCTTTCTACCAATGATTGTGGGAAAAAGACATACTTATTACAAGGTGTAAATAATGTTGATTTTCGAGGATTAGGATTGGCTAAAGGTGAAGGTATGGGTAGGGGGTTGGGATGATGGTTTTGGACATTGAGCTCAAAGTATGGGGAATGACATGGAGGATTTAGGTTGGATGGAACATGAGGATTATGGTCTTTGAAACATGGGGGAAGAGGACATATGTCTTAGATAGTAGATTTTTACTTTTGATTTGATTTTGGAGGATTAGAATTGATTGAAGGTGGAGGTATGGGTAGGGGGTTGGGATGATGGTTTTTGACATTGAGCTCAAAGTATGGGGAATGACATGGAGGATTTGGGTTGGATGGAACATGAGGATTATGGTCTTCGAAACATGGGGGAAGAGGACATATGTCTTGGATAGTAGATTTTTACTTTTGATTTGCTAGGCTCAAGATAGAATTCTTGATCTTCTCAATTTCTTTGGAAATAGCATTTCTATTTGAGGAATTGTGTGGGTTATGAACAAAATTGTATGTGGTTGAAGGATAATGAGGTGGATTTCCCTTGTCAAAGGTAGAGGAATAAGGAATGTGAGATGGATTAGGATTGGACATACAACTTGAGGATTGATTTGATATGGGGTTTGTGCTAGAGGTGTGACTCCATATTGCCTTTGAAGATCCCCAACCATTTGGTTAAACCAATTCTTATCCATTAAGATCAGATGAGGAGTGGTGAGAGATTTGATGAGAAATGAAATATGAAGTTGAGACTAGGAGCAATTTTGTACTTTGTTTTAATTTGATTTGGATTGAATTTTACTTGATATTGATTGAATTTGATTTGATATTGATATTTATATTTATATTGATTTGATTTGATATTGGATGAAGGTTTGATATAACTATGATAAGATTTGGGTCATTCAAGATAACTAGGGTTAAAGTCCAAGGATTATGATGGTGCTCCTAAGTCTGAAGTAGAAGATTTTATGGAAATTTGAATTAGAAGAAGATTTGAATGGATGAAATTAGAAAGATTGATTTTGGATGAAGATGTAAATGGATTGAATTAAGAATTGATTAGAAATGAATGAGTTTGACAATGGACTATATTGGAAGGATGATGATTTGAAAGATGTAATTAAGGATGAATGATGAGATTGGCTGAGAAAATTGGATCTTGATGTGGCTTATGAATCATGACTAGAACAAAGATTAGGAATTTGATTGAATGAATAGGAAGATGAGGAAATGATTTGGACAAATAGAGATAGTTAAGACATTGAGAAATTGTTTTAATTATTACAACAAGAGATGCATGATGGTGATGAATTTGATGGATAGAAGAAGTAATGTGGAATTGATGTGGACAGCTTGACTAAGAGGACTTAAAACAAGACTTGTTTTGTTGTTTTTAAGATTTATTTTCTTTTATTTTCTTTTTTAACTTTTATGATTTTTTTTTGGATTTTTTGAAACATAACATGCAAAACATACAATGAAATATATATACAATAAAATCTTAGACGGTGTGTCCCCTTCAAATGGGGAGGTTTGTGAACACTTAGCACGTCAAACACACCAACAATCCTATAAGGTTTTAACTAGGATATACAAGCTCAGCTAGGGGTGTCCTCGATATATGCAAGGTACGTGAGGCCCAAATTTGTAGATGAAAGAAAATAATACCACATAGTCAGGAGGAGACGGTAACCCAAATCTCCACCTTCACTTCCAAAAGGTATAAATTTCTTTAGGGCTTAACCAAGAGTGACAAGATTTTTCTTCCAAGAGAGGTGTCTTTCGATTCACCTCCTGATATTTATACTCCTCTAGAATGCTAGAGTTGAGGTGATCCCAATGATTGATGAAATCCCTAAGTAGGTTTCCTAAAAAAAATAAACAAGACCACTTATTTCTTGTGCACTCAAGATCACTCGAAAGTGCAAGGGGAAAGAATACATAAGTAGCCTCAGGGTTAAAAGACACTTGTTCTTTCCCAATGGAGCTTTAGGTTTTGTAAGTTACTCTTGAAGACATTCATGTTTAAGCATGTATTGTTCTTTCTAACTTGACAATGTCATCAATATAATGAAAAGAAAGGATTCATCAACAAAATTAAATCGACCATGAACATAAGCAAATTGCTGAAAATGAAACCAATTCCTTTAAGTCATTCAAGATTGAGTGAGTGTTTGTTTTAAGCACCAAATCCAAAGGTTCATTGCAATGTTCTTTGATCCTTAAGCATTCAAGATTTGATGAGATTCATTTTAAACCCAAATTGAAATGTGTATCATAGCATTGTTCTTTGACCTTTATGCATTCAAGAGTGTATTTGACTTGTAAGCATTCATTCCAAAAAATGTTTGTGAATTTCCTTAAGGCATTCAATATTGTGTTTTAACAACATTCATCCAAATGAAAGGTTTTGCTCAATTGATTATGCATTTAAGATTAGATGTTCTTGTTTTATGTTTAGCCATTCAAGAGTGTGTTTGATTTATCCCATTAAGTGCAACATTCATTCAAAGACAAATGATTAAGCATTCAATTTCATTCCCAAGAGCTATAAAACATTAAGAAAAACTTACAAGAAGACATAGTTTAGTGTTTCTAAAATGCTCCAATCTAGAAAAAAAATAAAAATAAACTTGATTCGTCTCACAAAAAAAAAATCTCCAAAATGAAGGTTTTACTATGAGAAAAATTATTTTAACTTTTTTCTTATTTTTTCTATACGTAAATAAGCTTAGAATGATGCCAATCTGATAGAACCCTTTTCTTTGATAGTTCTTCTATTAAGCATTGATTCATCATGATCCAAAATGTGGTCTAACTCAACCATCCCTTTAAGAATAGTGTTGGTCTTCAAATTTAGGATGCCATCTTCATCTTTGAGTGCATCATCCTCAGGCTTATCATCTAGAGTGTCATCAATTTCTTGCTCCTTAAAGTGACCTTGCACATGATAAACTCTAGTATATGTTGACCATCCTAAAAGACTTGAAATTTTGTGATATTGTCTAGAATAGATAGAGCAGCAACCAATTTGACTAAAAATATTTTCAATTTTGTTCTCTTGACTGGTTGTAATACACTTGTTGAGATAGTGAGAGCATCTGCTACTATATTTTTCCTTCTTGCAATGGAATTTATATTCAAAGCTTCAAAATCATCCATTAGATCCCATACTCTTTTCTTGTAAGCAAGCAACCTATTATCATTACAAGAGTATAATGATTTCACTTTTTGTATAACTAACTTAGAATCTCCCTTGATTATGAGAGCTTCAATTACTTTCTCCAGTGCAAAAAGAAGTCCTTGGATCAATGTTTTGTATTTAGTAGCATTATTAGTACATCTAAACTGTAATCGATATGCAGCATAGAAAGACTTACCTTTTGGGTTGACCAACTCAATACATGTGTTGGCTCCTAATTTGCATTTGGAACCATCAAAGTGAAGTGTCCATATCAAATATTCTTTGAGTTTTCTAACCTTATGCTTGTTTTTCCTTAACTTCTTTTTCACTTGGGCCTAGAAGGATTGTCTCTTAGGTACCCATTGTAGTCTTTTGCAAGGTGGACTTAGTGATTTCCCATTGTTATTCTTTGATACAAGGAGTGTATATTTTTCTTGTTCATCCTGAATTTCCCATATTAATTCCTTAATTTTATCCACTTTCAGTTTTGGATGAATGACCATTGAATTTCATCCTTGACCTTTTATATATTGTCTTCTTCTTTAAATTTTGATCATTCCTGGTGGAGGAGAAGACAAACCTCTACCATATGAAAAGGTGTCACTATATGATGTGTTTAGATCTTCAATTTCCTCTTCAACCTTTTCAATAGATCTAGATATGTTTAGAGAACTTTGATTTCCTGTGGGTTCCTCTCTTGGAATGTTATCACTCTTGACTTCTATCATTTGTTTTAATACCTTAGCAACTGCTTCTTGGCATGATGAACATTCAAATTCCAAATGGCTAACTTTATGCAATTAGAAAAATCCTAGGAGGAGTAGAATACTAGGGTCCACTTCTTCTCCTAAACATTGTAAATTAGCCACCATGTTGTCTATGAACTATGTTACGACCTCCTTCTTTGGGATTGAAATCTTGGACTTTTTGTTTTGATCATCTAATATTTTGATTGAAGTTGAATCAAAAGCCATCACATTGTAAGAGCCCAAATCTGATTGTAAGAATGCCACTTCATTCAGAGCATTATATTCTATAATCATTGTTTTTAATTTTGTCTTGGCATCTATCTTGATTTGATTGTTCAACCCTTTCCATGGTAACCATAGTTGAGTAAAATCAATAGAAAAACATCCTCTTAGGCATTTCATTCATTATCTAATTAGAAGTAATCCATATGTTTCTAGAAAATCAACCACATGTATATTGTTGACATCTTGAATTTGAGGGTCAACTGTCAACTGTATATGAACTTCTTTCAACACACTGATGACTTTCACCTCTATTTTATCCAACTGTATCACTATTCGATTAGAGGGTTGAGGAGTGACTCCCAAATTTTGTGCTATTGATAGTCGCATAAAATTACATGAGGGTCTTGAATTAATTAGGAAAGTATGAATATTCTTCCCATATATCCTGATGCTAAGCAGAAATGGGGGCACCTCAACCTTGTCTTTAAACATAGTTGGCATTGCCTCCAAAGAATTAACTTGTTGAGATATTGTCTTTTGAGGTATGGTATTTGTATTATGGGGTACCTTTGTATGATCTAGAGTTTTCATGAGCACTTCTCATTATTGCAGGTAGTTTTGTAGCATGTCAAACATAGACATGTTGGCTTTTGTTCATTTCAAATCTTCCACCGCATTATATTTCTCAGTAGACCAAGCCAAATTTTTCAAGATTTTTGGCACATTTTCTTGCTTCTAATTCTATAGACCTCCATATAGGGGCCTGATTAGTACCAGATTATTACTCGCTCTCAAATCAAGAAGAGTTGGTTGTAGTCCTCGAGAAATTCCATCTGTCATAGGTTCTTTTTGACTCTGCATATTGTATGTGTTTTGATTATCATTGTGAATAGTAAACATCTCTTCAAGTTGGATGTCTAGTTCTTGGCTAAATGGAAATGAGAATTCTCCATTGGCTAGTTGTTCTACCTATGTGTTCTATGCAGAATAGTAGTATTTTGGTAGCATAACATTAAACTGCATAGGAGGGACATTGTCATTTGCTTGTGAATTCTGATTCATCTCTTGATTCCCATTATAATATGGACCATCATTGTTAGATGTGTTTTGATCATCATCATACTGATTGATATTGGCATATTAAACATTATTTTTATTATTATCTGTAGGAATGCTTTCATTATTTGGATGAGTGTTCCATTGTTAGTTTTGTCTTTAGAAGCAATTGTTATGATTAGGAGGATTGAAGTTGTTTCCCCTAGAATTATTTCCTACATTCTTGTTTCTAGTGTTGTTGTTTCCACTGAAATTCTTATTATAATTATGATTGTAATTGTTATTGTTGTAAGGACCAGTATTTTTTCTTTGAAAGTTGTTATTATATCGTTGCAAAAATCTTAAACAAGTTAGCTCATTATTCATTTGTGACATGGTCTTTTTCATTTGATCAAATTTAGAGGCAAAATTATTGTCTTCCTCAGCAGAAGTTGTTGCCTTTTGTTCAAAGAAAGTAGTTTTAGGAGGTTCATATCCTAGATATACTAAAGCTAGATTTTGTAGAGTGGGTGCCTAATCTAATGGAACTAGATTAAGGTATGAATTGGCTAGGCATCATGGGCACTCCGATAGGGTATGTTGGAATCATTGTAATAGCTTGAGTTGGAAGCATCAATCCTCCTCCATTAGGGTTGGCTTGTTTTGTGAAGGTAATTTCTCTATGCGTATGCAATAAAACATAGCCTTTTGGGAGCAAGAGCAAACAAGAACACATTAGTTGCATGGGTATATCAAATATTCAAAATAAAATAAGACACAACTAATGTTATGCTTGAGTTTTGCAACTCAATGCAACCAAAAAGAAAATTCCTCATGCAACTTCAAAGAATCTCAACAAAGGCACCCATGAGAGGCCCTATTGGTGTGCTTTAGATTGGAGGAATGTGATGTGTTCTCCCAAAACACAACTATGGGAATCCCTTGATATGAAATGCAATGTGAAAATGATACTATCCTAAATGAGTGTAGAATGCTTCAAACAATGGCTATGGAATCAACCATGCTTGAGAGCATTCAAAGGATATGAGTATGGAAATGCAAGAAACAAACTAAGCTGACAATGCAAATGAGATCAAAATCTAACAACTACCAAAGGCTAGTAACAAATGCAACTCCAGAAATCACTAAAATCTCTAATAACAAACTAGCATGATAACAATGCAAATGAGGGAGATGTATAATGCTCGAGACAAGGGCTCTATTTATAGGATTCTGAGAGGCCTTGGGGAGGTTGCATCTATGTGGTATCAGCATAGGTGCCACAAGGGAGACATGGAGACAAGTCATGCAAAGGTCAACATTCAAAGTTTGCTCACACATGTGTGAGCAAACTTGAAGGAAGGAGTGGGGGACAAAGGTGTAAGAAGTGTGGAAGGTCTTGGAGCTGTGAGAAGTGTGAAGTGTTCCTCACACATGTGTGAGCACACACTTAGAAACTAAAAGGGGTTTAGCAAGGTGTTTAGGATAAATAAGTGAGATTAAGTAGTGGGTAGGCCTAGAAGGATGAAAGTGATGGGTGTAGACTAGGTTTTAGGATAGGTTTAAGACTAAATTAAATAGGATTTAATTTAATCATAGGTTTAGAGAATTTAATGGAGATGGAGTGAATTATATAAATGAGATTTATTTAAATGGGGATTTATGGGGGATCATGCATTAAATAAATTTAATACATTAGGGAGGGAAGTATTTAAATTAAATTTAAATACATATGATATGAATTGTTGATGTACCACAACTAGTTTGATGAACGTTTTAAATTGTTCCAAGAATAATTTTTTGAAAGTAACCCAATCTCAAATACATCTAGGTGGCAGATTAACATACCATATGAAGGCAACTTCTCCTAAAGATTAGGGGAATAAAGAAAGAACTACATTCTCATTAGCAATTATCTTTTGATTGTAAATTTTCTTGAATACCTTGACATGATCTCTAGCAGTTCGTGTCCCTCTATAGATGAAACTTGGGCAAAACTTCTTAGGATTCTTTGGAAGATCATAGAGTACACCTAATAAGTTGATGGGTGAGTCTGTAGCATTTGCAAAGAAGGCCATTGGAGGATTTGGTGGTCCACCAAGTGGTTGTTGTGGAGGTAGAGCTAAAGAAGATGATGAAATGTTAAATAGAAGTAGTAGAATTTGAGGTATTCCTTTGTCACTGCAAGGTTTACAAAAATGGCTAAGCTCCAGGAACTCGTGTGCACTTAGTGAAGATCTTAAAGCTCTCTAAAATGGGGATTCTATATCAAGTTCTTCTAGTTTGTAACAATTCTAGAAATATGCACCTCTATAGAAGTAAACTTTCTCACAAAATGAGGCACACCTTAGATTTTGGTGCACTAGTGTAGTAGGCACAGCAGTGCACCAGTGCAGTAATGCACCACCGAATCTTAGAAAGTCAAAAAATATTTAGAACTTGTAAAAAGTGCAGAATTTTTAGGTTTTGGAAAAACATTCTTCTAATCTAAATGTTAATGGGCCATCCTTCTAGTTCCACTTCTATTAACCTGTCATTTTTCATGATGCTTAATGGTAGGAATCCTTTTGAACTCCTCTCTTGAAAAGTCAATCTTGGGGATCAACTCCAAGGTTTTGGGTGATCTTGTGACCTCCTAGAATCTACTCAGTTGAAGATAAATATGAATGTTCATGAGGAGGCCTTTATTGGTTTTTGATAACTTCATATAAGATGTAAAATCTGTTTGCTAATTCAAAAGAATTAAAAATACACAAAAAGAACTCTATTTTTTTTTCTAATTTTCTATTTTATGATGAATGCAATCTAACAATGAAACTAATATGAATTCCTAATTTAACAAGGGAAAAGCCCACCCATAGGCTAGAAAATGGCCAAGACTGATGTCTAACCAATGCACACCCCTACTAACTAGATGATGTCTCCCTATGAGCAGCCAAACAATGTTCCAGATGTTATGGATACAAACCCAAATGCAAGTAGGGCTAGGACATGCAGGCCCTAGCACAAACCAAACCACTATGCAACATATTTCCAACCCACTATGATTATCACTCTCACTTTCTTACAAAAGTGTTTATTAAAGAAGGGGATAGGAATACTAAATTTTTCTATATGACCATTTTGAAGAATAGAGTGGCTAATAAAATTTCTGGGTTAAATGTTCATGGTGTTTTTACTGATGAGAATGAAGTTATCAAAAGGGAAGCCATAAATTTTTTTAGTGCTTTACTAGAGAGAGATGACAATCTAGATAAGGAAAAATAGAAGGAGTTTCTAAAGTGTATTCCTAATTTCCTTTTTGAAGATCAGAACAAAAACTTCACTACCATCCCTTCATTTGTTCAAATTACCAAGGTAGTTTTTTCCTTTGAGGGAGACAAGGCTATTGGTCCGGGTGGTTTCCACTTCCTCTTTTTCCAAACTTATTGGCATATCATTGAAGAGGATGTGTTTAATGGAGTTAAAGAGTTCTTTGGTTCTAGAAAACTTATTAAAGAGCTAAATGGTGCTTTTTTGGCTTTGATACCCAAAAAGTCGGGGGCTAATAGCATGGACCAATTTAGACCTATTAGTCTTTGCAATTATTTTTATAAGATCATCTCTAAAGTTCTTACTCTCAGGATTCTATCTTTATTACCTAATCTAATTTTGAGACAATAGAATGGGTTTGTGCTAGGAGGAAAATTTTGGATTTTATTATCTCAATGTATGAAAATATTCACTCCCTCGCCAGATCAATGAAAGAAGGGTTCTTATTAAAGTTGGATCTATATAAGGCTTATAATAGGGTGGATTGGGAGTTTTTAAAGAGTAGTTTAGAAGCTTTTGGGTTCAGCAAAAGATTTTTGGAGCTGGTGCATATGTTGGTTTCCTCTACTACCTTTTTTGTTCTTGTTAATGGATCCCTAACGCCTTTATTTTGAGCTTCTTGTGGACTTAGACAAGGGGATATGTTATCTCCTATTTTATTCATCCTCATGGCTAAATGTTTAGGTAGATTTGTGGAATAAATGGTTCGAAAGGGGGAATTTTTGGGTTTAAGACCTTCTTCTAAGGAGTTAACTTGTTCTCATTAGAAATTTTTGGATGATTCAATTGTGATGGGAGAAATCTCAATCAAAAATGTGAGAAATATTAAAAAGGCTCTTGAGGATTATGGGTAGGCTATAGGTTAGATTATTAATTAGAACAAAAGTTCACTCTACATCATTAATGTTAATGAGAATAGACAAAATCAAATCAAAAGAATTATGGGATCTGAGATTGGTAACCTTTCAAGGTCATATCTTGGTTTACCTCTTTGTCTTGACCCACCCAAGTCCTTATGGAGTTCCCTAACTGACAAAATCCACTCAAAGTTAGCTAGCTAGAAAGGATCCCTCCTTAGCCAAGCTAGTAAGGTCATTGTTCTAAAAGTCACTTTACAAAACATGCCCTTGTATGCTTTGAGTGTTCTAAAGATACCTAGGAAGTATGCCCTGGCCATTGAAAAAATTTAGAAAAAAAATTTATGGACTAGTATGGAAGAGAAGAAAAGAATGGCCTTGGTTTCTTGGGATAAGGTTTATATGCCTATCAAAAAAAGGAGGGTTAAGTCTAAGAAATATTAATAGCATGAATTATTCTTTACTTTCTAAGCTTATTTGGAGATTATATAATGAATTTGGAGAGTGGAAAGATATATGGAATGATAAATATAACAAAGAGAATCAAGGCTTTAATCTTTTCCTTGGTAGTGAGGATACTCAAGAGGGTTTTGTGATTTGGAAGTAGGCTTAGAAAAATAAGCAGATTATTAATAAAGGGGTTAGATGGAAGGTTGGAAATGGTAGGACCATTCAATTTTGGGATAACATATGGATTCTAGATCATTCTTTGAGTTATGATTAGAAGTGGAATGGGTATATGGATCAATGCAAGACTATTTTTGGGACTTTTGTTGTTTATTATTAGGAAGGAGATAAATGGGTGAACCTTACCAGAGTTGAAGAGGCTCTTAATGACCTTAAAAAAATGATGAATGTTGTCTTTTTAGTACATGAGGAGGATACCTTACTATGGAAATTTAATCCAAATGGATTTTTTCCTATCTCATCTCTGTATGGTAACACTTTTGAAGAATATCATGTGCCTTGTTGGGCTAAAGCCTGGCTTAAAGGCTTGACACTTAAAGTTAACATAATATTTTGGATCTTACTACAGGATAAAATTCTTACCACTAACAATTTAATAAAGAAAGGTATGTGTCTTGTTAGCAGATGCTATATGTGTAAGGAAGAGGAAGAGTTAGCTAATCATTTGACCATTCATTGTTCTTACACAATTAGGTTATGGGAAAGGATTTGTAGACTTCTAGATGTGGATTGGGCCTTTTCCCTTAGTATCCAAGCTTTACTCTTAGCCTGGAAGTCTCCTTCTCATAATATTTTACTTATTAATTAAGGGATTTCATCCTTCTATATTTATGTTGAGGTGCTTGGAAGGAAAGAAATGATAGGTTTTTCAAGGGTAAGGAGATTTGTTCCAATTAGATATTTCATAATATTAAACATATGGTGATTGAGAATATTAGGATAACTAGGAAAGGTCAAGAGTCTCTAAATGACTAGGAAGCCAAAGTGATTTAGAATTGGAACTTGGAAGAGGTCAGATACTCTCAGAATGATAGTAACCTTAGAAACTTGGCTAGGTGGGACTATCCACCATAGGGATGGTATAAGATTAATTTTGATGGGGCCTCGAAGGGAAACCCAGGGATAGCAGGTTGTGGTGTTACTATCAAAAATGAAAATGGGGTTAGTGTTAGGATAAAACCATGGATAGAAATAACAATTACATGCAAATATGACCAATATTAGAAAATAATAGATCACACAGAAAAGAACACAAGACACCAAGATTTAACGTGGTTCACCCAATCCCTAGGCTATGTCCACCAAACAGAAAGTCTGATATTATAATGATCCAATGATTACAACTTGATTACAATTTGTAATCCCTTACAGCTCAATACTGCTGCAAGAACCAATTTCGCATCACTACTTAATGAAAATACCTAACCCTGAGTCCTTTTATACAAGTATTTTTAAGCTACTTTATGGTTACAACATGTCGACCATATGTTGGCCATATGTACAGTATGATTACCCCAAAGAATCTATGAAGTATGTATAGTACTTCCCTAATTAGTCACCACAAACTAACAATCTCCCACTTGGGGACTAATCAGACTCCACACTAGACAACAATCTCCCACTTGGAGACTGATCCTATAGTAATGTCACTATGCCAGGAGGCTTCCACTAGACCAAACCCCCTAGGACTCTGTTGTTATTGTATTCCTATTCAGTCTAAAAGACCAACTGAAGCTGAAGAGGAATTAAGCTTCTCTATTGTGACTACCTTTGTCAACATATCTGTTGGATTTTCATCTTTATGTATCTTGTCCAACTTTAACTGTCCATCCTCCAAAAATGACTGAATGAAATGGTACAACAACTGTATGTGTTTGGTCTTTGAATGTAGGGAAAAATTCTTTGCAAGATGAATGGCACTCTAACTATCTGTAAACAAATAAGTATCCCTTTGAGGGTGTCCCAATTCTTCCAAAAAAAAATGAAGCCATATCATTTCCTTGGCTGCCTCCATAGTAGCAACATACTCTGCCTCTATAGTGGATAAAGCGTTAACCTTTTGTAACCTAGAAACCTAGCTCATAGCTGCCCCACCAACAGTAAAGACATAACATGTAGTACTCTACCTAGTATCGATATCCCCAACCATATCTGAGTCAACATAGCCTTGTAAATTAGTAGTAGAGCCCCAAAGTGTAAACACTTATTGGATGTTCCTCTCAAATATCTAAGAATCCATTTGACTGCATGTCAATGCTCAATTCCTGGATGACTCATATACTTTCTAATGACTCCCACTGTGTGTGCAATATCTGGCCTAGTACATACCATAGCATACATCAAGCTTCCTATAGTTGAAGCATAGGGTACCTTGGACATCTTATCCTCCTCTTCTTGTGTCTTGGGACACATCTCCTTAGTCGACTTCAAATGACCAAGTAAATGTGTCTTGACAGCTTTAGCATTCTCTATAGAGAAACGTTGCAACACCTTCTCAACATAATCAGCTTGAGACAGCATCAATGTCCTATTCTTCCTATCTCTATAAATTTTTATACCAAGGATTTGTTTTGTTGTCCCCAAATCCTTCATAGAAAATGCATGTGTTGATTGGTGTTTTAGCCCCTTAATGTGATCCATGCTAGACCCAGCTATAAGAATATCATCAACATACAAACATAAAATAATGTAGCTATCATCATCCAAACTCTTAAAGTATACATAATGATCTAAATGACACCTATTGTAACCATGCTCATGCATAAAACTATCAAATTTTAGATACCATTGCTGAGGTGCTTGCTTCAAGCCATATAAATTTTTCTTCAATTTGCACACTAAGTTCTCCTTACCTTTGATCGCAAATCCCTATGGCTAAGCCATATATATCTCTTCATCCAAATCACCATGAAGGAAGGTTGTTTTAACATCAAGTTTCTCTATATCTAAATCTTCGGTAGCCACAAAACTTAAAATAGTATAGATAGAAGTCATTTTAACAATAGGAGAAAATATCTCATCAAAATCAATTCCATTTTCTGTGCAAATCCTTTTACAACTAACTTGGCTTTAAATATTTTCTTACCTCCTTCCTCTTCTTTCAACCTATAAACCCACTTATTCTATAAAGCTTTTTTTTCTCACAAGCAACTTGCATAAATCCCATGTCTTATTCTTCAATAAAGAGTCCATTTCGTCTTTCAATGCAGACTCCCATTAAATCTTAGTATCCACCTACACTGCTTCATCATAACATTCAAGTTCATCACCATCAGTAAGTAAAATTGAATACAAAGAGGGAGAAAATCTTTCTGGAGGCCTAATTTTCCTTGTTGGCCATCTAACATTCACTGGTGTGTGTGGTATTTGTTGTTGCAATTGTTACACATCATGAGGAATGGTTGGAACATCAACTTTTGGGGTATCATCCATCACTACATAATCATCTTCTTTCTTCTCATGTTGCTGCAACAAATATTTATACAACACTCTCTCATTGAATATGACATCCCTACTTCTTATGATTTTATGATTTTCAAAATCCCAAAGCTTATAACCAAATTCATTAATGCCATATCCAACAAATACACATTTCTTTGACTTAGCTTCTAGCTTGGTTCTTTTTTCAAAGTCTATGCGAGCAAATGCTTCACAACCAAAGGCCTTGAGAAAAAAATAACTCACCTTCTTACTAGTCCATGCTTCCTCTAGAATACCACAATCCAAAGTAGTAGAGTGACCTCTATTAATCAAATATACAACAGTATTGACAGCCTCCACCCACATGTGTAAGGGCAATCCAGCATGCAACCTCATGCTCCTTGTACGCTCCATTATAGTCCTGTTCATGCGTTCAGCCACTCCATTTTCCTGTGGAGTCCTTAGAATAGTTTTTTTTCTATTAATACCATTATAGGAGCAATAATCTTCAAATTCATGACTGCAATACTCACCACCATTATTAGACCTGAGACATTTTAATTTCTTACCAGTCTCATTTTCAACCAAGTATTTTCATTTCTTAAAATTTTGAAATACATCGAATTTCTATCTAAAGAAATAAACTCATACTTTTCTAGTTACATCATCAATAAATGTAACATAATAATGAGAGCCACCAAGGGAAGATACCCGAGCTGGTCCCCATACATCGGTATGCACAAGCTCTAATTTCTCCTTTTTGTTTTCCTTCCCAGTCTTCACAAAACTCACTCTCTTTTGTTTTCCATACATGCAACTTTCATAGAAATCCATATTAACACATTTTAAACTTGGTAAAATTTTCTTTGAATGAAGTAATTTCATACCTTTCTCACTCAAGTGCCCAAGTCTGTTGTTCCACAGCACTGTGTCAGAATTTACAACAGTTATTTATTCTCCTTGCTCAACTGCAGCAATTGTTCCTGAACATTCATTTTTCTCTAAAACAATTAAAGTAGAAATAACAATATGAATTGTACAAAGATATAAGGTGCCTACTTTCACACATTTTACTACTACAAGGGAACCTTTTGAAACCTTCCAATTTTTATCATTAAAAGTAACTACACAACCCTCATCACCGAGTTGCCCTGCTGAAATTAAATTCCTACTTAGCCTTGAAACATATCTTACCTCATGTAGTAGCCAGATTACCATTCTACAACTTAATCTTAATTTTTCCCTTTCCAATAATCTGATAGGGTTCATTATCCCCCAAACAAACAAGCCCAAAATCCCCTTGGACATAATCAATGAAATAACCTCTATGAGATGTAGCATGAAATGAAGCACTAGAATCTAAAACCCATGAATCATCAACACTTTCTAAAGACAAAAGCAAAGCATCCTCTTCAAATTTTTTACTTACCACATTTGCCTCCTTATCTCCATCTGGTTTATTTCCTTCATTTTTCTTTCAAGTCTAGCAATCTTTCTTTTTATGACCTAGTTTCCCACAGTACTAGTAGTCATTCGGTCCTCTTGATTGAGACCTCCTCCCCTTTGACTTTCCTCTTGATTTCCTATGATTTCTAGAATTACTTCCTCTTTCAATCATTCTACCTCTACTTTGCACATTTAAAGCACTTCCTGATGTAGATCCACCTAAGGATTTCCTACGAGTTTCCTCACTCAAAAAAACACCGATCACAACATCATATTTTAGAGTACTAGACCTAGGAATAGAATTACTCATAGCCATTACCAAGCCATTCCAGCTTTCAAGCAAAGAACACAAAATCAAGAGAGCCCTAATTTCTTCTTCAAAATTGATACCCACAGAAGATAACTAACTAGTAATAGTATTAAACTCATTTAAATGATCTGCAATAGATCCACCTTATCTCATTTTCATATTAAATAAATGCTTCATGATAAATACCTTGTTTGAAGTGGACGGCCTTTCATATTGTGTTGCTAGGGTTTTCATCAACTCTTCTATTGTCTTTGCTTTTGTAATATTAAATACCACCAATGGTGCCAAGCATAATTGAATGCTTCCAAGTGCCTTTCTATCCAAAATATCCCATTCATCATTTGACATAGATCCCTGATTCTTAGCTTTTCCTTCTAATAGCTTCTATAAATCTTTCTGATAAAGATAGTCTTCCATTTGCATCTTCGATAATTGAAAGTTCTACCCATTAAACCTATCAACCCTTAGCTTACCCTTGTCTGCCATCACTCCCACTTAAGTGTGAGACTTTTCTGTAGAGGATAACTGAAAAAACAACCTCACTCTAATAACATTTGTTAGGATTAAACCACAGATAGAAATAACAATTACATGCAAATATAACCAATATCAAAAAATAATAGATCACACAGAAAAGAACACAAGACAGCATGATTTAACGTGGTTCACCCAATCCCCGGGCTACATCCACCAAATAGCAAGTTCAATATTATAATGATCTAGTAATTACAACCTGATTACAATCCATAATCCCTTGTAGCTCAATACCGCCACAAGAACCAATTTTGCATCACTATTTGATGAAAATACCTAACTTTAAGCCCTTTTATACAAGTATTTTTATGTCACTTTAGGGTTACAACATGTCGGCCATATGTCGGTCATATGTACAGTATGGTTACCCCAAAGAATTTATGAAATATGTATAGTACTTCCCTAATTAGTCACCACAAAATAATAGTTAGTTTGGGTGTTATGGCTATTCCTATTAGGGATCAAACCAACCATTTTGCAAAAGCTAGTGCAACTCTCTATGATCTTTTATTTTCCAAGAGCATGAATTTGGAGAAAATTTGGCTAGAAGGAGATTCTATTAACATTATTAATTGTATTAATAAAGTTAATCATCCCTCTTGGACCATCTATAATATAATTTGAAAGGCTAGTAATTTGATTAATTCCTTTGCAGAATGTGTTATCACACATAACTATAGAGAAACTAATAAAGTGATCGACTGGGTTGCGAACATGGCATGCAAAAGCCATACAAAGATGATATGGAATTATGGTGACAACATCCCTACTGATAGGCTCTCCTTAGTAATGATGGAAACAACATTTAGGAACAATTGTATTTTGTGTAGGAAGGGGGAGTTATGGTTTATGATTATCTTTAATAAGACAACTCATTCATTACCACACAGATTATGGGTATTTTTACATAAGAGAAAACTTTTATAGTATTTTGATACAGAGATCTCCATTTCATCTAAACTTGTTAGGACTTTGAGGAATTATTGCAGTTTGAGGAAAATGGGTGGAAAGAGAAAGAGGATTGAGCCTACAAGTTGCAAGGAATGGAAGCAGAAGACTAAAATTTGGGATATTTTATAATAAGGTCAATTTATGGGCTTCATGGAGACGTTAAAGGGTAGTAATCTATCCATAACCTACTAGTTTATAAAGACTTGGAAGAATGGCAGCATATTGGTGGGAAACCAAATAATGGAATTCACGTAGGAGAATATAGTTGAAGCCACAAGTCTTGATCTAGATGTCATCAAGTTCAATAGGGATAGGAAGCTATCCAATCATTTTTTTGATGAGTTTGTGGAGATGAAAAAGGAGAAAAATAGGTTGGTTAAAATTGGCAACTCCTATTTTAACCCTCATTCCATTTCCAAACCATGGAGGTTTGTTATGTTTTTTGTGATTGAATACCTAACCCTTGATGGTCATTTTAGAAAGATTTTTGGGCACCATTTTATGTTGGTTAATCATTTAAGGCATAAGGTTTGAATTAGTTTCTCTTTCTACCTAAGGTAGTTGCTAGATAATACCATTTTAGCTATTCAGAATGACCCTAAGGGGGATCATGCCTGCCATGAGGGTTTGATGGTGTTGATAATGAGTTTTTTTAAAGAAAAAAATAGTGGACAGACCCCGTATCAGTAAAAAGACCCTAGAGTTTGATATAGAGGGGAGTGATCAAGATGAGGTTTATGAAGCGGAAATGGAGGACAAAGAAGATGAGATGGCTAAGAAGAAGAGGAAAAACCTTTCACCTAGGAGCTAATCTACTAAGAAGAGCAAGAATAAGAAGGTGGATTATGAAATGGAGACTAAATTTGAGGAGCTTGAAGAGGTAATAGGAAAGAAAATCAAAGGAAAAATTAGTATTGTTACCAAAACCAAGGTGAAGAAGACTGACAAAGTTTTGAACTCTCCCTCGAAAGATGAGCCTCTAATTAAAAAGGAGATGAGAAATAAGAAAGTTATATCTCAAGGGAAGACTAATGACATGGGCATTAAGGAGGTAGCTACTGAAAGAAACACTATGGATACAGACAAGGAAAACATGAATTAGAGCAAGGACTACGATGAACAGGGGTATATGAAGGGAATCTTTACAAACCTAGGTGTGATGAAGAGGGATATCGATAGTATGAAGGAATAGATGCAGGATATCAAGAGGGATTTTGATCAACTAAGAAGGACTACTAGAGGTGAGAGGACTCTTGGTCAACATCTTGATAGACTCTCTGAGGTTATTAATAATGTGGAAGAAGCCAAGAATTTAATGAAGAGATTCCCACCTCTAGAAGTGAAGAACAAAGATATTAAACAAATGATGAAGGATATGCAAAAAAAGATGGATGTCATGGGTAAAATAGTTAACAACATGGAGAACGTTGTTAAAAAACTTACAGATTAGAGTTTCTCCATCTTGAAGACTATTGTAGATAACATCAAAACTCTGTTGGATAGACTAGAGTAGGGGAGAATTCAAGGGTTCAAGGACATGAAAGAGGATCAAGGCCCCAGTAAATGCTCTAGAGCTAATTCAAAGACGATAGAGGTGATGGAAGATAAAGAAATTGATGAGTTGAAGACCTCTGCTATGAACATGAATATCCTTGCAAATCAAGTTGTTGATTTACTAAAGACCTTTCAGTTGTTCCAGTATTGTCTTTCTTCTAGTTTTTTGTTGTCTTTTCATGTTTGGTGTATTAAGGCTTCTGTATTAGCTTTTTTTTTGTGCTAATGAACAGTTCCTCATGGGATTTCTTAGCTTATTTTGTCTGATACTTTGTAAAAGGTTTCAAGACCTTCAAAACCTATTTTTACTTAATCAAAACACATTTTTAAAAAATATGCTAAGTCTCATACACAAGCAATGCATTAGAAACATATTCTAAGTCACATATCTAGGTAACACATTCAAAAATAATATGCTAAGTCTCATTCATGGGTAACAAATTTTTATTGGATCATGTCATGGTGATACAAAGATGTTGATCTATAGGTGGAACTTTGATGGGTTTACTAGCAAGTTACAAACCTATTAGACTATTTGATGCCATCTTTTATAGGTTTCTCTTCCTACAATTGACACTAGGGTGACCACCTTACTTGTCAAGGTAACCACATCTCTCTCTCTCTCTCTCTCTCTCTCTCTCTCTCTCTCTCTCTCTCTCTCTCTCTCTCTCTCTCTCTCACACACACACACACACACACACACACACATTCTATTCCTTGTGCATGAATGAAGAGATGGGACCATTATATTTTGGGGGCTCAAGTCCTTTGACTAAGTGATGTTCTATCTCATTTTGATTCACCAAACTCTTTCTTCTCTACTTTACCATGAGTGTGGGTTGAGTTCACACTCTCACTAAGTGGAGACTAAATGTAGAGTCTTAAATTGGAAGAATTTCAATTTAATGATGGTTTAGCACCCATTTAATATGATTTCATCATAAATTGCATTTGATTTGCACTCTCCCATTTCTTCTGATCTCTTTTTATTCCTCCTAGATGGAATTGGGGTAGGAGGTAATAGATCCTCCTTGGTATTCTTGTTTCATGGAACAAAGATTGAGGTAGGGCCTATCTTTTAGGTATCCTCCTTTTCCATCTTCCAATCACCCAAGATCTTTTTTCTGTACCAAAACTTGGATTTCTCAAGATCTGCATGGGATCTCTTAAAACTAGCAATATAGAGAGATAGTGTATCCTTACCTAGGTTAGGGATGTAGTGTGTCTCATGTCTAGGACCTATTTTAAGTCCCCTTCTCAACCCTTGAGTCAAGGTTGATCTGAACAATTATTTCCCTTGCTCGATTAGCTAGTGGGAGAAATTTTACTTTGAATCATTCATAAGCATCTTAAGTTCTCTAGTTTATGCATCCACAATACATATCCATCATAATCAAGAGATAAAAAATGTACATTCAAGTCTTGAAGAATTCTTCAAGTAATCAAGGTATTCAACTAAGCTCTCCATTGAAGATCAATGATCCAAGCATTCAAACAATTGAAAGAGTTTATGCAAGATCTAGCATTTTCAACATTTGAGATCTCTCTTCATGCATTCAAGATCCTTTGTTACATCAGTCATAGGGGAAATCTGAATGACTCAAAAAAATTGATTTGTAGCACTAATTTATATCAATATACTAAACTAGCAAACTTGTTTAACCCTAGAAACAAGAAAATGATAGCATATTTATTAAAAAATACAAAAAAAATGTGACCCGATAAACCACCTTTGTTGCTTCTCTTTTTCCTTATGAAATGTGCACTCAACTATGATTCTGGCAACACTTCAACCTCAAGCTCCAATAAATTTGATTAATGATATGATTCCAAACAATAAGAAATGATATAAGAGCTAATAGATATTTCATACTTGATTGATTGAAAACTTGCCTCTGTGTGTGTGTGTGTGTGTGTGTGTGTGTGTGTGTGTGTGTGTGTGTGTGTGTGTGTGTGTGTGTGTGTGTGTGTGTGTGTGTGTGTGTGTGTGTGTGTGAGAGAGAGAGAGAGAGAGGGAGAGAGAGTTTCTTATATAGAAATTATGGTTAAAATGGATGATACATATTAATCAAAGAAAATCAAGAACAATAGATAAGAAGAGATAAGACTAAAGAGATTTTGGTAAGTTTCCCATTTAACTTAAAAAGAAAAGAAACAAAAAGGAAGATAAGAAGAATAAGATAATTCTCATTTTTAGAAGATAAAATTTCTAAAAATTGAAAAAGGAAAAAATTTAATTAAATTATGTTTTGTTTTATTTTTGAAAGACAGTGATTTTTAGAGAACGAGTTTTTGGGTTGTGAGGATTTACTTATTTTTTAATTTATAATTCCTCATAACTATTTTTTTTTTAGATTTTAGAAGATTTAATTAAATTAAAAATATGATATTAGTTAAAATTAAATGAAATTAATTAAAAATTGAATTTGAGGGAAATTGAGATTTAATTTAAATTAATTTAATTTAAGGAGAATAAATTAGCTAATTTAAATCATTATTAAATTATTTTATTTTAGAAATGAATTATAATTAGTCAATAAAAATAAAAAATAAAAGGTGATTGCCAATAGTGGCATGTTGTGATGGTTAAGTTGTTGCATTGTTATCCTTGCCATCAAGGTTCAAATCTCAAAGGGACGAGGTCCCCTATTTGTGGCCTCACTAGTTCATAGCTCCAAGTCAAAGTGTTTACCCCTCTTTTAAAAAAAATAAAAAATAAAAATAAAAGGTGATTAATTCAATAATATTAATTATTTAATTAATATTATGAGAATGATTAAATGATTGAATAATGGATTATAGAGGAATAAATATTATTAAGTACTAATTAAATAATTATTAATTAACATAAAGAAAAATAATTAACAATTTAATGTTAAGTCACAAGCATGTCCATTTCTTGGTGTCTATAATGTCTTCTACATTCATCTCTCCAAGATCTACATCAATTCTTCGAGTGAATTTCAAGCACATTCATTGACAAAGGTTTTGATTTTCTTTGATTTCCTTACCTATGGTTTTAGATGTTGAGTCTAGCTTATTGCATAAACATATTTGATTATGTTTTAAATTTAAGAGCATCTTCATTGATTTACATTGCTTCATGTTAGATATATTTCTACTGCTTTCTTAAATTTTCTATTTTAATTTTGATTTCAAGGTTAATTCCTAAACTAGGGTTTGACCAAGGAAAACCAATCAAGAAAGAAAATAAACTTTTCTTACAAGTTACAAATATCGGAAGGCAAAATAGAGCATTGATTTGAATACCCTTTTCCCAGAACTTCATAAATCCAATATTTAATTTACGATCATGCATAGAAGTTTAGAGTTGCATTGTATCCCTGACTCTCTAGGTAGGCCTTGACCTAGAGCCAGATAATTTCTAGGTTTTGTAGATCTCACAATTTTAAGTTTAAATTTTGAGTTCGAGTAGTTTTTGAAAACATCTGACACCCCATTTTTAGGTTTTTATTTTCTAAGGTAAGTTTTCACGCATATTTATGTTTCTCTACATTCATATTTTACATTTCATATCTACTTGTATAAAACCCTTTCATTGTGGAGATGAGGGAGAAGTAAGTCCAAGTAGTTCCCCCTTTTGCATTAGGTTAAGAATTGAACTTTTGTCTTGTGTTAAATTAGGCTTACATTAGGAGGTCAATCTTGGTTTTCACCCTCCTGTTAGATTGTGGTGACTGATCAGGAAAGTACTGTACATACTTCATAAATAGTGGGGTTCGGGGCATCGCCCTGAAAAAAAAAAAAATTTGGAAGTAGCCGACATGGTAGCCGACATATTATGGCCGACATATGGCCGACATGTTATAACCCTAAAGCGGTTTAATACTTGTATAAAAAGGGCTTAGGGTTGGGTATTTTTCATATGTGGTGATACGAAATTGGTTCTTGCGGCGGTATTGAGCTGTAAGGGATTACGGATTGTAATCAGGTTGTAATCACTGGATTGTAATAAGATCGGACTTGCTGTTTGGTGGACGTAGCCCAGGGATTGGGTGAACCACGTTAAATCTTGGTGCCTTGTGTTTATTTCTGTGTGTTCTATTATTTTCTGTTATTGGTTATATTTGCATGTAGATTTTATTTCTGTCTGTGGTTTATCCTAACAAGTGGTATCAGAGCCTAGTTGTTTTTCAGTTATCCTCTGCAGGAAAGTCTCACGGTTAAGTGGGAGTCTCACAGTTGAGTGGGAGCAATGGCAGATGAGGGTAAGATGAGGGTTGATAGGTTTAATGGGCAGAACTTCCAGTTATGGAAGATGCAAATGGAAGACTATTTATATCAGAAGGATTTATGGAAGCCGTTGGAAGGAAAAGCCAAGAATCAGGGAACTATGTCAGAGGCTGAATGGGATCTTTTGGACAGAAAGGCACTCGAAAGCATTCGATTATGCTTGGCACCATCGGTGGCATTTAATATTACAAAATCAAAGACGACAGAAGATTTGATGAAAACCCTAGCGACACTGTATGAAAAGCCCTCCGCTTCAAATAAGGTATTTCTCATGAAGCGTTTATTTAATATGAAAATGGCAGAAGGTGGATCTGTTGCAAATCATTTAAATGAGTTTAATACTATTACTAGTCAATTATCTTCTGTGGGTATCAATTTTGATGAAGAAATTAGGGCTCTCTTGATTTTGTGTTCTTTGCTTGAAAGCTGGAATGGCTTGGTAATGGAGGTGAGTAATTCTGTTCCTAGATCAAGTACCCTAAAATATGATGATGTGATCGGTGTTATTTTAAGTGAGGAAACTCGTAGAAAATCCTCAGGTGGATCTACATCAGGAAGTGCTTTAAATGCACAAAGCAGGGGCAGAACGACTGAAAGAGGAAGTAACTCTGGAAATCGTGGGAAATCAAGAGGAAAGTCAAAGGGGAGGAGGTCTAAATCGAGAGGACCAAATGATTGCTGGTACTGTGGGAAACCAGGGCACAAAAAGAAAGATTGCTGGACTCGAAAGAAAAATGAAGGAGATAAATCAGATGGAGACAAAGAGGCAAATGTGGTAAGTAACAAATCCGAAGAGGATGCTTTGCTTTTGTCTTTAGAGAATGTTGATGATTCATGGGTTTTAGATTCTGGTGCTTCTTTTCATGCTACACCTCATAGAGGTTATTTCATTGATTATGTCCAAGGGGATTTTGGGCTTGTTTATTTGGGGGATAATGAACCCTGTCAGATTGTTGGAAAGGGAAAAATTAAGATTAAGTTGCAGAATGGGAATCATTGGCTACTACATGAGGTAAGACATGTTTCAAAACTAAGTAGAAATTTAATTTCAGCAGGGTAACTCGGTGATGAGGGTTGTGTAGTTACTTTTAATGATAAAAATTGGAAGGTTTCAAAAGGCTCCCTTGTAGTAGCAAGAGGTGTGAAAGTAGGCACCTTATATCTTTGTACAGGTCATATTGTTCCTTCTACTTTGATTGTTTCAGAGAAAAATGAATATTCAGGAACAATTACTGCAGTTGAGCAAGGAGAACAAATAGTTGCTGTAGATTCTGATACAACGCTGTGGCACAATAGACTTGGGCACATGAGTGAGAAAGGTATGAAATTACTTCATTCAAGGAAAGCTTTACCAGGTCTAAAATGTGTGAATATGGATTTCTGTGAAAGTTGTGTGTATGGAAAACAAAAGAGAGTGAGTTTTGTAAAGACAGGGAAGGAAAACAAAAAGGAGAAATTAGAGCTTGTGCATACAGATGTATGGGGACTGGCTCAGGTATCTTCCCTTGGTGGCTCTCATTATTATGTTACATTTATTGATGACGCAACTAGAAAAGTATGGGTTTATTTCCTTAGACAGAAATCTGATGTATTTCAAACTTTTAAGAAATGGAAATGCTTGGTTGAAAATGAGATTGGTAAGAAATTGAAATGTCTCAGATCTGATAATGGTGGTGAGTATTGCAGTCATGAATTTGAAGATTATTGCTCCACTAATGGTATTTGTAGACAAAAAACTGTTCCAAGGACTCCACAGGAAAATGGAGTGGCTGAACGCATGAACAGGACTATAATGGAGCGTGCAAGGAGCATGAGGTTGCATGCTGGGTTGCCCTTACACATGTGGGCGGAGGCTGTCAATACTGCAGTATATTTGATTAATAGAGGTCCCTCTACTCCTTTGGGCTGTGGTATTCCAGAGGAAGCATGGACTGGTAAGAAGGTGAGTTATTCTTTTCTCAAGACCTTCGGTTGTGAAGCTTTTGCTCATATAGACTCTGAAAATAGAACCAAGCTAGAAGCTAAATCAAAGAAATGTGTCTTTGTTGGATATGGAATTAATGAATTTGGCTATAGGCTTTGGGATTTTGAAAATCATAAAATTATAAGAAGTCGGGATAGCATATTCAATGAAAAAGTGTTGTACAAAGATCTGTTGCAGCAACATGAGAAGAAAGAAGATGATTATGTAGTGCTGGATGATACTCCAAAAGCTGATGTTCCAGCCATTCCTCATGATGTGCAACAACTGCAACAACAAATACCACACACACCAGTGAATGTTAGACAGTCAACAAGGCCAATTAGACCTCCACAAAGGTTTTCTCCCTCTTTGTATTCTATTTTACTTACTGATGCTGGTGAACCTGAAAGTTATGATGAAGCTGTGCAGGTGGATACTAAGATTTTTTGGGTGATGCAACACGCTCCCCTACCCACAGGTGGTTAATTATGTGGTGTTCCATGTTCACTAACAGTCATGGCTTTTGGTGCAACGTAAAATGGGCCCCACAATTGGTATCAGAGCCTGGTTTTGGCTTGGTCATGGGTTCAAATCTCCCCGGTGCCTTCCTGACCCGCATAAGCACCTGGTATGCGCGTCGAGGGGGAGATTGTTGGGTGATGTGACGCACTCCCCTACCCATAGGTGGTTAATTATGTGGTTTTCCATGTTCACTAACAGTCATGGCTTTTGGTGCAACGGCAAATGGGCCCCACAAGATTCAGTGGGAGTCTGCAATGAAAGATGAAATGGACTCTTTGCTGAAAAATAAGACATGGGATTTGTGCAAGTTGCCTGCAGGTAAAAAGGCTTTATAGAATAAATGGGTTTACAGGTTGAAAGAAGAGGAAGGAGGTAAGAAAAGATTTAAGGCCAGGTTAGTTGTAAAAGGATTTGCACAGAAAAAGGGAATTGATTTTGATGAGATATTTTCTCCTGTTGTTAAAATGACTTCTATTCGTACTGTTTTAAGTCTTGTGGCTACTGAAGATTTGCATTTAGAGCAGATGGATGTTAAAATAGCCTTTCTTCATGGTGATTTGGATGAAGAAATATATATGGCTCAGCCACAGGGTTTTGAGGTCAAAGGTAAGGAGAACTTAGTGTGCAAATTGAAGAAAAGTTTATATGGCTTGAAGCAAGCACCTCGGCAATGGTATCTGAAATTTGATAGTTTTATGCATGAGCATGGATATAATAGGTTTCATTCAGATTACTGTGTTTATTTTAAGAGGTTGGATGATGATAGCTACATTATTTTATGTTTATATGTTGATGATATGCTTGTAGCTGGGTCTAACATGGATCATATTAAGGGGTTGAAACGCCAATTAGCACATGCATTTGCTATGAAGGATTTGGGGGCAGCAAAACAAATCCTTGGTATGAAGATTTGCAGAGATAGGAAGAACAGAACATTGACGCTATCTCAAGCTGATTATGTTGAGAAGGTGTTGCAACGTTTCTCTATGGAGAATGCTAAAGCTGTCAGCACACCTTTACCTGGTCATTTGAAATTGACTAAGGAGATGTGTCCCAAGACACAGGAAGAGGAGGATAAGATGTCCAAGGTACCCTATGCTTCAGCTGTAGGAAGTTTGATGTATGCTATGGTATGCACTAGGCCAGATATTGCACATGCAGTGGGAGTCGTTAGCAGGTATATGAGTCATCCAAGTTTTGAGCATTGGAATGCTGTCAAGTGGATTCTCAGATATTTGAGAGGAACATCCAATAAGTGTTTACACTTTGGGGGCTATTTATGTCTGTGGTTTATCCTAACACCTCCATCTTGCATAGGGTGAAAAGTTCACTTCCCCCATACACTTAGATTGAGCACACATTGTGCAATCTTGAAGCTCCTAGGCATGAATTTGACCTTGGGAGTGTAATGTTGAACCTTTTAGGTAAACCAATTTTGATTAATTTAGTTGTCCAAACCACATCCCACTCAAAATTGTTATTATTGAAGAAAAATAATGAAATAAAATCTAATTCAATATTAAATTTTGTGTAAGTTGTAGGGAATGATTGTAGTTTGGTCCTAGATTTTACAAACATGTTTTTTTTGTGACTTTGATCCCAAGACTTGTGGCCTTCGATTAATTTCCTTGGTCTTTGAAACCTTTTTTCTTCTTTTTTGTTGGGAAAAAATTCTTCATGATATTGAAAGGCATTTTAAATTTTTCTATAGTAATGGGAAATTCTTAATAAATCATTAACTACAAGTAAATAGATCACAATATTTCAACATCATTGCAATACTTTGGAAGATGCACCTAGTAATGTGTGTGTAAGTAGTTGATTATGATGTATCAAGTAATGCAATATTTTCTTGAGGATTTATGCAACACAAAGAGCTCTAATAAATTTTTTTTTTTTAGACCAAGTTAGAACCATGATAAAGATACAATTATTAAGCATTTTTCCAAGCTATAATGAGTACAAATGAATAATTAGTTGGAGTGAGATAGAAGAGAAAAAAGAATGTTACAAGATGGGTTCATATAGTGGATAAGTTAAAGAGACAATACATTCATGTCGATTATAATCTTGACCTGTTGAATAAAATGCAATGGTTGAAGCAAGTGGGAAGATCTATTTAGGAGTATATAAAAGAGTTCTATTGATTCCTCATTATAAGAGACCATGAAAAAGATGACAAGGAGAAATTTTCCCGTTAAATTAATGAGGTAAGGCCAAATATTCAGAAGGAGTTGAGTATGGCTAGACTGGCCAATATTGAAGAGACATACCAATTTACCTTAAAAGTGGGTGAAATTTTGAATGAGAAATTTAAAAGAAAGCAAGGTCATGGTAGATGATATTGTTAGAATATATAGTCTGCTAATATAACTGAGGGGGGGTGGGTTTAAATCAGTTATCCAACTATTAACACAATCATTAACTTTAATTAATCTTTAACCAAATGAGTAATGTTAACTAAAACCACAACAAGTTACTCATACACAATTAACACTAAATATGTTAACTAGGGAAACCCTTGATCAGAGGGAAAACCTCGGTGGGGATGGTAACCACAAGATGATGTACTAAAAAAATATTCCTTGTCAGAGGATAGACCATGTTATGAGTCTGTTACAACATTCAGTACATGTGAGTCCCTATTAGGAGACTTTGAATCCCTATTAGGATATTCTAACCCTATTAGGATTCATGCCAACCCTATTAGGGGTTGTGGAAGACAACTAGACCCACTGCCCAAACAGCTTCAAGGTTAAGATCAAAGAACCCACTATCCAAATGATCTTTGTATTATTCCTTGTAGAATAATAGAACTAAAATGTACTTCTTTTCTCTATCTCTATCCTAGCAACTAGACTTTTTCTCCTTCAAATATTGTAACCAGATCACATAATGCACATCCAATGATCCCTTGGATTACTTACACGGATTTAGTAAGGATTTTGCTCCTTCTTGCATTGTGCACTAATACTTCACATTCCACTTGATCCTCTTAATCAAGATCACCACATAAGCAAGGAAAACAACTTTCCTTTATACCGTATCTTCATAACGATTCCTTTAGTCGACCTTGAGGCTTTCCCAATTAATTAAAATAAGATAATTAATTAATTCACAATTACAATATCACTGTTAGCTCACAATATATACAAAACTTCGCACATGTGAAACCACATCTTGCATACATGCCGGAGTCATCACATGACAGTCCTCTATCATTACGTTACTACATATCTCTTCATTATATCTCAAATGAAAGATAGTGATAGATCATCGGAACTTTGTTTTCCAATGCTCTATTTCTGCATTACTTCTAGTAATTCAAGTATAACTTCCATACAACATTGACTCAGACTTAGTCCTCTTAACCACCTCATTAGGAAAACCTCAAGAACATGTCCTCCATCATGCATCATCTAAAACTTCCTCAGCTTCTACACATCTTAAGATTACTAACTGCTATTCTTCTAGTCTTTACACAATTACTGCTATGTTGACATCAATGACAAATCCTATCATGAATGCAACATGTCAATACACTTCAATGCTTAGGATACTCCCTGAATGTATTATCATCAGCATTCATGCTAATAGATATAGTGGATGGTTTTATGGAGGCCAAAGTGGTGATTAGAAAAGGAATGAAAAGTCTAGTAGTAGTCATAATCAAAGGGGAAATAATTTCAATTTTGTTCCCAAGATCAAAATAATATGGATTGGAGAGGAAGAGGGAAAGGACTAGGAAGGGTAGGTTTTTGTAAGATGTATTTCCATTATAGAGAACAAGGACACATAACTTATACATTTCCTCAACACTAATGAAGATTATAGGGTGGCTCACCCTAAGCAGTTAGAACTTCCAGAAGAACCAAAAAACATGGCATATGAACATATTAAAGTGTATCAGAGTAGAAATCTATTAAGAAATTTATAAATATCTATTAAGACCACTCTGTTAAGAGATTTACCTTGATTCAAGGTTCGGCTCAAGAAATTCATCCTTTTTCAACACCTTGGCCATTTTATCAATGAGGTTTTTACTTTATTGGTGTGATATATCCCCATTCTTATAATGGGTACAAATGAATGATTACAACAATAGAATTCTTATAATCTCTCCATTTCCTTCACTCCCTCTCCCCCTCATCATCTCCTCTCCCTCTCCCTCCCCTCTCTCACCCTCACCATCTACTCTCCCTCTTCATTTCTCCCCCTCCCTCTCTATCTCCCTTCGTCTTCCACTCACTTTCCTCTTCTCCCATTCTCTCCTTCTACTTACCCTCCCTCTCCCTCTCACCCTCTCCCTCTTCTTCTCTCCCACTCATCATCCCTTATCCCTCTCTCCCTCCCGCTCCCTCTTCCCTGTTCACTCCCTCTCTCTCCTCCCCCTCACTCTTCCCTTCTCCCACTCTCTCCTTTCTTCTTTCACTCTCTCCTTCCACTTATCCTCCCTCTCCCTCTCCCTCTCTCTCCCCTCCCCCTCTCCCCCTCATCATCTCCTCTCCCTCTCCCTCCCCTCTCTCACCCTCACCATCTACTCTCCCTCTTCATTTCTCCCCCTCCTTCTCTATCTCCCTCCATCTTCCACTCACTCTACTCTTCTCCTACTCTCTCCTTCCACTTACCCTCCCTCTTCCTCTCACCCTCTCCCTCACCCTCTCCTCTCCATTTGTTTCTCTCCCTCTCATCATCCCTTATCCCTCTCATGCCCACCCCACCCCTCTCCCTCCTCTCCCTCCCTCTTCCCCATTCACTATCCTCTCCTCCCTCTCCCACTCCCTCTCTCTCCTCTCCCCCCCTCATTCTCCTCTTCTCCCTCTCTCTCATTCCACTTATCCTCTCTCTCCCTCTCCCTCTCTCTCCTCTCCCCTCTCCCCCCTACTCTCCTCTTCTCACACTCTCTCCTTCCACTTACTCTCCCTCTCCCTCCTCTCTCCCCTCCTCTCACTCCCTCCCTTATCCAATTCATATAATTTTTTCTTCAATTTACATACCATATCTCCTTATGTCAAAGGAAATCCTTTAGGCAACTCAATGTAGACTTCTTCTTCAAATTCTCTATTTATAAATGTTGACTTCACATCCATTTGATACACTCTAAATTTCTTTTTAGTTGCATAAGCCAAGAACATTATCACTGCTTCAATTCTAGCAACGATGCAAATGTATCCTTGTAATCTGAACCTTCTTGCTATGATTATCCTTGGCATACTAGTCTAGCTTTATTTCTCACAACCTCAACTTTTTCATTTATCTTATTTCTAAAAACCCATTTAGTTCCTATAACATTTTTGTCCTTAGATCTAGGAACTAATTTGCATGTCTCATTATTCACAATCTAATCTAGTTCTTCCTTCATTGCTTGAATCCAATTATCATCTTTGCATGCTTCATCTAAAATTTTAGGATCTACTTGAGGAATCAGAAATAATGATTCATGTACTTTGTTTCTTGTCATAACTCCTCTATCTTTGCTCCCAATAATCTAATCACAGGGTGATTCTTTGTCAAATTCTTGTTCGGTGTCATTGTCTCAACTCTTACTTCTACTCTAGGTCTAGATCTTGGTTCCTCTCTACTCTACAACTTGGATGTCATTCTGAAGATCATTGTTAGTCTCGTAAAACAACTCAAAATTTTCTTGCTTAGCCTTAAGATTAGCTTCTTCATCAAAATTATAATCAAGTATTCTTTCTTGAAATCCAAACTTCTCATCCGTTATCACATTTGTGCTCTTAGCAGAAGTCTTAGTCCTCTGATTAAAGCATCTATAAGTTTTTATTTTCAATGAATAACTAAAGAACAAACCTTCATCACTTCTTACATTAAACTTACCAATGTCATCATCTGTCTTAATATGACACTTGCTTCCAGAAATTCTGAAATATTTTATTGATGGTGCATTTCCAAACCATAATTCATAAGGAGTCTTATTTGTACCTTTTTTTTATTTGCACTCTATTCATTGTATACATTGTTCTATTAACTACTTCTCCCATTAATGTCTTTTTATACATCATTCTCAATCATCATAGCTCTAGGTTCTTATGTTATAGGCCTATTTCTTCTCTCGGCTATACCATTTTTTTCAGGTGTCTTAAGGTATGATAGTTGTCTTTTAATATTATTCACTTCACAAAAACTATTAAACTCATTCAAGGTAAATTCTCCACCTCTATCATATCTTAAACACTTAATATTTAATCCACACTCATTCTCAACTTTATTCTTGAACAACCTAAACTTTTAAAATGCTTGAGACTTTTCTCTAAGAATTGTTGCCCACGTAATCCAAGTCATCAACAATAATCATGAAGTGTCTTTCACCGTAGAATCCTTTTTTCTTTGTAGGACCACTCAAATCTATATAAAAAATTTTAACTTTGTTGTTGTAGTAAACTTCTTGCTAGGAAAACAACTTTTCTTCTATTTATCCATAAAACATTCCTTGCACACAACATTAGTAGGCTTTACAATTTTAGGCAAATCCCTAACAATAAATGTACTACTTTCTTTCACAATATTAGCAAAATTTATATGACAAAACCTTTTATGCCACAACTAGATGTTATCAACTTTAGCAACCAAATATCAAGCAATCATAATTCACTCCATCAAACTTTAGACTTTCTTTTCTAAAATGACATGGCATTGATCTTCTTAAGCTATTAAGATTTATCTTCAAGGACTTGATGCTCTGATGCCAATTGTTTAAAAGTAAATTCCACCAAGATGACTAAGAGGGGAGTGGATCAATTATCAAATCATGAAATCAATATAAACAGGAACCATAAGTAGATACACATACACAGTAACACCAGATATGTTAACTAGGGAAACCCTTGAGTAGAGGGAAAACCATGATTGGAATAGTACCCACAAAATGATCTACTAATATATATAAGTCCCTTAGAAGAGGATGAACACTATCATGAGCCAATGAAATATATTGAATACATATCAATCCCAATTATGAGACTTTGAATCCCTATGAGGAGATTCGAACCCTGTTGGGAGTTGTGTCAACCCTATTAGGAGTTGTAGAAGGTAGAAGGACCCAATGTCCAAAAAACTTTAGGGGCAAGACCATCAAACTCACTATCCAACTAGCCTATGCTTATTCTTTTTAGAATAATAGAAATGTTACTAATCTCAGCAAACCAAACTCTTGCTCTATCCTCGTAATGTGTCTATTTTGCACCAAACACTTTTCAGATCTCAATACCATATTCGCAAACTCGCATCATAATAACCCCTTTGATCGCTTATTTGCATTATACTTCGCATCCACAAAGCACTTTATGAACTTACTTGCACACATAACACTCTTCATCACAAGGAAAATAACTTTCATTTATATCATGTCCTCAATTAATTTATTGACTTGACCTTGAGGCTTTCCCAATTAATTACAGGAGGACCTCATTAATATAATAGGTCCATCTTTTCATAATTACATAATATTGTCATCTCACAGCCTTTAAACTCTCACATATGACCTTAGACTCTGTGCACTTGTTGATGTCGTCATAAGGTTGTCTTCTTCCTCTGTCTAACTTCACTCATTCAAATTATATCTCTATTAGGAGATATAATCTAATCATTAGAAACCACTTCTCAGGAATTCTTTTGTAAATTGTCTTCTATAAATCTCAAATAACTTCTACTAGTCTTCGACTTTTTGCATGCATAGTTAACCATTGAGTCAAGACACGTTGTAGAACATTTCCTCAACTGCACTTGACCTCATCTTCAATCCTAGATTCATATGACCTCAAATACTATCCTAGAGTTATAGGTGTAGATCTCAAGAAAAATCTCATTTGGGTGCAAAGAAGAGATTTAATTGACTGGAAGATGAAAAGGGAGGACCCAAGTGGATAGGTCCTACCTCTAGATTTGTCCAAGAATAGCCAAGCAGGGTCTATTAAATCCTACCCCAATTATGTCTAGGAGGAATAAAAAGAGATAAGAAGAAAGGGGCAAAATGCAAATTATGATGTTATTGCATTACATGAGGGTTAAATCATCATTAAATTGAATTCCTTCCAATTTAAGATAGTATAGATGCAAGATATTATCAACTAGGACCTATAACACCATGGAATCCAAGAAAAAAAAAAAGACAAAACTATCAAATGTGAATTCTATAAACCAACTCGTAAAACAAAGTATAAATATAACAAAAAAATCTAAGAAAAGAAAACACGATAAATAAACACAAGAATTAAAGAAAAGGCAAGTTTCTCAAATTGATACAAAACTTAGAAAGAAAAAGAAATGTATAAAACACAACCAAGACTCTAATCGCAAGTTTCTCAAATTGATACAGTTAATAAATAGATTTGTTGTCTCGAAAATAACTTCACAATTGACTCTTGAATGCCCAAATGAGAAGACAGGCGTAGCTTACAGTTGAGTCACTTGCTATTGTATGTGCAAGTGCTCTCTAAGTTTTATTATGAAGGCTCAGCTCCCTTCTTCAAATTTACAATGAATGAAAGAACTTGATGTCTTTAACCAGAAGACATGAAGGCATACTAACATTCATCTATTAATGAGGAATGAATCCAATTATCAAGTTTACAATGAGATAATGAGAGAAAGAACAAATGGCCATAGAACCACTTATTGAGTCTTTCACATTACAAAGGGAATAGAAAGAATCAAACATATTATTTCGCAAAAAACAACAATATAGGATTATATTCAAAACAAGATAGAAAAGACAATAAGATCTTGCTCAATCAGAAAAATAAATATTCAGACCTTAAGATCTGACACACTTTTATTCCTTTTCATTTTCAAAATAACATAACTATAAGATTACTATGTCTTTGTCATTACAATCAAATGCAGAAAATTAAGATAACTCCTCTATATTCCCCTGTTACGATCAGAAAAGTATTCTCCTACTTTGGGAGCCTCAAGACTTGCCAGAATGCTCCTTATACAATATATATACCTCTTATGGAAAAATCTTGTTCAGCTTCTTTTGTAACTGAAGCTTGGAAGAGAGCATTATTAATCAAAATAATATTTAATCTTTCTTCCCAACCATGTTTTTTTTTCCGATATTCAACTTGGTAGGACATAGGTTCCAATTTCTTCTTTTACCAGGTGTGATAAGGAAGACATCTCTTTTGTTTGCATTGTATGCTGACACAAGGGTATTGTATTCGTTCCCACTTTTTATTTCAATTCCTTTTACTTTTATACCTGTCGTCCCCATAGGTTAAAATCTATTCTAAACTGACATGTCACTTTGGATTGACAGGTGGTAGATATTGGGGGGAGATGAGGTTAACTTCTTTGCAAAGTTTACATAGATGCCTCAGGCCCCGTTTGGTTACGGGAATACCGGGCGCGGAATAGGGTTTTCAGCGCCAAAATCGGGTTATGGAAGAAAACGATGGCGTTTGGTTCATCAAATGAATAACCCAGTTTCGGGTTTCGTCTGCCAATTTCGCTCGAAAATTGGAAGAAATTTCTTCCAAGAAATAGGTGGAAGTTGAAATGAAAACCAGGTTTTGGGTTTTTATGAATGCGTTTGAATAAATCGTCGGGTCCGCCGAATCCGCCTTAGGTTTTTGGAAGAACAAATTGGGTTTTTTGGAAGACGACGGTTGTATTGTTTTCGTGCTCTGTTGTGTGAAGGCGAGGGTTTTTGGTTTGCTGCGTTTGTTGGGCTTGTGGGTTTTCTGTGGCCGTGGTTTGCGAGGGTTTCTGGTTTGTGGGTTTTCTATGGCCGTGGTTTCCTGTGGCCGTGGCGTGTGGCTGTGGCATTTTCTGCGATTTCTCTTCTCCACTTTGAACAGCGGCGGTGGTAAACGGTTCTCCTCTCACACCCACCTTTGCATATTGGATTTTTTTAAGTTTTTTTGGTTCATTCAAATGTAACAGTTTGTTTCAAATCTGTTTTTAAAATAGTCAATATATGTGGTAACTGTTTGTTTCAAATCTGTTTTTAAAATAGTCAATATGTGCTCACTAATAAATTCGAGTATAGTGCTATGAGAGATCAATACCAGTGAAATGAAAAATTAAACTTTGTAACAATTTCTGGGTGTTTGTTTTAAATCTGTTTAGCAAAATAGTCAATATGTGCTCACTAATAAATTCCACTATAGTGCTGTGAGAGATCAATACCAGTGAAATGAACAACCAAACTTTGTAACAATTTCTTGCCAGTAATGAGTTCTAGTATGTTGTTGTGAGAGATGAATGAAATACCATTAAATAGAGCCAAGTCATAAACTTGTGCTCACTAATAAATTCCAGTATAGTGCTGTGAGAGATCAATACCAGTGAAATGAATAACTAAACTTTCTAACTGTTTCTTGCCAGTAATGAGTTCTAGTATACTGCTGTGAGAGATGAATGCAATACCATTAAATAGAGTCAAGTCATAAACTATGTATGAATCAACTATTTATAGATCAATGTCAATCATGGCTTTTATCTATACATAATCAATATGTGCTCAATATGTGCTTAATAATGAATTCTAGTGTGTGCTCATGTGATTACCTGTATATATCATAGTGCCAATCAAGCAAAACATGGCAATCATGGCTTTTATCTATACATAGTTGACCTATACGTAGTTTATCATGGTTCAAATCTGTTTAGCAAAACAGTCCAATATATGCTGTAACAGTTTGTTTAGAATATGTTTGACAAAATAGTCAATATATGCTCACTAATGACTTTCAGTATAGTGTTGTGAGAGATCAATACCAGTGAAATGAACAACTAAACTTTGTAATAGTTTCTTGCCAGTAATGAGTTCTAGTGTACTGCTGTGAGAGATGAATGCAATACCATTAAATAGAGCCAAATCATAAACTATGTATAGATCAATGGCAATCATGACTTTTATCTATACATAATCAATATGTGCTCAATATGTGCTCAATAATGAATTCCAGTATGTGATCATGTGATTACCTGTATATATTATAGTGCCAATCATAATAGCAAAACATGGCAATCATGCTTTTATCTATACATAGTTGACCTATACATAGTTTATCATGGTTCAAATCTGTTTAGCAAAATAGTCCAATGAGTTCCAGTATAGTGATGTGAGAGATCAATGCAATACCATTAATCAAAGTGAATCATGCCAATGAAATGAACAACTAAACTATGGATATATCAAGTATGTATTGATCCATGCAAAATCATTCAACATACTTATGAGGTCATAAACTATGTATAGATAAAAGCCATGATTTCAAACTATGTATAGATCAATGCAGAAAGAAACTCTATTCCTATTGCCAACTATGTTACTTTTCATCTTCTAAAAGACGAGCCTCAATTTCAGCGGACCCGACAATTTATTAAAACACATTCATAAAAGCCCAAATTCAAGTTATAGTTTGTACATGTGTATGTGTACATACATACATGTGTGTGTGTACGTACACACATACATACTTGTGTGTGTACGTACATGCATGCATACATACATGTGTGTGTCTACGTACATGCATGCATACATGTGTGTGTGTGTGTACGTACATACATGCATACATACATACATACATTCATGTGTGTGTGTGTACATACACACATACATACATGTGTGTGTACGTACGTACATGCATACATACATGTGTGTGTGTGTGTGTACGTACATACATGCATACATACATGTGTGTGCACATACATATATACATACATGTGTGTATACATATAGACAAATGGAATCAATATTATGCTTTCATTGGTATAGATAGATTACATGGAGTATAATGACACATTGTAATTTGTTCTTTATGGGCTTATGATCCTCGGTAGTTGGTACTCCTTGTTGTATTTGAATAAATAATTGACTTCTTAATGCAATGAGGCTAGCAAATAATCATGTTGTATCTCGATAGGTGATAGTTGATATTTCATAACTGATAGTGTTTAAATTGTCCACATTTCAGGTCACTAATGGATCCTATGGAGAGTATAGAGGTCCAAGGAAGCATAGTTAGGAAGACCACATACACCCGCATTCTCACAATTCTTTTTGCTTTTGTTGGCATAGCCAAAGTACTGGTAGCCTGAGAAGGTAGTCAAATGGGTAAACGAATAAGAAAAGGAAATTTCTTTTGTAGAGACATTATTCATTCGAATGAGGTGGATTGTCATGATCAGATTCGGATGAGTAGGGCAGCCTTCTTTTCTCTAGCTCGTATTCTGAGGCTGAAAGGAAGCTTGAGAGATACGATCCACTTGAAGTTAGAGGAACAACTAGTGATGTTCCTCCACACCCTTGGGCACAATCTAAGGAACCGCAAGATTGCCCATAACTTTGGGCACTCAGGAGAGACAGTCAGTCGGTACTTCCACAAGGTTTTGATGGCTATCTTAGCCCTTCACAGAGATTACTTCATACCACCTAGTCCAGGCACTCCTCCTGAAATTAGTGGGAAGGATCGTTTTGAACCATTCTTCAAGGTAAATCACACATTATTACAAGTTTATTATCTAGAATGTTGTCCTTATCTTATTATTACTTGAGCATACATTTGATCAGTGTATCATATCCCACAGGATTGCATTGGAGCCATCGACGGTACCCATATTCCAGTGCGAGTTGATGTCGACATACAGGGTAAATATCGTGATAGAAAAGGGAACCTATCGCAAAATGTTATGGGTGTCTGCTCCTTTGATTGTAAGTTTCAGTATTGCCTTGCTGGTTGGGAAGGCTCTGCTGCAGATAGCCGTGTTCTAGCCTCAGCTCTATCCAGATCAGATCCACTTGTAGTTCCCCCTGGTAAGCCAAATCACATTTTAATATACTCAAGGTTATGCTAAATGGTTCAAGTATTGACAATATACTTTCTTTATATAGGAAAATATTATCTCGTGGATGCTGGATATCCAAATGCACCTGGATTTCTTGCTCCTTATCGGTGTACACGCTACCACTTGAAAGAGTGGTCAAGAGAAAACCCAATAAACTCTGCACATGAGTTGTTCAACCATCGACACTCCTCTCTTAGAAATGCAGTAGAACGTACATTTGGTATTCTGAAGCAGCGTTTTCCAATCTTAAGACATGCAACGTCTTATGATATCATGACACAATCCTATATTGTTTTAGCATGTTGCATACTTCACAATTTCATTACGATAGAGGATGGCCTTCCATCGGAAGAAGCTATTGAAGAGGAAGATGATCGTGATGGGATAGAGGTGCCACTACTTGAGACATATGGGTTGTCTCAGGAGGATAGAAATGAGTGGGCCCAATTTCGAGAAGATATAGCAAATAGGATGTGGGAAGATTATAGATCTCGAGAATAAATGATTTATTAGAAGGCAATGTGCTTTATATGATTAAATTGATGTATGCATATACAATGATGGTGTTTGATTTCGTTATTCTGATATCAGTCTGTGCTACATTCTAATTAAATAAAAAGAACATTAACTTTCAATTTCACACCTACATTATGTACAAAAATTGTTGATCATATCTGCAATACACAATTCAACTTGAAATATAGATTACATTGATTTAAATGCAAGAAAGCACAATTATTATACATCTTTGCATTGAGAAAGTACAATAACATGCTTCATAATGGGGCTCATGACTATTTACTTGCCATTGATATCACCATTTTGTCTTACTGGTAGTTTTTTTGATGTTGATGTGTTATCATCAATTATTGCTTAAAATGTGTATCATCTTCAGTTAAATTCTTTCAAGTTTATTAAATGTTAGCCTCATTGCATTAGGATGTATTAAAAAATGATATTTAAAGTTTATCATCTTCAATTTTAAATGAAATACAGCAAGGAGTACCAAATGATGAAGATCATAAGCCCACTAGTAAGAAGAGAACAACGAATTTGTTGAAAATCCTATTTTTCTGATGTTACTGCTTGCTGCATTCTATTTAAATTTAAAGAGCAATAACTTTCAATTTCAGTCGTATGATTACTTTAAATCGTAATACGTTTACCTATTCAATATGTTAGCCTTGTTCCATTATGATGTATTACAAATTGATAGTTAAAGATTTTCTATTTCAAATTTAAATGAAATACAGGAAGGAGTACACAATGGCATATACCGAGCTCATGATGAGCATGGATGGATCTGATCATGTGAAACAGATGTGTTCTCCCATTACTTTGAGTGATATAGATGGATCCCTCGCTGTGAGCAACAAATCTTCTTCTTCAAAGAAGAAAATGTGGACAAAATCGATGGAACGCAAATTTTTAGACTTGCTCCTTGAACAAGTCCATCTCGGACGGAAAGGTGAAGGTGGGTTTAAAAAAGAGGCATGGACTGCGATAGAGAGGACATTCAATTCAGCGATGAACTCGAATCTGTCACGAGATCATTTTAAGAATAAGCTAAAAACATGGAAAGTAGGATATAAAGTAATGAAGGACTTGAAAAATACAAGTGGGTTAGCTTGGAATGAAGAAACTCAAACTGTGGATGCTGAGGATTCAGTGTGGGATGACCTTTTGAAGGTAGGATCATCTTTGTACTCTTTTCATTGAAAAAAATTTTCCTTCTTATTTTAATAATGAAAAACTTACAACCTAATCCATCTATTAATGCTTATATGTAGAGGAGAGAATTCAAAAATGCAAAAATGTATAAGAGGTCACCTTTCCAATATTTCAATGAGTTGGCTGTAATTGTTGGTAATAACATTGCTGAAGGGTTCGCATCTACAACACCCCTTGATGCTGAAGAAGGGCACCCTATGAACGATGCATTTAATGTGCTTGATGAGGATGATACCAATTGTGGTACACCTCTTGACAGCCAACCAGATATTGATGAAGAGTTATATCATTCCAATCAGTCGAGTGCAAGTGCTAGAGGGACTCCTCCACCATCATCATCAAGGAGGGGAAAGAGGAAGAAGACATCTTTGGCTGCATCATTGGATGTGATATGCGAAACTATGAAGGAACTGAAAGATGGCCTCATTAAGCCTCAGATTGTAAAAGTGGATAAATCTGAAGATGATAATATTTTGACTGCTGCATATATTGCTCTCAAAGTTGTCCCTGAACTGAGTCGAGCAATTTTCGTGAAAGCACATGATACCTTCGTGCTTCAACATGAAAGAGCCAAAGGGTTCTTGATTATGGATGAGGTGGAGAGAGTGGAGTGGATTGCAATGACATTTGGTACCATTTAGCTATTTCAGCTACTGACTGGATTGCAATGACTTATGCTGCATGATTACTCTATTCAATGGTTTTGTATTAATCTCTAATAGCACTAAACTAAAACTGTATTAATCTCACATCACTATATTGGAACTCATTATTGAGCACATTTTGACTATTTAATTAGTGATCTCTCACAGCACTATACTGGAAGTCATTAGTGAGCATATATTTACTATTTTGTTAAACAGATTCTAAACAAATTGTTACAGCATGTATTGGACTGTTTTGCTAAACAGATTTGAACCATGATAAATTATGTATAGATAAAACCCATGATTGTCATTGATCTTCCATGTATCCATACATAGTTTATGTGTTGGCTGTGTTTAATGGTATTGCATTGATTTGTACATAGTTTATGACGTCATAAGTATGTTGAATGATTTTGCATGGATCTATACATACTTGATATATCCATAGTTTAGTTGTTCATTTCATTGGCATGATTCACTTTGATTAATGGTATTGCATTGATCTCTCACAGCACTATACTGGAAGTCATTAGTGAGCATATATTTACTATTTTGTTAAACAAATTCTAAACAAACTGTTACAGCATGTATTGGACTGTTTTGCTAAACAGATTTGAACCATGATAAATTATGTATATGTCAACTATGTATAGATAAAAGCCATGATTGTCATTGATCTTCCATGTATCCATACATAGTTTATGAGTTGGCTGCGTTTAATGGTATTGCATTGATTTGTACATAGTTTATGACGTCATAAGTATGTTGAGTGATTTTGCATGGATCTATACATACTTGATATATCCATAGTTTAGTTGTTCATTTCATTGGCATGATTCACTTTGATTAATGGTATTGCATTGATCTCTCACAGCACTATACTGGAAGTCATTAGTGAGCATATATTTACTATTTTGTTAAACAAATTCTAAACAAACTGTTACAGCATGTATTGGACTGTTTTGCTAAACAGATTTGAACCATGATAAATTATGTATATGTCAACTATGTATAGATAAAAGCCATGATTGTCATTGATCTTCCATGTATCCATACATAGTTTATGAGTTGGCTGCGTTTAATGGTATTGCATTGATTTGTACATAGTTTATGACGTCATAAGTATGTTGAGTGATTTTGCATGGATCTATACATACTTGATATATCCATAGTTTAGTTGTTCATTTCATTGGCATGATTCACTTTGATTAATGGTATTGCATTGATCTCTCACAATACTATACTGGGAGTCATTAGTGAGCATATATTTACTATTTTGTTAAATAGATTCTAAACAAACTGTTACAACATGTATTGGATTGTTTTGCTAAACAGATTTGAACCATGATAAACTATGTATATGTCAACTATGTATAGATAAAAGCCATGATTGCCATTGATCTTCCATGTATCCATACATAGTTTATGAGTTGACTGCGTTTAATGGTATTGCATTGATCTGTACATAGTTTATGACATCATAAGTATGTTGAATGATTTTACATGGATCTATACATACTTGATATATCCATAGTTTAGTTGTTCATTTCATTGGCATGATTCACTTTGATTAATGGTATTGCATTGATCTCTCACAACACTATACTGGAAGTCATTAGTGAGCATATATTTACTATTTTGTTAAACAGATTCTAAACAAACTGTTACAGCATATATTGGACTGTTTTGCTAAACAGATTTGAACCATGATAAACTATGTATAGGTCAACTATGTATAGATAAAAGTATAATTGCCATGTTTTTCTATTATGATTGGCATTATGATATATACAAGTAATCACGTGAGCACATACTGGAATTCATTATTGAGTACATATTGACTATTTTGCTAAACAGATTTGACACAAACAGCTAGACACTGTTACAAAGTTTAATTGTTCATTTCACTAGTATTGATCTCTCATAGCACCATACTAGAATTTATTAGTGAGCACATATTGACTATTTTGCTAAATAGATTTGAAACAAATAGTTACCACATCTATTGACTATGCTAAGCAAATAGCAGATAGAAATAGAACTATGATAAACTATGTATAGGTCAGCTATGTATAGATAAAAGCTAGTGATATAATTGTAAATTTCATTATTGAGCACATATTGAGCACATATTGATTATGTCTAGATAAAAGCCATGATTGCCATTGATCTATACATAGCTTATGAATTGGCTCTATTTATATGGTATTGCATTCATCTCTCACAGCACTATACTAGAACTCATTACTGGCAAGAATCAGTTAGAAAGTTTAGTTGTCCATTTCAGTGGTATTGATCTGTCACAGCACTATATTGGAATTCATTAGTGAGCACATATTGACTATTTTGCTAAACAGATTTGAAACAAACAATATGTATGTACACACATGTATGTATGTACGTACATATGTATGTATTATGTGCATATGTATGTACACACATGTATGTACACATGTATACATACTTGATCTATGCATTGCATTGATCTCTCACAACACTATACTGGAACTCATTATTGAGCACATTTTTACTATTTTGCTAAGCATGTATGTATGTATATGCGTATGCATGTATGTACACACATGTATGTACGTATGCATGTATGTATGTGCATATGTATGTACACACATGTATGTACGTATGTATACAAACTTGATCTATGCATAGTTTAGTCATCCATTTTATTGACATGATTGGCATTGGTCAATATGCAGGATAGTTGTTCATTTCATTGGAATTCGCACGATTGGCATGTGAAGTCATTCCAGATGGTTAATTGGCTTTGTGTAATGGTATTGCATTGATCTGTCACAACACTATATTGGAAATCATTACTGAGCACTTTTTTTTCTATTTTGCTAAGCATGTATGTATGTATGTGTGTATGTATGTGCGTATGTATGTATGTAGGTGTGTATGTATGTACACATGTATGTACATGTGTATGTATGTATGTATGTGCGTATATATGTATGTTTGTGCATATGTATGTTCACGCATGTATGTACGTATGTATACATACTTGATATATGCATAGTTTAGTCATTCATTTCATTGACATGATTGGCATTGGTCAGTACATAGTTTAGTTGTTCATTTCATTGGCATTCACACGATTAGCATGTGAAATAATTCCAGAGGGTTAGTTGGCTTTGTTTAATGGTATTGCATTGATCTCTCACAACACGTAGTTTATGATCTCATAAACGTTTGGTATAGTTGTTCATTGCATTGTTAATTAGAGTTATATTTGAACCATACATACGTGGAATACACAAGGAGTGGCAAATGATGAATGCTCAATTGTAGAACTTGAAAGCATATAGAAATGTGATTTGCTAGATGATTGTATAGTTCATGATTCTGTCCTATGTTATATCTATAGTCCTAATTTTCTTGCATATGTTTTTATTTTTTTGTCTTTTTGTCCCTATTTGATTTCCTATGTATGTTTTCGTTGACAAGATTATCAAAAGTATTGAGGATTTTTGGTAGATGATTGTACAGTCATGATTATGTCCCATGTTATATGTATATTCCTAATTTGCTTGGATATTTTTTTAATTTCTTATTTTTTTTTCCACAGTTTGGTTTCCTATGTACGTGCTTCTTGACAAGATTGTCAACGGTATTGATAAAGTGTCTTTCTCTTGTATTTTTTTATTGCTCTTGATTTGCTAATATTGCAAGACCACACATGCTGATAAAAAATGAGCTATCGGATGATTGTTTACTGTGTTTGTAAACGATCAATATTTTTGATGCCACTCCTTGGTGTATTCCATTAAAAAAATAATCAGGTTTTAATTTTTCAAGCATGTTTAGTTCATATATGCAGGATTGACCATCTAACAACACAAATAGTAATGGGAAGATTGAGCAGCATGAGAGGGTTGCCGTCGAATGTGGGGCATAAGGGCATACATCGTGGATTTCTCAGTGTTTTCGTATGTAACGGTGTGTCGTCGAATGTGGGGCATAAAGGCATACATCGTGGATTTCTCAGTGTTTTCGTGTTTAACGGTGTGTTTTCACACCACCATCAAATCATGGATATTGTTCTATCAAGTTAGCAAGTTTTCATATTGTAGTAATTATGTGAAATTCATTATTAGAATTTCATGATGTTAAAATATGATTTATATGATTAATGATTTTCATGATCTTTTTTTTTAAATTGCATGTAAAATCTATGTTGCCAAAATTCCACATTTTTTAAGAGCAATTATTAACAAAGCATCATTTTTCTTGTTAAAGTTCTCATCAAATGTTTAATGTATGTGAATGTAAAATGGTATATTTTTTTCTATATAATATTTCACGTAAAATTTAGTTGCATATTTTGTTGAATAATTAACTAACTTAATAAATTTATTAAAAGGGAGAGATACATAGAGGGGCAGAGAGTGCGGGATAAGAAGGGGGGACGGAGGGACAGAGGGAGAGAGTGAGAGAGAGAGAGAGGAGCTTGTGTGTTCCTGCATCTGTAGAAAGGTGTCTGTTGATGTGTGTTTTATGACTCACCAAACAGTAGAACGAAATACTGAAATATCTTATCCTCTCTTGAATATATATCTGTCTATGACCTCATCAAGATCTTCAAATGTCTCCTCCCCAATTGAAAGTATTTTCCAAGTCGAAGATAGCTAGCAAAATCCTTTTGGTCTTTTCCTCCCTCCACAATATCCTTGTGTGCATAAACTCCATTGAAAATGTTCAGTGTTAGAATCAAGTGAGTAGGCCCTTTCAAGCATGGACGGATAATACTCTCCCCCGGCTCTTTATCTGTTAGGAACTTAATGGTTTCATTCTCTTGTTCACTTCGTGAAATGGAATCCTCTTTCGCAAAATATGGATCCTTAACCTCCTTATCCTTATCCTATGCACCCTGATAGTTATCATTCTTTAGTGAACTCTCTTTGCAAGTTAACTCAACTAGGTACTTCACTTTTGTCATAGTTTTCACCCAACAGGTAAGGATGCTGCCTTCTGCAATTTTTTCTAAAGGATCTATATCTAGATCATCAGAAAGCTCCTCTTTCAATATTATTCATGTCAAGCTTGATTCCAGATCACAAATTATACGATGATTTTGGACTCTGCGGGGACAATTTTTTCCATTAACAGGGTCTCTTCATTTTCTCCAGTCAGCAGATAAAATTTCTCATCCTGGGATGGCTCTTTATATGGCGATCTCAAATCCTGAAATCCATGTAACAATTCACTCTTTATGTCAGCAAGGGTTTCCTACTTTTTATTGGATGTCCATTGCTCCACACTTCTAGCATATTCATCAATATCAAGGGCATTTAACAGATCAGGATATTTTTGACATGCTCAACAACCATTTCTTGTGTTTCCTCATCCATATCATCTATATCATGTCCAGCTTCTTCACAATATATGTCCTTAGCCATTTTCTTGGCAAATTCATATGACTTTGGATGAATTCTAGTATCATCCAATGGATCCATAACATGGTTTTCGGATGCTGCTTGTCCATTCCCTCTAACCCATAAAAAAACCAATAGCATTTATAAAGACAAGTGGCTTCATAGCCTCTACAGTTGGTTGTTGTAACTATTACCTGCTTAATAGCTTCATACTTTTCATCTGGAGTAAGGAAATGTTCCAGTGAATGAAGCTTCAATGATAATATTTCTTTGCCAAGACTATATAATGTTGCAACCATGGCCAATGGATTCTGAAGATACCGACCAAGAGCCACAACACGCCTCACAATCCCTCTCTGTGTCGGCAACTAGTCTTAAGAGATGCGAGAATTCTCATATAGTGTAGGCAATAATTCATCTGCATAAACAACATTTATTGTGTCCAATCCTTCTACCAAATCACGTGGATGAACACAAACATAGGGAGGGATAGAGAGAGGACACAAACACACATATTTAGCGGCTAAGTCACAAGGTTCAAGTTTCAATTCGAGTTCGACAATTATGAAGTTCGGATGAACTTGACAATAAATTCAATTCGACGATAAATTTGTCTTACACAATTTTTCAAAAATATATAATATATATGATCACAATTTCCAACAATGGGACAAAAAATAACTTCGTACAAATGATTGCATGTATGATTATTTTTTACTTTTCTTTGCTAATAAATAGAATTAAAATAAAAAATAATAATAATTTTATTTATTATTGACTAACAAAATAAAACTGTGAATATTCAAGAATAAATAATAATAATAATGTAGTCTAATTATAAATAAATTAAATCATAAATATTAATACTTTACTCATTCTAATCCTTGTGTTTCACTAATTAAATAAGATTAAAAAAATTTACATCAAATTCCAATTCCAATTAGAAAATGAACAACCAAACGCAACAAAAAGATATTCCTAGTCATATTCTGTTCCAATTCCAATTTCTAAATTGGCAACCAAACGCAGAATATGGATTTGAAAATTCATCTTCCGTGTCAACCAAACGGTCCAACTATCTTCCTAAAATACATAACCAGGTTTTCGAAAACCTGGTTATCAGATACCCTCGTTATAAGGAAAATTCATCTTCCCCAACCAAACGGGGCCTCATGGATTTAACCTTTCCTCCATGTCGAGGCTCATGCCTTCATTCAGAAAGACTCCTACACTTTACCAGTCGGGTTTTGAATAGTCGGGTGTACCATTACTATCACTTAGAACTAATCCATTCCCTTCATTAACACAGAGTGGTATATTGCATTTTTCAAACTAATCACACATACCTTCGCTCAATGATGTCGCCCACTTCTAATTAACATGGTGCCTATCGTACTTTTACATCTTTCAGCCCCTCCGAACCGAAAACAATTTTTCAACCTCCACACTTTATGTATTTAGGATCGATGGCATTTAGTCAAACAGTTACCATGCTATAATCTCAGTATCTTCCTATCGATTGTCTGAAGCACGATCTTGATTATATTTCTCAGGATGTCGAATGCAGAAATTCAATAGCCTTTGACAATGGATCTGATGAAACTATCGGTCCCAACTTGGACTAGAAGGTCATCAAAGTGTAAGCTTTAGTTTGTCGGCCACCAATGATCTGCATATATTTTTATGAATTACTCCACATTTATGCACTTTTACCATGATTTGAAACTGGTTGAAAAAGAATGGTTAGTATATCGATCATGGAAAGATGAGGCGGGTGCGATGATTTCATAACCATCTCTTTCTCAAGCTCGATAACCATATGACCATCGGCCTTTTGCCTTTTTTTCATTACAAGCCATGGCGACCTCCATTCCTACTATTCATTTGTTGTCGCGAACCCCAGTATCTGCCATTGGACTCCTTCCATACTCAATCTCTTTCAACGGAGATGACTTTCATTGTAGAAGCATTCTCATATGATGAGGGATAATGGATGCTTTAAGATCATAACTTATTGAATCATTAAGCCACACCCTGAACTCGCATCTGCACTTTGAATATTGAACTCGAACCAAGGCACTGACAACTTTGAACCGAATTCTGAACTGAACCTTGAACTGAACCTTGCATCTAAACTTTGAACATTGAAGATGAGGACCACACTTTGAAAGCTTGAACTTTGATTCTAGAAAAATTGAAAAATTGAACTTGAACCTTGAATTAATGAGTCTAATTTCAAACTTTGAACTTCGACCGTGTGAACCTTCAAACTTGAACTTGAATTTGAAAACCCATAGTTCAAGTTCGAGTTCAATTTGAACTGGAACTTGAACTTGAAAATCTATGGTTCAAGTTCAAGTGCAAGTTCAACACGATATCGAGACACTGCCTCTATGCAGAACAAACCTTACAAAGGCATGGTTAGCAACCAAAAAAAACCATAAGAAACTGAGACAATTTCCCCACAGGACGAATTTTACAAAGTTTAAAAGCTAGGAATAATAAAAACGTCCAAGAAAACAAAAATACCAAATCAAAGCATTTTGGCCAATGAAAAAGAGCATCTTGTTAAACAAACACAAGAATTTACAAGGGAAATTTTTAGGAGTTACGGAGGACCCTTAACACGATCACATCAAACAGCAGACAATTGTTCACGACAACAAATATGATACACAAAAAACCAAAACAAACTAATAGACTAATCGAACCAATAGGTAAGATATTCACCACCTTTAAACCCATCTCAACTAATGTAGAAGAAACATAATGCTATTAATTTAAACCAAATAATGTCTACAATAATATTCCTTGCTCTTTAACTAAAAACAAGTTTCTCTTATATTTTCCCTTGTCCCTCCTAAATATGTCCGCTCAACAAATCATCATTCTTTTTCACCTCATAAACAACCTCCAACTCTTTAATTTTTATTTAAAAATTTAAAATAATATTTTTTAATTTTAAATTAAAAATAATAAATAAATAAATTCCTTCAACATTGATAAATAGGAGATATTTAACCGTCATCCATCCCAATACTACTCCAACTTGAATGCTAACTACAGAATATCATCCGTAATTACCTTCAACACTAATTTTTTATGTGCAAGTAGCTTCTCCTTATGTTTTTAATGTTACCATATTTCCTTTGCCCTACCTATTATTTTACGAATTTGTATGTATAAGAGAGAAACAACAATTTTTTAGATGGTCTTAATTACTGTGCTTTATCAGCAAGGCAATCTTTGCTTTATTTATAGCCAAAGGACAGAGATCTATAATCAACCCCTTAAAACGGACTGTTTAATTCCCTGTTGCCCATATGATTTTCCATCATGCGAGATTACATGTGTCATTCATGTATGATCATCCGTTTCCAGATTCAATTCAACGGTGTGGAGTTCTGCATCAAAAACTGCCCCATCTCAATATAAACTCAAAACTTATTTTCTTATTTGTAATGCAATATAAAAATCTAAACGGATCATATGTCATTCATATGCAATATAAAAATCTTGAAATATGGAACGTTTCTCCAGAATGCGGTAATGATTATGGGCAAGCGATGGGATTCAGGAAGCCTCCCTCGTTGAAAACATATTCTTTGCTTTTTGAGTTTGTGGCAACGAAATTTTAATTTTAGGAGGTTAAAGAAACTGAATGATGTTTTTTTTCAGGTGACCGGGGCTTTTAGTAATGGAATTTTGAGGGCTAGGAGGTTAAACAAACTGGATGGTGAATTCTCCTATGCAGCTGGGGTTTTAAATCATGTCGCCCTCATCAAATCTCTAGCGTCTTTCTCTAGTCACATAGATGAGTTCTTAAATAATATAAATTGTTATTTATTTTACCTGGGATATAGTTAAACCCAAATTTTTTAAACCTCTAGAAATTTGGCATCGCGGGGCACATTGAAACTCCCATCACCTGATATTTCCTGGTTGATGAATTAGTTTCACAACAACCAAAAATATTGCAGGGTTCTTATAGGCCTTCCCAATCCATAACAATGAAAAAGAAAGAATTTTTTTTATAAAATTTGTATTAATTGAACTTTCTGATTATTCTATGGAATCTTGATCCTTCAAGATTCCATATATTATTTTAGTCTACTTTACAGGAAGAAAAAAAAACCAGTACAACGATTTGCTCATGATACTATTGTTCTTTGCACAGAAGTATTTTGATGTATTTATTTTCATTTCCACCATGTCTAAGGTAAGCCATTAAATCAATTGCTCTGATCTCTCTGAATTTTATTTTAAATTGTATGTAATTATCAATTTTTCTTTTTCTTTTATCTCATTAAGATTTGTTGGTAAAAGAAGCCATTAAAGCAATGGCTTACATTGTTTTAATCCAGGTAGTTCGATGTTAATGACTAGGCTATTAGAAAACCAGCGTTTTTATGCTGTAGACTATAGAGGAAAGAAATGGTCCCATCCAACTCCAGATGTGGAGTTGAATCTATAGATGTTAATTTCAATGCAGAAGGTGGTCTATTTTAACCCTGGCAGATGGCATTCTACTACATTGGTGACCGCTTTCCACCATAAAGATCTTTTCATGAATTCCTGCTTACAAAATTCTTACAGCAAAGAGTTTTCCTGCATCTCTCATTCACCACTTATCATTTATTTATCTCTATAAAAAGAGCCCATAAATTGTTGCCCTGGGTATATCCTGCATCTCATTTTAAACTGTCACCGTGGTATTTATTGTTTTCTGAGTTTCTGATTTGAATAATTTACCTTATTTATGTTGTCGATTTCAAAGTTGTTTTTTTGAACAATTGTTTTTCTAATTTTAAGTTTTTGCTCAGCCCATGATCGCGTATGCAGTTTATTTTCGTCTTTTGAAGCAAATTGTATCGAACACTAAAAACAAAATGGCTCTAGCAAAGGCGTAAATTGTAACCACACCAAAATAAACTGTATGAAATGTGAACATGACATTGATATAAAAGCACACATACTTCAAAGTCAATTATAAAACTAAAAATGGATTGATCAGTAATTAAACTTCTCTCAATGCTCACTGAAAGCGATAATTGCTAAGGAGAAACACATGGTTGCTTCATTGCCACAACTTCGTCAACATAAGATTCCCCATTTTCTCTAATATTATTTGAATACTTAATATCTTAGATTTTTTTTTCAATATAACAATTTATCTTCAAACATTGCATTAATTTAGAAGGTTGTGATGGATCAGTTCTACAGATTTTACTGGAGAAAAAGTGCTTGGTCTCGATGACAATCAAAATCAACTCAATAAGTGCTTGGTCTCGATGCCAATCAAAATCAACTCAATAAGTGCTTGGTCTCAATGCCAATCAAAACCAACTCAATAGGAGAACTGGAAGAACATTTGCAGGATATCACTTCATTTTATGCCCTTACTGAATTGGCTAAGACTGAAATTAATTGATTTAATTGATATTTGCAAATTAGAAAATAATTGGTGGATTATAGATAATCATATTCACAAAGATTCTTCTACAACTCAAATACACTTTAATGATGAAATTCAATCTAAAGTTTGCAATATTCTGATCAATCTTGAATATAGGATTTTTGTCCACAGAAGTTTTTGGTGCAATTCTTTTTTAATAATTATTTTTTATTTAAATATTGAAGACGTTTCTTGTTGAGTGTAGTTAATATATTAAATTATTAGAAAAGTCAATATTATTTTGTTAATATATTAAATTATTAGAAAAGTCAATATTATTTTGGTAATTTTTTATTTGATTTGGTTGAATGAACTTTTTCAATGATTTTTCTAATTAATTTTTTTTTGTAATAATGATTCTTTTAATGAAATTTAGATTCCACAAGTTATACATGTAAATTATATATAAATGCAAAATTATATATTGTAAGGTTCCTTGCCAAATATAGAAACATGTGACTGCTAGTTTAGAATCATGGACATGTGCTTTTCATCATAGATGTTCTGATTTTGATTCCACAACCTGTTTATTAGAAGCCTCCACTGCTAACCTGCGATTCATGATTTTAAGCTAATTATTAAAGTGCATAAAATGCTCACTCAGTAAAATTGCACCTGTTACCGAGTTCTTTCAAAGAATAGTTTTGAGACACCAGTTGTATGCTGCTTCTAGGTCCTTATCAAAAAAGGCCTAAACCTACCAAAAGTTAAGAATAGTCAGAGTTCAACCGCTGGATTATTTTATCAAGAGAGAGGTATAACTGTTACAACTGTTAACAAAGATAATTACAAACATCCACACAGTGTAATGCATGAGTTTATATATAAACAACTACTAAATAAAGTTAAAAACAAACACAATAGTTGCTACTATACATAGCAGACTGCCTATACGACAGTCATCTATTAAAATTTATTTTAGCATTTACTTGCTAGAATCTAGTCACGTTATATTAATAAAAGATGAAATTAGCAGCATATTGCAACCAAGATCTACTCATAAAATAGCACTCCATTCACAACGATATGATAACAAGATGGATTGCAAACAAAATATTTACCTACATTATTATTTTTTTGTGGTTGAGAACCAAGGTTCAATTAAAATAAGTTCTTGTTTAGTGAAATTTTCCAACTTCAAAGCAGAAACATGCAGCAAGATAACCACAAAGCTAGAATAATTTATGAGGCAACCTTCTATGAGATTTAACTTCAATAGGTCCAGCAGACCAACTGTACTTATAGAACATTCAAGTATGTAATCACTAAGATGTACATTGTTAGCATCATTAAAGAGATCCCGCATGGAAAATCACTGGAAATATCAAATAGCAATTTAGGAAAATCTGATACGCCACAATACATCTTCTCTACAGTGAAATTCTGGTGTATATCTTCATTCAGAATCTTATTCTTCAAGTCACATACTAGTTTTAATCTCCAATAGCCATATGGGATGAAAAGACTATCATGAATAAGCCAAATAAAATGTTGATGAAGCTTATAACCCCCCCACATCCCAGCCTCTTAGGTTCTCCCATCATCTCTCTACTGGCCAACTAGTCAGATACTCCTAAATAGAAATCTATGACATCAAGTACAAAATAAAGTCCAATTAATGATTTGTTACAAGGAACTAACGAACTCTTATAAATAACTTTGTAGACATGTGTCTAGGGTTAACAAAGTTTACTTCAGAAATTTATTTGTAAACAAATAGCTGGAAAAGAGCAGCTTCACTCAGTGACAACTAGCTCATATGACAAGAAGTGAATTTGTCCAGACCAACTTCAACATGATGTTAGCATATTGGAACTTCAATTGCATGAAATGCCTTGTCTAGATAAATCTTCTTGTACTTCGGGACTTGGTATACAGGTGATCTATTCCCTCTTATCTTCTGTATCATCATTCAAGCTGAAAACATCTGTGCTCACTTCTTTCTTCTCCTTTTCTAGTTTGGGATTGTTTAGATCACTATCAGCCATTGTTATTGGCTTTGTCAGAGACATGGTCACTTCTTCCCCAAACTCTTCTCCAATGTCATCCGAGTAAGCATACCTGTTTACAACAGTGTCACAAGACAGTGAGTAGAGTATTTACCTACTAATTCCTCCTAAATTATGTCAGCTTCCCCTAACAAGCCTATAGTTAACATATTTATTTTGTTAGGATCACCTGTAATATTAGGTGAGAAAAAGCAAATATGAGCGATGACATGAAACACAGACCACAATGCACCTTACCTGGTGGAATTTTGAGATGGAGCCCAAAGTGCACAGATGACACATAGTAAAGCAAATGAAATTATATGCCAAAATGCACCTACAATCCAAGCACTTTGCCACCGTTCACTGAATGGATCAGTTGCCTTGAAATACAACTGTAAGAGCGAGAGAAGCACTCAGAAAGTAACCAAACCAAAAGGTTAAAATCAAATTTCAGAAACTAAATCAGAACAGAATTCAGAATCAGGTAGATATGGATGAAAGCTGTAAATGCACAATAACAAGACAATTCAGTGGTGAATGCTATCGATAAATTTGATCAGAATATATTTAACAGAACTAACCAACAAAGGAAATGAGATGAAATGTAAAAGGGCTATAAAGATTACCTCATATCCAATCCATGCTACAGAAACAATTACAGCCACTGCTAATGCATTGGTGAATTTTCTGTAGATATCAAGCTTAACCAGCAACCTTCTCGCCTGTTAAATTGAGTTCATAAAACCTTAGTTATTATGTACATTTTCAGTAAGACTCTAAACAATTGCATACTAACACATGATAGTGTGCTCTTCACACACAAAAATACAACAAAATAGGAAATAATCCCAAGATACTCCAACACCAACATATATAAGGTGTACAAACTCAAGATGTAAAATATTCAAGTATAATCAAAATCCAAAAAAGATGTGAAATATCTAAATTACAGAGTAGTTCATGAAAAATCCATCAGGAAGTTACACCACAAAATTGGATAATCCCAACTTTTTTTTTGCTCTGGTAGCAAACTCTGCTATTTCCAATATAGTTGATTTCAAGATAATGTAAATAATTGTCTCTAGAAACTTTTCCACGAAGGGACTTGTAGAACGTTTCCACTAATTCATTTACCTCATGCATCTAATTGGTGCCCTGTAAAGAGAAACATTTTAACCTCCAAGAATATAGTAAAAGAATGAGTTGGCAACTAACCTCTGGTGTCAATTTTAATAAATTCACTCCCTAAAAGTTTTTAATAGGCCATTGGTCTTTATTGTACCTAGTTCCATCCCAGTGAATGATCTAACTGCAGTAAGGTTTTCAGAATGATATCAAATAAGTTGGACAAGACTCTATCATTGCCATAAGGTATGTCAAACCACCCAGGTGCAACGTTCCCAAATAAAAAGTGGATATGATCATAAAAGTATATGAGGAATGCCACTCCATGATGGCAAAGAAAGTTGATGAAGCAAAAAGATAGATCGTCTAACCATTAGAGAGAGTTAGGACTCCATCTATGATTATGAAGAAAGTGAAACAACTCATTATCCAATCTTCTTTGGTAGATGTGACAAACTGTGCAAGGGCCAAAAGAAAAACCAGCTTAACAATTACCCAGAGTTGCCCATTGAAAGCTCAAGAACAAGGAAGAAAAATGAAGGATTGGGAAAACACACAATCTATATTATTTGAAGATTTGTATATCCTATTGGACAAACTCCAAATTGTATGGAACCCGACCAGACCACTTGTAGATATTTTCTCCGATACAACCATTCCCTTATATGCCCAACCATGCATATGGACCATAGCAGGAAAAATCTTTCTTCAGAATAACTCAAGAAACCAAAAGATAAAGAGTTTTCTAGCTGATAAGCACATTCAGAAACACAGAAATTCATTTTAAAAAAGAAAAAAAATTCAATTGATGCACACTTGTTTTATCCAAAATAAAGTTACAAGTCCAAATATATTTCCCAATTATCATGATCCATTGATTTCTGATCAACCCCATTAATTCAGAAAAAACATGCTTTGCCTTTTGTTTCTTTTTTCTCGCTTTTTGTTTGTGCTGACATTGATGAGTTGTGATTAATGCTAGCATGCTATGAACCACTCTGTTCTTGCTCTCAGGTCCAATTATACTAAGAAATTTGTGGCACTTCAGCTTCTTGTGCTGAACTTTATCTAAGACTTCTGCCCAAACATCACCACTTCTATATGAGGGAAATTACCACTTTTATGTTCACAGTTATTATTGATCTTCCATAACTAAGTTGCCAGATTCTCTCCAGCAACCCTTAAAGTCTGGTTCAAAACTTTACGAATGTCTGGTCGTTGTCGAATTCTCCCCAAATTCGCCTGTGGAGCCACAAATTCGCCAATAATTCTGTCAGAGTAACCCAGGCAGAATTTGGAGTGACTTTGGAAAAATTTGCTGCCCTGCAGCTGAACCCAGGTCAAATTGGTCTCAAAACATTTTTATTTTTTGACTTTTTAAAGTGTGTTTTTTTGCCTAATTTGGTCTATTTGATGTTCCCAACCCTAAAAGTAACCACTAAAAAGGTCAAAAAGGATGGTTTATATGTCATTTGTGCATTTGTGAATGAAAAAGAAAACTTGCTTAAAGAAATCCCAAATTGACAATTATAGAGGGGTTTCTTTGAAAAAAGCTATGATATCTTTGAATCTAGAGCTTAAAATTTGAATCTCAAATTCTGATCTAGCTTGGTTAGAAATCCTCTAACCAATACAAAATAAAAACTCAGATAACTGAACTTTTCTTTTGATGATTCCTTTCATTCTCAAACTGTCCCCTTGATATGGAAATATGTTCCATGCATGTGACCAAGCATCTCGTGTTGTATGTATGGCTAAATGATGCAATTATATCCTATTGAACTTGAACATAGATATTAAGGTGTATTTTGCTATATTGCTTTACTATTAGCATTGTGGTGTACAGACTAATTTTTTATTGCACACACATATTTTTAAAAACATATGTTTTCATACAGATGAACCAAAAACGAAATCTAACACATCCTAAAAAAATTGAACAAATTTTGAACCTGAACCCCCAACCTGACTCTAAACCCAAATTCGAACTGCCAACTTTATCCCGTAACAGCAGAAATTGGAGAACGTATCGGCAAAAAATAGATTAAAATTTATTAAAAACATAAATCAGAATTTAGTTGGGAAAACTGAAGTTTCAAAAATTTAGAAAAATGCAAAAAATAAAGAGGAAATTCTTCTGCTTTTTGAATTTTAAGTCATCTCAATAGCACAAGATACTGAGAGCAAATAAAAACATGAGTTTAGCACATGATAGCTACACACAACTATCCTACTAGTTAATAACTTGATAGTTAAGATACATAGAGAAAATAAAAAATGAGAGTTTAGCCCCTCTGTCGAACAATTTAGAGTTTAGCACAGTATAGCTACATACTAATAGGTCTTAAATCTTCAATTTTAAGGCATTCCCACACTGTTTATCTTCCCAAACTTTATGCTATTTGCCCTTCTTCTCTTTACTCATGTTTTGTGCATCCTTCTATGATATTTATTATTTCATGTAACTTGCTTCAAAAGGATCTGTAATCACAAAAAAAGGTCTTCAAATTCATTTTGTTCGCATCTTCTGAAGAAATTAGGCAAGTATGAGAGAGTTCTATCAAAAAATCCTGAGCGCCAATAGTCATGGAAATAGGTCATTAAACTTGAAGGACATTAAAATATTGAGGTAAAGTTGAAGCCGCCAAATTTTATATTTTTCGAATAGAAATGCACAAATCATAGTTGTAAAACTCAGCTGGCCTACAAAACTCATAATCTTGGAACTGGATGAGATTCCAAACATAAATAAAACATTAATAATATTTATTTAGAATAAATAAATAATAATATTTATTTAAAATAAATAATATATTTGTGTGCTTTTACTTTAAAAAATTAAAACATTCATTTGTTTATTTAATTAAATAAATTTATCATTACTTAAATGAATGTTAGAAAATGAAAAATTAAAAAGTTAAAAATTGGATAAATTAAAGCTAAAAAAAAAAGCCCATTTATCCCATAGGTAAGAAAACATCGAGAGTAGTTTTAAATAATAATAAAGCCGTGAAAATTTAGCCACCATCTGAAGTTGCAAACAAATGCAAAAAATGCTTGACAAATACAAGTAAAACCTTTTTCAAGAATTGAAAACTGTCTAGCCAGCTCAAAATTGCATTCAATTAAATTGCAATTTTCATTATCTTTTCAAATTACCGTAAAAAATCATTTGGGTGATTTATTGATTAAAGTTGCTACTTTTCAGAGGTAAAAATCGCTAAGAGTGGTAGATTGCAATATTTCATGTTGTTTCACTTTTATGGATCTTCACACAAATGCAAGAACTGAAAAAGTCATAGCCATAGTTTGCAGACGTGGCAAATATTTAACAAAAACTATGCAAAAACTTGGCAACTTGGAAAGTACAAAAAATTAAAATTTCTTGACAAAACATAGTTGTTTGCAAAAGTCAATTACAAAATGTTAAAAATTAAAAATTGACATCCAAGAGAAAATGTGTGGTTTTATAAAAAAATTGGCATTTTTACCCACATTTTTCCTGCCTCTATAAAAACTGATGAGTTACACTTGTAAATACTCGCCAAGGAAAATAATTAAAGTACTCTACAACTGAGAAAGTACTCACAAAGTTTGCATAGTATAGTCATAGCTACATTACAAACTTATAACTAAAGTTTGAAGAAACCTAACACTTCCACATCCACCATACCGTTTTGAATACCACTTTGAAACTTGTAAACATTCTTGAGAGTATGATGTAACAAACAAATCATTTACCACTTTTCAACCAGATAAAGACTTAATATTCACGTTCCACTGAGAGGAATCAATCCTATAGGGCCTTCCCAAGCTTGTGTGCTAACAAATGATACCATGGTGGCACATTCAACTCTATGTGGCTCCATAAGCGTTTAGGTAAGAGTTAGCTTTAGCCAAAGTGCCTCATGCAGCACTAATAACATCATCAATGGCCTTTACAGTAATCTTGTAGTTTGCATTAGCTCCTAAATGCAATTAAAACTGCAAGCTAAATTACAAAATGCACAAAACAAATTGATAATGCAACTAATCTACTATGTAGTGCAAGAACTTAGATGTGCCTACATCAAATTTATTCAAAAAGTGAAATTGTGAACCAAGAGCTCAAAATGATGTCAGAAATGCTTGATTCAATTTTTCTTGCACATAATCCACACAACCATCTTCTTCTAGCCCCTTACCCTAACAATGAATAAGTTATTCTTATGCTCTACCAAATTTTCTTATGAATGCACTTTATACATTTGTCTTTTACAATCAATATAAGCCTAAAACTGTATTTATTTAGTCACTTCATTTTTCAAATCAAAAGAATAAAGAATAAACAAACAAATTGCATAATGACAAGATATCAAATCCTCCTAGCAACTCAATTTCATATGCATCTCAACTTTATTTTGCCTAACAAAATATTCTTGGGTTTCACTTATCTTAGTTCTCTATGGAAACCATCCTTTCCTCAATCATTCCATAATTAACTCCCTTTAAGAGAAAATCTTACTCCTCTCAAACATTTGTCTATGTTGTATTTGAGACTTATTATCTCCAATTACTTTGTGACTTGTGTGTGTATGATGCAGGAGCATCTTGCATGGAAAAATTATTGAAAAAAAAAAAAATTTGAAAAAAAAAAAAAATTCTGGAGGAGAGAGAAAGTGACGAAAATTAGAGGAGAAATAAATAAATAAATAAAAAAAAGAGAAAAACGACAAAAGAAAGGAAAAGGGGATTTCTATTTTCGAGGTGCATTGGTGGCATAATAGAAAAAATAAAAAATAAATGGTTGTCATTCCATTTATCGAGGTGTGTGGGAAGAATTCTAGAAAGTTATGAATATTGTACAAAGTTTTGGAAGTTGTAGAAGGTTGTGGAAGATGAAGAAGGTTGTGGAAGTTGTAAAAGGTTGTGGAGGAATTCTAGAAGGTTGTGGATAAGTCATGCATGGGGTGGTAAGTGCCTATTTAAGCAAGGCATATGAGCATTTCTAAATCAAGCTCAAGAAGGAGCTCAAGGGGGAAGCTTGAGGAGTAGAAGCTCAAGGAGAAGCTCAAGAAGTGGAAGCTTGGGAAGCTTGGAAGGCTTCAAGGTGTGAAAGAGAAGGAGAAAGTGAAGAGTGAGTTTTCCTGAGTCTGTGAACAGAGCGCCGAATGTGAGGCAGTTTACAGCAGGATTGTGATGGACTTGTGAGTGTGTAGACAGAGCGCCGAATGTGAGGCAGTTTACACTTGGATCTTGGATTAGGTTGGAGAAGAGCTAGTGACTGCGGTTTAGAAACAAGGAGGTTGCTTGGTGGCTCGCGAGCACAAGTTGAGATCTCAGAGGTTTCTACCAGAGTGTGGATCTGGACTAGCTTGGGTTTGGATTGGATCTTGAGAGATCTTGTTGCATTCTTTGTCATGAGTTGGTAAAGGTGGTGTGGCCCTTTGTCAGTGGTATCAGAGCATACCTTCATCAAGTGGTATCAGAGCATACCTTTGTCAAGTGGTATCAGAGTGGTCCTACATTAGTTCTCTATGGAAACCATCCTCTCCTCAATCATTCCATAATTAACTCCCTTTAAGAGAAAATCTTACTCCTCTCAAACATTTGTCTATGTTGTATTTGAGACTTATCATCTCCAATTACTTTGTGACTTGTGTGTGTATCTCATACATGTGTTGAAAGAGATCTTCAAAATTTGTGCTATGGTGCCTTCCTCGCACCTTCAACAATTTAGTGACACCCCTTGGTGATGCTCCATTCACTATCTAATAAGGTGTTCCGCTAATTGACTTTTTCACTAAGTTTCTATATATAAATTCAATTTGTACCAGCATGGAGTTCAATTGTGTGGCCATACCTTCCAAGGTTTCAATTGTTACCCTTATTTTGACCATTTGTCTACAAATAATGTGTTGAACTGTAGGTCAACTATTCGCAACATTTCTTCCATAGTGTTCACTAGAAATGGTGGAGGAGTATTGTATCTCTGTCTAAAGTAATACTCTAGTAATCCATGCAAAAACTCCACCTCATTGAAGAGAAATTTTCTCTATAAAAAGTAATACTCTATGGTAATCCATGTAATTGCACGACCTCATTGAAGAGCAAACTTTCCACACTTGATGGATCCATCATTGCTTGCAAGGAATGAAATGCACCATCTTTTAAACCTAAGTTATTGGGCTCACACCCTGAGCCCTCAAACTGAGTTCAAGGTGGGAACCCAGAACAGCTTCACCTATGGGTCCGTGTTGGTTGTGCACAACTCTATGGGTACTCACGAATTCACACACTCGTGAACCCATGAGTACCCACAATGTTGGGCACACATCCTTTGCATACCCGAGCGAACTCGTAAGTACCCACAATGGTGGGCGTGCACCCCGTGTGTACCCAGCACGAAAAAGCAAGCTTTCCACCCTTGATGGATCCATCATTTTCTTATAAGGAATGAAATGCACCATCTTGTAAAACCTAAGTTATTGGGCTCGCACCCTGAGCCCTCAAACCAAGTTTGGGGTGTGAACCCGATTTGAGTTCACATGTGGGTCTATGTTGGGTGCACACAACACTATGGATACTCACAGATTCGTGCACTCATGAACCCATGAGTACCCACAATGTTGGGCACATGCCCTTTGCATACCCAGTACGAACCCTGGCCCACCCACTGAGTACCCAAGCGAACTTGTGAGTACCCACAATGGTGGGCGTGCATGTCGGGTGTACCTACCACGAAAGAGCAAACTTCCACCCTTGATGGATCCATCATTTGCTTGCAAGGAATGAAATGCATCATCTTTTTAAACCTAAGTTATCAAGCTCACACCTTGAGCCCTCAAATGGTTAGGGGTGCGAACCCGGTACGAGTTCACTTGTGGGTCCATGTTGGGTGCGCACAACACTATGGGTACTCATGGATTTGCGCACTCGTCAACCTGTGAGTACCCACAATGTTGGGCACACACCCTTTGCATACCCAATATGAACCCAAGTGCACCCACTGAATACCTAAGTGAACTCATGAGTACCCACAATGGTGGGCATACACCCTTTGCGTACCCAGCACAATCTTAGGCACACCCACTAAGAACCCGAGCAAAACCGTGAGAACCCACAACCCAAAGTTAAAAAGATTTCTTGTTACATTCCAATTTTTGACCTAATTTGAAATATAGCCATTGAGGTTCACATTAAGTCAATTGGCAGTTTAATTTGTTATGATCCTATGAAAATGATAAAATAGTTAGTTGTTATAATTTCAAGTGAAGATAACATGCTAGTTGATCATTAATCACGAATTCATGGAATTGAGAAGATGGTTAACCATTGTGATTATTTATAACTAAATAATTTATTATGATAATTTAATTGTGGAGAATTTCCTTGTAGAAAGCATGTCAAAGGGGTGGAAGCATTGTCAAAAAAGAATTGGGTAGGAGCATCACCATCACTGGACAAATGAGTTGAAGATCTAGCGTGAAACAGGATACATCTATGGGACCTACATGAGCTATTAAGGAAACAATTTAATAAAGACATAAAATAATCTAAATTAAAATATAATTCATACCTTTAGAGATTCACTATTAAATTTTCTTATTCTATCATTATAATAAATAGTTAAATACAAACACATAAATATAAAAATGAAATGGCACCAATAAATTATAATAATATAATCTAATGATGTCACTTCTTCAATATAATTATGTGAACGTATATAAGAGCATATTATAATAATAAAATGAATTTTAAACTCTTCAATTCCTCCTTATTTCTTTTCCTTCTTTATTTGTCTCCTTTTCAAAATTCGAATTTATGATGTATTCGAATAGTTTTCTTGATAACCGAACGAAGCCAAGGAGTCTTGACTAGTCTTTAAGAGAGTCGTGTTTTGTGTTTTGACCAAGCAACTTCATTCTCTCTTTGATTGATATGTTTTCCCTTTTTCCGTGATAAGCATACTGAGCCCTGATTCACATTTCCAGCCAAGCCATTACAATCCGTTTTGCACAGTCAGTAATACACTGATCTTCCCTTATTCCGCCATCGCTGATTACTTAAGCCAAGAGCCCAAGCTAGCGGGTAAAAAGAATTTCCCTACAGGAGTTCCGGCCAAGGATGAGAGGAGCCACATCCTAACAAACTTCAGGCCAATCTCCGGTCATGGTTTTATGCATTGCAATTCATATAATTTCCTTCTTCCATGAATATAAGACTGACTGTTGCTGGTTTTTCCAATGTTAGAAATATGTATAGTAAAACATATGTATTTGAATTTCCTTCTTTTCCAGAGCATAAGTCTAACTGCAACTGAACATACTTGCTAGGACTATGAATGATACTTTTCATGCATTCGAATATCATAAGTCATCCTTTTTAAAGTAGCAGACCGAATGCAGCCAAACATATTTGGTTTGATACAAATACCTTGCTGATGGTCTCTTACATTTCATTGAGCCATTGAGAATTTTTAGTTTTATCTCTGTAAAATCAAAGCATCATTATGAAATCGATTTGAAACTGTAATGAGTATTTTTAATCAATATCAATAAACATGCTCTTATTTTTGTTGAAATAAAGAACAGATTTTTCTTAGAATCTTTAACGTCTGGGTTTCACCAGGCGATGAAGCCATGAAATCGTGAAGAGGTGTAAATGAAAATAGAATGGTTATAATCTTATAGACACCGAGGAATTCACCAACAATGAGGCCATGAGAATGGTGAAGAGGTGTAAATAATACTCAAAATGATCATAATCTTTCAGGCACCTAGGATTCACCAGCAAAGAAGCCATGAAATGGTGAAGAGGTGGAGTTAATCTGCAAAGAACCAAGAGTGAAATCAGATATTAATATTTAAGAAATAATTAATTAATAGCTCATGCATGGATCCTATTAATTGTTTCTCCTGCTGTCATGTCATATGATGTGTTTAAAATACCAGGATGCTCAGTAGATGACAGATGTTCCAAATCTGATTTCAGGTAGGGAGGGCCTTTCTTGTTAAGAGATTGTGTAGGGAATAAGTTAAGGTCCGAGGTTGGGTGGTTAAGCCCCTGACAATGTTTCACCTCTCCCCAAGATGTCGGACGTGCCTCAGACAAAGATAAGCTATGCATTCAATTGTTTATCGAAAAACAGGTATTAACACTTTTATATAAGAGAAGGTAAGACTAATTGAGTTATTTCATTGTTACAGTTATTTTACACTTAGATGCAAAAGATAGATTTATGGATTGCTTTTCATTTATATGAAAATCAAATATGAGCATATCTTTTAATTTTATGTTAATACCACAATTGAGAAATCAAAAGGAAAGGAATGATTCAGTGGTATCTAGAGCCCTAATTAATACCATGGTATCTGAAAGCCCTAAATGATCCAGTGGTAATTGAAAGCCCTAAATGATACTGTGGTATCTGAAAGCCTAAACGATCCAATGGTAATCAATGCCCTAATTGATATAGTGGAATGTGATGCCCTAATTTTAAATATAGTGGTATTTAATCATAATCATTATTTGATTTTGAGATAGCGGTTTTAGATGGTAGTCATGTGATATTGTTATAGTGGTATTTGTGGACTAACCCAGGTGGTTACAGAAGTATCCTTAGTTTGATTGCGATCTCAAATTTCATGGTATGTGGATTTTAACTTCTATAGTAATTTCAATGATAGTGTTTTCAACTCTTCGCTAAGAAATTTTGTTTAACTAATTTTAACCGTAAATCTTTTTCATATGAATGAAACTGATTTAACTGTCTTCCTATGAAAATGAAGTATTATCTATAAATTCTTTGAGAATGTTAGTTGTTAATTTAGACCCAAGAAAACGGAATGTTACATTTCTTTTATTATATTTGATTCCTAACTCTAAAATGTTGTAATATGTAGCTGCTGAAAATTCCATAGATTATTTTTTTGATAATCCCTATGATGACTGAAGAACATTTAATCTAGTTTCATGAACTACATTTTCATTTTGTTATAGGTAATTCAATGCAATGGTTTTCATTATAATCATGAGCATAGATCAATGATCAAGTATTTAAATTTTTAGTATCTTTGGCATTTGACATTGATCAATGATCAAGCATCATACTATGAGATGATTTAGTTTTACAATTTTGTATATTTCTCTTATTGTTTTGTGTGTGTGGGTGTAGAGAGAGAGAGAGAGAGAGAGAGAAAGAGAGAGAGACATACCCATACATACCAAAATGCGAAAAAAAAAAAAAAAATCCAAGTACCCACGTATTGAGTTCTCATATCCAAACCCGAATGGCAACTTCATTCAAAACATTTCACAATCACAAAAATCAAATTGTTACTTCTTTGCATTTATGGTAACCCAAGGACAATCTATGTACTAGTTCTCCCATGGTTATGCCTGGCATACAAAGATTTGTACAGCTATATTTTTGTGCCACACCCTAAGTGATCTAGTTCATTTAGCATCTCCCCACAAAGTTATGAAAATCTCGGCAAAATTCAGGCCAATGCTCTGGCATTGCATGTCTCTCGTTAACTTCAAAATGATCTCTCAGCACATTGTTAATGTAGTCAAGGTTGCAGGGGCCAATTCAGGATTGTCCAGCCTTGCAACCCATGCCATTTTCTTTACTAGTCATGAATGACAATAGATCAAACTATATTACATGATCTCACTTAATGTATTTCCTCTTTAATAGACTCTTAACTAGATTATTCTGCATTCTTTGTCTTCTATCCTCCTCATCTATCTCAAGATTTGTTCAGTCTCTCTTTCATCTATTCAATCTGTCCTTATCTATATCAGACTTCTCTTACATAGAAGGCAATGTGGTGGTTGATAGTGCAATCCACACTCCTAAGCACAAACCTAGTGTAGCATGTCAGCGCATTGATAATGTGTATCACTATCCCCAATGAGCTAGGAGTCTCCAAATGTAATGTAATTCTATATATAACTTGTGCTAGGACCTATAGCAAAGTAGATAACATTAAAAATTGCCACAAGTTTCAAATTTTTGCAACATTGCAATATCTAGTGTAAGTCTCAATTAATTTCCTTAGACGAACAACATATTTGTGGTGATCGATACCACAAAGAAATCAAATTTAAGGTTCTAAATACACAATAGAATGCATGATGCCAACTGCAACCTATTATAATTATCTACAGCAACTTGTGTCTCTTCTAATGATAAACTTATGCTTAAAATTTCTATTATGAGATTATGCGTCTTGAAAATTGAATATGGTGATATGTAAAGCCTCAAACTTGACTTAGTCAACTATTGTACACCTAGAAAATCAATAGAGTGCCTACAAAACAAACAAATTTTCAAAAAATATTTTTTTGGTTGATGCAAAATCACTTACACCCCAAATGGTCATGCATCAAACACTCTAGGTAACAACAAAATAAGTTGAGCTCCCTCACTAAGTTGAGCTCAATCAATCTCGACTCTATATAGCCAAGTAGAATAGTCAAGTAGTTTGTCTTTCCATTTCACTGAGTATTCTTCATACTACCTGTTCTTGTGTTTTTCCCCATTCCATGATTATGTATCTCATAAATTCCTTCCATCCTTCCAGTAGGTATTGATACTTCCAAATTTATTACTAGTTGGGTTCTCAATTCCCTTCATACTATTCATAAAGATCAGCAATATTAAACACAAGTGAAATACAAAAATCTTCACATAAAAATCTAGATAACCAAGTATAATGCAGACAACCCATTTCTTGTGTTTTCCTCAATTCTATGATCGTGCATCTCTTCAAATTCTTCTAAACATCATGTAGGTACTAATACTTCCAAATTTATTACTAGATCGGATTCTTAATTCCCTTCATAATGTTCAGAAAGACTAGCACTACTGAATACAAGTAAGATACAAAAATGATCAAGTAATTCCACTTAATATGCACTTCTAGAATTGAATTTCTTAAGAATCCTACAAGATCCAAACTTCTTCATCTTTGGTTTGTTGTAGGTTCCTTGTGGAAATACTGTCTTCATTTTTCTTTGATCAGCACTCCCTTTGTCTTTCTAATTAATCTTCTCTAAATGCCGCTTAACTTTCTGATGTAATTTTGTCATGTATTCTACATATGTTAAAACTAAAACACTTTTTTCTGTGATCTAAAATAAAATTTCTTGGTTCAAAAACATTTCTTGGATTGTGTCCGCATATAACCTTAAGGGTCCGTTTATTTCGTGGAAGATGACAGGAATTGGCTTTTTCATAACCCGGATTTGAAAATTTTTGCGTTTGTTTCAAAATTGGCAAATTGGAATTGGAATTTGCAACTTCCAATTTTGTCTCAAAATCAGGTTTTCCGACTTCCTACTAGCAAGTAGGAATTGAAAATCAAAACTTGGTTATGTTTTTTGAGGAGTTTAAAAACAATAGATTGAACTACTTTTTGAAGTCTGCCTTCAACTCCAAGTTTACGCATAAAAATGTGTCTTCACACACATCTTCTGAGTGAAACAAACAGTTCAAGTAAAATCCCAAAAATAAGAATGAAGATTTGCAAAACCTTGATTTGGCAAAACCAAGATTTGTAGAAATCCTAATTTCTACAATTCCACGAACCAAACGGACCCTAAAGGTTTTCTTCCAATACTGCTATTCACTAAGTTATCATAAGAGAATTCAGCTTGCAATTACATTAAATCCCAGCTTATCAATTTCTCACCTAATAAACATCTTAACAAAATTCTTAACTCTTGTTTACAACTTTCCATCTATTTGTGGATGATATGCCAAACTAAACTTCAGATCTGTGTTTATCTTCTTCTATGATGCTCTCCAAACAGTATTCAACAAAGTTCACATCCCTTTCTGACGCAATGCTTATAGGAGACCCATGTAGGTTAAAAAAATTGAATTCCCTTGGACAGTGGTTAGTCTGTGTACCATATCATTAGTATTCTTACAAGCTATGACATCTGCCATCTTTGAATAATATATCAATGACTACAAAAACAGAAGAACGTCCCCTTTGAGTCCAACGTAATCCCAACTCAAAATGCATACTAACATCCTCACATGAGCTTCCCAAAATCTTTCTGTAGTATACTTGTTCACTATTAGAAAAACAATTCTCATTTGAATGAGCTATTATTGTGGTTCATCCAGATCTCTGTCATACTCTCCTTGTGACTAATTATGCTCAAGTGCATTATGTTCATCACCTCTACACTTGAAAGTTTGAAATGAATGATATCTCCAAATGATCTTCCACTGCCTCTCCAATACCAACTATGGCCTCTTTGGTAATTATCAAATCTGCCACTGTGTTTTCTTTCTGAGTTTCCTTATGATTAACATATATTTATGAGTTCCCTCTTCTGCCTCCTTCATTCCCACCTCTTGAAAATCTGCCTCCTCTTCCTCTCTTGTTTCTGTTGGTCTGAAATCTTCAGTTCAACTTTTCCTCAACCCTTAGGGGAAATTGATATGCTTCATCAATAAACTAGATGACTAAAATATTCATTCTTCTTAGGTTGATCCTCTTATACCATTGAAATACGAAGCCATTTGTTTCTTGTTATTTCACCAGTGTTACAAGAATTGATAAGTCTTACCTAGAATTGACAAGTCTATAGGCAGAGACCTTGGATGAGTCGAGGAGACTCGACAGCCAAGTAATCGCCTGATTCGCATAGTCTAGGTGAGACCTGATGGGAAGACTCAGTAACTGTGTATTTCATCTATGGAATCAAGACACAAATTATTTTCTTAATGCAGTGGGCGATATGATTGATGTTGATCTCTTACTTATTCCTTTCAAGCCAAAGTGAATGGAACTTCTTCACTGCCCTTTGTTGGCATCGGTTAAGGATGTCATTGATGTCAAACTACAACAGGGAATGACCTATATTTCAAATACTAACTTTCAGTTGATTGATTGAACATCTGAAGTTAATTATACACGACAAGGAGAAGAAAATATTCGTGCTATGGTTTAATTCATACCTGTTGTCTCTTCAATTGTGGAAAGACACTTGCATTTGATATGACTAGATAAGCTGCAGATACTTTTCCATATATTCAGAAGACGATAGTGACTTAGAAATGTATATATATAAAGGCTTTGAACGGCACTTACAAAACTGGTTTATATGGATACGAAGACTTGGCACTGACAAAACTGGTTTCTTCGTCTCCAACAGTTTGATAGACATGGTTACAATATATTCTTACCGTCTTTAGACAGAAATCCATTTTGATCAAAATAATGAACAGCTGTGTTGGTGGGTCGAAGTGCGAACAATGGTTTAGAATCTTGATATATTTGTCAATAAAAAGTAATTTGACGGGAGGTGGCTGAATATGTGTCGGGTTTCATGAATAAACTACAAACTTTCATTTTGTGGGGTAAGCAAACAGACTTGGTTCAATAAATAACTCAGCTTGTAGACGTGTATGCATTTGAGTCAGGATGCCACTTCAGCAGACTTTTGATTATTAGTCCAGCCTATATAGGCAGAGACTTATGTTTTCACATCATTTTCTACTATTAGTTTGCCTGCAACCTAAAAATATTAAATTACAATTGTAATGTTTCCACAACTTTTTTTTAATTTTTAATTTATAAAATGTTGTTTCTTTTTTCTAATTGGCTTATCATATTTCTGCTAGTGGTTTTACTATTTTTCTTTTCAAAAAATTCAAATAATTGTCTCGCTAATCAAAAAATTAAAAGTCATAAAGAATAATGTAATGTATGTTAATTTTTGTGCAATGAGATATAATGGGGTTGCCTCCATTCTAAAAATATTAAATTACAATTGTAATGTTTTGAAGAAATTTTTTTAATTTTGATTTTTTAAAGATTGTTTCTTTTCCCTAATTGACTTAGCGTATTTTTCTAGTGGATTTTTTATTTTTCTTTTCAAAAAATTCAAAATATTTTTCTTCCCACCAATTTAAAAAAACTAAAGAACTTTCTATTGTAAACATTCAAATTAATGATGTATTTAAAATTAGAAAAATGTAATTAATCAAAAGACTCTGGTTGTCTTCCAGGCATAGTCCAAGAAGCTAGATAATTATTGTTTATAAGTCGTGTTGTTGAAATACAAAAATTTTCCTTCATAATTTTATGAGAATTCAATATCTCTCACAAAATAATTTATAATCAGTTTGTTTTTTCGAAGACAAAAGTTCCAGTAAAAAATTTGTTGGGTTTGAATTATTGTTGCACATAAAGTACAAAGCAAAACAATGATTGATTACTTACAAACTCGATTTGGTTTCATACTATCATGTCTATCATTTTGTTGATTGGGATTATAAAAAAAATCCAATTTGAATCAATCATGTATGGAATAAGTTTACTTCTATTTCAAATTGGTTAATGCAATAGGAACAAACCAACTCCGAGAGTTTGACCAGCAATAAATGTTTCAAGAAATAGTTTGCATTGACTTGTATTGTGTTTTGCATAGAAGCCAATTCAAGAATTGAGAGAATGCAAGATTGTCCATATAATTACATAGACTTGATTTTTAAATAAATTTTGTACTATCCTAGTTGAATTAAATCGACTCACAAATGTATGGGCATTTATTCAAATTTGGTTAGGAATGAATTTGGATGGAGTACATCATCAGGCTTGAAAGATACCATTGGTTACATGGTTGGAATTCCTTGGGTGGACAGGTATTGGTTATTACCTAACGCTTGTCTTCCTTATTATTGTTGAGCATTTGGATCTGATTTATGTTTTAAAAGGTATTGGGTATAAAATAAGTTTGAAGAGAGATCGATTTCAAGAATCGATTCATTCCATTAGTTGTTTCTAGTTGTATTTGACTAGCAATGAGTTAGGATGGTTGAGTGGGACAAACTTGCATGAGCTTATATTTAAAAGGCACCAAATTCAAGATTTGGTTAATCAAAAGTCATATGACAATATTGAAAATGAAATTAGGTCTATTATAAGAGTGTGTATGAGCTTTGTCGATTTTACAATTAAGTAAAGTGAAGTGAGAATATACAGATTTAAGATTGTTCAATATACCTTTGCATCATAAAGAGAGATATTAATATTATAGGTCTTAATATATAATATAGTTTATTATGAATATTAACTATTTATTATTATCATTTATCAAATTTGTACATCTGTTTTAATCTTAATTCTTTTTTAAAGTGAATGTTATAAAGTGAAGCGAGAATATACAGATTTAGGATTGTTCAATACACCTTTGCATCATAAAGAAAGATATTACTATTATAGGAGGTCTTAATATATAAAATAGTTTATTATGAATATTAATTATTTATTATTATAATTTATAAAATTTGTACACATGTTTTAATCTTAATTCTTTTTTATTAAGCGGGACTCAAGCTGTATCACAGCTCTTATTAAACATGTGAATGGTAAAGTATGTTTGTTTCTCTTAATTAGAAATCGTTCGTATATTTGACGGTAGTAGTTGTAACCAATCTCCACTAATCGAACACCAATCTCCAACTAATCAAACTCTATATAACATGCATTCCAGCGTTAAATTTGAGCAAGAGAAAAAAGAGAAATATGCCTGAATTTAAGATGTTGTAAAGGCTGAAAAGGAACGAAGGTTTCAGAGCAAAAGAGGTGTTGAAATCAATATTCTGAAGGTAGAAGACTTGTTCAGGTGTTTGAATCAAAACAATGAAAAGCTGTGTTGGTGGGTCGAAATGCGAATAATGGTTCAAAATCTTGATACATTTTGCTTTATCAATAAAATGTAATTTGACAGGAGGTGGCTGAATATGTGTCGGGTTTCATGAATAAACGACAAAATTTCATTTTGTGGGGTAAGCAAACAGACTTGGTTCAATAAGTAACTCAGCTTGTAGACGTGTATGAATTTGAGTCAGAATGCCACTTCAGCAGACTTTCTATTATTAAATTTGTGAATGGTAAAGTATGTTTGTTTCTCTTAATAAGAAATCCATTCATATATTTGACAGTGGAAGTTATAACCAATCTCCACTAATCAAGCACCAATCTCCAACTAATCAAACTTTATATAACATGCATTCCAGCGTTAAATTTGAGCAAGAGAAAAAGAAAAGGATGTGCCTGAATTAAAGATGTTGTAAAGGCTGAAAAGGAACGAAGGTTTCAGAGCAAACGAGGTGTTGGAATCAATATTCTGAAGGTAGAAGACTTGTTCAGGTATATTCCGTATATTCAAAAACAGGCAATTGAAATTCACGGGAGTAAGAAGCTTTGCTTATAATCTGTAATCTGTATTGTAGTCACAGCAATTTACATATGTTCAGGCATTGAAGTTTGACGGATATGATTAAAGTTGATATTCTGTGACAGCAACATTACTGATAAGTTTTTTGAATTACAGCTTGCTCCAAAACTGTTTGAATCAGATCAGATAATATTTAATCAGTTATCATAAAATCACTATGAATTGAGATCATAGGAACATGGGGACGCTGTTTTTGGCTGCCGCACCCAAGACGGGGATAGGTGACGGTGTTCCTGCTTCCCCAGCGATGCCACCAACTTGCCGCCAGGAGGGGACGTCCCCACGTACTTGTTTGGGGACTTGGGGATGGGGACGCATCCCCCAACCCAGTTGGGCCATCCCCCTTTTCGGCACATAAAAAAAAAAAAATTAAAAAAAAAAAAAAATTGAAGGTTTTGTTTTGTTGGTTTTTATTGTTTGCTAACCCTAGGGTATATGGGGCCCATTTAGAGGTTGAAATCCCATTAAATCTCTATGTTTTCTTATTTCTAATCACTTCATAGTTTTCTAATTTTGTAACAGCAGCAAGAAGAAGAATTTTCATAGTTTTCTAAGTTTGTAGTTTGTATTTGAGACTTGGATATTTAAAGTTTGAAACATTGAACATTGAACGTATGTGATCATATTATGGTTGTTGCTATTTGATGTAATTAAGTGTATGATGCCACTGAATGATTGATTTGATAATGATACTCATACATTTGCTAAATTGATGATAAGATATATCATAATAGATATCTATGACTTTTAAGTTTTGAATTTGAATCTCCAATCTTTGATTATTTAAGCTATTTGATAGAAGTTAGAACTTAGATCTCTTTCATAGTTCATTGTTCAATGTTCAATGCAATGTAAAACAAAACTAGCAATAGCGATTTTGATGAACTTACACGTCATATTTATGTCTTATATTGTTATAAATCTTTTCATAGTTAGCATTTTAAGTATCATATGTATAGTATATAATATATACCCCCCGTTCCCCCCTCCCATACCTCGTCGCCATCCCCAAATTGAGGCCCCTTTGTCCCCCCATCTCAAAAACTTGTTCCCCTGTCCACATGTCCTCTAGGCCGGTGTAACTATGGTTGAGATACAATCAAGAAAACTATCATATAGTTATCACTATTTCAAGCAAAGTGTCAATTTTAAGTTAGTGTTTTCATGAATTACTAAGTGATTCATCAAATTTTGCAAGTTGAATAGTTATTAGTTGATTTTTGAATTATTTTAATTCAAATGATATTTCAAACTGTAATGAATTGTATCAAAAAAGAGATTGGGATCTCAATTAAGTAGGTGCTCTGAATATAACCTTCCTTCTCCAAAAACCACCTTCCAACCTTGAAGATGTGTCTCAATTTTCAAATAGCCTATTTTTTCTAGTTCAAATCCAAAACTCAAAATTTGAACTTAGAAATTTGGTGATTGGGTGCCAAAATAGGGAATTTGAAATTCAAACTTGAGCTAGATCCAAAACAGGGTTTCCAAAAAATTGTCCAACTTCCACAAGGCATAACTTTTGATCCGTGTGTCCATCGTTTGAAGCATCGAAAATCTCCCTAAGCGAACTATAGCCATATGGACAAGCTCTATCAAGTACCCAAATTTTGAGGCCCTGCAAAGCCATTTAATGCCCCAAACCTAACTTCGAGTTTTCGAAAACTTAGAACCTTTATGACTTTCAAATGGTTAATGCTTTTCACCTGATCCTTTCACCAAGGTGCTTAATTTTCCATTTTAAAGCTTCCTTAAATTTCTATCCCCATCGGCCTTTATATTAAAACTTACTAAAAATAGCAAGTTTTCCCGAAACTACGGCAATGGAATTCTAAGAGTTGCATTCTTTAATTTTCCCAAATGGGTATCCAAAAATGCAAAAGCATAAAACCAAAACTAATAGAAAAGGGAATTTTTTTTGGGTGATGCAACATTGCCTTAACACCGCTGGATGCTCCAACATCAGATGAAATGAACTAGAATTCTTGTAAAATCCTTGTTCCAGCATCAAATTTATCATGGTCAAGTAAAGTTGTGGGAAGTAAGACTAATGGAGGCGTGTTGCTTCCTATAATCTAGCTAAGTCTGGGATTTTTTTTAGAAACTCCCAAAATCTAAAATCTTTATTATAACTCTTATGAAATTGAAACCACTCTCAAACATCTTGATAGTATTTATACAAAACATCACTTAAAGTATAAGTTATATAAAATGTAACTTATAAATCATTATATTTTATATTAAAAAGAAATTTCATTGGAAATTGAAGTTCAACATTCAAGTACAAGGAGTACTATCCAAAGTTCAAAATCATGGCAATAACAAGATTTAAAATAAGTTATGAAAGAAAAAAGGATAAGTCTACAAGACGAAATTATCATTGCCTTCAATTTCCATCGAAAATCCAAGTTCAACACTCAAGTAAATCGAGTACTATCACAGGTTAAAAATCATAGCAATAACGAGATTTTCAAAATATGGAGAAAATTTTAGAAGATGAAGTAATTTGTAATGTCCTCACTTTAGTAGTTGTCCAATTGTGTGATAGTTAGTCTTTTATTTTATTTTATTTATCCCACATTGCTTGTGTAAAGTGGTCAACTCTATGAAGTAGGAACAAAAGGAGAGCTTGTAGCTATTGTTAGACACAGTGGAATATGAGAAGAACATAGATGTGTGAGTTACAGATCTGTTCTTGGCATTAGAGGATGTCTATCCTCTCTTATGACATTCTAGACATCATTCCCTTGGGGTTTGACCTTTGGAATTCATTGCTATCAACTTCATTAACAAGCAGCTTGAGCGCATTTCCAGCTACAGGCAGATTGGGCGTAATTAGTGAGTTGAAGAGTTTGTTATGTATTTGATTTTATGATGCTGGAGTAATTAGTGAGTTTGCTATGTATTTCATTTTATTAGTTTGAAAACTAATATTCAGCAGTAGTTCAATCTCCAATTTGCATAAATTCTTTCTTGTTCATGTTATGTGGTTTCAAAATCTATGCAAAAGCATTAAAATCTTTATCAGCAGTTGGTTCAGTTTTTAGGCATTTCCGAGGTGCCCATTACATAATTTGGGAATGTGCTATCAAAATTGACACTTGGTAATGTTGAGTGTTTATCGTACAGGGTAAAAGAATACTTAACACATGTAGTATAGTAAAATATAACGCAAAATAGATACTTTATTCATATACGTAATATGCTTATTGTAATAACTCCAATGATGATTATTACAATGATTACCCAAAGTCCCTTCCGAACGGTGTACATATACTTTCCCGAAGGGGTGACTCAACCATCATGCGCCCTTTCGGATACAATTCTACCCATCGGCTACAATATAGATTTTACCGACAACATCATCCCCCTCAAAAAGAAAAGTCATCTCCAAACGACAATTACAAAATTACTGAAACAGATTAACAAAATAGAATACATTAACTATGACTAACTATAACAGCATTGATCTTTTTCCGTCACATCACTTTCACATTCCTCCCATGCCTGTACCAAACTGGTCTCCAAAAACACATTGCATCTGTAGCCTCTACTAACACAATATTGTCACCTTAGCCAATCTGACCTTGATAGCACCCATGCCGCATTCTTTGCTTCCAACTCCTGGGTACGCTAAGCCAAGTGTTACTCTACTGCCTCCAACTAGATGATCAGCTCCTCCCAAGCTCTCTATGCATCCACCAAGAACGCCTCACGTCCAACACCTACTCTAAGTGCCTCAAAGTGTAGCATCCCTCTTGAAAGGCTTCTCCAATGCCCTTTCCACCTCTACCATACAAACACTCCATGCCTACAGCAGCCCCAGGTCTCATCAACTGGTCACACTTCCCACAACTAATAACTGAACTGACTGGGGGTCTAGGGGGCATCACCCCCAATGGGGTCGAGGGTCAGCACCCCTGCAAGGTCCTGGGGCAGAGCCCAAGGCGCGCTCCCTCTCATGATACAGGGTGGGGTCGAGGGGCGGCGGCACCAAATGTTTACCGTACAGGGTAAAAGAATACTTAACGCATGTAGTATAGTAAGATATAATGCAAAACAGAGAGTTTATTCATATACGCAATATGCTTATTACAATAACTCCAATGATGATTATTACAACAATTATCCAAAGTCCCTTCCGGACGGTGTACATATACTTTCCCGAAGGGGTGACTCAACCGTCACGTGCCCTTTCGGATACAATTCTACCCGTAGGCTACAATATAGATTTTACCGACAACATTGAGTATTAAAAGATATTTTCTCATCACCAAGGAATTTATCAAGTCTACAAGAGAAGGAAGCTAAGGTGGTGCCCACTTATCTTCAACCAATTAGAAGCTCTAGTGGCACATTTCCAAGCACTTTCAACAAATCATGCCAAGTATACATGTGGAGTCCACATCATGTATCTAATCTATTTTTTTATTGGCTCTTAAAGGTATTGTCATTTTCTCATTGGCCCACAAGTTGGTGCTTTCATGTAATTGGACAAATAATGAATGCTTGTAGCTATTAGTTTTATTAAAGAATTATTGGATAAATCTTAGCCCTTGATCTTGAATTGATCTTTGCCCTTCATTGTAATTGAACAACTATAAAGGCCAAGGCTTTCTCATTTGTAACTCATTAGAAATAGAGTAAAGTAGTAGAGGAGACTTGTTAATGGAATGGTGATAGTTTGAACATCTTACAACTACTTAGGCGATTGCACTAGCTTGGATGGTGTCGATCGCTAAACTAAGTCTAGTAAAGTCACAAAGATATCCATAGTTTCTTGCATTCTAGGAGTACATTAGCTTTCTAAACCCTTTCCCTTGTAGTTTTGTTGGTTGGAAGAAGTTAAAGTGAAGTTGATGTCCACTGAATGAATCGCAAAAGTCCCCTTGTGGTAACCAGCATATCACATTAAAAGAACTGAGCAAAAGTCCACAATAAGAAGGAACCTTGAGGTTGTCTCATTCGATCACATAATCCATGTATACTATTTAGCATATGAGCATCCTTATTCAAGAGAGAGTTGGAGATTTGGTCTTAACCCTGTAATACTAAGTGTTTGAGTCTGCATGTTGTAGTGGCATAAAACTCACGTCAACAGATCCATTTAATGACTTTAGGGTGGAGAGACTTCTATGGTGGTTCAACGCATTCATTCATTGGGTGTTTGAAATTTATTTGAGTCAGGCTGATCAATTTAATTCAATGGGTCTTATGGGTTGTTGAAGAAAACATTGCAGAAAGGCCAAAATTCAAAAAACATACAAAAGCAGAAAACACAAGGTTTTTGGTACTCATACCCGTATTGGTGAAGGCATGAGTTTTTTGTTACAAACCTTTTCCTTGGGCTGAAGACTGAAGGGTGAAACTGTGGCTGAAACAGACAAAGTTCAAAAGGAGCTATTTCAGCACATACAAAATTTCAAAAGAGACCAATTATCATTTATCCAAGGGGGTCATGAAAATAAAGGGTCATTCATTCCCCTTCTCAACAAAATAGTATAACTTTACATAGAGTGCCATGAGGCATTGTTATGAGAGCTTTTCGTGAGTTTCCTTTTCTGGCAACTGACCTTCCTAATTTAGCCACTAGAGAGAAGACAAAAAAGAGCAGAATAGGAAACTCCCAATGATTGGATAACATGTGGCAGAAAGGAAGACTTATTCATTGAAATGGATCAATAAGACATTGTGCTGGAGTGTGAGTGTCTGTAGCAATAAAGCAGGATGGCAACAAAGATTTGAGTGTGTTTAACAGTGATTCTGTACAAACCATGTGTACAAGGTATAAACATTCTTCTCTGCCGGTTGAAAGTAATTGCAGTATGAATTTTCAGTATATAATAAGTGATGTTTAATAATTCTGTTCATATTTCCATTGCTTGATAAAGGGCTACATGCTGGGCCTCCAATACAAATTGTACATTACGTAAACACATTTCATCTTGAATTGAACTGTGCAAATCATTAACATCCTTGGAGAATCTCACCTCATCATATATGTGTCACCTGATCCTTGCAGTATGAATTATCAGTATATAATTAGTTATGTCTAATAATTCTGTTCAGCTTTCCATTGCTTGCTAAAGGGCTACATGCTAGGCCTCCAATACAAATTGTACATTAAGTAAACACATTTCATCTTGAATTGAAATGTGCAAAGCATTAACATCCTTGGAGAATCTCACCTCAGCATATATGTGACCAACCTGAATGTTGAGTATAGAATTGATTTTTATATTCATTTAAGAATGTCTCCTTTTGGCATGAATTTTGGAAGGTCTTGGTGCAATTCTATGGCATGGAGTTACCATTTAGCTTCTTCACCATACAAGGTGTCTTTTTAATCTGTTCATATTCCACAAAATCCTGCCACAATGTAGCATGTTCCTTCAACTTTGCCCTGAAATGCTTGACTTTTAGGATTCTTGATTGATTCAAACTCAAAATATTTATTCAAGATTGTTATCTAGTCTGTCGATTCTTGTAGATGTAGGTTGTGTGAGCAGGTTGTGGGATAACACCTCAGTTTGCTTCCAGTTCTCATTATGGCTCTTGCAAACCTTGCACAGGACCTTGGGATACACTATATGACTAGAAGCATTATGACAGACCCTTGGTAACATACCTGAAAGACAAATGCACCAAAAGAAACATTGAATCCTATCCATTGTTAGAAAGTCTTAAAATGACAAAGGCATTTGGATCCTTTCTCTAATGACAGAGCAGAGGCAAACTAACTTTTTGATAAAACGTTGACTCAAAAATAGAATCACAGAAGTTGGAGAACTTAACAAGCCTCTTGAATCATAAAGAAGAATGCTCTCAGAAGCTAAAGTCTAAACCTCACATACATCCCAAGGTCTGCCAACTCGAGTGGTTGCTTTAAACTAGATTTGAGCTCATTTTAATTATAAAATAAGATTATGATTGCAAAATTACAAACCAAATGAAACCCACAAGCAGGATAGATTGCAGTATTGACAATGATGATATTGAACTCAAAGTTTCAACATTAATAGCAACTATCCTACAATTGTGTACTGGCAGACCAGGAGCATCTCATTACCAAAATGGCCCCTCTACCCTTTCTATGATATAAACATTAAAAACCACAAATCTAATTTCTGTTTTTAATTCAAGATATAATTGAATTATCTAAAAAATTCTCCCGGTTTACTTTGTGAAAAAATTGCCTAATGTCTTGAGTTAATTTCAACAGTAACCACAACTAGATTAAAATGCAATAAAGAGCAGAGAAAACACCACTTCTGATCCTCGTGACAGAAAACAAATGATCATCTCATAAAAAATTCAGTTTATTCATTATTGCAAGAAAAAATGACAAGGTAGAAAAATCTAAATCTAAAGCTTTCAAAAATATATTGTTAAATCCACATTTTAAAAAAAAAAAATCTAAAACTTCCAAAAATATAGAAGATACCTGAAGTTTTTCCAATGTTTTAGACAAGGAAGTGAAAATCCAAATAATGAAGAAAGCGTCCAAAATTGCAACTGGAAGGACAAGAAACAATTTGGCTTTTCCTGGCATATCATTGATAGATCCAACATTCTCCACAACGTCAAGTAACTCAGATGCCATGAAAAATGTTGCTCCAAGTAGGGCTACCTTTGAAGTAATACCTCCTAGTGTAGGCCTTACTACACCAAATCCCATGGAAACAACCAGAATAGTAACTCGGGATATAGTTCTCTTGACAGCACCAAATGTAATAGCCCAAACAGCAATTCCTGTGGATCTAACTCCAGTTGCATTAAAGTTTGCATATTCAAAGTACCACAGTGCCATTTCGAGCATACCCAAAGCAATGATAAACGTAATACAGTTCTGAAGCTGGAGAATCTCTCTCCAAAATCTGGCATACTGAAAAAACCAAAGAAGCCCAAGAAGAACATATGCAAGCGACATGAAACCATAAAAAGTCATTAAGGGTGCCATCCTCCCTGGTAAATAACCTGTAGGATTTTTCCATATTGTTTTTCCAGTCATTGTCAGCCCCTCAAGTTTTTGTTCACAAGATATAAAATACAAGTTATACATTCCTGTCTTGGTGATTGGCACGGTTACTGTTTCTAAAGTAGCCTCACTCTCAAATTCATCAAACTGAACACCTTTCACATAAGGCCATTTGGAATCCTCTTCAGAAGGGCGACGAATGAGTTCACCCTCTTTGCACCCTTCTAGCTTTGCAAGATCCGGAGTGCAGCATATTGCCTTTTGACCACCATATGCGGAGCCACCAATTTTGTCTCGCTGAGCTGTCTCAAAGATGAGAGCCAGCACATACCCAGTACCATTTGCGCTTTCCCTTCTATGAAATTTGATATTATCAAACCTGGAAATGCAATTTCATTAATCAGTCTTCCAGTACTGATCTACTTACAACCTTAAGACTAAAAAATTTGTACCTCAATATATGAGTAAGAGTTAAAACTATGTATGAGTGCAGTGTTGACCTACTTGAGATAGACAATGTATTCAGTCAGATATGAAGATGGATATTGACTTTATTATAGGAGCCAAACTTACAGTTCTGAATAGGAAAATTTACCTAAAAAGTGATATTATTTTAAGAAACCAAAATAAAATTGATCTTGAAGGAACAATAAAGACATGGAAAGTTGAAAAAATTGATATGATTACAACAAATTATCAAAACAATGTGAGTCAAGACAGAAAATCTTCTATCAAGTGCAAAATTATTTCAAATAATTATCTCATATGACTATGTTTTCCCAGGTTCAATATATACAAGAAAGAAAATCACCTCAATTAAAAAAAAATCTTGAATGATGTAGGCAAATTAACCATTGCTTCAAAGGAAGAAATCAAAAAATATATTTTCTTTACTTGATGATAGTAATCAAAACAATCTTATACCAAATCTCTCAATAGTCTTTGATTGTTTTCATTTTTTGCAATTTCATGAATCAGTCTTCCAGTACTGATCTACTTACAACCTTAAGAGTAAAAAATTTGTACCTCAATATATGAGTAAGAGTTAAAACTATGTATAAGTGCAGTGTTGACCTACTTGAGATAGACAATGTATTCCGTCAGATATGAAGATGGATATTGACTTTATTATAGAAGCCAAACTTACAGTTCTGAATAGGAAAATTTACCTAAAAAGTGATATTATTTTAAGAAACCGAAATAAAATTGATCTTGAAGGAACACTAAAGACATGGAAAGTTGAAAAAATTGATATGATTACAACAAATTTATCAAAACAATGTGAGTCAAGACAGAAAATCTTCTATCAAGTGCAAAATTATTCCAAATAATTATCTCATATGACTATGTTTTCCCAGGTTCAATATATACAAGAAAGAAAATCACCTCAATTAAAAAAAAATCTTGAATGATCTACGCAAATTGACCATTGCTTCAAAGGAAGAAATCAAAAAATATATTTTCTTTACTTGATGATAGTAATCAAAACAATCTTATACCAAATCTCTCAATAGTCTTTGATTGTTTTCATTTTTTGCAATTTCATGAATCAGTCTTCCAGTACTGATCTACTTACAACCTTAACAGTAAAAAATTTGTACCTCAATTTATGAGTAAGAGTTAAAACTATGTATGAGTGCAGTGTTGACCTACTTGAGATAGACAATGTATTCAGTCAGATATGAAGATGGATATTGACTTGATTATAGGAGCCAAACTTACAGTTCTGAATAGGAAAATTTACCTAAAAAGTGATATTATTTTAAGAAACCGAAATAAAATTGATCTTGAAGGAACAATAAAGACATGGAAAGTTGAAAAAATTGATATGATTACAACAAATTATCAAAACAATGTGAGTCAAGACAGAAAATCTTCTATCAAGTGCAAAATTATTCGAAATAATTATCTCATATGACTATGTTTTCCCAGGTTCAGTATATACAAGAAAGAAAATCACCTCAATTAAAAAAAAAATTTGAATGATCTAGGCAAATTGACCATTGCTTCAAAGGAAGAAATCAAAAAATATATTTTCTTTACTTGATGATAGTAATCAAAACAATCTTATACCAAATCTCTCAATAGTCTTTGATTGTTTTCATTTTTTGTAATTCCCAAAAATAAACAAAATCTTGTCTCTTTAATATAAAACTACTTCCATAAAACAGAAAAAAGAGTCCAAATGAAGACAATCAAAAACAGAAGCATATATGTAATAAGTCCAAAGGAAGACGAGGCAACCATAAAGTGTACTCCACATCCTAAGAATGTGTGGAAACTAAACTTTGATGAAGCTTCAAAAGGGAATTTTGGTGTTGCAAGTACCAGTTACTTGATCAGGATTAAGAGAGACAAGTTGGTGTTTTTTTCTTAAAATCCACTCTCTAGTAGTGGAATATGGACTTTCTGATAATTATTAATGCAATGCTGTAGGGAATGATGTCTAGCTAAAAGATTGATCACATTCATATAAGAAGCTAGACATTTAGTAAATGACTTAAAGAATTTAAGTTTTCAACCTTTTGCAAGATAAACATGCCAATGGATTTTCTTGCTATTTTTTGGGCAATTTGCACAACTTCTCCTCGCTGTCTAGATCTTCTGAGGAAGCGAATCTTATTGGGTTCTCTTCTAACTTAGCACACTCGCTAAATACCTCCAATGCCCTTTGGTGGGGGACAAGGTTCTTTTTCATGCATTTGGAATCCTTTGCACCACCACTCTTTGGTAACAAAGGTGCCCAAATGCATTATAATGGGCTGCAGTGAATGTCATTTTCCTCCTATAAGGTGAAATGAATAAAGTTGTTTTTCCTGGCAAGGTTTTCAGGTTCGAGCTGACAAGTATGGTGTGTGCCCTTGTCATGGCTACTAGTAGTCAATGACTTGTGGATGAAGGAAAAATGTTGTTTTAAGGTTTAAGGTCCCTTCTATTTGATGAGGCTTAGAAAAAAGATAGATAGTAGAGAAGCCAGAACAAAACTTGTTTGCCAAATTCTAGAAGGATAAGTAACTTTTACCCAAGAGTGAAAAGGAATACATGGGTTGGTTGATGTCTCCCCTGTCACGTTGGCATCGAAACTTTCAGAAATAATTTTTTTTGGGTAGTTAATATTCTTCTGCACTTTCATTTCTTCCTGAAGAAATGAATCAGTTGCTATCTAGGAAGCAATTCGTGCTGTCTATTCCTTGATACTAGGAAAGATAGCTGTGGCTGGTGACAAGGCAAAGAAGACTGCATTCCTAGGGTTTTGTTTAATAATTGAGTGTTCTAGGAAGGAGTTTTGAATCCTTCCACAATCACTATTCTGCATTCATGGAAATTGAAAGAGCCTTGAGTAAGGGAGCTCTCATTTTTGTGAAGTGATGTCCCTCGCCCTAACTAGTAGAAATCTACTTCTTGACTCTGCTGGCTTCAAACCATCCAAGTTTCCCCTGCCTCCCCAATAGCATAGGGGGGATATTGATGTTTAGGCTCTGTAATGGCTGCACAGAAATCGTAAAATGAAAAGAGGATGGGCCTAGAGATTGCCCGGGTACATGCTAAAGAGGAATCATCACTAAGTTATTTTCCTTGCTTTTCTAAAGGGGAAACCCCTTCCTACCATTCAAGCAGAAGTGCTTAGCTCTATGTGCAAGAGATTGGCATGGTAAAGTTGATTGTGAGTGAGGCTAAAGACCAACAAGACCAAATTAAAGGGAAAAGGGCTTCGCTGGTCTAGTATTGTTGAGAAGAACACAGTTGCTTCTTTTGAGAACATTAAAATAGAGGGGGTAAATCTTGAAATCTTGGTAGTGGAGTTAAACAGTGAGGACATTGTTGAACCCAACATGGATTTGTATTGGAGGACATCAATGGAACAAGGAACTAATCCTTAGGCCCTACAAGATCCCAACTAAAATTGAGTTGTGGAAACTAAGATGCTCTTTTCTTTAGTCTTTAGTGTAGTACCTAAGAAAGAACTTTTTATTATTGTTTAACCTTGTCGCTCTTCTTTGTATTAAAGGCCTACTTTTATTACGTACTATAGCTATAGTCACAATGTCCAAGTACTATGGCCCATAGGGGCATTTTCATAAACTTCAAAAAGACCTCACTGAAACCCCTCATTTATCTATAAAAATTATGCAACTAACTAGACTAAAAAATTATATCTTTATCTTTTATTTGCATGAATGCTGTTTCTTATATCTTTTATTCTTTTTCTCCCTTGATTTTGTAACTTCTTTTTCATCTTCTCGTAATTGTGTTATCTATCTTGATCAATTATCAGCTAAAGGAAAGTGCTTGCCTTACAGCAAGACATGTTGTCTGCATCAATCTTTAGTATCAGAGCAATCAGTGATGAACCAGAGAAGAGTCCATTGAACTAGGGAAGAACAGGTAGGAGAACGCAGGCCCTTGAAGAAAGGATGATGAATGGCTTAAGAGATTAAAGGCCTTTGAAGCCAAATTACATCTGGCTGAGTCCAAAAGAAACAAGTGAATCCAGGAAATGCAGTTAGGGCAGGGACTCTATGGAAAGGCTCATTGAAGCTGTAAACAGACAAGGTATTTCAGATTTTAGAGGCATACCCAACCCAGATTTTAGACAGGGGGGTGGGTTCAAGGAGTTGGAGAAGCATCTCAAATGAAGGATATCAATAAAGACGATCATAAAAGAGTGAAGATTACAGACTAAATTCTCAAGCTATTGTATGGTGGGAAAGCTTGCAAAGTTCCAAGAGGAGACACGGAAAGGAGAGAATCAGACTATGGCCAAAGACGTTGAAACATTTATGAACTCAATTCTTGCCTTCAATTACAAGCAAAAAAATATTTAAAGAATTTCATGAACTTGAAATAAAGAGAGATCAATTAGTATAAGGTTAAAATTAATCATTTGTGAGGTTTAAAGGCTTATCACATGCCTAAATTGGTGCTTGAAAGAAGTGCAAACAACCCAAAAAACAGTTTCCTTGGAACCTGCCATAATGAAGAGCCAAAAGAAGGCAAGAACATAAAGGCTAACTTCCAAGGAAGGGCGAGATTCAGAAGTAGGGGATAAGAACAGCATCTTCTAGAGATTGGAAGCTGATAAGGCCATAGACTGCCCTCAAAACCCCAAAAGGACAATGGTAGCCCACAACGAAGAATCTCTAAAAGAAGATGTTTTAGTAGAGATGGGCAAAAACTTGATGCTGCAAAGAATCTTGATATTTAGGAACAAAGAAACCCTAGAAGTTAATTGGAAAAGTAAGTACATCCTCTGAACACAATGCAAGCATTAGGACAAAGTATGCAAAGTCGTCATAGATGTTGATCTATGAACAATCTTGTGAGTAAAGAAATGGCTAACAAATTGCAGCTTACTTGCATTACTAAATCAAACCTTTGCAAGATTTCTTGTTTGGAGAAGGATTATAGTGTACATGTGTATAAATTTTGTCTTGTTGCTTTCAAAATTGGTTTCTATGGGGATTATGAGGATAAGTGTGACACTGTGAGGTGTTGCCAACAGATGTGTCTTGGTTATTGTGAAGACACTGACAATATGATCAGAAACTGAAAGTAATTCATCATGGCTGAGAGCACTTGATGAAGTACATAGAAGAAAGGAGACATCTCCTCCCAATGGGAAGGAAGAGGAGTATGTCAAGCAATTTTGTCTCTTCTAGCAACTTGAGCCTAAAAGAAAAGCCACATTCTAGACAAGCAAGAAGTAATCCAGAAGCCTATTGGAAACCAAAAGTGAAAATGACTTGAAAAGTGTGGCATAACAGAGAACTGATGAAATGTAAGTGGAGCTACGATAAAATACAACTGACAATGTTGAAAACGCACTTCCAGGAGATCAATGTTGAAATTTTAGTTGACTGTGATCTTCATTCTTGGAAAATATTTGAGGATCCTACAAGTACTTCTCACTAGATTGAGAGGGTTATGGCGTATTCTCCAAGAATGTTATCCAGGTTTGACCAAATGTGATGATTTTGTTACAGTGCAGTAGCATTAATTGATTGGAATTTGGGTTACGGCAAGGAATTTCAGGTCTGAAGGTACTGGCATTATAGATAATTTTACTAGCTCTGCATTAGTGACAGCAGATGTTTTTGACATCCCAAACCAATGTTTAAATCAGAACTGGTTTCATCCTGAACCCGGAACTGCAAGGACTGCCAGAACAATTTACAATTCAGAGAGGGACTGCCATAACAATTTACAATTCAGAGAGGGACAAGGGGTCCCGAGAGAATACTTTGAAGACAAATCTGCTGGAAGTTCAGTACACCCGAGCTAGTGGTGAGAAAATTGAAAGTGAAGTCCACCAGATCAAGTTATTCTGAACCACGCTTTGGGGAGAACTTTTAAGAGGTGGGGAGAATGATTTAACCCCGCTTTGTGACAGATTCATGCTATCCCTCATTTTCTTTTCTTTCTATTGTCTTTGAATATTGGGTTGCAAGTGCCAGTTAGTCGCAGTTGATGTGATCTTTTTTAGGACTTTTCCCTTGTTTAGATCCCCAGTTTCAGTTTACACTGGGAGCTTTTTGGGTCTGAACTTGCTAGCCGTAAAGAACAGTGGAAATTGTTGCTGTGCTGAAGCCAGAGAATGGCAGGATGTTTTTGCAGCTGCTACCTTGCTTTATACTGTATTTTGCTCTGTACTCATAGTGAGATGATAACTTTGCGATGAATATTTTGAGAGTTTAAATAAGATGCTATGATGTGCTTGTGTGTTGGCTGTTTTGATGCATTGTCAGTTAGAGCAGAGCAGAGTAGTTACCTTAACGAAGGTTGTCTGCATCACCAAATGTGATACACGAGGGGCACTAAGGTACCAATCAAGTCTAGTCCTTAGGTTTTCCTAGCCTACTGATGATAAGTGTCAAGTCATAAGACCTACGATTAGCTAAATGATAGAGAAGCTCAGAATTCGAAGGACTGAGAATAGATCTTGGATCGAAATTTCTGTTTCTCCGAATTTCAACAGATATCCTCTTAAAAGAGCATCAGATCAAAAGCGCGGCCAGCAACGAGATTTAAATTTGATAATTTTAGTAGATTCCCTGCATTGCAGGCTACACTTGGACCAGTTAACACTAACATTTTTTAACCCAAGAAAGCCTCCCTACGTCGCTGGAATAGCTAAATAACCACACTTAAATTCACGCATCTACTCTAATTACATTCAAAAATGGGAATCAAACAAACAAGAGATCCAGAAGAAAAGTGAACCTGATGAAAGAATTCTCAGATCCGGGAACAGATGAAGCACGGAGACCCTCACTACCTCCATGAATCAAAAAAGCGTTTCCATTGGGAAGAAACCTTGCTCTATTATATATATGTATGGATCCCTCCACACTCACACTCACACTCATCAGCAACAACACAATTGATGCTGCATGCATCACGACACCCCACATTTTCACTCAGCTGTTATCAGTACTACAATTTCAATCACCCACCAGTTTTCCCTCTTTTATCTGCACTTGGCTTGAAGCCCTTCTCCTCACTGGTCTGAGCTAGAGAAGGCTTATCCCCTTAACATGCTGGTAAAAGGATCATCGTCTACTCTTCTCTCCGGTTAAGTCACGTCATGTGAGATAGCGACTGGACGATGGACAAATCAATCGGGGCAGGTCAATTTGTGGCCCGTGAAAATAAACTCCAAACGCCTTCAATCGCCTGCCACCTCTTCAGCCAAGCTTTAAAATATGGAAATTGGGTAACGAGAATTACACCTAAATAGCGGTCATGTATTTATTACTCGCTGTTCTGAACCAACCTGGTATCATTTGTTGTAGCCCTCGCCTCGCAGTAATACGGCAATCATTATTTGGAAGGACGCCAATTGTTTTTTAATGGAATATGATGGTAAGCTGTGAACTATAAACTTGTCATTTTGTTGAATTTTACTGGCTGGTACCGACCTGTATTTGAATTTTTTATGTAATATTTATAAAACAAATTGTTGGGACCTGAATATGAATTTATCAAGGGGCACATGGCCAAAGTGCCTGTCCCTTCTATATATATTACGCCAAGAGTAATCGTTCTCGAGGCGCCTATTTTTATTTAATCCCAAAGTTATTTTAATCGAAGTTGGGATTAATGAAAAAAAATAGGCGCCTCGAGAACGATTACTCTCGGCGTAATATATATAGAAGTATATATAGCTAGTGGCAGTCGCGGCGCAACCAAAAAAGTAATTTTAAATTTTTCTATTTTTAAATATTTACTTTTTATTTTTTATTTTGATAAGGTTACTATAAAATTGTTAATTAATTTTTAATTAGAGTTGTATGAAGTTAGTATAAAATTATGCTTCAAAATATTTTTAAAAATTTAATATAAGGAGTTTAATATAGATTAAAAATATATTTTTTATTTTTGGGATATTGTAATGTAAAATGTTATAGTCATACATAGATATATGGTTAGGGACAAAGTTACCATTATAGTTAATGTTAACCTTAGGGATAGAATTAGGGTTAGGGTTAGCATTAGAGTTAGGGTTGGAGTTAGGGTTAGGGTTTGAGCTATGGTTAAGGTTAGGGATAGAGTTATGGTTATGGTTATTGTTAGAGTTATGGTTATGGTTTAGATTAGAGTTATGTTTATGGTTAAGGTTAGGGTTAATGTTATGGTCATGGTTAAGGTTAGGGTTAGAGTTATGGTTATGGTTATGATTAGGGTTAGTGTTAGGGTTATAGTAAGGCTAACGTTAGAGTTATGCTCATGGTTAAGGCTAGGGTTAGAGTTATGCTTATAGTTAGGGTTAGGGATAGGATTAGAGTCCAATTATGGTAGAGTTAGAATTAGGGTTAGAGTTAGGTGTAGAGTTATGTTTATGGTTAAGGTTAGGGTTAGAGTAATGCTCATGGTTAAGGTTAGGGTTACGGTTAAGGTTTGAGTCAAATATTATTTTAAATTTAATATAAGGAGTTTAATTTAGATAAAACTATATATTTTATTTTTGGGATATTGTAATGTAAAATGTTATAGTCATACGTAGATATATGGTTAGGGACAAAGTTAGGGTAAGGGTTTGAGCTAGGGTTAAGGTTAGGGTTAGGGTTAGATTCTAATTATGGTAGAGTTAGATTGATGGTTAGAGTTAGGGGTAGGGTTAAGGTTAGTGTTAGGATTAGAATTAGGGTTAAGATTAGGATTAGAGTTAGGGTTAGGATTAGGGTTATAGATAGGGTTAGGGTTAGGGTTAGGGTAAGGTTCTAGGTTAGGGTTAGGGCTAGGGTCAGGTTTAGGGTTAGAGTATGAGTTAGGGTTAGAGTTTGAGTTAGGGTTAGGGTTATAGTTTGAGTTAGGGGTAGACAGAGCATTATAATTTGGGTTAGGATTAGGGTTAGGTTTAGGGTTTGAGTTTGAGTTATGGTTAGAGTTAGGGTTAGAGCTAGAGCTAGAGTTAGAGTTAGGGTTAGAATTAGGGTTAGTTTTAGGGTTTGAGTTACTAATAGAGTTAATTTTACAATTGGGTTAATGTTAGAGTTAGGGTTAGGGTTAGAGTTTTGAGTCAAGGTTAGGGTTAGAGTTAGGGTTAGGATTAAAATTAAAATCCAATTATGGTAGAGTTAGATTTACAGTTAGAGTTATGGGTAGGGGTAGGGTTACGCTTACAGTTAGGGTTAGAGTTAGATTTAGGGTTAGGGTTAGGGTTAGGGTTAGGTTTATATTTAGAGTTAGGGTTATATATAGAGAGAGTTATATCAATGTTAAGCTTAGGGTAAGGGGATTGAGTCAGGGTTAAGGTTAGAGTTAGGGTTAGGGTTAGGGTTTCAGTCAGGATTAAAGTTAGGGTTAGGGTTAGAGTCTAATTATGGTAGAGTTAGATTTACAGAAAGAGTTAGATTTAGGGTTAGAGTTAGGGGTAGGGTTAGGGTTAGGGTTAGGGTTAGAGATAGGGGTAGACAAAGGGTTAGGCTTAGGCTTAGGGTTAGGGTTAGGGTCAAGGTTAGGGTTAGGTTTAGGGTTAGAATATGAGTTACGGTTAGAGTTTGAGGTATAGTTAGGGCTATAGTTTGAGTTAGGGGTAGACAGAGTATTAGAATCCTAGCTACGATTAGGGTTAGGTTTTGGGTTACGGTTATGGTTACGGTTAAGGTTAGAGTTAGGTTTAGGGTTATAGTTATAGTTAGGGTTAAAGTCCAATTATGGTAGAGTTAGATTCAGGGTTACAGTTAGTGGTAGAGATAGGGTTACAATTATAGTTAGGGTTAGGGTTAGGGTTAGAGTTAGAGGAAGGGTTATATTTAGAAGTTTTCTTATGGTTACAGTTATAGTTAGGAGGGGAGTAAGGGTTGGGATTTTAGATTATATTTATTATTATATAAGGTGCCCTATATAATAATATGTATATTCCCACGCTCATGGATAAGGTTAGGGAAAGAAGTAGGACTGTGGTTATTAGTGTTACATTTAGAATATTATTTAGGAGGGCATTGTGTGCTATTATTTCCCCCTATTCAACCCATCACTGATGTCTGATCTGAGAGACCTTAAATGGGATAGGTTCTTTGCAGAGGGTTAACATCGCTAAAGTTGGCGGCTAACATTTTGTGTTGACTTGGTTTCTTCATTGACCACGCTGGATCATTTTTTCTTGGTCCGGTTGATTCATGCTGCGAGATTCGATAACTCTTATTTCTTCGCGAGCTATCTTCCCATCTTCCCAAAAGTGCAAGATGTTGCCATGCATTCCCATTCTAACGTTTCTTTATATGCTAGTGTCTTCGAAACACTCTAAAGCCTAGAATTGCACAAGATGCTGCCATGCATCTCCATTCTGATGCATCGTCATGCTACATTGTTTCTTCAATTCTCTAAAGCCCAAAATTGCATCATGCTACCACACATTGCCTTTCCAACATTTCCTCACTCCACAATTCTTTCATGAGTCTTTAAGAACCAAAATTGTGCCACATGGAGGGGGTTCACACCTTTTGTGCTATCTGCTTCGTTTGTTGGGAGGAATCTCTTCACTACATCTTAGTCATCCATTGGAAATAAAGCCAATCTTGATCGACGAATGTTACTTAATCCTTCATTGGGAGGAGTTTCCTCGTTGCATCTCAGTCATCCTTTTTGAGGGGAGAATCTACATCGACGGTTGCGACTTAATCCTTCATTGGTGAGGATTCATGATGCATCTATGCCGTCTATTCCGAGAGGAAGACCTTCATCGATGACCATCATTCATTTTTGGGGAAACCAAATTCCCCCTTGGGATCAACCTTGCATTTTTTGTGGGAGGTTAAGACATCATGTTATCTCTTTTCATAGTTTTTTGCCAGCGACATGAATGTCTTTCCTCTTCTTTCCATGAGTCTCCATTCTAGCGCCTCCTTAAGCTGCATTGTTTCTGCAATGCTCTAAAGCCCAAAATTACATCATGCTACTACATGTCACCTTTATGACATTTCCTCACTCTGTAGTGCTTTCGCAAGGCTCCAAGACCCAAAATTGTGCCATGTAGCGGGGGTCCCCACCTTTCGTGCTATGGTTACAATTTAGATTTTAGGGTTATGGTTAGAATCAAGGTCAATTCTAGAGTTTATAGAATATTTAGAGTTAAGATTAGGGATTAAATATACATGAGGGTTAGCATTGGGTTGTATGATAATTACAGTTAGGATTATAGTTAGATATATCATTTAGATTAGGTTTTAGTCAGGGTTTAATTAGACTTAAGATTAGGGTGAGGATCAAGGTGAAGTCTATATTAGGGTTCATATCATGGTAGGATTGAAACTAATGTTAGGGTTAACATTGAAATTATGATTAGGGGTAAGGTGAAGATTTATATTTGGTCATGATTGTGGTTTGTGCTAGGATTAGGGTCTAAGCTATGATTAATTTTATGATTGTACCTTTAGGGTTAGGGTTTTGTTTAAGTTTATGATTATGGTTACAACTATGGTTTATGGTTCAAGTTTAAAGTTGGGAATGTGATTAGGATCAGGGATTAGTAAATTTTTTAAGAGTTCGGTTATAGGTTTACACCATGGTTAGGACCTTGGGACTGGATTTAGAGTTTAATATCATGGTTATCCATATAGGTAGGTTTAGGATTTTGATCAATATTTTGGAGTTGTTTTTTTTACATTATGGTTAAGGGTTAGATTTTAGGGTTAGGACTATAACCAATATTAGTGTGTAGGTTTTTGGTTTAGATTATGGTTTGGACTGAGATTTTCGTTATATCAATAGGGATATGTTTTAGTGCTATAATTATAGTTTAATGTTGGATTATAGTTATATTGTACATCATTGTTGGGGCTAGGGCTAAGGTAGGGGTTGTTGTTAGGGTTAACTAAGGATGACAATTAGGATGGTTTATCTTTTCAAGTAGAAAAAAAAACTCATATTGATTCAAAAACAAAGAAATTATACTTCGAAAATATTTTTCTATGTCATAATAGATTCATTTATTTTAATTATTGTATTAGTTAATTAGTTGTTTGATGTTTCAAAGTAAACATGGCTTATTTTATTTAAATTTAAATAATATTATTGTTTTGAATTGAATTTAGCTTAATTGTTAATGATCATATTTATATTTCTAATATTAACTCCAATTTGATCAAAGACCAAATATATTTTTGGTATTTTTGTAAACGAACTTGCTTAACACTTCCCTATTTCAAAGTTAATAAAATATCATTTCTATTGTCTTAGATTTGAGAGTAAGTATATTAAATAAGTAATAATAAATGAACATTATGATTAATATATTTCTAAAATAAAAATATATTACTTAAAAACTTGTTTACTTTAAATGAATAAAGTACTCATTTACTTGTAAATTTTAAAAATAGAAATTAATCTACATATATATAAAATATTTATTCTTTTTCCTATTTGCATGCAAATTAATTAAAATCTAAACTTTAAACTACATAAATATTTTTAAAATATATATCCATCAATAAATAGTTTAGAATAAAGTAAAATCTAAAAATTAGACACATATAGAATCTTTTTAATTTCTATATAAATGTTTTTCTAATATATTTCTACAAACATGCAACTGATATTTCTATTATCCATTTTTTTCCATTCTAAAAAAATCTAGATGTAAATAGAATTTTTTTAGATGCATGCAATCTTTCTAATTTTTTCTACATACATATATTAACATTTCTATTTTATATTTTGTTTTTACATTATGGTTATTTCAATCAAAATATGTAGATGTAAATAGAATTCTTTTCAAAAAAATTTATTTAAATTTAAATAACATTATTGTTTTGAACTGAATTTAGCTTAATTGTTAATGATCATATTTATATTTCTAATATTAACTCCAATTTGATCAAAGACCAAATATATTTTTGGTATTTTTGTAAACGAACTTGCTTAACACTTCCCTATTTCAAAGTTAATAAAATATCATTTCTATTGTCTTAGATTTGAGAGTAAGTATATTAAATAAGTAATAATAAATGAACATTATGATTAATATATTTCTAAAATAAAAATATATTACTTAAAAACTTGTTTACTTTAAATGAATAAAGTACTCATTTACTTGTAAATTTTAAAAATAGAAATTAATCTACATATATATAACATATTTATTCTTTTTCCTATTTGCATACAAATTAATTAAAATCTAAACTTTAAACTACATAAATATTTTTAAAATATATATCCATCAATAATTAGTTTAGAATAAAGTAAAATCTAAAAATTAGACACACATAGAATCTTTTTAATTTCTAGATACATGTTTTTCTAATTTATTTCTACAAACATGCAACTGATATTTCTATTATCCATTTTTTTCCATTCTAAAAAAATCTAGATGTAAATAGAATTTTTTTAGATGCATGCAATCTTTCTAATTTTTTCTACATACATATATTAACATTTCTATTTTATATTTTGTTTTTACATTATGGTTATTTCAATCAAAATATCTAGATGTAAATAGAATTCTTTTCAATAAATCTAGATGTATATAGAATTCTTTTAATTTTTTACATACATAAAATCTTTCTAATTTTTTTCTACATACATAAAAGAATAATTTCTATTTTCTATTTTTAAAAAAAAAGCTATCATAAAGATTGATAAAAAAATTGATTGCATATGCATTCTTTAGTTTGTGCACTAAACGCACAAAATAAATTGTATAGATTAAAACTTCCTGTGCTGGGCACGGGAATATACAATAGAAATATCAGTTACCAAGAATAGTCGGCCATAAGCAATCAAATCTTAAACTCTGCAAAATTTCTTGCAAGCAATCTTTGTTCTGTCTTCGGCTGAAAAGGAAAAAAAGAATTTCAGATCTGAGATTGTTTAGATTGCCCTATTCGATTCAAAAAGCCATGGAAGTCACCGCAATTACATCTCCAAAAGGCCTAATGTGCCTTGATTCAGTACCCACATGCTTATCTTCACAAAAAACTCTGCACAGGTCCTCCAGTGGCCTCAATTTCGGTCATATGAACAAAATTCTAAATCTAAATGAAATTAATTAAAATTGAAATATAAATCAAAGTAGAATATTATAACTAATTTTGAATTTCAATTTACTTCTACATCTAAATCTAAATGAAAATGTAAATAAAAAATAGAAATCTCACCTGCAAAAATGTTACTCCAAAACTTCAATTTACTCCTATTCAAAAACTCCATTCTAATCCTCCAATATCCTCCACCTCTTCCTTCCTGCAAAAACATAAAATGAAAATGAAATGAGGAGCCTTGGTTTTATAACTTCTGAGAGGCTCCTCATATCCCCCAACAGACGTCTCTTCACATTCCACGAATTTGTTTCAAATTCTCCCACTCCCCGCAAAAAAAAAGCATGAATGTGCATGCAAAATTATATTTAACAAAAAAAAAAATCATATTGAAATTATTTCGCCCCTATTTTTTCGGGCCCTATTTTTTCGGGTCCTACTTTTTTGGGCCCTACTTTTTCGAGCCTATTATTTCGGCCTCCATTTGGCTTCCTATTATTTCGGCCAGCTATTATTTCGAAATTTTTTTTTTAAATATTTAATTTGAAAGTTTGTAACTGCTCCCAATTCTTTTTTATTGACAAAGAATCTTGGCATATTCCCGTGCTGGGCATTTGTGCTGCCATTGTATAGAACGCCTCTCGGCGTAACAAATAAATAGTACTGAAAAATATAATATAGCTAGACAATATTCTTAAGCTTAAATCTAATGCATAAAAATAAATGAACATAAATTAATTTAAAATATATATTTATGCTTTAAAAAAACCAAACACACTCATAATAAATAAAGTTGATAATATACCAAGCTAAACAATTTGAACTTTATTAAAATTGATACAAAATTAGTATTATGTATTTTAAAGTATAAATTAAAAATATCAATATAATAGAAATTATATATGTTAAATAAATGTATAATCTAATAAAACTATATATAAAAATAAAAAATAAAAGAAAATCTATTAAAAGCATTGGTGTAGATATGTAAAAATAAAAATAATTAAATTCTAATTTAAACTTAATTTAAGCTAGTTTTATGTTTTTGCAGGAAGGAAGAGGTGGAGATTATTGAAGGATTAGATTGGAGTTTTTGAACAAGAGTAGATTGAAGTTTTGGAGTAATTTTTTTGTCGGTGAGATTTCTAATTTTTTATTTAGATTTTCATGTAGATTTAGATATAGATATAAATTGAGATTCAGAATTAGTTATAATATTCTACTTTGATTTAGATTTCAATTTTAATTAGTTTCATTTAGATTTAAAATTTTATTCAAAATTGTTTAGGCTTGCATTTAATAGTTTAGTCTTGCATGTTTAATTTAGATTTAGATTTGCATTCAAAGTCTATTTTATTTATATATTTTATAATACTTTTCATTTGCATATTTTAAAAGTGCATGTTTCAAATTAGTTTTAGATTTGCATATTTCATATTAGTTTTAGATTTGCATATTTCAAAATAGTTTTGGTTTGTATGTTTTAGATTTGAATGTTTCATAATGATTTTACATTTGCATGTTTCAAAGTATAATTTTATCATTAATGTGGATGACGATGCCGCCATATCAATACAATGTGTATTTTATTAAAGTTTATGATTTATTTAAAGTAGATGAATCATATATTTAGTATATACTTTATCATTATTGAATCACAAAATATAAAAAATATTCTTGAAATAATAGTTGGCCAAAATAATATTAAGCCAAATGGATGCCAAAATAATTGGGTCCGAAAAAAGGGGCCAAAACATAAGACCCAAAAAATAAGACCCGAAAAAATAAGGCAAAAAAAATAGAACCCAAAAAAATAGGGCTGAAATAATTTCATTAAATTTTAAGTATAAACATTTTCTTTTTGTTAAATATATTTTTGCATGCACATTCAATATGCTTATTTTTCGTGGGAGTGGGGGAATTTGAAACAAATTTGTGGAATGTCAAAAGACATCTATTGGGGGATATGAGTCTCTCATAGGTTATAAAACAAATGCTCCTCATTTCATTTTCATTTTGTGTTTTTACAAGGAGGAAGAGGTGGAGATTATTGGAGTAGATTAGAGTTTTTGAAGAGGAGTAGATTAAAGTTTTGGAGTAATTTTTTGCATGTGAGATTTTTATTTTTATTTTAGTTTTGCATTTAGATTTAGATTTAATTATGTATTTAGATTTAAATATAAATTTAGTTTCAAAATTAGTTATAATATTCTCCTTTGATTTAGATTTCAATTTTAATAAGTTTCATATAGTTTAGCCTTGTATATTTGATCTAGATTTAGAATTCAAATTGATCCAAAATCTATTTGATATAGATATTTGATAATACATTTCATTTGCAAATTTTTAATGTGCATGTTTCAATTTAATTTTACATTTCCATGTTTCATATTAGTTTTAGATTTGCATATTTTAAAATGCTTTTGGGTTGCATGTTTCAGATTTGTATGTTTCATAATAGTTTTATATTTGCATGTTTCAAAATATTATTTTTTTATGTTTCATAATTAAATTTTATCATTAATGTGGATGGCAAGGTCGCCTTTTCAATAAAATGTATATTTTATTAAAGTTAATGATTAATTTAAGATAAATGAATCATATATTTAGTTTATATTTTGTCATTATTTAAGTAGACTATGTGTACACTCGAAAGTGTCCCACTCTAAACCCTTCTATCCAAACGATTCCATGAGTTTGGAATGTTTGGATGCCGGCTTAGAGCTCCCTATCCACGGAGTGCAAGAAAGTGTATTTCAAGTTCAAGGGCTCTCAGATGAGCCTTAGAGATACTCTTCTTGCTAGTAAACCATGCAATGGGAGGTTCCAAAGACAAGATGCAAGAATGCAAATGTCCCAAGGAGTTCCTCAAGAATGCAATGCAACTAAAGATTAAACTAGAATGAATATGAAAAGTGCAGCTATTCTAAGCATGGATGAGAGTGTTGCAATCCAAGTATTTAGCTATGTGAGATAGATTATTGCAAAATAGAAGCTAAACTAACATGCAACATGAATCTAAGCTAAAATGTTATGGTATGAGAGAATGTAGACAAGAAATAGAAGTTCTCCACAAAGCTCCAAAGAAACCTGTTAGAAAACCTGCAGCATAACAATATTCAAAAGATGGATTGGATCTAGGGGGAAAGCTCTCTCCCTTTTAAAGATGTATGGATGGTAGAGATCAAGATGAAGATAGTGGATGATCAACGGTGGAATTTGAAAAGAGGAGTGATCCATGTGCACACACAAATCAACCAATAGAATATAAGTTGACTTGTCATATAAGACAAAAGTCACAAAGCCTTTTTTTTTAATTGCAAAATAGAAAAAGGACTTTATGTGTGCACTTTAAGTGGGTTAGAAGAATGGGGTATTTTATTTAATTAAAAGGGGACATGTTCTTTTAATCAAATAATGAACTTAGGATAGCATAGTCAAACTATAGGTTATAATCAAATAAATTGATTATTAGCAATTTGGTCTAGATAAATGATTAAATTAATTTAGCCAAAATGCTGAGAAGGGGGCTAATAGTCTAGATGACCATTTTTAGGTGATTACATTTGTCCCTCTTTGACTAATGCGTGATCGATCTGGGAACACATTATGTCAAAGAAAATCGAAGCCAAGTAGGCGATGATAGATATAGATGTCTAATTCCGAAGAGTAAAATGCAGAAATAGATAGCAAGTCCTGAATGCACAGCCTGATAGCAGTAGTACTAAACACTAGGAAGAGATGATGTCAGAATTCAAGAAGAATACTAACACTTAGAAAAGCAGATAGAGTGAGAGCAAGTGAGAAGATCAAGCAAATGCTCCTAAGCAGTGATAGAGTATTTCTGCCCCCTCGGGATCGAAATTGAAATGAGGTAAGGGGATGCAAAAATTGGCTAGAAATGAGAAAATTAGAATATAGCAATGTCCAAGATGACATATAGATGATTAGAACCCAAGAATGACTATATTAAAAAATTGATAAAATGCCCCAGTTTGACTAGAGTTGACCTTGAAGGATATAGCATAAAAATAAGGTCGAAATGAGTAGAAAGGTGATTTTAGACATGAAATAGTGAATTTAAGTAGATATGAAGTATGGAAATGATGAAGACATGGAGAAATGAAGATGCCCCAGTGATGATTCAGAGATTAGACCTCAAAAGGTCAGCTAACTGCTCAGAAGAAAGTAGAATTTTAAAAGACAATTTTGACCATCAAGATGAACTCGAATTTGGATTTCGATCCCGAAAATGAATCTCGGACGTCAAAATTATTTAAGAGGTCAAAACTTTATATAATGTGATGACAAGATAGAAAAGAGATGAAGCGAAAGATTAAGAAGGTGAAAAGACATGAACAAGAAGAAAGTAAAGAAATATATGAAAGGAGTTAGCTGATATGTCCACAAAAAGATGAAGAAAGAGAGCTCTCCCCATATACAAGAATGCAAGACTAAGCTAGAAAATGAACCTAAAATGCAAGCTAATATGCAAAGTGGTTTACCAGCAAGAAGTGCATAACATTTAGACTCTTAATTTCATCATTGAGCATTTATTAGGGACATCATGAGATCATACAACCATCACTAGTATAACTATGAGGATATGAATATGATCGATATTAGATAGGTATGTGGAAATCCAATCTAAGCATCAGAGACATGTAAGTCAAGATAACTACACGATTAGATTCCCTAAGTTTAATTTAGCAAGATTACACCTGTATCAAGGCATAAGTGCCAGGATAAACCCTGAGTGCGGTCTTGCAAAATAGTCAAGGATGATACATTTGTAAGTCAACGTGTTGAATAGGACCAGCATAAATGCTTACAACACTATAGAAAAACAAAAGTATACCCACAAGCAGAAATCAAGAAAATATGTCCCATGCCCCCAGTCTTCTAGTCAATGACATCCTTGAAAGACTATTAGGGAGGGAACACATGGCAAAGAAATCATCATAGACAACACACAAAGTAGATAAAGATCAGCATAGCTCAGTCGTTTAAGTGTTAAGGTGTGTGTGCGTGTGCAAGTCACTTGGCCATTTCTTCAAGACTTGATTCTGATAGTGAGAAATATCGCAACATCGGAGACCGTAGGTAAACTATCTAAAAAGTGTTGAAAAACACTTGATGTCAAGGTGGGGGAAGTGTTGAGAAACACTATTTTGTGAGTTGTCAAAGAAACCCTAATACACAAGAATACCTCAATAGGTTAAGTAGTTGTGCCCCCAAGACGAGGACAAGAAACAATTCCAAGCTAGGAAATGTGTAGCAAAATAGGTGATTGAGACTGATAGACATAGGTGCGAGGGTTTCAAGTAGCGCCTGTTTCCAGATTTTCACCACTTGACAGATTTTTTTTATTTTTTTATTTTTTATTTTTTTGGTGATACATCAAAGTGAGGTTTTCACTAAGATGATCATTTTTTCAGGACATTTTCTGATTTTTAAGATTTTTTCAGGCTCATAGATATATACAAGATAGCTGAGCAGCAAGCCTCTAAGTATAGAACTTCTTCAAGTGTAGGATGTTGATAGGTTCTGCAAGTTCTTCACCCTCTGAAGTAGACAACTGGTAAGCACCAGACCCAAATGATGTTGTGATAATGTAAGGACCTAACCAGTTAGGTTCAAATTTCCCTTTCTGTTCTCGATTTTGCTGATTTTTGGGATTCTCTCTAAGCACGAGTTCACCAACTTGGAACTCACAGGGGTGAACCTTTTTGTTATATTGTGTAGACATGCGCTTCTGATAAGCTCTCATGTGATCAAAAGCAGCCTTGCACCGTTCATCTAGAGTCTCTAATTCTTGTACTCTCATAGCTCTATGGTCTTCATCGGTTATTAACCCATGTAAGGAGATGCGCAAAGAAGGTATTTCGACTTCTAATGGGAGAATAGCCTCAGAGCCGTAGACTAGAGAAAAGGGTGTAGCCCCTGTAGGAGTACGAATAGAGGTTCTATAGGCCCAAAGTGCCGGATTTATTTGCAAGTGCCAATCTTTCCCAGACTTGTGAACTGTGCGGTGTAGGATTTTCAGCAGTGTTTTATTAGAGGCCTCAGCTTGGCCATTCCCTTGGGGATAGTAAATGGAAGACCAGTGTTGCTTAATTCGAAACTTTTTGCACAGCTGTTTTAAGTCTTTATTTTTGAACTGTCCTCCATTATCTGTAACAATAGAGGATGGGATACCATATCGACAAATGATGTGATTCAGTATAAACAGGGCAACATGTTTGCCTATAGCAGCAGATAATGGTATAGCTTCAACCCATTTAGTGAAATACTCCGTTGCTGTGATGATGAATTTATGACCGCTGGATGAGCTTGGATGGATCTTTCCTACCAAGTCAAAGGCCCATTGCTGAAATGGCCAATATGTCACAGAAGGGATTAACTCTCGCCCAGGAGCATGTATCAAGTTACCATGGAGCTGACATTTTTGACAGGACTTTGCATAGCGCACAGCATCAGCTTGCATGGTGGGCCAGTAATAACCCGTCCTAAGCAATTTTCGGGCAAGTGCAAGGCCATTAGAATGCGCCCCACAAATGCCATCGTGGACTTCGGCAAGTGCCTTCTCAGACTCTTCTAGTTCTAAACACCTAAGCAACGTTCCGTCTAGACCCCTCCTATACAAGTCACCAGAGACCAAAGTGTAGTGTGAGGCATTACGAAGGAGTTGGCATTTTTGGTTGCGCGTGAGGGTTTCGGGAATAACCTGATCACGTAGGTAAGAGAAAATAGCCGCATAGCGGGAGGAATCGTGACCTACAACAGTGTAGATCACCTGGTTATCTGAAGAATCATAGGCTGGATGACACAATTCTTCCACCAGGAACTCAAATCGCGATTCATGTTCTTGTAATTGGAGGATAGATGCTAAGGTGGCCATAGCATCAGCAGCCTTGTTTTTTGCTCTAGGAATTTGTTGGAATGTTACAAAGGTAAAATAGTTCCTTAGAGCATCTATCAACTTTTTATAAGGGATCAATTTATCATCCTTTGTTTGATATTCATTATTCACTTGGTTCACAACCAGTTGAGAATCCCCATAAATGTGTAGCTCAGTTATTTGCCATTCAAGGGCCATTTTGATCCCATTTGTTAATGCTTCATACTCTGCAATATTGTTTGTACATGGGAACAATAATTTGTAGGATTTTGGGATCGTATAACCATGAGGGGAAACAAACAACACCCCTGCTCCTACTCCATTCTGTGTATGGGATCCATCAAAAAACATTTTCCATGTTCTGTCAGTAATGTTCATGATTGAGGCATTTGGAAACTCAATTTGTAGAGGTGCTACATCTTCAAGTGGGAAGTCAGCCAACTGGTCAGCTATGGCCTGTCCTTTGATTGCCTTACGTTCAACATACTGAATGTCAAATTTGGAAAGAATCATCATCCATTTAGCAAGGCGACCAGTAAGTGCAGCTTTACTTAATAAATATTTCAAAGGGTCTATCTTGGCAATCAAGTGAACTGTGTGGGCCAACATATAATGCCGAAGTTTTTGGGAGGCAAAAACTACAGCAAGGCATGCCTTCTCTATACTTGTATAATTTAGTTCATAAGCCACCAAAGTTCGACTAATATAGTATATGGCTCTTTCTTTACCCGTCTCATCACTTTGGGCTAAGAGTGCTCCTAGAGAAGAATCCGTAGCTGAAATGTACAGAATCAAAGGTTTTCCCAGAATGGGTGGCATCAAAACTGGCAATTTTGCCAAGTAGCCTTTGATTTGGTCTAAGCTTTGTTGACAGTCACTGTTCCAAATATGGGTAGATCCTTTATGCAGATTTTTATTGAAAGGTTGAGCCTTATCAGCTAATTGAGAGATAAATCTTCTTATGGATTGTAGCTGTCCTTGCAGACCTCTAAGCTGACTGATAGTCTTTGGTGGAGGCATATCCATGATAGCTTGGACCTTTTCAGGGTCAACCTCAATGCCTTTTGCTGAGATGATATAACCTAGCAATTTTCCAGAAGTGACACCAAAGGCACAATTTTTTGGATTCAACCTAAGTTGGAATTGTTCCATACGGTCCAATATCAAACTAAGGTCTTTGAGATGTGTGTCTCATTTCTTTGATTTCACCAGTGTGTCATCAAGATAGTCTTCCATGTTTTTATGCATCATATCATGAAAGATGGTTGTCATTGCTCTTTGATATGTAGTGCCAGCATTTTTGAGCCCAAAAGGCATGACATTCCAACAAAAGGTACCCCATGCACATGTAAAGGCTGTCTTTTCTTGGTCTGTTGGAGCTATCTTTATTTGGTTGTACCCAAAAAATCCATCCATGAGCAAGTACATCTCATAACCTGCAGTCATGTCCACTATCATATCGATGTTTGGTAGTGGAAAGTCATCCTTGGGGCATGCTTTATTGAGGTCTCTAAAATCAGTACAGACTCGTATGGATTTGTCATGCTTGGAGACAGGTACAATGTTGGAAATCCACTCAGCATAATCAATGGCCCTAATGAAGTTTGCATTCAATAGTTTTTCTAACTCTGTCTTGACCAGTAGAGCCACATGTGGATGCATTTTTCTTAACTTCTGTTTGACAGGCTTGACATCTGGTGAGATTGATAAGTGATGCATGATGAGATCTGTATCAAGCTCTGGCATGTCAGAGTATGTCCATGCGAAGTTGACCTTCTTGTCTTGAAAGAACTGAGCAAACTGTGTCTTTTCTTTGTTTGACCAAGATTGAGCTACATGGATAATCTGAGGACATTCTTCTGTTCCCAAGTGGATAATCAAGAATGCAATGCAACTAAAGATTAAACTAGAATGAATATGAAAAGTGCAGCTATTCTAAGCATGGATGAGAGTGTTACAATCCAAGTATTTAGCTATGTGAGATAGATTATTGCAAAATAGAAGCTAAACTAACATGCAACATGAATCTAAGCTAAAATGTTATGGTATGAGAGAATGTAGACAAGAAATAGAAGTTCTCCACAAAGCTCCAAAGAAACCTGTTAGAAAACCTGCAGCATAACAATATTCAAAAGATGGATTAGATCTAGGGCGAAAGCTCTCTCCCTTTTAAAGATGTATGGATGGTAGAGATCAAGATGAAGATGGTGGATGATCAACGGTGGAATTTGAAAAGAGGAGTGATCCATGTGCACACACAAATCAACCAATAGAATATAAGTTGACTTGTCATATAAGACAAAAGTCACAAAGCCTTTTCTTTTAATTGCAAAATAGAAAAAGGACTTTATGTGTGCACTTTAAGTGGGTTAGAATAATGGGGTATTTTATTTAATTAAAAGGGGACATGTTCTTTTAATCAAATAATGAACTTAGGATAGCATAGTCAAACTATAGGTTATAATCAAATAAATTGATTATTAGCAATTTGGTCTAGATAAATGATTAAATTAATTTAGCCAAAATGCTGAGAAGGGGGCTAATAGTCTAGATGACCATTTTTAGGTGATTACACTATGTATGTGTTTTATTTAAATATATAGATTTTTATTAATATTTATGTTTGTAATGTTTGAAAAGTGAAAGGCAATGCCACCATATTTCAAACATTACAATCTAGTTATTTTGTTTGAAATAGTTTTAATTTTTATTTCTATTATTTTGAACATTATTCATTTGAAAGAATTTATGTTAACTATTAATACTTTTTCATTCTTATTATTTATATGTGTTGATTTTTTTTATAAGTCTACAAGTTACTATTTAATTTATGGATGCCTTGAATAGAGAATCAAACATTATTTGATACTAGCCTCACTACTTCAATGACCTCAAATGATTTGTTTGAAACTGAGTTTGACAAATGCCTATAAATAATTAAAGAGACGTGCAAAACTATAATTAAAGTTGTGGAGAATGCAATATTTCCAATTGACTATGTTGAGGAAATGGAAGTGATGCATATGGACGATGTATAACAATTCTTGTGTGACACATCTACAAAAGTGGATGGGTTTCCCTCAATGATGAAAGAAGTCTTTCACAGTCATTGTTTAAACAAAGGTCGCAAAAGAATCCTAATCAATGAAGAATGTAACATATATTTACACCATTATAGCTTGATTTTTTTTGTATATAGTACATTCTTGTCTCTGGTTTCAAAATTTTAGTTCTAATTAGTTGTATTGGCAGTTTTGTTTCCCCATGGTTCTACGTAACTTTCATGAAGAAGAGAACAAGACAAAGTAAATTTATTGTTGTACAAAACACTTCTTTAATGGATGTGGCTACTAAATATGTTAATTAAGAAAGAAAATCATAAGTCTAAATAGATGTCCTTAATGATAGGCATATTTATTAATTACAATTATTAATCATTGCAATAAAAATTGCATTAGCAATAATAAAAATTCAACAATATATAATGTTCGCACATCATCATGGAGAAATAATTTCCATAAAATTGATTTTTATATATTCTTTCACACTTTTTACATCATCTAAATTGTTGTGTTAGAACCTATAATTTCTCTTTCATGAATTTATTTTTTTCCACTATTCAAGTCATTTGTATAACATATATCCCAAATTTGACCATAGTTGTAGTCCAAATACTCCAACACAAAACGTAAATCTCATACTTCCCTTAACCATGTCCCTTATTTTAGTGTAACATATAACCACTTATTAACACTAACCATAACACCAAGTGTCATATAAATTCAAAATTATAAACCTTGGATCCTAATTCTAACTCTTACTCTATATATGATTGTACTAATCATTTAGTAAATTATATACCTTAACCTAACCCTATATGTACTAGTAACTAGAAATAATATTATATTTTTTATAAGTGAGAATGTGTGTGTGTGTGTGTGTGTGTGTGTGTGAGAGAGAGAGAGAGAGAGAGAGAGAGAGAGAGAGAGAGAGAGAGAGAGAGCATATCTGTAGACAAGAGAGAGCTCATGTTATGTTTCTTATAAAGAAATTTTTTTTTTATAGAGAGAGATATTAGAGATAAGGAAAGAGATAGTCATGTGATGGTGTATCTATAGAGAGATAGATTATAGGGTTTATCTAGAGAGGCAGAGAGAGAGAGAGATCAGGGGTGTATCTAGAGAACATGGAGAGAGAGAGAGAGAGAGAGAGAGAGAGAGAGAGAGAGAGAGAGAGAGAGAGAGAGATTAGGAGGAGTATCTAGAGAGTAGGCTGACAGAGATAAGGGGTGTATCTAGAGGTTAAAAAAGGGATTATGGGGCGTATCTAGAGAATAGAGAGAGATTAGAGGGTGTATTTAGATAGTGAGGGGGAGATATTAATGGGTGTAGAGAGAGGGGATGGGAGAGGGAGGGATTACATTATTAAAAAGGTTAATAACTTGTATCACAATAGCACTAATCATGGGCACTATAATAGAACTAACCCACATTAGAATTTAACCTATTAGTTATCCTAACACTAAGGTAAAGTGTAAGAATAACACTAACATTAGCTATAATATGATTAGTAACACAAAAATAACCTTAACCATAATAATAACACAAACCCTAACTCTAACTCTAATTCTAACTCTAACTCTAACTCCAACTCTAACTCTAATTATAACCCTAATCCAAATTCTAATTCTAACCCTAACCATAACTATAACCCTAATCCTAACCCTAATTGTAACTTTAACTCTAATTCTAATTCTACCCCTAACCCTAACCTTAACCATTTATAACCCTAACTCTGATCCTAATTCTAACCCTAACCCTAATTCAGGTCCTAACCCTAAGCCTTGTTATAAATCTAATCATAACTCTAATTATAACTCTATTGTTAATTATAACCATAAACCTAACCCTATTTTTAACCCATATTCTAACTCTAACCCTAACTCTAACTCCAACTCTATCTCTAACCCTAACCCCAACCCTACCCCTAGTTCTAACCCTAACTCTTACTCTAACTCTAACTCTAACCCTAAATATAACTCTAACTCTAATTGTAACCCTAACCCTGACCCTAACCCTAACTCTAATTGTAACCCTACCCCTAATCCTAACCCTAACACTACATGTAACTCCAACTCTAACCCTAACTCTAATTCTAATCCTAACCCCAACCCTAATTCTAACCCTAACTCTAACTCTAACCCTAAATCTACCCCTTTCTCTAACCCTAACTCCAACTCTAGCTCCAACTTTAACTCTAGCTCTAACTTGATCCCTAACTCTAATTCTAATTATAACCCTAACCCTAATCCTAGCCTCAATTCTAGCCCCAATTCTAACCCTAACTATAACTCTAACACTAACACTAATTATAACCCTAACCCTAATGATAACCCTAACTCTAACTGTAACCCTTGTGCTAACCCTAACCCTAACCCTAATTATAACCCTATCTCTAACTCTATCTCTAGTTCAAACCCTAACTCTAAATCTAATCCTAACCCTAACCCTAATAGTATTTGCAACCCTAATTCTTACCCTTATCCTAACTGTAACTCTAACTCAATATGTAACCCTAATTATATTTGTAACCCCAATTCTAACCTTAACCCTATTCCTAACTCTAACTCTTATTGTAATTCAAATTCTACCCCTAAACCTAACCCTAACCTATATAACCCTAACTCCAACACTATTTCTAACCCTAACCCCAATTCTAGCCCTAACCCTAACCTAATTCTAACCCTGACTATAACTCTAATCCTAACTCTAACCCTAACTCTAACTCTAACTCTAATTCTCACCTTAACCCTAACCCTAACCCTAACACTAATTATAACCCTAACTAACACTAATGCTAATTCGAACCCTAATTCTAACTCTAACTCTAACTCTAACCCTAACTCTAACTCTAACTTTATCTCTAATTATAACCCTACCCCTAATTCTAACCCTAACTATAGCTCTAACTTTAACTCTAATTGTAATCTTAAACCTAACATTAGTTCCCTAACCCTAACTCTAACTATAAACCTACCCCTAAACCTAACCTTAATACTACATATAACTCTATCTCTAACCCTACCCCTAATTCTAATCCTAATCCCAACCCTAACTCTAACCCTAACCCTAAATCTAACCAAGTAACTTTAACCCTAACCCTAAATCTGACCCTAACCCCAATTCTATCTCTAACTTTAACTCTAACTCTAACTTGAACCATAACTCAAACTCTAATTCTAACCCTAACCTTAACCCTAATCCTATCCCCAATTCTAACCCTAAATCTAACTCTAACTCTTATACTAACACTAACCACTAAAACTACCTCTAATTTTAACTCTAACTCTAATTATAACCCTAACACTAATGCTAACCCTAACCCTAACCCTAAAACTAACCCTAGTTCTAACCCTAACCTTAATTCTAACCCTACATATAACCCTGACTTTAACTCTAGAACTCTAACCCTTATTCTAACTCTAACTCTAACTCTAACCCTAACTCTTATTCTAACCCTAACCCTAACTATATTTGTAACCCTAATTCTAAAACTCGCCCTAATTCTTACCCTTACCCTAACCCTAACTCTAACTCTGATCCTAACTATGTTTGTAACCCTAATCCTAACGCTAACTCTAATTTTAAACCTAACCCTAACCCTAACTCTAACCCTAATTGTAACTCTAACCGTGATCGTAACTCTAGCTCTAATTATAAACCTAACCCTAACAATAACCCTGACTCTAATTCAAACCCTGTCCCTCACCCTAATTTTAATCCTAATGCTAACCCTAACTCTAACTCTAACCCTAACCCTCACCTTAACACTAACCCTAACCTTAATTCTAACCTTAACCCTAACCTTAACTCTAACTCTAACCCTAACCCTGACCTTAACACTAACCTTAACCATAAACATTAATCTACCCCTAACTCTAACCCTAAATCTAACTCTACCATAATTGGACTCTGACCATAACCCTAACCCTAACTTTAATCCTGGCTCAAAACTTAACCCTAATCATAACTCTAACCTTAAACCTAACTCAAACTATAACCCTAACCCTAGCCCTACTATAACCCTAACCCTAACCATAATCATATCTCTAACCTTGTCCTTAACCATGAGCATAACTCTAACCCTAACCCTAACCTTAACCCTAAATCTAACTCTACCATAATTGTACTCTAACCCTAAACCTAACCCTATACCTAGCCCTATAATAATCATAACCCTAACCCTAACTCTAACCCTAATCTTAACCATGAGCATAACTCTAATCCTAACCTTAACCATAAACATAACTCTACCCCTAACTCTTACCCTAAATCTAACTCTACCATAATTGGACTCTAACACTAACCCTAACTTTAATCCTAACTCAAACCCTAACCCTAACTCTAACCTTAACCCTGACTCAAATCATAACCCTAGCCTTACTATAACCCTATCCTTACTATAACCCTAAGCCTAACCATAACCATAACTCTAACCCTAACCTTAACCATTACCATAACTCTAATCCTAACTTTAGCCATAAACATAACCCTAATCTAAACCTTAACCATAACTCTAACAACAACCATAACATAATTCCAACCCTAACCTTAACCATAACTCAAACCCTAACCCTAACTCCAACCCTAACCCTAATGCTAACCCTAACCCTAATTCTATCCTTTAGGTTAACATTAACTGTAATGGTAACATTAAATCCCAATAGCAATATCCCAATTTGACTTGCTATGGAAATTATCTCCTACTTATCAATTGATGAGCTTAAGGGGATTTGTAATGAATGGTTCACAAGGCACAATACTTGTTGAAGGTTTTGCAAATGGGGTTGCAAGCTTTGGGTTTAACCATGGAGGAAACTTTGTAGTTAAGCATGCTCAGGCTGGAGTAGTATTGGAATAGGTAACCTCCCGAGAAGTCCTGGCACTTCACCCCTATGAGCGTCACCTAAATCCAATGAGTGATAAGTGTTCCATTTATTCTCATTAGAGATGGATTCATGTTGAATCACTACTCACGAAACATGGGAAAATCACACAATTAAATCTTGATAGCAATGTCACAATTTGACTTGCTATGGAAATTATCTCCTAATTATCAATTAATGAGCTTAAGGGGCTTTGTAATGAATGGTTCATAAGGCACAACACTTGGTGAAGGTTTTGCAAATGGAGTTACAAGCTTTGGGTTTAACCATGGAGGAAAATCTGTAGTTAAGAATGCTCAGGCTGGAGTAGTACTGGGATGGGTGACCTCCTCGGAAGTCCTATAGCTTCACTCTTGTGAGCATCACCTAGATCCAATAAGTGCTAAGTGTTCCATTTATTCTCATGAGAGATGGATTCATGTTGAATCATTACTCATGAAACATGGGTCAATGAGTTTAACTCAAAATTACATAGTTAAATCCTAATAGCAATATCACACTTTGACTTGTTATGGAAATTATCTCCTACTTATCAATTGATGAGCTTAAGGGGCTTTGTAATGAATGGTTCATAAGGCACAACACTTGGTGAAGGTTTTGCAAATGGGGTTGCAAGCTTTGAGTTTAACCATGGAGGAAACTTTGTAGTTAAGCGTGCTCAAGCTAGAGTAGTACTGGGATGGGTGACCTCCCAAGAAGTCCTGGTGCTTCACCCCTGTGAGCATCACTTAGATCCAATTAGTGCCAAGTGTTCCATTTCTTCTCATGAGAGATGGATTCATGTTGAATCACTACTCATGAAACATGGGTGAATGAGTTTGACTAAAAATCACATAGTTAAAATCCTGATAGCAATATCACAATTTGACTTGCTATGGAAATTATCTTCTACTTATCAATTGACGAGCTTAAGCGGCTTTGTAATGAATGGTTCGTAAGGCACAACACTTGGTGAAGGTTTTGCAAATCAGGTTGCAAGCTTTGGGTTTAACCATGGAGGAAACTCTGTAGTTATGCATGCTCAGGTTGGAGTAGTACTAGGATGGGTGACCTCTCGGGAAGTCTCGGAGCTTCACCCTTGTGAGAATCACCTAGATCCAATAAGTGCTAAGTGTTCCATTTATTCTCATGAGATATAGATTCATGTTGAATCACTACTCACGAAACATGGGTCAATGAGTTTGACTCAAAATCACACAGTTAAATCCTGATAGCAATATCACAATTTGACTTGTTGTGGAAATTATCTCCTACTTATCAATTGATGAGCTTAGGGGCTTTGTAATGAATGGTTCATAAGGCACAACACTTAGTAAAGGTTTTGCAAATGGGGTTGCAAGCTTTGGGTTTAACAATGGAGGAAACTCTGTAGTTAAGCACGCTCAGGCTAGAGTAGTATTGGGAAGGGTGACCTCCTGGGAAGTCTCGACACTTCACCCCTATGAGCATGACCTAGATCCAGTGAGTGCTAAGTGTTCTATTTATTCTCATGAAAGATGGATTCATTTTGAATTTCTACTCATGAAACATGGATCAATGAGTTTGACTCAAAATCACAAAGTAAAATCTTGATAGGAATATCACAATTTGACTTGTTGTGGAAATTATCTCCTGCTTATCAATCGATGAGCTTAAGGGGCTTTGTAATGAATGGTTCATAAGGCATAACACTTGGTGAAGGTTTTGCAAATGGGGTTGCAAGCCTTGGGTTTAACTAGGGAGGAAACTTCATAGTTAAGTGTGCTTAGGCTGGAGTAGTACTAGGATGGGTGACCTTCCCGGGAAGTCTTCAGCTTCACCCTTGTGAGCATCACCTAGATCCAATGAGTGCTAAGTGTTCCATTTATTCTCATGAGATATGGATTCATGTTGAATCACCACTCATGAAACATGGGTCAATGAGTTTGACTCAAAATCACATAGTTAAATTCTGATAGCAATATCACAAAAGCTATAATGTTTACTTATGTAAGATTTTTAAATTTAAGTATGCATACACCAAATCAAATTAACTTATGACAAGCAAGCATAGTAATACTTAACGATAAATATTTATTTAATATAAAAATAGGAGATTTTTTTTAAATAGTGAAGTATGCTCAAAATTAAAATTTATACAGTGGTCTTAAGTGTACAGTTTACCTAGAACATGGAAGTTGTTGTAGAAGCTCCAACACAAGTAGAACTAAAAATGCAATGTTAAAAGTTATGAGTTGTAGAATCATGCATAGTCATTGGTCACTCCATTGGTCTATTGCATTCTAGATGTGAATGCAATAGTATTTGCCTACGACAAGTAGAGTAAGCATAGTAATACTTAATGATAAATATTTATTTAATATAAATATAAATATAAATATAAATATGGGAGATATTTTTTAAATGGTGAAGTTTGCTCAAAATTAAAATTTATACGGTGGTCTTAAGTGTACAGTTTACCTAGAATGCAGAAGTTGTTGTAGAAGCTCCAACACACATAGAACTATAAATGCAATATTAAAAGTTATGAGTTGAAGAATCATGCACAATTATTGGCCACTCCATTGGTCCAATGCATTCTAGATGTGAAAATCAAATATTGGGCAAATGAAAATTGGACTCTTAATTTTTTATTTATAAAAATAGCTATGAAAGTGTCTTATGACTATCTTTTATAGAGCTAAAGATGGGAATTTAGTATTGAAGAATGGTTCACAAATATTTATGGATTATGTGCTATATGTATAAAGTTGGTGTCCTAACATCAACTTGACAGTGTATCCCCTATGTAAAGTACCTTGTTGGATTGACGTGCAATTTTTCATTAGAAAATTAGTTGGAAGAATTTATCAAAATTTGTAGTAGTCTTCGGATGGTTGTCAAGATTAATGAGGAGATCCTAAAAAATAATTCATGCAACCATGCCAAAGTCAAGGTATTTCCTATTAAAATTATTACAAATTAAATAATTATTTCCTTTGCATAAGGATAGTGGACTTAGTAATCAAAGTAAAGCAGACAAATTTGCATGAAATATAGAGCCAAAGACCACATGGAATTGGAATGTGTTTGAGAATTTTTTTTATCCCTAGTTAGCTTTGAATTTGGATAGTGTCCTCGAATGTGACCCCATTGATTCAAATCTATGATCAAAAGTAATTACTGATCAAAATTTTAGATTTATGTACTATATGTAGAAAATTACATTGTAATTTTTTTAATGAAATAAAAATGATCTAAATTGTACAATTTAGATAATTTTTTATATTTTTTTAATTCTAATTTAAATTCTAACAATTGATATTTAAATTAAAATACTAAAATAATAGATATTGTTAATTTTTAAAAGTAAAAAAATTGTTTTCTAGATCTTTAGTTAAATATTTTATAGTTAATGAATTTAAATATATTTTATATATTATTATTTATCTAAGTTGAAAATAAAGGAACTCATATGTATTATTTAGTTAAATAAAATTCTAAAAAGCTAATAAGAGGAGTTCTTTATGATATGTAAATAATTTTATAATTAATAAATAATTTTCAATTTTTTTAGTAGGAAGAATTGTATTTATGTATATAAATAGTATCTAAATTCTAGAAAGAAAGACAATATTTAGAAATCATAACTAAATAACAAAAGAATTAAAGGACAAACTTTAACACATTATAGTTTAATAGAAAATATTTTTGTGTCAATATTCATTATTAATATCAATGAACAATTATAATGTAGTTTTAATTTTTGTTCTATAATCTCATAGATTATTCCAATTTCCACCTGATAAACATTATCGAAAAGTTTATCTATTCTAGTATCTACATCTACAACCCCATTATAATGATTTTCCGTTATTTCCTTTACGTGTGGAATCAACAGGAGGCTTTTAGATGAGCTTTTTAGGAGCGAGATAAGCGGTCAGTTATGCGTTACAAAAGTTTGTTCAAAGACTTTAATTGTCAAAGCTTTGGCAGATAGTTTCTTATCAAAACATTTTCGACGCTTTTGCCTTCTTTATTGTTTAGTCAGTTGCATGAACTTCCCACGGAGGAAAGAATTGTGCCTTACAATGCTCAACAACAAGAAACATGATAATAAAGGGGATGCAGAAAAGAAAGATTTATCTAGTTTTAAGGAAGACAAAATAATCTGTTTTGTGAGCTAAAATTATGAAGGAGACAAATTGTTAGACCATTTGATAAAATTATAGTTTTGGGAGAAAAATTGTAAGATCATTTGGTAAACTTATAGTTTTAGAAGGAGAGAAATTTTACGATGATTTGGATTATGAATTGATATCTACATGGATTTGATTTGTATGTTTATTTGGAAAATATCAGTTTTATGAAGCAAACTAATATGGATCAAAGTAGTATGATCATTTCATAGTTCTAGAAACAGAGAAATTGTAGGATCTTCAAAGTAGAGATGTTTGATAATCGGGATTTTAAAAAGGGACTCAATTGAGATGCTAAATATCAAAGCTTAAAATGTGGGAAGTAAACATTTCTTAGATTGGGACAAGAGAATGCTTATACTTGGTCAGTGTTGAAGGTCCACAACAAAGTGTTTTGTTTTCCTAATAATGCTTCTTTAGAGGTGAGAAGAAATATTAATTAGCAAGTCCCCCCACATGAAAGGTTTAAGATGAATTTTAATAAAGCTTCGTATGGTAATCCAAAGGCTTACATTGTTAGAAATGAGGTAGGAGTTCTCTTTTGGATAGTTTAGATGAAACTTTAGAGGGAACCAATGACAAAGCTAAATTTTCTAAATTGTATGAATGTTTGAAGCTATCTTAAAATTAAAATATTTGGATAGACAATGAGGGAGATTTACATGTTTGATTTAATGCAATCTCTTCCCATTCAACCTACCGTTGGAAGCTTTCTAAATGGACTGATGCAATATGCCCCATTACGAAAATTATTCGAGACTTCAGAGTTTGGCATGTATATCTTAAAACCAACCGAGTTGTGGATTATCTCTCCAACCTTGGTATTGACTTGGACCAAAGTTGTTGGTCCTCACAAATGATATGCACTTGTGGTTTAGATTAGTGGCATATGTAAAATAATGAAAAGTGTACACCTTGTTTGAAGTGTGTAGTTCAGTGATCCAATAAATATGTAAATAACAAAAGATAGATCTTATTCTTTTTTTTCATAAATCCTATCGAAGTAAGAAATAGAAACTCTAAGTTGGCTAAGTAGATAAGCATGGTTAATAGAGTGGATGTTGGGGGTTCCTTGTAAGTGAACCTCTAAGCTAGTAGAAATGTAGATAAATCATATGTTCAACATTGTTGTCCCTTTGACTAAAGGAGAAATTGTCTCCATGATGGGTAGAGGCCTTCTTAGAAGGGGGTATATTCATGACTAGGAAATCATCACTTTCATAAATGTCTTGAGGTAAAACATATATTGGGAAGTTAGGATTGAAAAGATATGTGTAGAACACATGGAAGCAAATTTTGTTATTTGGACCTACCGAACTATTATCAAATGGATTTTGGACACAATATCATTGTGTCTTCAAGCACAAAAGGAAAAAAAATTGTAGATAATGTATGTGCTTGGAGATGTTTGTGGATAAGATCTTGAAGGAGGAATTCCAGAGATTTACACAATTGTTGGCTTATAAGTTGGACCTTTTGTCTTCTTAACAAGAGAGGCCCTAGGAACTAAATGATGACCTCTTATATTTGATGCATGATATAAACTAATCTATAGACTTGTTCACTTTGCATGCTCACCATGTAATGATTAGCAAGCTCGTCATGTAATTTATTTTTCTAATACAAATCAATGGAAGCTACCTCTTATGTTAGTAACTTGCTCATAAAAATGAAAATATAATTAATATTTGTTAGTTTGATCATAAGAGAAAAAGTAATATTATAAAAAAATAAATAAAAATCACTACAAGTAGAGAAAAATATAAAATAATATTATAAGGTGAAAATAAGGTACAAGTAAAATTTATAGGAAAAATGGATCTTAAAAGTTATTTTAAAGGTTGTGTATCAACTAGCACTTGCACCAAGACAAGGTGCAATGGTTACACTAGTAGTGAAATATACTTTGAATGTAATATTGTAGGGGTCATAATTATATAATGTAAAAATTATATTTATTAGTAAAAATTTGAAATTTGAAAAACCTAAATACTAGTAAACGCAAATAAATACAAAGTAGATGAATTCTACAAAGTATTTTTTATATTGTGAAATGCTTTTCAAGTATATAAAATGATTAACTCATCAAATTTATTATATTGAATATTTTTTGTTGTTGATTATTTAGATGCCTTCTTTGTTGTTGATGATGATCTTCTAAATATGACCTTGACATTTATTGGAGTTGACGTATGCAAAATGAAATTAGAGTTAAATTTATAATGTGTTGTATATGATTGAAACTCTGTAATAAAAATCACACAAAATTGTATCACCCAAAATTATACTCTCATATAAGTGGAAGCTCAATTAGGTCCTATTTTAGTACCCTTGGGCCTCTATGTTCATTATGCTTGATCCAGTCATGATTTCACTTTCTATTTTGGCATCCCTTCTATAATTATGACCCATTTGGTTGGACTTCAAATATTTGTTTACTTGTTTGACATCAGTATTTCTTCAGTGGTTTCAATATTGTGAAGCATGTCATAAATATTGTTCTTGTTTTAGGGATTTATGCTAAGTAGTCAATGCTTATGGGGGCATCACTATTTATGGAGATTATATTTGACTTTTTTGTGCAATGCATCTCAAACATGACTTCCACTTACATAAAAATTGTAATAATGTCCTTGCATTTGTGTTCTATGAAATATAAAGACATGTAAGTCTTCTATTCTATGTGGATATACTTTCTAAATGATATTTATGTTTGTAGGGATCTAATTATATGACCTTTGTATCTATATTGGCCTATAAGAATGTGGGTTACTTGTAATATTGGGTTTAGTCTAGGAATGAACATTTCTTCCACTTATATCAACTTTTTTATAACTCATCGCATAGTTTTCCTTAATCCATGTTGAGTGATGAGAACTAATGGATTTATTTCTCATTTCAACATTTTTCGTAAGTAGCATTAGTATTTGATGAATGAAGAAGTAAGCCTAGATAACATTCCATGCATACAATGCATGTTGTTAACTAGGTTGGTGTTAGAAATAGAAGATATTGTTGGCACTTGGAAGTGTTGTAGAGATGTATTAATGATAGGTTTGTAATTGATGTCAATAGATGTTCTTTGGTTCATGAAAAACTCAAATTTTTTATATCACAAGTTGTTAATCTGATCAGTGCATGTAGTGGTCAATGGATTTGAATACATGAGCTTACTTTTGTGTGAAAGAATGAGTGTAGACATAATGTATATGTTTGTTTTACTTTATGTGATATTCTGGATGAGTTATAGTTTATTTTTTGAAGACTAGTAGCTGACCAATGTGTAGGAAAATATGACAGAGATAGTTGTAGTGTTTTTTCTATATCTTGATAGTGAGCATGAATTAATGTTGGCAAGAATGGAGAATGATGGAAGACGTGTTCATGTGCATATATTTGGATTTGTGAATCATTTGGATTGCTTTGGAAAGGTCACTGATGTGTAATGTGGAATGCATTTTACTAGCAACCAACTGGGTCATTGTAGCATGCAAATTATTATTAAAAAAACTATTAATTTCTTATTGTAGCATGTGAGACGCTTCATGTTATATTTGTATAGATTCTTATGAAGGTGTGTATGCCGTAGCATTTTACTATGTAATTAATTATGCATTTGGGAATCCCTTATGAGATGACCTAATTAATTATTTTATAATGGATACTAAGAAAAATTATTTGGGAGATATGGAATGATAAGTATAGATGTAAGCCTTGATGCTACATTATCAGAGCATAGTAGAGAAATTGTTTGGGTTATTATGAAGAGGTATGAGTGGAATCTATCATTCCTCACTTCAAAGAAACTATTTTGGCAAGTAAGTTGCAAATGAATTACTTTATATTTTTGGATTTATTATCCATTTGTAAAGGTGGTTTAACCTTTCATTATTTGAGCAATATGCTTGGGCAGAATGTCTTTTGTTCTCATCAACCTTTAGCAAAGTTAAAGCCTTCTAATAATGGTTCAAGATATCCTAACAAAGATTTATCCTTTAATATGGACTATTCTACTAAATGCATTGTATTTGACTCCTACTAGGGTCATATATCTCACAAGGAACTTATATATTAGCACACTATTTTGTGGGTGCCATCCCCACTAGGGTTTTTCTTGAGAACAAAAATCATTGTGTTATGGTGTCTTGATTTCTTATTGTTGTGCTTCATTATTTTAATTGTTGTAATCAATTTATCAATTTGGATTTGATTATGTTTTCTTACAGCGTATTTAACCCCCTAGTTGTGGTGTTTGGACCTTACTTTTTAATAGTTGGTATTAGTCTAGGTCCTCTTTGAGAAGGAAGCTTAGCAACTTGAGGAGATCTACAATGTCATCTAGAAGAGTCCTAAATTTGATGAAGATAATTATGATAGCTCAAAGAACATGATGATAAAACATTTGATATGTATGGAATTGATTATTGGATGATTACAAATGACAAGGTTGATATCAAAACAAAAAGTGAACTATCTTTGTGCACATACGAGGAAAACAAGAAATTTTAGTGAAACATTATTGCAAGGGATGTGCTTATCAACGCTCTATCTGAAGATGAGTTTATGTAGGTAAAATAATCTAATTATTCCAATGAAATTTGGGTTGAATTAGAAAATTTGTATGAAGGAGATGAATAAATAAAGAAGGAAAAGTTGCAGAACTAGAAAGCTAGATTGGAGAATGTAGAAAGATGAGACCATCATAGCTTATGCAAAAAGAATGGTAGAGACTATAATAGGGATAAAGAGCACAAGAGGAGTTATATCTAAAGATGGGGCAGTGCAAAAAATCCTCAGATCTTCGACATCATCCTATGAGAACAATGTCAATGTTGTTGAGGAAGTTATTCCTCACATCAAGGGATTCAACAAGGAGATGTTAATTGGTAAGTTACAAGCTTTTGAAACTACTAAATTAAAAGATTATATACCTAAAGTTGAAACTTAATTTAAGGCTAGTGTACATAAGGATGAAATGCTACTAACAAAAAGTGTGAGCACTAGTAGCAAAAACCTTGGAGATTATGCCAAGGATTGGCCAAAACAAAAGAAGAAGAAATAATAATGGATGAACTTGAAGCATTAAGTACAAAAATAAAACAAAGAGGTAAGGGAATATTTAAAGGATAATTACCTTTAGTCTATTATTCATGTAATAAAATTGGTCATTTTGCATCAAAATATCCTACAAGAGAATCTAAGGTCAAGCCTAGACCCTACAAGTCAAAATTTCCTAAGGAATGTCTTTATGTTAGTGATGATGAGATTGAAATTAAAGAAATAAAATTTGAGGATGGTGATAATGAGGATGAGAAAGGAGTTGGTCCAATTAAAGATGAAATTCATGTTAAGGAATGCTCTCACACAGAGAAGAAGAAATTAGACGAAAGTATAGATAGTGGATGTTCACATCACATGACATGTGACAAAGATAGGTTTGTTAAGATGAAAAGGTATGATGGAGGTGTTGTTAGATTTGGTGACAATACACCTTGCTTGATAAAAGGAAAAATTTCTATAACACTTTATGGTAAGACTAACATAGATTATTTCTTATTTGTTGATGGCTTGAAACATAACTTTTTAAGTGTTGGACAACTTGTAGACAAGGGTTATCATTTACAATTCAAAGATGGAAAATGTTCAATTAGAGACAAAGTAGGGAATGAGGTTCCAACTACTGCTAAGACCATATGTTATGTATTTCAATTAAATCCTTCTAAAATAAGTTATTCTGTTACAAAATTTGATGATAGTTGGTTATAGCATAGAAGGTATTGACATATAAACTTTGATCAAATAGTGAAGATTTGTAATTCTAGTGCAATTAGAGATTTACCTAAGATTATGAAGCCCACTTAAATGATGTTTAATTAATGTGTGATGGAAAAGAAATTAAGGAATACATATCAGAGAAAACAATTTACTGCTACAAGAAAGTTGGAATTGGTGTACACAAATTTATGTGGTCCTATAAAGACAAGAACATTCTACAGTAAGAAGTATTTTTTTTCTTTTTGTTGATGAGTACACTAGAATGATGTGGATTTTCTTTTCTAAGAGACAAATCTGAAACATTTATAATTTTAATATCTTTTAAGAAAAAATTGAAAATGAATATGGATTTAAGATCGAGTGTATAAGGTCTGGTAGGGGAGAGTTTACATATGATAAACTCAATTCATATTGTGAGGATCACATAATTTGCAAACATACTTCACCCCTAGAAGACCATAGAAAAATGAAGTAGCAAAAAGAATAAATAAAATAGTTTGCGATGCAACTAGAGAGATGTTACTTGAAGGTAATATTACACATTTACATTGGAGAGAAGCAGTAATTGTTGTAGTTTACACGTTGAACAAGGTTCAAATAAGGCAAGGAACAGGTAAAACATCTCAAGTTTGACTATACACCTAAAGTAAAGTACTTTAAGAACTTTAGTTTGACTATACATCTAAAGTAAAGTACTTTAAAATCTTTAGAAGTAAATTCTATGTCAAAGGAGATGACTAAATAGGGAAGTTTGATCCTAGAAGTGATGAATGCATATTTTTTTGGTTATTCTACTAAGAGTAAGGCCTATGAATGTTATGATTTAAGGCTAACAAAGATTATTGAAATTGAAAATGTAAGATTTGATGAAAGATTTTAGGTGCAAGAGAGAAATTTTGAGTATGATTTAGATGAGGATAATATTTAGGCAAGCAAAAGTCAAAGAGTAGTTTAGAATCATAATGTAGAACAACAATAATTCTTTGAGATTGATAATGGAATTCATGTTTAGATTGAAGAGTTTAGAGAAGAACAAAGAGCACCAAAATATGTTACTTTAAATCATCATGATGAACATATTTTTGGGAATGAAAGTGATGGAGTAATGACAAGAGGTAGAACGAGGAATGAAATATATTTGATTTCATAATTTAATCCTAATAATACTAATGAATCATGGAATAATTCCATGAAGGAAGAACTAGATCAAATTGAAAAGAACAATACATAGAAATTGATTCCTAGACCTAAAGACAAGAATGCTATAAGAAATAAGTGGGTATTTAGAAACAAAATGAATGAGCAAGGAGAAGTGGGAATAAATAAAGCAAGACTGGTATATGAAGGCTATTTGCAACATGAGGGTATTGTTATTGAAGAAATCTTTTCTACTATTGAAAGATTAGAATTAGTTAGACTATTTTTGGTAAATGTGGTTAACAAGAAATTTAAAGTATATCAAATGGATGTTAAATCAACTTTATTGAATGGATAATTGGAGGAGGGAGTATGAATTGAGAAATCATATGATTTTATATTAATAAAGCAAGAATACAAGGCATGTAAACTTAAGAATGGCCTCTATAGATTAAAGAAAGCTCTAAGACCTTGATGTGCAAGGTTAGATAAACACTTGTTCCATTTGAGATTTAAGAAAGAAAGTCTAGATAGTAATTTATATCTAAGTGTTAATTTAGATGGAATTTTGATCATTGAAGTTTTTATGGATGGTATTATTTTTGGAGGACATGATGAAGTAAGTTACAAATGTTTTGATAAAAAAAAGGAGGATTTGAAATGTCCATGATAAGATAAATGAAATATTTTCTTGGATTGCAAATAACTCAAATTGAAGATGACATCTTTATATCTCAAACTAAGTATCTTAAGTAGTTTCGAGTGAAGTTTGGTATAGAAAATTGTAAGCTAGTTGGAACACCTATGGTTACGAGTTGTAAATTAACTACTACTGATGATTCCTCTAGCACTATTGAAACAAGACACAAATAAATGATTGGTTTTTTATAGTACTTGATGCATAATAGACCTAACATAACAAGTACATTTGGTACTGTGGTAAGATATGATGAAGAATTGAAAGAATCACACTTAGGAGCGACAAAAAGATTTTTCAAATATTTGAAAGGAACATTAAAATTTGGTTTTTGGTATGATAGATCAAATGATTTCACATTGTATGCTTATACTTATGTAGATTGGTCAGAAAATGTTAATGATGGGAAAAGTACAAGTCGAGATGCATTTTTCCTTGGAGGAAGATTGGTTTCATGGCTAAGTAAAAGGAAAGATTTTATATCAAAATATACAATAGAAATAGAATATGTGGTAGCATCAAATAATTATAATAAATTGATGTGGATGAAATAGATGCTAAAGGATATTCATATAACTTTTTGTAACATATCATCATGCATTGTGATAATAAAAAGTACAACTAACATGTCAAAGAATCTAATATTACACTCCAAGACTAAACATATTGGTATCAAGTATCATTTTTTCAAAGAGAAATTCACTGAGAAGGAAATCAAATTGGAATATGTGAGTACCAAAGAGCAGGAAGAAGATATATTTACTAAGTCTTTTCATAATGACACCTTTGAATATCTTAGAGGTATTCTTGGGATGATGGACCCTCCTTATAAAAAGTTATTGATGTAAGAATGTGTCAATCTAGTATGTTCAGAGAAAATTTATTCACCTAGATGTGATTCTTGGTACTACTCCATACGGGGAGTTGTCATATGATTATTGGAAACTACAATTAGAACAATTGTTATGTTGTCATTGATGTCAAACCTACTAGAAAGATATTAACTAATAGTATAGAGTGCCATATCTATGGATTGATGAAGAAGATTTGAAAAGAGAGATAACTAGATGGACTAGTGAAGTTGTTGAGTGAAGAGAAGCAAGTATGATAGAATTACAATGGGCACTTGATCAGTTAGTCTTTGACAAGATGATTTATTATTTAATCAGTGTATGAACTATAGAATTATTGAGTTAAGCAAAATAAAATCCTACTCCATAGTGGTTGGTCAATGAAGGAGATGAAACAAAAGATTAAGGAATTTAAGAGTTAGCCAAGCAAACAATATTAGCCAAGTGATAGTTATGACCGAGCAAGATGAAGAAGCAAAATGTAGTAGTGATCGAGCATAGTGAAGATTAAGTTTTCTAGTGTAAGCTGAGTGAGATAGAATAATAGAGACCAAGCTACACGGTGATGATCAGGTACAAGAAAATAGTAATGATTGGGTGTCACCAAAATTATGGTTTGTGAAAGAATCAAGTTTGAGGTTGACATAGTTAAATTTTTAGATTAGTCAAAATGCATTGTGAGCTAGCGTACTAAATGCATGAATTGAATTTGTTATGCGATCAAAGACAAGGATTTGATGAGAAGTTTCTAGAAGTATTAAGAAAGGAGTAGAAGGAAAAAAGGATAAATGGATTTGTTAAATCTAACCTAACATTGAGATCTACAGTGATGTTTAAGTGGCAAAAGATCAAAATTACCTATTTAAGGAGGCATAAGAAATATTTTCTAAGGTTTGCTCATTGTTGATTGAAGATTTTATGGAGAACTCGTGAAGAAAAAAGTAGCATAGGAAAAGTGAGGAGATTGGTGAAGTGTGATTTCTTGAAGGGTTGCCAAGCAGATCAGTGATGGAGATGATAATGAAGTCTAGTCAATGAGTCATGGAGAATTATATTTTTTAAGTGAGTTGTGTTTTATTGATCAAACCTACTATTAGTTTCTAACCATTATGGTAGTCAAAATCCTTTAATCAAGGTTGACCTAACAATCATTTTGTAGATTCTTTAATCAAGGTGACATTCTAATGGAATGACCCAAAGTCATCTAACTAGGCCACTCCTAACACGGTGATTAAATCCTTTAATAGGGTCACACCTGACAATGTGTTTTGTAACATTTAACCAGGTTGGCTCTTAATCGAGCTTACTTTAGAAGAGTGAAAAGTAGTAGCATGTTACTTGATAGCTTTTTTCAAATTGGGTTTCCACATTAAATCCTGGTGTCACATATGTGTGATACATGATATTTACTATTGATTGTTTACTATTGGTCAACATATATTGAACAAAGAGTTAAGTAATGAACAAAATGCTAAGTTTTTGATGATATGTTATATTGACTGAGTAGTTTAATGGGATTATTTGAGTTGTTTGAAGTTAATAAAAGTTAAATTGGTACATCTAGACCTAAGGATAATTGATTCACCCCTCTCCCCACCTCAATTATTCTAAACATTCTAGCAATGATGCAAATCTAGTCCTAGAGCTCTTATATAATGATTTTGTATAATAATGTTTGTTGACTCTTAACATTTGTTTTGGTTTCATATTGGCTAGATCCAATACAAGTCTTTCGATCAAATTTTCATTTCTTTCTTAAGAAAAGAAATCAACTTGATATAAGGAGACTTCTCTAGGGGAAGATATTGTTGATAAATTTGATATTTGACATTTTGAATCCTTTTTTATTTATGTCGGGGGGGGATTTGTGAAAAACCTTTCGTTAGGGAAGGTATATGTTTGATAAGTTTGAAGATTGTATCTATTAAGGGCATTTTGGAAATTATATTTTGCAGATTACTTTTGGATTGATGGTTTTTAACCATATATTGCCATCAATGACAAAGGGGGAGCTTGTTGGAAATAGAAGATATTGTTGGCACTTAGAACTATTGCAAAGATTTGGTATTGATGATAAGTGTTTTTTTATTAATGTCAACATATTTTCTTTGGTTCATGATAGACTTAGGTTATGTATATCATAGGTTGTTAATCATTTCACTATAAGAAGTGGTTAATAGATTCAGATAAATGAGCTTACATTTGTGTGAAAGAATGAATGCAGATATTATGTCTATTTTAATTGTACTTTATGTGATATTTTGTACGAGTTAAAGCTTTTTTTGTGAAGATTGGTAGCATACTAGTGTCTACGAAAGTGTGATACATATAGTTGTAGTATTTTGTCTATATCTTGATGGTGATTAGAAATTCATAGAATACTTATTCATGCACATACATTCAAGTTTGTGATTCATTTGGCTTACTCTAGAAAGGTAAATGTCATGTAACGTGTAATGTAATTTACTAGCATCTTACTAGGTCATTGTAACATGTCAATTATTACTGGAAAATGTTATTTTCTAATTATAGCATTTGGTACAACTGCCAAAATTTCTCTTAGACCAACGTCTTAGTGACAGTTCTAGAATAAGAGTATGCCATTAATGCAGATCTATGAATGTCTATATAAGATCTATATAAAAATGCAAGATAAGAATATGAAAATGTTAAAATAAGTGTATGCATGAGACTAAACAATGCTAAGTAATGCTAAATAAATACTAAAATGATGCTAGAATGACACTAAAATGACATTAAATCTCTACAAAAATGATGTCAAATGGATGATCAAAATGATAGCTCTAATATGCCTATAGTATAGATGCATAAAACTTGGGTCCTTTTGCTCTTGATTTTCCCTTCTATTTATAGGATTTTAGAAGGGGGTTGGGGTAAAGATTTGGATTTTACCTTTCACTGGGGCTAAGAGTGAAATTGAAAATATCTCACAAAACCCCAAGAGGAACAATCCAACAAACTTGGTTTGTGAGGATAAATAGGGATTTTCAATTGTTTTAAATTCCAAAAAGAGTGGATTTCACTTTTGAGTGGATAAGTCATTTTTTGTTGATTTATTAAATGTTGCATTTATTTTTAACTTTTTTCTCTACCTTTTTCCTTTTTATTTTATTTTATGACTTTATGAATTAATTTTCCTCTTTTTAAAGTGATTTTGGTCTTTTTGAATATGATAGGTGATTAAATAACCACCCAAATGACTTGATGTTGTAATTAATTTGAAAGTCTATTATTTTCCTCATTTATCTAATTTTGTCTTTAATTTTCATTGTTTCATCAAAATTCACATTGTTTTAGGTCTTTGCCAATTTAAAGGTGTCTACAAATTGTACATTGGGGAAGTTGTAATAGGCCAACCTACTTAATTATTTTTAATAGGTATAAAGGAAAATTATTTGGGAGGTATGGATGTATGGTTTGATAAGTGTAGATACGAGCCTTGGATGGATTACAAAGAAAAGAAATACATTTGCTTGGATGTTTGTGAAGAGGTATGAGTGGGGTATACCATTCCTAGTGAAAAGGAAGAATTATTTTAGCAAGTGAATTGAAAATTATTCAGTTTATATTGTTGGATTTGTTATCCATTTGTAAAGGTGGATTAACATTTCATCCTTTGAGAATTGCACTCAAGAAGAGTTCCTTTTGTTCTCATCAACCTTTAACAGGGTTAGAACATTCTAACAAGGGTTCAACATCTCCTAACAAGGATTTGTCCTCTAACAATGATTATTGTACTAAATGTATTATATTTGACTCCTAATAGGGTCACATCCTTTCACAAGGAACTATTAGCGCACTATTTCATGAGTGTCATTCTTCCCACTAGGGTTTTTCCCCTTGATCAAGGGTTTTCTTTGAGAATTAAAATTAGTTATTTGGTGTATGGTTTCTTATTGTTGTGCTTCATTGTTTAAATTGTAGGTGATCAATTTTATAAGTTTGGAATTAATTATATTTTTGTCACAACTATTTCACCCACCCTAATTGTGGTGTGTATAATTTACTTCTTAACAATTTGTGCATATATTCTTTGTCAAAATATTTTTGATGTTATCATAAAGTTAGCATTGTTACCAAATAGTGGTGCATGTTATGCCTATTGTTGTTTGTGGATATGTTGGTCTTGGCATGTTTTTCTCCCTGGGATTACAATGTGTTTTTTATGCATTTATATTGAATTTATGGGTGAGCATAGTAGCCTTGGATAATTATTATTATTTTGTAACCTTTGGGTTTTGACTTTGCTCTACTTTTTAAATCTGATAATGTAGAACTATTTCCACTTTGATATGCATACTAACCTTGACTTATTTATCCATCTTTGCATTCTTTTGAAATATTTTAATTGTGGATCAAATTAAAAAAATTATAGGTACAAGAGTCCATAGTGTGTAGATTGAAAATGTTGTGATAAATTATTAATAATCATAAGAGGAAAGCACTAAAGAAAATGTACGTGACATCAATGTAATGTTAAAAGAAGTAAATTTTGCATATATATACATGGAAACAAATATACACTTATTAAGTAAAAAATAGGAAATAAGGGTCATGAAACCCTAGGCATAACATATTTTGAAGGGAAAACCCCAACTAAAGATATTCAAGACTATCCACTAAAAGAAATAGATCATAATAGGGAAAAGATGAGAAAGGACAATAAACCAAAACAATTTCCTCATGAAGAAGAAATGTTCCATGGGAAAGAAACACTTGACCATGAAAAGATAGAAAGTGGCCAAAAATTGAAAGAAGGGAAAGAGGTAAATGCAATCCAACCCAACCAAAAATAATTAATAATTACCTTTGGTCTTGCCCTCATGGGAATGAAGGGTCATATCAAATAAGAGGTGAGGATTTTTAGATTTATTACTTTTGACTATGATCCAACCCTCTTCCACCTCAGAAACAACATTCTTCCAAAAAATTGGATTTGATATTGAAGATCCCCCACCCTGGGAGGGAAGACTAGCAGGAGGACTTAAGGAAGGCCATTAGAGACTTATAGAGAAAGAATAGTAGAAACTCGAGAAATAAAAGTGTCTAAGATAGGTCTAATAGAAATATGAGAAGCATGACCAACAATATCCAAAGGGGAACATCCATTGACCAACACCCAATCAATAGAAGTACCAAGATTCCCATAAGATACATCACTCTCATGAGAACCAACAGTAATAAAACCAACATTACTACCACCATCTAAAACCTTATATAAAGGTAGAACAAACAACAACACCGAGAACTGTTCCAACAACGTTAGGAAGGTTGGCCTCAACACATAAAGAATCTTGTGCAACCACTTGGGAGAAGATTTTTTCCTAACAATATAATGATCAGAAGAAACTTCCTTATACCAAGAAGCATATCTTTTATTTTTATCTAGTCCAAAATTAATAGAGACATGCTCAATTTTAAAGTATCTTTGACATCTAAAGCCTATACATTCATAGTCAAGCAGTTAAATCTAGGAGCATGAGGAGGTTTCAAGCTTGATCTCAATAAGGATCCCATTAGAAACATCTAGATCAGCCAAAATAAGGGCATATGTGGAATAATAAATATTTTAAGAGTCCCCATCCAATGTCAAAAATCCCACAAAGCCTCACCCACTTCCTCTAGCAAGGAATCAATCCATAGATGAAGAGGGAGGTTGGAAAGTTTAACCCAAATATGTATCTTGTTGAACAACTTAGAAGAGAGGTTAACATTTGGGTGTCAAGGTTTAACCATAAAAAGAACATTATCTTCCCAATTGAATAAACGATCACATAAGACCTTAGGTCTATCCTTAGTGTGATTGATTTTAGTGATAAAATAACCTAATGCAAGGGCAAAATTGAAAGCTAGGGCCAGAGGCACACTTAACTATCGAATCACCTTGCTAAGTAAACACAATGTAAGAAAACAATACCAAAAACACACCAAGGAGAGAAGGAACAACAAATACTTTTTTAATTCATCAAATTATCAACATACATGCCTAGTTCTGAGGCCTTCTGGGTTACAACCAATGAGATTTACAAAATTCCAAATTTAGAATTTTTACAAATCCTTCATTCTAACTCTTCTAGCTCCCTTAACTTCACACCCTCCTTTAGAATCCTAGCCTAAACCTAAACACCCATATTTATACTTTCTAAAGTGGCTTAAAAAAGATAATAGATCATTACATTATAGAAAGTCAACCTCAAAATGGTCCACAAACATCCCAAGACAAGATCCTTACATTAAATTCACAACCTAAATCAAATACATAAGTTAGCTCAAACTAAGAACCAATTATAGACAAACTTGGTCAAAGAAGGAACCGAGTATCATCAACTCAATCAAACTCTCTCGGCACATGAAGGAATGATCAACCAACACTAAATAACTTAACACATACAAAATTACTCGAACAACACTAGATAGCTCAACACATATAGGAATGCTCAACCAACATTGGACAACATTTACAGCTTGGCAACCACTAGAACTCAACACTAATTGCAACTTGACAATAATAGAAAGAATGAACAAACATGAACATGATAGCAAGGGAACCTAGGATGATCTTACATGAGACAATCGAGGTTGAAAGAAATTATTCTCTTGAATCATTGAGATGTCACAACTTGAGCTAAATCCAACTCAGAATGAGAAATCCACATAGCATCTGCAACTAGTCTATTCTTCCACTTCACTAAATGTACATATAATATTTTCCTCTTGTGATTTTACCAATTCTCTAATCCAATATTTGTTCAAGCTCTTTAGTCTACTTCTTAGGATAATCATTTGGTATAACAACTTCATCATCTCACTCAGGATACTTATGCAAATCAACAACATTGAATATAGGAGATATATCCATGTTATCAAGTAACTCAACTTCATAAGAATTATTGTTGTCACAAAATTCTACACCTTTTCTTGAGGTATGACCTTCAAGTGACTCTGTACTATGACATTGAAATGAGCTTGAAGTGTGAGTTTTGTGTTTTGAGGTCAAATCTCTAGAGAAGGCCAACTTCCTTATTATTAGGGTGCACCTAAACTACTACTTAAGAGGAAAAGGAGAAGGAGAACATAAATTTAAATGTTGAAAGGGAAAGGGGGGTGATGCACCGAGATAGAACATGGTTATAATCTCTACCCATGAATGAACACCACATGAATGAAATACCCAAATACAAATATCTTGACTCTATTTTACTCTCTGAGAACTCACATGTAGATTTGGAGTTAATTAAATGATGAGAGAAAATACATCTTTACAGTACAACAATCATCAATAGATTAAGCACAACATATAACTCTAAGAAGCAGCAAAGAAACATTCAAACCAAGGCAAGATACATGCACAAATCATGAATGGCAAGAAGAGGCAAAAACATGAATTTTATTAATGGAAGAAAAAAGGAATACAATTGTAGAGCATAAGGCTACTACAAAATACAACTAGAGAAGAACCCAAAATATATATTTACAAATTCCTTTTAAAGAGTTTAGGCATAACTCAGGTTTGACCATGAGTTCAAACCCCAACTAGGTGGAGTTGAGTTGGAGAGGAGGGCAATAACTGAGAATTAGAAAGAATCTGACCATGGAGTGCAATATGTTACTGGAAGTGACAGGGAAGAACAAAAGAAATGCATCCAGCCATAAAAGAGATCAAATCACTAAAGATTTGATCATTACATTTATTGAAGAGGCATGGAGGGCATTGGTAATCAAAACATAGTCCAGGAAGATGCAGAGGATGTTGGCACAAGCAAAAATGGAAAAATATCAAAATTCATTTTATTGGTATTTTCTATGTTCTAGTATTTCACATTTTTGGAGGTCTCTGGGGCATTTCTAGGCTTTGGCAGGGCCAAGAAGTCGTAGTGCTATGCTTAAGACTTCGGACAATAAATGTAGATCTCTAGAATATCTTTCCACAAATCACAGGAATAAGTATGGTATTAGAATCATGTGGTCACCAAATAGAAAATTGGGCCCACTTGTATGGACATGATAATGAATTTTTTGATGTTTATACTCAACTAGTGGAAGGTAAGCATGTGAATGATTTTTACTTGCAAGATGGAATGTTCTGTCACTTTAATATGGGAAGCTCACTATAGTAAGGTTGTTGGTCATTTTGGAATATGTAAGACTACTACTATACTACAAAGATATTTTTACTAGCCAAAAATGAAAAATGATGTTATGAAATACATTCAAGCATGTACAGTATGTGCCATTGTAAAGCCTACAAATCGTAAGATGGGTTTATATTTACCACTTCCTACTCTAGATAAACCTTGGCACTCAATTTCAATGGATTTTATGTTTGTGTTTCCTAAAACAAAACATGAGCATGATTGTGTATATGTTGTACTTGACAATTTTTCAAAAATGGCAATCTTGGTGACTTATAGAAAGGCAATCTCTTTTGAAGAAACTACAAAACTCTTTTTTGAGCATGTTTGGTTCATTTTGGGCCACCAAAAAGCATTATTTTAGATCAGGATAGTCGCTTTCTCAATAAATTTTGGTCTTCATTATGGGCAATGATGGACACAAAACTAACAAAGTCTATTGCTTTCCACCCTCAAACAGATGGTCAAAAAGAGGTTGTTAATCGAATGATTATTCAAATCCTGTGTCTGTATCACTCCAAATATCCTGGTACATGGGATGAGAGCCTTCCCTATGTACAACATAGCTACAACAAGGCAATTCATAGTTCAACTGGTCATAGCCCATTTGAAGTTTGTCTTGGAGATCAGCCCTTAGAACCAATAAATGTTTCTATTTCAGTTATGCAACCTAACCTCATAACATGCTTGGATAAGGAGAAGTACAAATAAATGAAGTTCATTTATAGAATTCATCATTTGTAGCAGCAAGTTCATGAAATTTTGGAGCAAACCACTAAGAAGTATATACAGAGGCATGATGAGCATCAAACTCCTCACAATTTTTAGGTTGGGGATAAGGTATTGTTGAATTTCTAAAAGGAACACCTACAAGGCCCTTATAGGAAGCTTCATCCTCTTTGCTATGATCCTTATAGGATTATAAAGAAAGTTGGTGAAAATGCAATTGAACTCAACTTGCCTCTATTTTTGGGTATTCACCTAGTCTTCAATACAGAGCTAAATCTAGAAGCTATCAATCCACTTCAAAGTGATCACATTGTGGAAGTTGTCATGAAGAACTTGAGGAACCAAAAAATCTATTTGCACCGTGTGGTTAAAGTAGGACAATTTGTTCAACAGGGAAAATGGCTTACACGAGAACCACATATGATGTAACGTGTGGATGAAATGGGGCCCATTTCTTCTCAAGGAGGAAGGAATGATCAAAACATAGTCTAGGAAGATGTAGAGGATGTTGGCACAAGAAAAAATGGGAAAACATTTTTTGGTATTTTCTATGTTCTAGTATTTTGCATTTTTGGAGGTCTCTGGGACATTTTTGGGCTTCGACAGGGCCAAGATGTAATAGCGCCACACTTAAGACTTCTGAAAATAAATTTAGATCTCTAGAATATCTTTCCAGAAATTGTAGGAATAAGTATGGTATTAGAATTATGTGGTCACCAAACAGATAATTGGGCCCACTTGCATGGACACGATAATGAATTTTCTGATGTTTATACTCAACTAGTGGAAAGTAAGCATGTGAATGATTTTTACTTGCAAGATGGAATGTTCTATCACTTTGACCAAATATGTGTTCCTAAGGATGAACGTAATAAGTTAATATGGGAAGCTCACTACAATAAGGTTGCTGGTCATTTTGGAAAAGGTAAGACTACTTCTATACTACAAAGATATTTTTACTGGCCAAAAATGAAAAATGATGTGATGAAATATATTATGTAGTCCCTGCCCCTAGTCTACATTTTCGAGCTACATTTATGATATCATTGCCAAACTCTTTTAGGCCAATTTATGTTTGATGATTAGTATTATTATTTTAGAGATTATCAGATGATGTTTACACTCAATTTATTATATGATGAGATTACTTGGTACTCTATATTTCATGCATGTATGATGATTATTCAATGGTTTCAGTTATCGATGATGATTAGTTAGATGGTTTATTATTCCATGTGCTTCTTATGGATACTTACCCCATACTGCATGTGTATGGTGTGTGTGCTGTTTTATTTATGTATGGTGTTTCTGATATGGTTAAGGAAGGGAGTCGTAGTCACCTGCTAGTCGGGATCTACACGATGCACCACTTCCTGCCATTGTCTGTTTAGCTTAGAATATTGTGTTTTTACATGCGTGGATTTTATGCAGGTTGCAGGTACCGAGTATCGACTTTCCTGAATTGTCAGGATGAGCGTACCCTATCGCACTGTCTCAATGGTAAGAGAGGGGAGATAAACTCTTAAGTCCAAATCCTAAACCCTTTAGCCAATTGTCCTAATTGATAATTAGGACAAGTATCTGAGTTAAGTACCCTCCGAATGCATCAAATGATGTAATTTCGTGATTATAACCCTTTTGTTGTTTTGGTAGGTATTTTTCTATGATGGGTTTTCGTATGTTGCTTTATGAGTTCTTGTTGTTTTTTCTATTAATTAAGTCTAATTAAAAAGATTAATTAATGATTTAATTAAATAGAGAATTATTATGATATCTTTATATTTAATTAATTAATTAATTAAATAAAAGAATTAAAGTTGGAGATTAAAGTTCAAGATATATTTAGAACAAGATAATATTTATTTAATTTAATAATAATATATTTGGAGTTCATTTTTAAATAAATGCTAGATATTATTGTTATTTAAATTAATTAAATATGTTATCAATTAAGTTCTAAAATAAATTAAAAGTTGAAAGATATTAATTTATTAAGAATTCTAGATCGCATGATCTAAACATGAGTTAAATTTAAGAATTAAATTAAAAGATTAAATTATAAAAAATTAATAATGTTATTTTAATTTCTTAAAAGTGCACATAAGATTTAAAGTAATAAATTAATTAAGAATTGAAGTCAAGTGAAATTTTAAATAAAGTTATTTAATAATTCAACTTAATGTGCATGAAAGTTGAATGCAAAAGAATAAGAAAAGATAATAAAAGTTAATTTGGAGTTAACTGAGTTGTGCAAAGAGTCTTCTCGGGTAAACGCACAATTAGTGCCCCGATTTGAGGAGAAATTGCTTATCACAACTTTGGGGGTTCATTTTTGGAGAGAGACGAATTTGGACAGGAATTTTTGGGGAGACAATTTTTGGAAGCAAATTTCAGAAGGCTGATACCAAGAAAGTTTTCTAGGGGAAGGTTATTGAGAGGAGCGAATTCGCATACAGTTCCTGGAGATTGCATAATAGCATCAGGATCAGGTAGGGTCTTGTGTTTTGACTATCCATTAAATATGCAATTATCCCTTCCTGTCTTCTTCGTGTCTGGGGTTTGTAGATCTAAATTCTCTGTGATGAAAGTTTTAACTGTTCAATATTGTGAATTTATTAATTTTCTCTTCAATAATTTCTGTATCCATGGAGACTGGATGAATTATTAGGACCCTTATTTTCTTGATTTAGAAATTAAGATTTGATTAGGTAAGGGTTTTGGGTGTAAAATTGAAAGTTTTAAAATTTAAAAATATATATATATATATATATATATATATATATATATATTCCCTTTGGAGGAAATTGTTTTAATATAATTAAACTAAAACTAATTAAAATAAAACTTAATTTGTTTTTTTAAAAATAATGTTAAAATATATATATATATAATATTTTGAAGTGGGGTGGGGCCACCACTTCCCACGCCCCACAGCCACGCTGCCGCGGCAGGTGGTACTGCTACCTGCGACAGCAGTAACATCTGCGGCCGCAGGGAATGGCAGGCCGGCGGGCCTTTAAACACGCTGTTTAAAATAAATTTTGACTTACGTTTTGTAAATTGATTTTTTTTAAAAAAAAATGTTTTAATTAATATTATTATATTTTAATTTAAAATTTATTAAATTTTAAATTATATTGGAATTTTTATTATTATTTATTAATAATTTTATAAATAAATAAATTATTAATAAATATAATATGATTTTTTTTTGTATCACTAATTAATTTTATTTAAAGTTTGATTTAAATAAAGATTAATTAAAATCGAAAACTTGTTTAAGCAAGTTTAATATTAGAATACTGTTTTCAATAAAAGTATAGATTATTATAATCAAAGATCAAAAAGTATTCTTATTAATTTAAATATTACCCTCAGATTGTTTTAGGACTTTGACTTAAGAACAATTAGGGGTAATTAGGTGTTTCATTTGGATATAGGAACGGGATGATTGGTAAAGGTGAACTATGGGTTCTATCTGTTTAAAACATACGTTCAACTGGAAATGGAAACCTCACATTAACTCAATAGTATATTATCAACCAAGTTGAACTATAAAACTTTTTACTTGAAAATAAACACTGAAAACTAAAACCTTATTGTTTAACTCAACTGTATGTTTTCAAATCAAAACCAATTGTGTGACTATGATGTTTTCTATATATTGTCCATGCTTTGAGTGTTATGGGGTTGGTTTAGCGTTGACCAGTTTAGGTTGTTTCCAGAGGCTCGGGGTGGTGAATGTGATGTCATGATGATTTGGTCTCGATCCTTCTTAACCTGACCATGGTAATGTGATGAAGTGCTCTATGACATGATTGTGTTACTGTTTGTTGTTGCTTTCCAGTTTCCTTGTGTGAAGCTGAGGTGTATGTATTTGAGAATACCTAACTTAACCATTTTTGAGTCTCGATCAGTTATACTTGTATTACTTTCTAGTTGCTCCTTGGAGAACCATTGGATTTTGTGACTTATCATTGATGCCTTCAGTTGCTGATAGAGAACTATCGTGATCATGTGATTACTTTTTGATGTTATCTGTTGCTCATGAAGAACTGATATAATTTTGTGGATTATCTTTTTATGATGTTTTTCAGTTGCTCGTATAGGACTGAGATGGTTTTATTATGATTCTTTGATTTACGAGTTCATGAGCTAGGGTAGGTTATCTATGTGTAGAGTCGGGAAGTGGCTTGCAATGGGGGTCGGAGCCCTAAGAGGCTGCCTTGAGAAACCCATTGTAAGTCATTTTTAATAAGTGAAAACATTTACACTAAATGAGAGAAAATGAACCTAACAAGATAATTGTATGTTCTCTCCCATGCCATGAGTGCTAGTATAGACTAGGATGGGGTAGAGAGAACGCTTGGTTACAACCTTGCATTCCATAGTATGCCTCGTTAGTACGAGAGGATACTAGTGGCCGTAGGATCAGTAGGGACTCGGGATTCCTAAGGGATTGCTCGGGTAACTTCTACGTGACTTTTGCGATGACACTTTCCCGCTTGCATATTAGGTTTCCTACGTGTCTTGTGGTACCTCTGGGAGTTAGATGTCGATCTTTTTAGGAACCCTTGAGTTAGCATACTTATAGGATTTCCTGGACTTAGAGAGTATTTATGATTATAGGTTTTGTTATCCTATTTGGGACTTGAGACTATCTCCTCAGCGCGGTGGGAGTGGACCATTTAGGTTCCACGCAATCGGGTGGTAGTGCTTTTACTCTTACCATTGAGATCCGTTCCGTGGTTACCGTGGCTGGAGTTTTCGTGATTGGCATTTACCTTCACTTTGTTCTAGGATTATTATGATGGATGGTTAGATTTTATGATAGATGTTTTATCATTATGGATGTATCATGTATGGTGAATAGTTTCATATATTTTCACTGTACTTTGTATCATGGATTTGAGGATGTTGTATCTTTATCTTTACATATGTATATTCTTTTAAGCCTTTCATACCCTGTGACATGTACAGTGGATGATTGAGCATTCCGAATTAATTTGCCAAGAGGTATTCGGAACAAATGTATATTATGGACATTGGAGTTTCTGATTATTCTTTCATATGTATGTGATAGTTGTTAGACTTAGATTTAATTAAATTTAAACGTGACTCAACGTCTTGGGATCTTTAAGAAATGTAACTTGCAATGTATGTTTGTCGATGATTACATGTTATTACTTCCGCTAATATGTGTTTGATGTGTATGTTATACTTTCTTGCTTTTAAAAAAAAAAAAAATGTTTAGCAAACTTAGTGAAACTTTAGGTTAATTCTTTTGGATCCCTTGGCGGGGCGTTACATATTCAAGCATGTATATCATGTGCCATTGCAAAGCCTACAAATTGTAAGTTGGGCTTATATTTACTACTTCCTATTCCAGATAAACCTTGGCACTCAATTTCAATGGATTTTATGTTTGGGTTTCCTACAAAAAATATGAGCATAATTGTGTATATGTTGTACTTGACAGATTTTCAAAACTAGCAATCTTGGTGGCTTGTAGAAAGGTAATCACTGCTGAAGAAACTGCAGAACTCTTTTTGAGCATGTTTGGGTTCATTTTGGGCCACCAAAAAACATTATTTTAGATAGGGATAGTTGCTTTCTCAGTAAATTTTGGTCTTCATTATGGGCAATGATGGACACAAAACTAATAAAGTCTATTGCTTTCCACCCTCAGAAAGATGGTAAAATAGAGGTTGTTAATTGAATGATTATTCAAATCCTGCATATGTATCACTCCAAAAATCCTCATACATGGGATGAGAGCCTTCCCTATGTACAACATAACTACAACAGGGAAATTCATAGTTCAATTGGCCATAGCCCATTTGAAGTTTGTCTTGGATATTAACCCTTAGCACCAATAAATGTTTCTATTCCGATTATGCAACTTGACTTGGTATCATGCTTGGATAAGGAGAAGGATAAATAAATGAAGTTCATTGATAGAATTCATCATTTGTAGCAACAAGTTCATGAAATTTTGGAGCAAACCACTAAGAAGTATATACAAAGGCATGATGAGCATCGAACTCCTCATAATTTTTAGGTTGGAGATAAGGTATGGTTGAATTTCTAGAAGGAACACCTACAAGGCGCTCATAGGAAGCTTCATCCACTTTGCTATGGTCCTTATAGGATTATAAAGAAAGTTGGTGAAAATGCATGTGAACTCAACTTACCTCTATTTTTGGGTATTCACACAGTCTTCAATGTAAAACTATTGAAGCCATATTTCCCTCGTTTACTAGATATTGTAGGTGTTGTTGAAGAAATCAATCATACAAAGCTAAATCTACAAGTTATCAATCCACTTCAAAGTGATTAAATTGTGGAATTTTTCATGAAGAATTTGAGGAACCAAAAAATCTATTTGTATCGTGTGGTAAAAGTAGGAAAATTTATTCAACAGGGAAAATGGCTTACATGTGAACAAATCCAGCTTCATTTTCCACATTTGATGCAATGTGTGGATGAAATGAGGCCCATTTCCTCTCAAGGAGGAAGGAATGATCAAAACATAGTCTAGGAAGATGCAGAGGATGTTGGCACAAGCAAAAATGGGAAAATATCGAAATCCATTTTTTTGGAATTTTCTATGTTCTAGTATTTCGTATTTTCAAAGGTCTCTAGGGCATTTCTGGGCTTCGGTAGGGCCAAGTCATAGCACTATGCTTAAGACTATGGACAATAAATGTAGATCTCTAGAATATCTTTCTAAAAATTTTGATGGTTCATGATTTTGAGCTACTAGTAGAAAGTTATGACTTCTACAAGTATACATAAATTTTAATATAGTTTTTTTAATAGTTTTTTATAGTATTTTATAGTTGTTAGAGTTTATTTTGTAATTAATTAGTTTGTGGACTTTTTGTTTTCATTTCCAAGGGATAATGGTGACCCTTTGGACCCATGAAACTTGTATAAACTCTATTTTTTTGAAATGAATGGATCATTTTTTGGCTTGCAGAACATCTAGTATTGCATTTATAACTATTTTCAATTTTAGTCACAATGCCATAGATTCTACACTAGGTATTGTAACCTGAATTCATAATTCAGATCAATTGGCATCAAGCAAAAAATGCCCAAGAAGTCACTTAACATTGAAGAACATGCCCTAATGGCACGAAATGGCCATGAGAAGCCAAATCACGTTGCTAGCAAAAATTGCGGGGAGGGATAACATGACATGTTATTTTTCCACAATATGCAAGATTGACAATAGGGGATAATCTAATTTCCTCAAAAAAAAAATTTGGTCATTAATGAAGATCTTCCATTAAAATGGACAACCCAAATGTCATGGGAATCTCCCTAATGAGAGATTAAGTCACCATCATCGATGTAGATCTTCCCCTCAAGCTGAACAACTCAGATGTAGGAAACCCTCCAAGATGCATCAGATCCAATGATTGTCATGCAATTTCAAGCTTCGAAGCCTCATAGAGACTTTGTAGTATAAAACTGTAATATCCCCTTTTTAGCATTCATAGCATGATGTTGTCATTAGCCTATTTCCCCACAGTCCCGTAGGCTAACCTAGACATTAAAGGGACTTAGAGGCCATTTGGCCTAGATAGTTTCAGTTGCAGGTCTTTCTGAGGGGTTTTGAGGCAACTTTGGGCATACTTACTATTTATAGTAAGTCATCTTAGACATGGTCGAACATCCAGTGGCAGCGGTATGTTGATGGTAATTGTTTAAAATCGACAAGAAGACTTGTTTATCATTGATAAGATTTGTTATGCATTAATAAAGCTATTTTATAAAGTTAAATTTAAATATTTAACTTTATTAATGCATAGACTATAGTTTGTGGGAAATATTTAAATTAAAAGAGTCCCCTTTATTTTATAACACATTGGAGACATAAGTTACATAAAGGGAGTTATGTTTTATCCCACATTGAGAAAATGAAGGATTGAGCTCTTGTGAAAACACTATAAAAGAAATGGAAGAGCTTCTTTTTAGTATGCTTGGATGAAGATTAATGTTATGTTGCTAGATATTTGTTTATCAGGCTTGGAGGATAGAATCCCTATTTGCTAGCATTCTCTTCATTGTTGAAAGACACAGTCAGGAGGATTAACGGTGTTTCCAAACATATTGGGTTTCATATAGTGTTTTGCTACAGTACAGATGAATAGTGTTTTGCTACAGTGCGGATAAATAGTGAATTTTCTACAGTGTGTGAACAGTATTTGGAACAAGTTTATTGTTTATTCTTGCTGATTTGAGGGTTTGGAAGGTTGCCAACTACATCTACAAATATACTACAGCAACTAATTCCAGGTTTCTCCTGTCAAATTTTAATACTTTTGCATTGTAGTTGTTGAATACGAGACTAATATTTGTTATAGCATGTTAAAAAATTGTATGAGCACATTTACATGGCAAAAATCAATATTTAATTAGCAAATAAGAAGTTTCAAATTTTCCTATATATTGTAGCATGTGTGCCAAGTGTTTGACAAAAATGCTATGTTGAGTTATTAAGAAAATTAATTGATATCATAAAGTAGCTTGCAAGTTTCTTTATTTGGGAAAAATAGGGGAGGATATTACAGTGGTATCAGAGCTATAAGTCCTGCCATCCTATGAGGGTCTTATAGGGAATTTGGAATAGTCGGATAGAGGGGAAAGTGTTTGACGAAATGCCAAAACACTAAAATCAAAACATTTATGTTTGAGCATGCGACAAGGGCCTTATAATTTCTGCAGTACCAGAGCAAGACAAAATAGGATTTCAAACCTGCAGAGAAAAGAATCTAGTTCATCTGTGCAGATGGACATAGAATCCAATCATACAGACACAAAGGAGGTATTCTTTGATCAAGACAGCAATATGGGTGACCAAGATGACAAGAATACAGGATTAGGCAGAGGCAAGAATGTCGGTCTAGATTAGGGAGAGGAAAGATTTTTATAGTTATTAGACACCTTGGCACAAGGATAGCGATTCGCAGAGCAGAGAACGCAAGAATAGAGTTAGAGATTGTAGCTTATGATGCAGATGATGGCTCGTCAAATGGGGTTGAATGCTAATGTGGGTGGAGGAAATAATCAGAATGGTAATAATCAGGATGGGACACATAATGGAGGCAAACAAGTTGGGAACAATTTCGATCATGCTCCCCAGCAAACTAGGACAGTGAGTTCGAGGCTCATGATTCCCACATTTCCTCCTAGAGCTCCAGAGCAGCTCGTACCAAAGCCCCTAATCGCTGATATACAAGACCAGTTGAGGAGATATTGGGAAGTTGGAGGTCCAAATTTTACTGCTGTAATTACCTTTAGGGAGTATATGGATGTGCTGATGAAACATATGCCACGTGGACATGACAGGAACCAGAGCTATGAGCTACAGAAGAAAGTAGGGAAACTTCAGTTACCATATTATGATGGTTCGGGGAAGTCTACAACAAGAGCTTGGGTTCAAAATCTTGACATGAAGCAAAAGATCTTGAGAGCATTTCATAATTCACCATTAGCAGGACATCCAGGATTTTTTAAGACATATCGACAGGTGAGAGAGCACTTCACTTGGAATGGGCTTAAATTAGAAGTGCTACAGTTCATTAGGGAGTGCCCAGTGTGCCAGCAAAACAAATAGGAACATTCCTTTCCAGGCAGTTTACTATAGCCCCTACCTATACCAGAGAAGAAGTGGGATAGCATTTCCATGGATTTTATCACAGGCCTTCCAAAGGCACATGGTTGGGATTGTATTTTTGTTGTGGTAGATAGATTGATGAAATTTGCTCATTTCTTTGCGATTTTGTCCACATATTCAGCAGTACAAATAGCAGAGCTATTCTTTCAAGAGGTATTTAGATTACATGGGATGCCACAGAGCATAGTCAGCGACAGGGATAATAGGTTTATGAGCCACTTTTAGCAGGAGTTGTTTAGGCTGTGTGGAACAGAGCTAACTTCGAGTACCAGTTACCACCCCCAAACTGATGGGCAGATAGAGATAGTGAATAAATGGGTTGACGGGTACCTTCGAAACTATGTTGCAGGAGAGCAGAAGGCTTGGGTGAAGTGGCTACACCTAATGAAGTACTGCTATAATACCTCTTTCCATATGTCTATTCAAATGTCCCCTTTCATGGCACTGTACATGTATGATGCTCCTAATTTTTTGGATTTGTTATTTGGGGACAGTAGGGTGCCTAAGGCCAAGAATATTTTGCAGGAGTGTCAAGACATTATGCGATCCTTGAAGGAAAATTTGCAAAAGGCACAAAATTAGCAAAAGCAATATGTTGATCAGCACAGGGTTGAGAGGTCTTTCGAGGTAGGAGACATGGTGTACCTCATGTTACAGTCATATAGATAGTCCTCTCTCAAGAAGAGTGGAGCAGAGAAATTGAAACCATGCTACTATGGACCATTCAAAGTAATCAGGAGAGTGGGCGAAGTAGCTTATGAGTTGGAGTTGCCTATAGATAGTAAAGTGCATAATGTATTCCATGTGGCATGCCTTAAGAAGGCATTGGGCCACAATGTGGTGCCTTCAGTAGTATTTCCACCTCTTGATGATGAGAGAAAGCTTATCCTGGTTCTCGAGGCTATACTTGACTCTAGGGAGAGGGTGCTTCGTAGGTGGATCATCAAGAAGTACTTGGTCAAGTGGAGGAATCTACCAGTGGAGGATGCTACTTGGGAAAATGAGCAAATATTATAGCATCCAGAGGGAAGACTGTAATATCCCCTTTTTAGCATTCATAGCATGATGTTGTCATTAGCCTATTTCCCCATAGTCTTGTAGGCTAACCTAAACATTAAAGGGACTTAGAGGCCATTTGGCGTAGATAGTTTCAGTTGCAGGTCTTTTTGAGGGGTTTTGAGGCAACTTTGGGCATACTTACTATTTATAGTAAGTCATCTTGGACATGGTCGGACATCCAGTGGCAGTGGTATGTCGATGGTAATTGTTTAAAATTGACAAGAAGACTTGTTTATCATTGATAAGATTTGTTATGCATTAATAAAGCTATTTTATAAAGTTAAATTTAAATATTTAACTTTATTAATGCATAGACTATAGTTTGTGGAAAATATTTAAATTAAAAGAGTCCCCTTTATTTTATAACACATTGGAGACATAAGTTACATAAAGGGAGTTATGTTTTATCCCACATTGAGAAAACGAAGGACTGAGCTCTTGTGAGAACACTATAAAAGAAATGGAAGAGCTTCTTTGTAGTATGCTTGGATGAAGATTAATGTTATGTTGTTGGATATTTGTTTATCGAGCTTGGAGGAAAAAATCCCTCTTTGCTAGCATTCTCTTCACTGTTGAAAGACACAGTTAGGAGGATTAGTGGTGTTTCCAAATATATTGGGTTTCATATAGTGTTTTGCTATAGTACGGATGAATAGTGTTTTGCTACAGTGTGGATGAATAGTGAATTTGCTACAATGCATGAACAGTATTTGAAATAAGTTTATTGTTTATTCTTGCTGATTTGAGGGTTTGGAAGGCTGCCAACTAAATCTGCAAAAATACTACAGCAACTAATTCCAGGTTTCTTCTGTCAAATTTTAATACTTTTGCATTGTAGTTGTTGAATACGAGACTAATATTTGTTGCAGCATGTTAAACAATTGTATGAGCACATTTACATGGAAAAAATCAATATTTAATTAGCAAATAAGAAGTTTCATATTTTCCTATATATTGTAGCATGTGTGCCAAGTGTTTGACAAAAATGCTATGTTGAGTTATTAAGAAAATTAATTGATATCATAAAGTAGCTTGCAAGTTTCTTTATTTGGGAAAAATAGGGGAGGATATTACAAAAACAATGCTAGAAGGGAGAGACATGGCAACTTGATGTTGAATGATACATCAAGCCAACTGCCTGCGCAAAAGCCATAAACACATGAAAGATAATGTGGAAAGTGGGATACTCCAAAACATGATGTTAGGATTAACCTCAGATAGAAATAACAGTTACATGCAAATATAACCAATACTAGAAAAAAGTAGATTACATAAAAAAGAACACAAGACACCAAGATTTATCGTGGTTCACCCAATCCCTGGGCTACATCCACCAACAACAAGTCTAATATTATTATTATCCAATGATTACAACCTGATTATAATATGTAATCCCTTATAGCTCAATACTACTACAAGAACTAATTTTCACATCACACATTATAAAAATCCCTAACCCTAAACCTTTTTATACAAGCTTTTTGTCTCTTACAAAATTAGGGCTAGAATAATAGAAAAATAATAGCCGATGCCTTTAAGGTCATTTTTGTCTTTGGAGCTGTTACCCCTAAAAACCCTTGTGGGTGTGTTGCCCCTCGACCCCATCTTTTACTGCGACAAGGAGTGCACCTAGGGAACTACCCCATAACCCCACAGGGGTGCTACCCCTTGACCCTGTCTTGGACCCCCATAGAAATAATATGGGGAGAAAATTGCACCGAATAAATCTCTGAGTCTAATTGGGCTCCACATCACAACAATCTCCTACTTGGAGACTAATCAAACTCCACAACAATAACCTCCTACTTGGAGACTGATCATAGCACTACTAAACCTATAGCTCACATTGGAATATATCAAACCACCCTAGACTCTATTGTTCTTTTATTCTATTTAGTCGAGAGAAGACCAATAGAAGTTGAAGAGGAATTCAACTTCTCCCTTGTCACTACCTTTGTAAACATATCCACTAAATTGTCATCTATATGTATCTTATCCAGCTTTAACTATCCATCATCCAAAACTGACCGAATGATTTGTCTATGAATGTAGAGCTGAATTCTTCACAAGATGAATGAAACTCTAACTGTTTGTAAACAAATAATTATTATTCCAAGGGTGTCCCAATTCTTCCAAGAAGAACAAAATCCATATAATCTCCTTAGCCACCTTTGTAGTAGCAACATACTCTACCTCTATAGTGGATAAAGCATTAACCTTTGATAACCTAGAAACCCAGCTCACAGCTGCCCCACCAATAATAAATACATAACCTATAGTACTCTGCTTGGTATCAATATCCCCTTCCAAATATGAGTCAACATAGTCCTATAAATTAGTAGTAGAGCCCTCAAAGTGTAAACACTTATTGGATGTTCCTCTCAAATATTTGAGAATCCATTTAACTACATTCAAATGCTCAATTCCTCGATGACTCATATACCTACTAACAACTCCCATTGCATGTACAATGATGAGGCTAATTATTGCCTCTATTTTATGATAGTTTTAAACACTCTATTTTATTTCCACCAAGACATTTGTGAACTTATGTTTACTTGAACTGATGATTAACCTATGGGTAGATAGTATGTTATATTTTGCCAATAATATATATAATTAGGTGGTTTTTCATATTTAATTATTGCTTTTATTTTAGCATCTTTGCTGATATATCACATGATTGTATTGAAATATATGTGGATGACTTCACAACATTTGGATTCACCTTTGAAGAAGCAATGATGAATCTTGAAAGGGTTCTGATAAGGTGTCAAGAACATAATCGGACACTTAATAGTGAAAAATGTTTCATGCTCATATAGGAAGGTGTGGTACTTGGTCATTTCATATCAGCTGTAGGAATACAAGTGGATTCAGCTAAGATAGGAATAATTTAAACATTGCCCATACCTACAAAACCGAAAGATGTAAGATCTTTTCTAGGTCATGTTGGATATGATAGAAGTTTCATAAAAGACTTCAACAAAATAGCTAGTCCCTTATATACATTACTGACCAAAGAAGCTGAATTCATTTGGACATCAAAATGCAATGAAGCCTTCTTGCAGCTTAAGAAACTTCTCACTACAGCCCCAGTTTTACAAGGTCTTGATTGGACTTTACCTTTTCACATATATACAGATGCTTTTGACTATACCATATGTGCAGTTCTAGGACAACAATCTCAAGATCTTGAAAATGCAATATATTATATTAGCAAGAGCCTTCATGGACCAAAATTAAACTACATAGTGATTGAAAAAGAACTATTAGCAGTAGTTTATGCTCTAAACAAATTCTAGCATTACATAACTGGCTATCCCGTATTTGTTCATATTGATCATGCAATAATTAAATATCTCATGAACAAACCTATTATAACAAACCAATTAGCAAGATGGTTACTATTGTTGCAAGAATTTGATATCACCATCATTGATAAGCCCAAAAGAGCCAATGTGGTAGCTGATTATTTATCAAGAATCCACCATGATGAGAATGACACTACTTTGGTAGATGATGTATTTCAAAATGAACATTTATTTCATATTGTTGTTCAAACTCCATGGTATGCAGATATTGCTAACTATATTGTAGCTAATAAAATGCCAAAACATTTCTCTTACAAGGAAAATAAATTGCTTGTGGAGAAAAGTTTCCATTTTTCTTGGATTGATAATATCTTAGTTTACACTAGACTTGATCAAGTTATGAGAAGATGTGTGAGAGAGGATGAGACATATGGCATTCTACATGCATGTCATAATGAAGCATGTGGAGGGCACTTTGTAGCAAAAAGAATAGCCTTGAAAATTTTAACAACTAGTTACTATTGGCCTACACTTCACAAAGATGCAACCAACCATACACAGAAGTGTGACAAGTGTCAAAGGATGGGGTGACCAACAAGAACAGATGAAATGCCTCTTAATCCACAAATGGCATTAACATCATTTGACAAATGGGGTATGGACTTCATTGGTCCAATTGATCCTCCATCCAATGGGAAATCATATATCCTTGTGTGCACTGACTACCTGACAAAATGGGTTGAAGTGAAAGCCATGAAGCATGCTCATGATCACAAAGTTGCAAAATTTCTATATGAAGAAATCTTTACTTGCTATGATGTACCCAAAGAACTAGTCACTAACCAAGGTGCTCAAATTACTTCTAATCTAATCACAGAATTGATGAAAAAATATAATATCAGACACCAAAAATCAAGCATCTATCACCCTCAAACTAATGGACAAGTAGAAGTCACAAATCGAGAGATAGAGGCTATCTTAACAAAAATAGTTCATTTGCACTATAGGGATTGGAATAACGGATTACCAGAAGCTATTTGGACCTACAGAACAACATGGAAGACTACTATGGGGTTTACACCATTTGAGCTCCTATATGAGAAAATAGCAATGCTTCCCATTGAATTTGAACATAAAACTTTAAGAACTGCACTGGAGCTTAACATTGAACTTCCCGCAGCACAGAGAGAACATCTTCTACATCTTAATTCCTTGGATGAAATGCGTAAGGTTTCTCTAGAACACACTAAAATTATATAGAAGCAAAGAAAACAATGACATGACTCCCACATTAGCAACAAACAATTTCAAGTTGGTGATTGGGCATTACTATATGATTCCATATTTAAAAATATGTCAGGTAAGCTACAGACAAGATGGTTAGGTCCATATGAAATTAACCATGTCTTTGCAAATGGAGCCATCCAATTAACTACCATTGATCCAATCCCTTTTAAATTATTAGTCAATGGTCAGAGACTCAAGTTATATAAACAGCCCCAAACAAAAGAGGACTTCCTGTATCAGTTTCAATGGCCAAATTCAAAAGCACACCAGGTAACTATTCCTACAATAGAAGGTGTTGACCTCTTGCCTGCAGCTCTTCAATATTAATTTCTTCGTGCATGCCCATAATAAAAACTTTATGTCCACATAAAGTTCTAATTTTATCCATTCATCTTCTAATTTCTTCTTTTCCAACTCATCTCACTTCTTTACCTACCACATACCCACCTTCCATGTCATCATTTTCCAATGCTTTCAATAAACACCACAAGTTTGCTGACATATGTTGTCAATGCTGATGTACTTTCTACCACTTTTGGTATGTACAACAATCAACTCACAAATATAAGCTTTTAAAATCTTAATTCATTTATAGTACATTAGTTTTGTTGGTTATATATAATACTGCATTATTTATATTATGGCGGTGTTATGCTAGTTCCATACCCCATACTAAGTTTGACAAGTGCAGACACTTGTCCATATTTTGTAGGGGGCAGGTAAGGTTACTAAAACCCAATGAAATTCCTATTTATTCATAAAGATTTTTCCCAAATCTTTATACTTCCTTTATGAAACTCAATTGCTATAAGTACGCAAGTGTCTAGGTGTCGTACCCCTTATTCTTGAATGATTCCTTACTGTCAGGCTATGATGTGACCCATATTTAAATTTCAAGTGATTCAAATTCTATTTTTGGATGATTTTCACATATCCATGATAAACCACATTATTTCTACTCATAAAAAATTGTTATGACATTAATCAGCTAAAAAAAAGAAATGTGAAAATGAGTCTGAAAGCTTGATTTCATAGAAGGAGAATAGTGCAAACAGAGTAGAGAGTGAAATTGCCAGGTAGAATGGGTGGACAATTGTAGCAACGAGAACCAATGGAGCATATTGTTTTACTCTCAAATGTGGAGGTAGTGAGGAGATTTAATGCATGTGATTAGTTAGGATATTTCCTAACTTTAACTATGTTTGATGAAGAAGCAACCAAAGAATTTACAAGAACATTTAATGAGGGAGAAGCTACTGTATGGGGTTTAATAGTTGTTGATACAAAAAAGTGAATAGTAGAAGTAACTAGGTTACCATCAATAGGAGAACATTATCTTAATACGCATGATGCAAGATCAACCAAGGCTCAGTTTGTCATACCAACTGATTCTCAGTTGGATATCACCAAGCAAGGTTGCAAAACGACATCTCTTCTGCCGCCATACAACGAGCTGGCTATGCACATTATCAGGTACCTCCTAGTGAAGGAAGATTTTCATATTTACATGCACATCATTTTAAATTGCTTGGCTATATAAGGCACAATTGTCCAGTAAATATTCCCAATTTCTTATATAACATGTTATGCATTAGTGCTGAAGAAACCCAAAAGGGGAAGGACAATTTTTTCACCCATCATGCTTGTTCTCACAGAGGTTTGCACCCTTGTACAAAGTTTTTACCTAAGGACAACCTTGTAAAACATGGAAACAACCTCTAAGCTATGGGACTTGAACTGTGAGGTTGAGTCTCCGAAGAAGGTTGGCTTCCTTTACTATCAAGGTGCATCGAACTACTCTTGGAGAGGAAAAGGAAGAAGGAATGCATGGAAGCAAATCTACCTATTCTAATCTAAGGGGGTGATGCACCAAAATAGAGTGTTCAACCAGTCCCTGTCCATATATGCACTATTGAACCATCATGACACCAAAGGATATACACATTCAAACTTGTTTTAACCTGGCAACCACATGCAGATTAGAAAACTCAGATGAATGACACAAGGAAGAGAAGATTCACTTATATATCATTCACAAGCCAAAAGGGATACAGTCATGCAGATTACAGATCTCTACAATACACCAATGAGAGGCAAATAGTTCTTGCACTTTACATCAATGGCTGAAGGAGATAAGGTAGGATGCCATATAGTTCAAAGGCAAAGGGAATTTACACATAAAATTGCAGAGCAATATCAGAGAAGTCAGAGAAGAGTCGACCCTTACAAAATTTACAAAAATTGCCTTTATAGTTCAGGCATGACTAAGATTTTTTCCAACTGACATTACTCTACAACTACTACCATTAAGCCTTACAGAGAATAATCATGGAGATCCAAATGCAAATATGATCTGAGCACAGATCCAAATGCAATGATATCTAATCTCTTTGGAAACAGGGACTTGAGAAGATAGAAATGACGCCATTAAATAGTTCTGACTAGGTAGATAGATTAGATCAAGGGTGGTAGAGTGTTTCTCTTTGTTTTGCATTCACTCAAAAGTGGTTGGAATCAATCATGAGGGTCAGATTCATGCAAAAATCTTGGTTTTCCTTCATTTCTAACTCATGAATCAGTAGGGTTAGTAGGTCAACTGTACACTGCGATGAGAATGGGCCACGTGGACCAACAATATATTTTTTTTTGCCACCTCACAGGGGTTTTCCCATGTTGACCATCCTTTTTAAACTAATTGTGCCATCCCAAAACCTTGACTGTGGTGGTTACACTAACTGTTAGCACCGTTGATACCCTAGCTGGGTCACCGAGACACGTGCCCTTTAGGCACTTCCTTGCAATTTTTATTCTCCTCGCATCGTGATAAGGCAGGAAAGCCTTGGTTGTTGATCTCCACGAGATCAACGATCGAGAAGATCTTTCATATTCTGTGCTTACTCATATAATCTGAGCCCATGACACCTAGCACCACCTTGAAAACTTGTACAACAACCCAGCATGACGCGGCATCACCTGGTATCACCTGACAACTCATGAAGAGACAAACCCCATAGGGACACGCAGAAGCAAAGTGCTTCCTTGCAATATTTAAAATCTTCGCATCTTGATAATGCAGGGAAGCCTCGACCGTAGATCTATTTGCATCAGACAGTGAGAATTCTTCATGCATCACCCTATGAGAAAGGTGGGCTGATGACATCATTCCTTCCACGTATCACAAGGAGGCATGCCCACATTTTTTAAAACCCTTGCAACTTCATATTGTGGGTGTGTAGTATCCATAGATCTTGGGAAATTTGATGGCAAGAAAGTTACAAGCCGACAACAATGGACTTTAGGAAATATGAAATAATATAAGTTTTGACCGTTTACTTTTTTAATATTTCTTGGGCGTTTAAATAATATTAAATCTGGGAACTAACCGTTGGGCAAGCTAAACTTTTGAATTCAAACTTGGTGGGGGTGAAATAAGATAACAATGCCCTAATTAAATTACTCATAGAAAGATCACTTAGGGATGCCTCTCCTATGTTATGGGTAGAATTTGTCCAATATAACACCCTACAACCCTAGGCTGTCCTTAATGAATAGCTCAGTGAAGAGAATGTAGTTCCCATTGATGAACCTACAGAGCAAAGCACTCAAGATGTTGAAGCTGGCAATGTGCAAGAAAATGTGTCTTTACCTATTTAAGAGACTCAAAAACCTACCTTTGCTTGAGCAAAGAGAAAATGGAAATTATAAGAGGAGACCTTAGCTCCAGTAGTAGAAAAGCAAAACCCTATGGTTGCAAAATAAAAGAAAAATAAGACAATTCCTATAGCAGTTACTCCTATAGCAGAGACACCAAAAGGAAGAAGTAGGAAGAAGGTTGTGATACCAGAGGAGACCCCTATGAGAAGAAGTCCTAGAATGAGGAGAAATTTTTCTAAAGTGATAGTAGAAGCTCAATCTACTTCATCCAAACCATCTACTAAAGAATCCCCAATACAAGTTGTTCCTGAAATTCTCCTTCTCACCCTAAAATTGCAAACATTCCTGAAAAACCCTAATGAGGAATGTAGGGTTGAAGTAAATGAAAATCAAAATGATTCCCCAATAGGCCAACAAATAGTTCCCATAATGAATGAATTAGTTTATTCAAACATTAGCCTAATTCCCTATAAACCAACATGACTTACAGATTTTGTAAAGCAGTTATGGAAGGAACAAAGCAAGAGGAAAAATAACTATGAAGAGGATAGTGGTTCCAGTACCCTACAAAAACTTCTTTTCCAATTTTTTAGAGAACATATGTTTGCTATAGCCCTATGGGAAGAAGAGAGGAATAAAATGAAGAAAGACATAGTGTCTCTAGGTGAGAAAATTATAGATTTGAAAGAGCAATTGGCAAACCAAAAACAAAGGATGAATCATGTCCTCAAATTGGCTGATCAAGCACTTTTTGGTAGACCACCACCTTGGATTTATAATATGTGCTTAAAGGAATAATTCCTTTTATTCAAATTTATGCTAAGCCTCAAGAACATAAATGTAGAATTCAAATTAGCTCAGGGATTCTATGGTTTATACAAAACTATGCCATCTTGGCAATAGAACTTGCTCTATGAGTTATATGTGCACAATTTTATCATTCTAGCATAAACTCAATGGAATCCTTTACTCTATATAGGGGATATAAATTTGAGGTCTTTGATGTCCTAGATGCATAATGAAGCTAATTATGACAGACAATTGAATAATTATAGAGATGAGGAAAGAACAGAGCCCCTGTCATTAAGAGCTGAGAGCAGTAAATTAGAAGAAATTCTTAGGGATTGGTTTAGATTAACTTACGGGGATAAGAACAAGGGAGTAAGGGATAGAATTTTTTTGCTAAAACCAAGGTGTATGTAGAATATGAGAACTCACCTTACTATGCTTTTCAAAGAGCCATGGTTGGTGCTAAAAGTAGGTGGGCTAGATTACCTGAGACACTTAAAAGATCAGAGCCACACAGTCCTATCAATTTAGAGGTTGCCCTTCACCGAGTTCCAAAGTATATAGAGTTGGGGAAATAGGCTAGGTTAGAACTATGGTACCCACTCACTATGTAACGTCCAATGCTCATGTGGACCCTATATGATATTAATGTTGATAGACTTGACAAGTTGTAGGAGGACAATAGAACGGAAGTTTGGGAGAGAACACAAGGATTCTACTACACCTTCAAGAGTAGCAGGAATGGGAGGACTAAAGTTGGGGAATTTAGGTCATTGACTAGAAAATGCAATGCTTGAGGACAAGCATTAGTTTACCAGGGGGAAGATGATGAGGATAATTATTGCCTCTATTTTATGATAGTTTTATTTCCACCAAGACATTTGTGAACTTATGTTTACTTGAATTGATGATTAACCTATGGGTAGATAGTATGTTATGTTTTTACAATATTATATATATAATGTAGCATTTCATATAACCATAATAATGTGTGTTTTCATATTTGAATTTAATTTGATAATTCTAATTTGCAAATGTCTCTACATAATAACTAACCTATTAGTAAAGGGAGCTAAAGATGGTTGGAAGCATTCAAATGGAAATGTTGAAGATAGCCAATAGCATTTGAGGAGAAAAGATGTTAAACCATGATGGAAAGAGTCATAATGGTACCAAGGGACATGACTGCTAATATGGAGGAGCTATGAAGAACTGTTATATTTCTTTGCATTTATTATTGTGTCAAAGCGGTTGTCTAGACTTTATTATTCTTGCCTTGAGCTGTTATCTTTTCTTCCTTTTTCTCTGGTGGATTTGAAGTTAGTTTGTTTTGCTTATATGTTTTAGAATAAGCATCGATCTTCTATTTATAGAGATCAAACCAATAGTGTTAAAAAGTTAGAAGAAAGTTTACGACAAGAAATTGTTGACTCTTGTAGTGAGTTGTTTTCTACAGTTTTATGTATTGTTCTCATGTAATGAATTTCTAGAACATAATAAAATTGCTCCTAGTTTACATTCTATGTTAGCAGATTAGCAAAAGCCAACCAAGGGGCCCACTTAGGGAAGGATTAGATTAGAGTAGTATAGATTTTTTTTCAAGCATCTTTAGTATTGCAGGTAGAAGTTATAAGTTCCTTATTGTAGCATCATACTTTGTGAGTGTTCCTGCAACATCTATAAGAATAGTTATAGTAGATGAACTAAGTTGGGATATATCTTCATATTTAATTGCATTTCTAGTATTCATTTCAATAAAGAGTTAAGTGTGTTAGTTCCCTGTAGCACTAGTGTAGGTTCTTTCCTTACATTTACTTTCCTACATCATAAGAATAATGACTCATTAAGAAACCTAGTGCACATACTGTACTGACCATTTCAAGTATACGTCTCTAGGTTGACAAAATTAAATACACTTCATAGTGGAAAAAATAGTCCTTAGATTGAATAAACTATTCCCAAGTATGGCCTTTGGCATGATTATTATACACCTATTGTGAGGCGGACCATGCAATATCTGGCCTAGTACATACCATAGCATACATCAAGATTTCTATAGTTGAAGCATAAGGTACCTTAGACATCTTTTCCTCCTCTTCTTGTGCCTTGGGACATATCTCCTTAGTCAACTTCAAATGACCAGGTAAAGGTCTGCTAATAGCTTTAGCATTCTCCATAGAGAAACATTGCAACACCTTCTCAATATAATCAACCTAAGATAATGTCAATTTCCTGTTCTTCCTATCTCTGCAAATCTTTATACCAAGAATTTCATAGAAAATGCATGTGCTAACTAGAATTTTAGCCCCTTAATATGATCCATGTTATACCCAGCTACAAGCATATCATCAACATATAAACATAAAATAATGTAGCTTTCATCATCCAACCTCTTAAAATAAACACAATGATTTGAATGGAACCTACTATATCCATGTTCATGCATAAACCTATCAAATTTTAGATACCATTGCTGAGGTGCTTGCTTTAAGTCATATAAACTTTTCTTCAATGTGCACACTAAGTTGTCCTTACCTTTGACCTCAAATCCCTATGGTTGAGCCATATATATCTCTTCATCCAAGTCACCATGAAGGAAGGTCATTTTAACATCAAGCTACTCCAAATGCAAATATTCAGTAGCCACAATACTTAAAACAATGTGAATAGAAGTTATTTTAACAATAGGAGAAAATATCTGATCAAAATCAATGCCCTTTTTCTTTGCAAATCCTTTTACAACTAACTTGGCTTTAAATATTTTCTTACTCGATGCTTTTATTTCAACCTATAAACCCATTTATTCTATAAAGCCCTTTTACCTATAGGCAACTTGAATAAATCCCAAGTCTTTTTTTTAGCAAAGAGTCCATTCCTTCTTTCATTACAAACTTCCACTAAATCTTTGTATCCACTTGCACAGTTTCATCATAACATTTAGGTTCACTAGCATCAGTAAGTAAAATAGAATCAAGGAAGGAGAAAATCTTTCTGGAGGTCTACTTATCCTTATTGACCATCTAACATTCACTAGTGTGTGTGATATTTGTTGTTGCAGTTGTTGCACATCATGACGAATTGTTGGAACATCAACTTTTGGAGTATCATCTAGCACTACATCATCATTTTCTTTCTTCTCATGTTGCTACAACATATCTTTGTACAACACTTTCTCATTCAATATGACATCCCTACTTACAATTTTATGATTTTCAAAATCCTAAAGCCTATAACCAAATTCATTAATGCCATATTCAAAAAATACACATTTCTTTGACTTAATTGTTGGAAATATTCAAGACTATGCTAAGTTACTAAGAGGGGAGGGGTGAATCAATAACTTCTAAAATTTCTACACAAATTTCAATTCTAAATCCAAAAAATCATTTGACGATTAATTTATCACATCTAATCTAATTGCATGCATGTGAAACTGAAAATATAAAAGCATCCACAACACTTGAACACAATGATTTGGTGACCCAAAAACCTTCCGAATAGAAAGTAAAACTAGGGTGGGGATAAAACCCACAAAACTTCAATACTACAACATAGAGTTGGCCTGTTAAGGCTACATTGATCACTTCTAATGATCTGCCCTATTAGGAGCAATTAGTACTACTAGGTCCACCTTGTTAGAGGTTTTACAAACACACAATGAAGTATGCACTCTATTAAGAGATTTAAGAAAGACTGTTAAGTCTACCTTGTGAAAGGATTTTGACTGGTTCACCTGTTAGGATGAAATAGTAGATCTCTAACTTACAATTGGATTGCTAATAGAGATTCCTTGATTATATTGATCACCTTTATGTGATGAATATGTCTCTATTGCTTCTCTTTTAATATGGCCTTCACAATTTACTCTTTATCTACTGCTTAGCTTAAACTATTCACATTTGCATTCTTATATGCTCATTACATTACATATGGATGTAATACAATACATTACATATATATACCAATCCAAACTATAAAATTACAAAGTCATTCATCATACAGGTTAACACATATATCACAAAGTCGGCCCAAATAAAGACACTCTAGTTATAAAGACTGACTTGGTGAAGTTCTAATACTCGGTGCCCACTATCATTACTCGACATCATCATGCACTTGGTATACATAGAGGCTCGGTCCATACTAATCACTTCAAGGTAGTCTTGAAGTATGCACTGGTGACTCGGTAGATACTATGTAACTTGACATAAACTAAATCACTTAGTAAACACATAAGCTCGGTTTACACTAGCTTCGCATTACGTGAATTGTGAACTCAGTAGAAACTATAATGCTTGGTAACCACTAAACTGCTTGGGTTGAACTGCTAGACTGAATCTACTCGGTTTGAACTATTGGGCTTCATACTAACTGAATATACTTGGTAACCATTGAAATGCTCGGTAGCTATTGGATTACATGGCAAACACTGTAGACTGTTCAATGAGCTTAGTAGCCATACAAAATCTAAATAAGTGTGTGTCACTAATAAAAAACTTGACTGATATGTCAAAAATCACCCCCTTTAGCATTAGTGACAAAAGCACTTATTAGCCAAAATCTTATATACATCACCATGTGATATTGGCTCGATAGAATATACTATTTTGAGATTTTTCAAAATTTATCTTTTCAATAATAATATCCCCCTTTTTGACAATAACGCCAAAGATTTATTTAGAACTTATCTACATGGAGACACCAATATGAGATTAAAAAAAATTAGAATGTACCTTAAGAATAAGTGTCTAGGTTTTATCCCAATTTTTTTGCAAAATCTTGCATGTATGTAGAGCAATTTGTACTTTTGCAGAGAGTTCTATCATGTGATCTACAATAGAGAAGTTATTGTCATGGATCAAGGTTTTTGAGTAAACAATATGTTTCTGCATTGTATCCATGATAGGAAGGATCATACTCTAAATATCAATTAGTGATGATCGGATCCTTGCTTCTTCTCTTAACAACTCTTCCTACATGTCTGACAAAAATCTAATCTTCATGTGATGTGCAGAGCTTGAACTATGGTCAAGTTGCAACTGATGAGCATTGGCTTTCAGATCCTCGTCAATTTTTGATAGTTTTCTCTTTATTTCCTTTTTGAACTCAAAAACATCACACAACTTCACAAAAACTGATGTCACATTGGTGCAAGATGATTCAAGATTGGTCAAAATTGACGAAAACTCAACTTGTTGAATAACAATTTATTGAGAAATGTGCTCAAGCACTTTATTGTCAAATTTCTTTTTAGCTTTCTCAATTAACTTATCCTATCCACTAGTGTCCTCATTGAACTTTTGGACTACTCCTGCTAATTGCAACAAAATAGGTTGAGAAGAATCTACCTCAATACCTATTGCCTCAAACAAAATTTTTTTGGCATCATCTATAATTTTATACTCTTTGTCTCTTTCTTCTCTCAATTTTTGTTGTTTTTCCTTCTTCTAGAGGAGTTCACCAGCTATGTGCATTTGGTCTGCAATAAGATTATCAATGTCCCATTTGGGAATTTCTATTTTCTCATCTAAGTCTATGTCCTCCTCTATCTCCTTTCCTCTACCCAAAAATCTTGTACTCAGTTGAGCCTTAGGTTCAATTGTCTTTGTACTTAATGCCTTTGTATCTAGGATGGAAACAATTATAGATATACTAGGACTTGCAGTGAAAATTGATATAGTACTAACTGATGGAATACTAACAGGAATGTTTTTTGAATCCAAAATTGAATAAGTTATAACTGAAGTACCCAAAACTGAAGTAGACAAAACTGTAGTATCCAAAATTGAAGTACTTACTATTGAAGAACTCAAAATTGTAGAAGACATTGTATTCATGACTGAGACTTAGTAGTTGAAGAAGTGAGAGGTTACAGCTTGGTAGATGAAGTGGAAGTCAATTCTGCTATAGAAACATTGAATTGAATGAGGGCAAAGAATGATTGGACATTTGAAGTGTCTATGGTTGTCACAATCAAACTTGTTGAAGCTATCTATGACCTTGATATATTTATTGGTTTTCTTGGAGAGTGAGGAAGTGAGGCAAATACTGTAGCTGCTATCTTCATTGGGTCGGTCCCCTGATCATCTTCTTTATCTTCCTCAGTAGCTTCCTCCTCTTTATCTTCTTCATCTTCCTCATTGTCAAACACTGTGGGCTCATTATAAGTTTCTTCTTCATTATTATCACTGTCATCATCATTATTCTTAACATCTACTAGAAAGTCACTTGGTTTATGCATATGATAAACATTCTTCCACATGCTTCTGGCATTCTTAACCACATGCTCTATATCCTTGATCAAAATTAAACATTTATTAAATCTAAGAGTCATTTTATCTTCATTTTTCTTTAAAGAATCTTTTACCTCAGCATCTATCATACTCGGTAGTAACTACCTCGAGGTTTGTGCATCGATGTATTTTGTTGTTTGCATTGCAAAGTCCCATCTTAGCTTTATTTTCTCTAATAATTCATTAGAGATTTGAGAGGCTATTTGATCTGATGAACACTTCCATTTTCCCATTTTGGTCAACACTAGTTCTTCAACTTGTTTCTTCTCTGCCTCTGTCCTTGTTTCATACTTCAAAGATTTGATGCTTGTTATACCTGCACCTTCTTCCATTTGTTTCAATTTTTCTTGGAAGGTGGGAGGAGGTTTGCTAAGGACAATATCACTGCCTTTCTTCCTAGACCTCCTTATGAAGACCGCAGTGGATGGCTTAGGTGGCTTGGTGATGATCACCTTTCCTTTCTTCTTTACAGGTTCTTCTTCCTTTTTTGATTCCTCTTCATCCTCTACCTCTTCTAAATCTTCTCCTTTACCTTCAGTTAACATGAGAGGTGTGCCCAATTTTAGTTTAGCTATCCTCCTTTTTCCCTTGTTAACTTCCTGAGGGATTTTTATCTCCAGTTCTATCCTTGCCTTGGCCTCATCATAGGTTCCAAAATATGGTGCCTTTTGATCAACAGGTTCATTAACTAGAGCTTCAATAATATCCTTTGCTTCATCAATATTTATCTCATAAGGAAGAGGTTTTACCCATACAATTATGGGCTTCACTGCCTGAATGTAAACTCTATCACAATCAACCATAAAGCATACATCATCTTTGTAATCCTCAACTAACTTCTTAGGTATTTTGAACCTATTGTTCATTTTCTCTTTGAACACTTCGAAGTAGTTGTCCATAATGCTAACATAGTTCTCTCCCATTTTTGCAATGTATTCATTTATCTGATATAATATAGGCATATCTTTTCTCCATACTACCGTGCCTTTGGAAGGGAAGAACTTTTCAACATAAAAGAACAAATATGTCAAGAGTGAACCAAATTTAAAAGGGTTGTTCTTAAATGTCTTGATACTTTCCATGTTCTTGTTGAATTGCCTTAACAACAACTTGGCGAGATCATAAGATAGGTTATTTTTCACCACTTTGTAAGCCAAGTCCACAACTTCATAGGATACACTATTGAGACGACTTAAAATATATATCTTATGTGCTATGATATGAATCCCAAATTTTAGTTTTACATCAATTACACTACTAATTTTCATGCCTCTGCCATGTCATTTTGCTAGTGTTTTCTTTCCAATTTGGCCCGACCTAGGGTTTTGGTTGTTTTGGTTTGGGTTAGCATGGGGAGGCTAGTGATGCAATGAATCATTTTATTTGTAATCACAACTAGTTGCTCAAGCCATAGTTGACCATTATGCACCCGAATTAGAATGTATCTAATCTATTTAATTTGAAAACCTCTGGGCATGTGAGGAATATGAGTTAAACCTGTCTTCCAAATGCTTATGCTCAAGCCTAAGAATTCCATTAACACACAATTCACCTAGGGCATCATCCATTTCTAGGGTTCTAATTTCTTGAATAAAACATTTGAAATGAGTATGAATATCATTAATAAGGATACCTTTGGAGGAATTTCTGATTGAGCTCCGCTTGTGTCTAGGGTTTCTGCAATAGCAAGCACAAATTTAAAATCCAATGATTTCCACTCGACTCCTCAAACCAACATCTCAGACCCTCTCTTCACTTTGCTCCTGCTTGATGCCATTTTACTCGATAAACTATGAAAACTTTGATAACTAGTTGCAAATTTCCTTAAAGTTGCTTGATTTCACTGTAAGTTGCTTCTTCGCAATAGCACTTAGATTTTACGGTGAGAAATGAATTTGATTTCATTCTTTTTGTTAAAGCTTTTCCATTAATGCTCAGTATGAAGGTAGCTAAGTTGCCATCATGCTTGACAGGTAGTCATCCACTATTCTATTGTTTACTCAGTGAAGGCTTTGTGACTCAATAACCATGTGTGTCTTGTTACTCTCGACCTTGCTTAGTAGAGTCTATGACCCGACCTTACTCGATAGAGAAGGTAACTTGGTGATAACTGATACTGATCTTTCTCATTGATCCTTTTGTATCTTGAATACTGATTTGGATCTTTGTCACCTTCCAATTGGAACTATTTGAATGTGATCTTGATAATATAGTTCTAGTTCTCCTTTGGAAACCTAGTTGAAAATGGTGGAGTCACCCACTTCTTGAGTGACATGACCATCATTACTTGAACTAGCATCCTCAGTAGATTTAGGAATCCATTGCTGCCTCATCTACTTTCAAATGTTATTTGCTTTTGCCTTCTTTTTGTCTTCAATTTTACCTATGTTCATGCAATTTTTGGCTAGATGACCCAATTCGGTACAAGTGAAACATATTATGGTGGTATATCTTCTCCTTGTGTGACGTTTAACACAATTCATGCCAATGTGTCCATATTCTCCACAGTAATGATATCTACACCATGTGTTGTAGTACCAATTGAATATTGTTTTCATAATTTTCTCTATTGGATTGAATGACTTAGTTTTGCAATATGATGCCTTGTGACCTTGTTTCTTGCATTTGTGACACTTGCCCTCAAATTTTGGTTTCTCTTTGCATTCATTAGCCTTGTGACCATGCTGACTACAATTGTAGCATTTTCTATTAAATTTTGCTTTACCATTACTCCAAAATTTGTTTGATGTATGACCTAAGTTACCACAGTGATTGCAAGTAGGCTTTCGATTCCTTTGAGCACCTTGCTCGAAGGATTTACCATCTTCTTTGTATCTAATTCATGCTTTTCCTTTTTGCCTAAAGAGATTTTTCTCATTCAGTTGAATCATGTCTACTTGAGATTTCATCATTCTTTCATTGATTTTCTTCTCAATGTTTCAATCATTTTTCAATCTTTCACTAATTTTCTTTTCAGATCTCAGCTCATTTCTTATTCTTTCATTGATTTGTCTTTCCAAATTTAGATCATTTCTTAATCTTTCATTGATCTATCTTTGGCTCATGATTTCCTCATTTGCATTGGAGATTTGATCCGTAAGATATGCATGCTGAAGAGATTGATTTTAGATCTCATTGTTTCTTCCATCCATTTCTTCTTTTATCTTGTTCCTCTATTCCAATATTTCACATAGTCTCACTGACTAAATTTCTTGTTCTCTTTTTAGCTTTCTTACTTCTTCTTGCAGAGAACCATTCTTCTCTAGGAGTTCTTTGATTCCATCATTTTCTTCATCTAAACTACTTGAAGGGAAAAAAACTTCAATTCTTTCTTTAATGTACCGATGATCATTCATCTAATTTGCAAGTTCCTTCCTTCTTTTCAGGCATTGGGAAAGTTTCTCCTTAGCTTTCTTGAGTTGTGCAATGGCCATTTCCAGATCCATCTTTTCATTGTCAATTGCTTTATCAAGTCTGAATATCTCCATATCCTTGATCTTTGCTCAAGCTATTAAACTTCCTCCTAAGAACTAAAAAGCTCTGATACTAATTGTTGGAAATATTCAAGACTATGCTAAGTTACTAAGAGGGGAGGGGTGAATTGGTAACTTCTAAAATTTCTACACCAATTTGAATTCTAAATCCAATAAATCATTTGACAATTAATTTATCACATCTAATCTAATTGCATGCATGTGAAACTAAAAATATAAAAGCATCCACAACACTTGAACACAATGATTTGGTGACCCAAAAACCTTCCAAATAGAAAGTAAAACTAGGGTGGGGATGAAATTCACAAAATTTCAATACTACAACATAAAGTTGGTTTGTTAAGGCTTACATTGATCAAATCTGATGATTTACCCTATTAGGAGCAATTAAGACTGCTAGGTCCACCTTGTTAGAGGTTTTACAAACACGCAATGAAGTATGCACTCTATTAAGAGATTTACGAAAGATTGTTAAGTCTACCTTGTGAAAGGATTTTGACTGGTTCACCTATTAGGATGAAACAATAGATCTCTGACTTACAACTAGATTGTTGATAGAGATTCCTTGATTGTACAGATCACCTTTCTGTGATGAATATGTCTCTATTGCTCCTCTTTTGATATGGCCTTCACTATTTATTCTTTATCTACTACTTAGCTTCAACTATTCACATTTGCATTCTTACATGCTTGTTACATTATATATGGATGTGATACAATACATTACATATATATACCAATCAAATTACAAAATTACAAAGTTGGCCATCATACAGGTTAACACATATATCACAAAGTCGACCGAAATGAAGACACTCAGGTTCTGAAGACTAACTTGGTGAAGTTCTGATACTTGATGCCCACTATCATTACTCAGCATCATCATGCACTTGATAGATGTAGAGGCTCAGTCCATACCAATCACTTCAAGGTAGTCTTGAACTCAATCTACACTGGTGACTCAATAGATACTGTGTAACTTGACATAAACTGAATCACTTAGTAAACACATAAGCTCAGTTTACACTAGCTTTGCATTATGTGAACTGCGAACTCAGTAGAAACTATAATGCTTGGTAACCACTAAACTACTTGGGTTGAACTGCTAGACTAAATCTACTTAGTTTGAATTGTTGGGCTTCACACTAATTGAATATACTTGGTAACCATTGAAATGCTCAGTAGCTACTGGATTACATGGAAAAAATTATAGATTATTCAATGAGCTCGGTAGCCATACAAAATCTGAATAAGTGTGTGTCACTAATAACAAGCTTGACTAATATGTCAACATTAGCTTCCAGCTTGGTTCTATTTTTAGAATCTATATGAGCAAAAATTTCACAACCGAAGGTTTTGAGAAAAGAATAACTCACCTTCTTACCAATCCATGCTTCCTCTAAAATACCACAACCCAAAGGAGTAGAGGGACCTCTATTAATCAAATATATAGTAGTATTAATAGCCTCTACCCACATGTTTAAGGGCAACCCTGCATGCAACCTCATGCTTCTTGCACGCTCCATTATAGTCTTGTTCATGCATTCAGCCACTCCATTTTCATGTGGACTCCTTAGATCAATTTTTAGTCTATGAATACCATTAGTGGAGCAATAATGTTCAAATTCATGACTACAATAATCACCACTATTATTAGATTTGAGACATTTCAATTTCTTACCAGTCTCATTTTCAACCAAGCATTTCCATTTCTTAAAAGTTTGAAATACATCAAATTTCTTTCTAATAAAATAAAACTATACATTTCTAGTTGCATCATCAATAAATGTAATATAATAATGAGATCCACTAAGAGAAGATACCTGAGTTGGTCCCCATACATCTGTATGCACAAGCTCTAATTTCTCACTTTTATTTTCCTTCCCAGTCTTCACAAAACTCACTCTTTTTTGTTTTCCATACACACAACTTTCATAGAAATCCATATTGACACATTTCAGACCTAGTAAAACTTGCTTTGAATTAATTACTTTCATACCTTTCTCACTCATGTGCCCAAGCCTATTGTTCCATAGCATTGTATCAAAATCTACAACAGCTATTTGTTCTCCCTACTCAACTATAGCAACTATTCCTGAATATTCATTTTTCTCTAAATCAATCAAAGTAGAAGGAACAATATGACTTGTACAAAGATATAAGGTACCTACTTTCACACCTTTTTTTACTACAAGGGAACCTTTTGAAACCTTCTAATTTTTATCATTAAAAGTAACTACACAACCCTCATCATCGAGTTGTCCTATTGAAATTAAATTCCTACTCAACCTTGGAACATGTCTTACCTCATGTAGTAGCCAATGATTCCCATTTGCAACTTAATCTTAACTTTTTCCTTTCCAAAAATTTGACAGGGTTCATTATCCCCCAAATAAACAAGCCCAAGATCCCCTTGGACATAATCAATGAAATAACCTCTATGAGGTGTAGCATGAAATGAAGTGCCAGAATCTAAAACCCATGAATCATCAACAATTTTTAAAGACAAAAGCAAAGCATCCTCTTCGAATTTGTTACTTACCACATTTTCCTCCTTGTTCCCTTCTGGTTTATCTCCTTCATTGATCTTTCAAGTCCAACAATCTTTCTTCTTATGCCCTGATTTCCCATAGTACCAAAAATCTCTTAGTTCTCTGGATTGAGACCTCTTCCCCTTTGACCTTCCTCTTGATTTTCCATGATTTTTAGAATTATTTCCTCTCTCAATCATTTTGCCTCTGCTTTTTGTGTTCAAAGCACTTTTTGATGTAGATCCACCTAAGGTTTTCCTATGAGTTTCTTCACTCAAAATAACATCAATTATATCTTCATATTTTAGAGTATTAGATCCAAAAACATAATTACTCATAGCTATTACCAATCCATTTCATCTTTCAGCCAAAGAACACAAAATCAAGAGAGCCCTAATTTCTTCATCAAAATTGATAACCACAAAAGATAACTAACTAGTAATAGTATTAGACCATTTAAATGATCTGAAATAGATTCACCTTCTACCATTTTCATATTAAATAAATGCTTCATGAGAAATACCTTATTTGAAGCAGAGGGCTTTTCATACAGTTTCACTAGGGTTTGCATCAACTTTTTTGTTGTCTTCACTTTTGTAATATTAAATGTCACTGATGGTACCAGGCATAATCAAATGCTACCAAGTGAATTTTTTTCTAAAAGATCCCAGTCGTCATTTGTCATAGATCCCTGATTCTTGGTTTTTACTTCCAATGGCTTCCATAAACCATTATGATAAAGATAGTCCTCCATTTGCATTTTCCATAACTAAAAATTCTACCCATTAAACTTGTCAACCCTCAGCTTACACTCATCTGCCATCGCTTCCACTCAACTATGAGACCTTCTTGCAGAGGATTGCTTAAAAAAATGATGAGATTCTAGCTAAAAAAAAGTCAACCATCTGGCTCTGATACCACTTGTTAGGATTAACCTTAGACAAAAACAACAATTACATGCAAATATGACCAATGCTAGAAAAAAAAAATGCATAAAAGAGAACACAAGACACCAAGATTTAACATGGTTCACCCAATCCCTGGGCTACATCCACCAACAAAAAGTCTAATATTATTATTATCTAGTGATTAAAACCTTATTACAATTTGTAATCCACAGCTTAATACCACCGTAAGAACTGATTTTCATATCACACATTATGAAAATCCATAATCCTAAGCCTTTTTATAATATGAGAAGAAAACCATGCTAAATAAATATCTGAGTCTAATTAGGCTCCACATCACAACATGTGACACAATTCCAAAATTCAAAGCATCATGGAGATAGTACAATATGAAGAAATGTCAAAATGGTGACGCGCGACAACATCTTGTGTTTTTTGGAGGATGTTGAGATAGTATGTGAAAACATGAGAGCTACTAATGTGTGCAAGCCTAACTTGCAACTTGACAAAAGAGGAAATTGAGTTCACTCAGTCAATGAAGAAACTGAGTCAACATGAATGTTGTGTTATCCCTTTGCAAGGAATCCAACCCACTAAAGATCTCTTAGATCAGTTATCAATGTCGAGCTGAATGGGGGAAAAAATAGTCAACATTCTTGGTGACTGAGAGAGGATGCTTTCCTACCAAGCATAGATCAATGGCCTTAAGAAATCCATTGGGCATGAAGTCACCAATGAGAATGACATGTTGTCCCACTTGCAACTCCACAAAATTTTGCAACCAATAAAAAACAAAAGGGGCTTTGGGGAGCTCCAAAAAGTCGTGCATGTGCACTTTGTGGAAAGATGAAAACACCTACTCTACTATATACAAGTATTTACAAGATTTTTTTTTTAAAAAGCCATTGACTGGCTTGTTGAAAATAGCTTCCCTTCCTTACAAGTTGATTTTTTCTTCCATGTGTGGGCAACCAAATGAATCAACAAGTATGACAAGCATACTGTTGCATGGAATATCTCCTTCCCAATGCTGAAAATGAAGTTTTCCAATATTGGGATGTTACCTTGTTGAGAAAGGCTTACTTGTTCCTCCTTGTGATATTCAACCTCATGCTCTAGAATGACCATGACCAAGGGCAACTTGTTGATTTGTTGCAGAGCTAGATACCTAATGGGGCATCCTCTTGATAACACTTGGTCTAAGAAATCAACCTTGACCATGTTAATATGCTTTGCAATGGTAGTATCTTGTTGGTTTGGAAGTGGCTCCATCTTATTTTGTGAAGAAGTGATCTCCACATTTTTTTCATGCTGCTCAAGAACCACCTCCTTGGGAGCTATTGGTATGGTGTGAGTCTCCACTTTTTGCTGCTACAACTCATGATTATCTAATGAAGGGAAAGATTTCTTAATGTCCAAGGATGAACAAAACATCTCCAACTCATCCCAAAAGTTCTCCTCATTAGAATCCTCTTGCTCTACTACAATAAAATGCATAGGTTGAAGGGCAACCTAATGCATATCAACATGTTTCTCCTCAAGGACAGAACTTTCTTTGAGGCTCTCTTTTCCATCCTTTATATCATGGAGGACTGTCTACTACCACAAATGACTTTCTCCTTCCTTAGCTTACAGTAGATCCTCATTCTTTGGTAAAGGCTCAAAAGCCATGATTTGTTCCCCAAGAGAAGGAACAACCTTTTCTTCTTCTTCTTCTTCCTCAACAAAGGAAGGAAGCTCTTCAAATAAGAGGATTGGATCCTATTCCTCTTGTTCCATCTCAACCTCCTTGTCCTCCTCAGTAGGCTACAACTCCTCCAAGGTAACTTTGTGGGCTCTACTACACTCTACCAAAATTCCATGGTTGGACCATCAGGAGTCCATACAACCAGTCCACCCTCAAAGAGTGATATGGTAATAGGTATGGAAGGCTCATGGGGCCATATTTTTTCTACAAGGAGTGGAGAAGTTACAAGAGCAAGATCTTGTAATGGAGGGGGCTTCTTGAAGCTTGGGATGACATATTTTGGAGAAGGGGTTGCCTCTACTTCTTTGGTCTAAAAATGAAATGACTGGAGCTACATTTCCTCCTCTCTCACTGTAGCAACTTGTCTTGCAAGCTTCACCTCAAAATGTCTCTATTTCTCCCTCTCTTCCTCTTGTTTCTAGAGATAGACCTAGTATGCCATCTCCTCATGTTGTCTCCCTATCTCTTATCACCTTGCAGCCTCATCAAGCCGCTTATCATAGGCCAAAAATTGCTCATTTTTATCATGAAGCCATGAGTCCATTGTCCTACTCTATTCCATTGTTTGCACTTGGAGTACCAACAAATTTTCACCCATCTTAGCCATCATAGATTCAATGGTCCTCATTTCATCATTTGGAGGAGTTGGGTCTAATGGGGTAGGGTAGGAGGGTAGCAAGCATTTTGAGCATACTAGCTATAAACAACTTGAGGATGAGATTGGAAATGACAATATGAGGGATGAGGAATAACATTTTCATACTAGGGGGGGGGGGGGGTGGGTGGTAGTAGCTATTTCTATGAAATGGGTCCATGGTTAGAGCTTCATAAAAGTTGCAATTTCATAGAAAATTTTCAAAATCACAAAAGATCAATGCTGATCCTTACATACCATCATTGTTTCATCTTAAAACCAGTAGATTTTCACTAGAGTCACCATTTTCTTTGATTGAATGCCTCTAAAGGTTGATTTTACTAAGAATAACACCCAAATTCTTAATGGATAGAGATCAACTGGATAACCAACAAATTACGAAGCTAAATATGTGTCCCACCAAGTGCCAAAAATTATTGTCACATAAGTTTGCACCCTTACTTGAGGTATGACCCTCAAGGGACCCTATGTAATATGGAAATAATCTCCAAGTGTTGGACTTGCACTTTGGGGTCAAATCTTCAAAGAAGAACAACTTCCTTACTATCCAGGTGCACCTAAACTATTGCTTGAGAGGAAAAGAGAGAAGGAGAACAAAAATTTAAATGCTCAAAGGGAAAGGGGGGTGATGCACTAAGATAGAATGAGGTCACGACCTCTGCCCATGAATGCACAACACATGAATGAAATACCCAAATACAAAAATCTTGACTCTTTTCTACCCTCTCAAAACTCACATGTAGGTTTGGAGTTAATTAAATGCTAAAAGGAAAGACATCTTCACAATGCATAAATCATCAACAGATTAAACACAACATATAACTCTAAGAAGTAGGAAAGAAACATTCAAAACAAGGCAAGATACATGCGTAAATCATAAATGGAAAGAAGAGGTAAAAGCATGAATTTCATTAATGGAAGGAAAAAGGAATACATTTGCAGATCATAAGGCTACTACAAAAACACAACCAAAGAAGAACCCAAAAAATATATTTACAATAGTCTTTTAAAGAGTTCATGCATAATTTGGATTTGACCATGGATTTCAAACCCAAATCATGTAGAGTTAAGTTGTAGAGGAGAGTAATAACTGAGAATCAGAAAGAAATATGATCATGGAGTGCAATCTACTATTGGAAGTGATAGGAAAGAACAAAAAAATGTACCTAGCCATAAAAGAGATCAAAACACCAAAGATTTTATCATTATGTGTATTAAAGAGGCATGGAGGGCATTGGCGTCATGAAAACAAGGCCCAAGAAGTCACTCAATATTGAAGAATAGGCATTGATGGCATGAAATGACCGCAAGAAGCCAAATCGGGCCGCTGGAAAAATTGTGGGGAGGGATAACATGATGTGTTATCTTCCCGCAACATGTAGGGTTGACTGCAGGGGGGAATCTAATTTCCTAAAAAATAAATGTTGGCCATCAATAAAGATGTTCCATTAAAATGGATGGCCCAAATGTCGTAGGAATATCCCCAATGAGAGATTTAGTCACCACTATTGATGCAGATCTTCCCCTCAAGATGAACAACCCAAATGCAACAAGGAAACCCCCCAAGATGTACCAAATCCATTGGGTATCATGCAATTCCAGGCTTTGGAGCCTTGCAGAGACTCCATAGAATGAAGAAACACCCGAATGAAGATGTATGGTAGTGTGACATCAAATGACATGCTAAGCCAATTGCCTATGCAAAAAGCATAGACATGTGAAAGATAACTTGAGAAGTGGGACCCTCTGCCATGTGATGCAATTCCATAATTCAAAGCCTTGTGAAGACTCCACAGTATGAAGAAGAAATGCCAAAATGGCAACACAGAACAACATATCATGTTTTTGGGAGGATGTTGAGATAGTATGCAAAAACACAAGAGTTTTTCATGCGCGCAAGCCTAACCCAAAAATTGGCAAAAAGGAAATCAAGTTCACTTAGTCAATGAAGAAACCATGCCAAGGCCCAACACGAATGTCATGTTATCCCTCTATAAGGAATCTAGTCTGTTGAAGATCTCTCAGATGGGTTATCAATGTTGGACTAAATAGGAGCAAAAATAGTCAACATTTTTAGAAGTCTACACCCTTGCTTGAGGTATGACCCTCAAGTGATCCTATGTAACATGAAAAAAAACTCCAAGTGTGGGACTTGCACTTTGAAGTTGAATCTCTAGAGAAGGAAAACCTTTTTACTATTGGGGTGCACATAAACTACTGCTAGAGAGGAAAAGGAGAAAATAAATTTAAATGATAAAAGAGAAAGAGGGGGGATGCATTGAGATAGAATGTGGTTACAATATTTGCCCAAGAATGCACTACACATGAACGAAAAAGCCAAATACACAAATCTTGACTCTATTCTACCCTCTCAAAACTCACATGTAGGTTTGGAGTTAATTAAATGTTGAAAGGAAAGACATCTACACAATGCAACAATCATCAACAGATTAAACACAATATATAACTCTAAGAAGTAGTAAAGAAATGTTCAAAAAAAGGCCAGATAAATGCACAAATCATAAATGACAAGAAGAGGTAAAAGAAGGAATTTCATTAATGGATGGCAAAAGGAATAAAGTTGCAGAGCATAAGGCTACTGCAAAAATACAACCAAAGAAGAACCCAAAAGACATATTTACAACTACCTTTTAAAGAGTTTAGGCATAACTTTGATTTAACCATAGAGTTCAAACCCCAACTAGATGTAGTTGAGTTGCAAAGGATAGCAATAACTGGAAATAAGAAGAAAATATGATCATGGAGTCAACATTGTTGTTGGAAGTGACAGGACAAGACCAAAACAAGTGCACCTAGTTGTAAAAGATCAAATCATCGAGAACTTGATCATTACATGCATGAAAGAGGCATGAAGTGCAATGGTATCATGCAAACAAGGCTTAAGAAGTCGCTCAACATTGAAGAACTAGCCCTGGTGGTGTGAGATGGACAAAAAAATGGGGAGGGATAACAATTACCACTGTCAAAATTTATCAAAACACTACAAGGACCAAACTTCTTCATTTTCAGCTTACTGTATGTTCCAAAAAGATATCTACCTTTCTTCAAATGAACCATCACCTCATCACAAAATTCAAAAACATGATGTCTCCTAGACTTATCAACCTTCTCTTTATACTTATGATTACTTTTTTCCAACTTCAACTTCACTTCCTTATACAAAGACTTCATAAAACCAAAAAATTCTTCCCCTTCAACTTTTCTCTTCTCTTCACCAACAGCATCCCTCAAGTTTGATATACCTCTAGGTTGTATTCTAGTAACAATCTCAAAAGGTGTTTTCCCTATACTCCTATTCACATAATTATTATATCCAAACTCATCTTGTTCCAATACCATATCCCAATTACTCGGCTTATCTCCAAGTAAACATCTCAAAAAATTACCCAAGCTTCATTCAAAACCTTTGTATGCCATCTATTTTTGGATGGAATGTAGAACTAAACTTCAACTAAGTATCCATTCTCTTCCACAAAGTCCTCTAGAAATAACCAACAAATTTACTGTCTCAATTAGAAATAACACTTCTTGGTAATCCATGCAATCTAACAATCCCTTTGAAGAAAATCTCAGCAACATGCACAACATTTAGTGTCTTCTTACATTGTATAAAATGTGTCATATTAGAAAATCTATCCACAACAAAAAATATGGAATCCTACCCTCTTGTTGTCTTAGGTAATTCAAGATCAAAATCCATGTTGATGTCTGTCCAAGGTTTCTCAGGAACAAAAATAGGTGTACACAATCCAATATTCTGACTTACTCCTTTTGCAACTTGAAAAATTCCATGACTCCTAACTTTTGAACATCCTTATACATTCATGGCCAGTAATAGTTATCCTTAAGAAAACTTAATGTCTTATGAATTCTAAAATGTCCAGCCAATCCACCACAATGATTTTCCTTGAGCAAATTAACTCTCATAGAATGTCTTGGTATACACAATTTAATTCCTTTGAACAACATATCTTATTGAATTAAATTTTCATCAAACTTACTTAGTTGATATGATAGATTTGGTGCTATCTCTTCATGCCTCAGAAAAATCAAGGTCAATATCATACAACTCCTTTGTCTCATCAAAACCAAGAACCTCAACCATAAACTCGGTTAACAAAGAATGCCTTATGCTCAATGCATCTACAATTTGGTTAGTGACTCCACTTTTATGCTTTATCACAAATGTGAAACTCTATAAATATTCAACCCACTCCATATCTCTCTGATTCAACTTATGGTTACTTCCCAAATATTGTAAAGCTTTATGATCGGTATATAACACAAACACCATAAGAATCAAATAATATCTCCACTTCTTCAAGGATTGAACAATAGCGTATAACTCTTGATCATACACATAATAGTTATTTTTAGCATCATTTAACTTCTCACTAAAGAAAGCAACAAGTTTACCTTCTTGACTCAACACAACTTCTACTGCACTGCCACTTGCATCACATTCAACTTGAAATACCTTATTGAAATCAGACAAAGCCAATATAGGTAACTTAGTAACATTTTGTTTCAAAGTCTGAAAAATCTAGTAAGCTCTATGCTTCTCCTTGAAATCCTTTTTATTTCCTCTCATTGTCTCAATCCTAGCATTACAAACAGAACTAAAATTTTGTAGAAGCTAGCCAAACCATGAAATGATCTTACCCACCCACATTCTCATGTGTAGGCCATTCCAAAATTGCTTTAATCTTCTTGGGGTCCATTCTCAAACCATCAGCTAAAATCAAAAATCCTAAATACACAATCTGCTCTTGCATAAAGTAACACTTCTTCAAATTATTCAACAACTTCTCCTCTTTCAATCTTTTCAATTCTTTCCTAATATGCTTTGGTGTTCTTCCTTAGTCTTATTAAATATTAGAATATCATCCAAATAAACAATAATTTTTTTTCCCAAGAATCTCTTTAGGACCTCATGAAAGTACTAGGCACATTAGTCAAACCAAAAGACATAACCAACCACTCATACAGACCATCTTTTGTCTTGAAACCAATCTTCCACTCATCACCTTCTCTAATTCGAGTATGATGGTAACTACTATTCAAATCAATCTTGGTAAAATACTTTGCTCCACTCATAATTCATTATGGCATCCATCCTCAACATAGGAAACCTATATATTAATTGATATTTTTTTATAGCTTTGGAATCAGTACACATTCTCCATTCTCCATTCTTTCTAGGTGCTAATACAGTAGGTACAACACATGGACTCAAGCTTTCTCTAATCAAACATTTCTGCAACAACTCTTGCACTTGTCTATTAAGTTCTTCATTCTTGATAGCTATCAATCTATATGGTGCTTTATTAGACAAACTAGATCTAGGAATTAGATCCATACAATGACATATTTCTTATTGGTGGTAAATCATTAGGAATATCCTTTGCAATAATCTCCTTGTACTCATTCAAAAAGCTTTCAGTTTCTGTTGGCACTCGACTAACATTGTTAGCTTCTACTATCACTCAACCTCTATCTATCACTCAGTCATTACTATACTCTGTTGCTTGTCCATTGCTATCACAACTCATCCCTCTAAGAATTATAACAAAACAAACTTGGTTCTTTTTCATCCCCTTCTCAAATTGTTTCCCATTAACCATGCAAATTGTAACAGTAGTAAAATTTACTTCATTAGGAACTTCTATCAAAGGAAAGAATGTTTTCTTTTCTCTATTCACCTAAAGAGTATATTGATTCAATCTACCATCATGCACATCATTTCTATCATATTGTCAAGGCCTACCCTATAGAATATGACAATAATCCATAGGCATAATATCACACAAAACTTCATCAAAATAGTTTCTAGTTTTGAACTTCACAACACATTGCTCACTTACCAACAAATTATGCTCATCCTTGACCTATGAAACATGATAGGGTTTAGGGTGTATCAACCTCTACATTTTTAACTTTGTAACCAACTCCTCTAATGTAAAATTTGTTGAACAAGCGCTGTCAATAATTGCTTTACAATATTTTCCTGCCATCTTACATCTAGCCTTGACAAGAATTCTTCTTAGGACATGTTCCTCATCAAATATCTTATTACAAAAAGTTATCCTTATCACCAAATTTTCTCCAAACTTAGGTCCACAAGGTGAACCCCCAAGATCTCCTTGAATCACAACATTTCTATTACCTTGTTCATTTTCACTAGAGTACCTACACTCAAAGGATCTATGCCCTTCTTTACCACATCTAAAACAATTACCACAAACACCACCTCTAGAATAAGAATAACCTCTTCCTCAATAAGAACTAGTACCTCCTTGGTAAGATTACCACCTTTCCACTTGGTCTTGCCTTTATCGTGCACAAAATTGTCAGTTCTACCACTTTCTCCATAAGATCTACCTTTGTCTCTCTGAAACCTACCACATCTACCTCTCTATCTTTGTTCGTGCTTCTTTGTCAAGATCTCCTCGTCTTTCAAGGCATATGGATAGGCTTCTTCCACACTTTCCAATTTCACAAAGATTATTTAATCTTGAATTATAGATCTCAATCTATTTAAATACCTTGCAACTTTCTCAACCTCATCATTCATATGTCCGGATCTGATGTCCAATCTATAGAATTCCTCAATGTACTCCTTTACAATTATGTCTTTTTGCCTCAAATTTTACATATTCCTCAACAAGCTAACTTGGTAATCAATAGGAAGGAACTTCTTCTTCACCTTGTTCACCATTTTCAACTAGGCCCTAATATTCTCTCTTCCACTTCTTTGTCTATCAGTTTGCAAATGCTCCCACCACAGTGAGGCACGACCTTTCAACCTAGTGACTTTTAGTGCCTACCCCTAGTTTTCTTTTATGTTTATTGTTGAATTCTTTTAGGCCAGTTTTCATGGTAACATGATTTGATTTAGTGGTACTTGGTTACTTAATTTCGTTGATACTATTTACATGTTTGGATTATATATTTGATGAGCTACTTTATACTCAGATATTTGATGTGTTTATGGGTTTTTTTTTATGATGATTTTTTGCATACTTCATATAGTAATTTTAGTTTCTTCCATGATGAAAATTATATGGATGATCTATATATGGTTTTATGGATACTTACCCCATACTTGCATGTGTATTGTGTATGCGTATGTTTTACTTTATGTTTGACATATCTAATGTGGTTGAGGGAGGGCGTCGTAGTCATCTTCTAGTCAAGATCTACACGATGTACCACTCCCGACCATTTCCTATTTAGTTTAGATATATATGCATATGTACATATTCAACTTTTATGCAGATTGCAAGCACCGAGCATTAACTTCCCTAAATTGCCAGGACGAGTGTGCCCTATCATAGTATCTCAATGGTAAAAGAGATGAGATAGTTCTCAAGTCCAAATCCTAAACTTGAGCCAATTATCATAAGATAAAGGACAAGTATGATTTATTTACCTTTCCAAAATCATCAAAGTACATGAATTTAATGTTTCTAACCTTTGTGGTTGTTTCCTACTTTGTCTTTTTAGTCGAGTTTTATCTTTTCGAGTTTGTGGGTATGTTGTGACTTTAAAGTATAATTAAATCAACCAAAGAGATTATTAAATGATTTAATTAAATGAAAATTTTATAAAGAAAAATCAAAATTTATTATATTTAATTAATTAAATAAAATACTAAATCTAGTGTAATTATATTTATTTAATTTAACAATAATAAATTTAGAAGTTGCATTTAAATAATGGATTTTAAATTTTTTTTAGTTAAATTAATAAATATGTTTTCTGGATGAGTTTCCCTCTATTTTGGATCCTTAAGTTTGGCAGTCTAAGGTTGTGATGGTGGAGGAGGGGTGGATGTCTATCACCAGGAAAGGATCTAAAAAGGCCCTTCCTCAATTTGATATGAATTTACATTCCCACAAAAAGGGAGTGAAAGAGAATTTGTAATCCCCTTGCTGGTTGGCCCGTTAAGAGTTCCTGTTGGTTTCTTTTCTAGAATTTTTTGTTGGTGCTGCTAGACATATAATATTTTTCTATTGTAGCTTGTTTCTAGTTTTTAGATCTTACTTGGGGTAACTGGTCCCTGCATAAACTTTGTTATTTATAATCATAGTATAGCCTACCTCAATGCAATACTAGTAACAATACTACTAATTATACCATACTATATTGTCCAAAGACTATACTATAATCATAAACAATAACTAGGCCTAGGCATGTTTATGACCATCATGATCATGCAGTAGGCAATCCAAATTCAATTATATTTATTTAAAATAAATCATGCCTATTTCTTGCAATATCAACAATATATTAAAATTTTGAAATGTCATTTTTAACAAAAAATTTATATGACCAATGGCAACTCTAACAGTCTTCTATCAAAAAAATTGGATGGCTAGAGGTCACATGATCGACAAAAGATAAAATTTTGAGACATTATATGTGTCATACATGTTTGACATCATACCTGTGTAGTGTGATGATATTTTCCATTGAAGGTTTAATGGTGACACCAATCATCAAAACTGTCCACAAAACATATTGATGGTTCCCTGTGTTGGTTGTGTGATGGCTAGGCATTGCAATATCGATAGACACTTGTGAAGAAAGATCCTCAAATGTACTAGTGACAAGAGAAGTATGTCCCAATACCATATCCATAACCATAAATGCACCCTCCTTGAGGAGTACTAGACTGTTGGATGCTCCCTTCATTGGGATCCTGCTAACCACTTTGAGTTGGGAGACTTTATTGTGATTATTTGCTTCAAGGAGAGTCATGCCCCTTCCACCTATGGTACCTAAGCCCTGGGCTCCCAGTTGGCTCTGTGATTGGTTTGGTTACCCAAACCAATGTAACCCACCTCTTAAGGGCATTGATTGGGTATTGTTGGAAATGTAAGAAAGTAACTGAGACTGGAGGGGTGAATTAGTTACCTCAAAAACAATTCCTTTTCCCTTAGATATCAATACAAATTTTCACTCATCACGTTATAATATCCAGTTTAGTTAACACTAAAATATTATTGATACTTGGTTAACAAAGAAATCTTATGATTATTAATCTTTAGTAACTTAGTTACAAAAACTTAAAGCATAAAGTAAACAACATGAACACAAATGACACCAAGATTTAATGTGTAAACCCAATTTGGGCTAACTACCATGCAACTAGTTACAATATTTTTCACTGTTATGAAGTGAGCCTTGTTAGGAGTTAGCCATGCTAAAGGTTACAAAATATACTATTAATTATGATCATGTTAGAGGATTTAAATCACCCTATTAGGAGTGGCCTAGTTAGAGGTCTTCAAACACTTCAATCTTGAAATGTCACCTTGTTAGAGGATTTTAAAAAAATATGTTAAGAGATTTATTTTTTCTATAATTGTTAGAAAGTAACAACAATTTGACCTAATTTATGAAGCAACTATCTTTGCAAACTTAGATCTTTGTTCTAGTTTGACTTCTAGATCCTTCCTAGTCAGATGTTCTTTGTAGCTTATCTTCCACACTTTCCTGCTCTTCTTTTCACTTACATATCCATCTTATTTCTTATTCCACTTCTATAATTATCCTCACAACTTGACCTTTCTTATATATCATAAGCTAGGACAAGTCGGCTTGAATACCCTTTCAAAAAAAGAATAAACATCCAAATAGTTGGCCTCAATCAATTAAATATTTGACAAATGTATTGTGTTGTCACTTAGTCAATACTAGGATTGAACGCTCAGTCAACACTACAATTCCTTTGATGCCTGACAACTCGGTCAATACTGCTAGTCCTTTGATGCCTGACCACTTAGTCGATATTGCAAGTAGGAATCCCTTCATTAACCAACTGCTCAGTTAATACTAGAAAAGTCTTCTTTACCTGACTACTCAATTGATACTGAGAAATACAAGGTTAATACTACAAACTCTACATTTCTCAATTAATACTGATATTTTGTGTAACATCAATGACAATATATAATTGAAGAATTATTTCCAATAGGTACAAGTGTATCCTGAATGTTGTGTCTATATAGGAGGTGTACTTGACCCTGTAGGTTGTGCACTATAACTTTGTGAACCTTCGTTTCTTTTTTAACATCTAGCCACATTTCACTCAGTAATCCTTGCCTTCTTGGTCTCTAATGAAAGTGTCATTTGCTAATGCATACAGACCTCTCCAATGATGGAGCCATAAGACCTTGAATAAAGTAATGAGTAAGGAGTACCTCATCATGGTTTAATTCAAGTACTTTCTCAGCAAAAAGACCCTCATCCCATACTACTTAACTAAAATTTTCCACTAGTTGATCTTGTGGAACTCATATGTTCAAGCCTCTCTATACTGAGAAAATAGAAACCTCTCTCTGAAACTCTCCTCAAATATCTCCTATGTGAGATCTTCCAAACTAGATTGGATCTTCTACTCCTTAATCTTCCACCAACTTGATGCATGGTCTCTCAGGTGCATCACTAAACAAAAGGCTCTCAAGGTGCTCGCATAAGGATGCATAACAAAGCAATGTCCAAGGCCCAAAAACCAAGTCTCAACTTTACTACCACATCCCTTACCATCAAAGAGTGGTGGGTGAGACCATTAAAATTATTTCATTATGCTTATCTAGATGGTGTCCTCATCACCATGGTCTCTACCTCTCCTATGGTACCCTTAGTTATTGGGTGTTGACGAGAATGCTTATTCTCATGCACACACTTCTTTCTCTCTCTCTCTCTCTCTTCCCCGTGTTCCAACATGTGGGAGTCTCCACCTCATGATTCATCTATCTGTGAATCACCATGTTGATGTTAGAATATTTAGAATAACTAAGAGGAGGGGTGATTCAATTATCCAAGGTCCAGATGTACCAATTGAACAAACAAACACTTAAACAACTTAAGATCTCATCACATCATTGCTCGGTCTCTATTGTAAACTTTTAGTAACATTAGCTAGTTGTCCACTCTTTTAAAATAATAGACTTGTAGAATGTAAACATTAATCAGTAGAACATCATAATAACATCCACACAAGTTTGACACTGGGATTTAATGTGGAAACCAAATTTAGGAAAAATCAATTTTCACTCTTCTGAAGTAAGCTTTGTTAGGAGCCAACCCGGTTAAAGATTACAAAATGCACTGTTAAATGTAACCTTGTTAAAGGATTTAATCACCCTATTAGGAGTGGTCTTGTTAGAGGACTTTAGAACATTCCATTAAAATGTCATCCTGTTAAAGGATTCACATATGACTATTAGGTCAACCTTGATTAAAGGATTTCAAATACTATTTAGAATGGTTAGAAAGTAATTAATTAGCCCCTTTTTTCCAATTAAACAATGCAATTCCAATTTCTTAGAATTCAACTATGATAAAGTAGCCTGTAAATTAAAATAAATATAAAATTTCCCTTATTCTATTAAATCACATTAAAATAATATTTTCCATAAGAATTGTGGAATCTTAAATGTAAATCCACACTCACGGGTTTATTATTTCCTCAAAATAGATACATCATGCATACAGAGATGACATTGGCTTAGTATGAACAACAAGTTCACTAACTCCATAAGCCACTATCAAGGATATGAGTCCTACAAAGTAAACAAACAACATCAAGTGTAGACGCATTGTGCATCCTTGCGTATGTGTGTGTGTATGTGTGGCTAAAGAAAAAAGTGCGCAATATTTCATAATACAATATTTAATTAAATTCATTAAAATAATCCATTTGCATCATTTTATTGATTTACAGTAAGAACTAGATAAACATATGTAGCACAGCCACATCAATAATGAATCCAACAATATCCATCATATAATCATAAACAAATTACACATTCAAATACAAAATAACCAGATATCATCATAAATAATCATGTCATATCACTAGCATCATAATGCAGATATGATCAACACTAAACAATATAGCATCTAACATCTATCCACTATGATACTAGAAATAAAAATAATGTAAAGTCATCAAAACATCTCAAATGAAAATATATAGGAATACATCAAAGTATCTCTCAAATAAAAATAAGCCATCGAACATAATGCAAACACGAGAGGAACCACAGCTTGGCTCATACTAGTCCAATTAGTGTGTGGGTATGAAAAATCAACTCCCTTCAGAAGTCTTCTGCAATGTTCTAGGAACCCGTAGAAATACACCATCCTCACATTGTCTCCCTTGGGATGCTCAACTACTAATTAGGTAGTTCTCTTATCATGCAATAAGTTTTTTTATCTTATACATTTAATTGGTTAACACTTATTTAAACCCCTTCACGTTACTTTATCATCCACTTCAAAGTCATGATAACTATGAGAAGCCACTCCTTAAATCTACCCATTCATACCCCTCTTATCATACAATAAGTTTCACAAAGACATGCAATTCCCACCCATGCCTCAATGCTTAATTAATCAATTGGCCTATATACAAGAATTTGAGTCTCGAAAGATCCTACCAAGGAATGCTTATATGGTCATGTGTGTGTTTATCAATGACATATATAGCTAGCAAAGGGCTAGATTCAAGGAATGAAACAAAATGATAAAAGCATAATTACACTCAACCAAACACCTTGTTGGGAGTACAAATTCACTTACAAATCTAAAAGTTACAAGTAAACCAATTGGATGATTGGAAACATGAAGGACATTCCATTTTCTAATATCTAAATTTCCATAGTGAAATTCCAGCTCAAATATAGGTGACATGCAAAATGAGGCGAAGGAACAATACCCAAAAATTAAATATACTAAAATCCAACAAAATCATAAGCTTACTTCTAAAATCCATCCAAACTCCCAAATATCAAATATAATTAATGTTTTAGGTACATATACAAAATCCAACAACATAACTAGGTAAAACACCATTTTTCAAAAAGAAAACTAACACACTCGTCTAAGTGGATCATGGAATTATACAAAATTATGGGGAAACACTAGTTGTCAACCCCCAAAGGAAGCAAAAGAATTCAATTAAACTATGTAAATTAATATATCTGTAAAGCCCTACCTTACCCCAATTTCTCAAAATTGGGAATGAGAAGAAGAAAAGAGGGGTAACTTCAATTGGGTTGAAAATCATGGGGAAGATGAGGAATTGTGCCACAAATTCAACGAGCAGCGCCTCATAAAGATCTGATGAGCCAATCTCAACCAACAAGAAAATCTCTAAATTCTCCAAATGGGTTTTACAGAGAAAAGTTATATTTTTCCAAACATGAAGTGAGAAGTGAGAATCAAAAACTCGTTTATTTCTAATACAAACATTTTTATTAAAGTGACTTGTAAAATAGACTATTAATTTGCTCAATAGACTATTGGCCCCTTTTTTCCCAAATTAAATAAATTGATTCTAGGCATATGGAATTGAACTATAGTAAATTAACCAATAAATATATTAAATCATTAAAATTCCAAAATATAATTAAATTAACATTTTAATTTTAGCAATGTTTGTGACAACTGCAAAACTCTAAATGCACAAACACGCTTATTGATCTAGTCACTCATGCATTACAAAATTGTGATTTACCAATATGTATCAAATGGATAATAATATCACAATAACATGGATAGCCACCCATATCGGGAGGATATTGGCTTAGCATAAAAGGTCAAATTCACTATTTCATGATGTCATTATGGAGGATATAGGTGCACACTCAATTCTTGTGACTCAAGATGAATATACTTGGTACATATTCAACAAGCAAGCAAACATCAAGCATAGATGCTCAATATATAAATAGTCCAAGCATGCATATATAATCAAAGGAGAATGGAACATTGTGTAGATCTCGCAAGTGACTATGGCTCTATTCCCACTTCGTATTGATACCAATAGCCAAAATGCACAATGGTGTGGTACAACATAATAACATATAATTACAAATTATTGCATTTAAATTTAAAAGTTTAATTTATTATTTACACCCATACGAACATATGTCTACTAAAAGTAAAAGACAAATACCCACAACATAAGGCAACATAATAATGAGCTACATAAATTCATTATAATAATAATGAGCTCCTTGATAATAATAAGGCAGCTACATAATGAGCTACATAAATTCATAAGGCAACTAAAGTTTTGATTATCAAGGAGCTGCAGACACATTTGTTGTTGGTCCTTTAGTTGTGGATCCCATTTTAACTAAAGGTTTTTGTGGGGATGGCCTTGCCTCTAGTGTCAAACTTGGTGTGACAATTGTAGGGTCTTCATCCTCCATTTTAGTGGCTTTTTCTATGTGGCTTGTTGACAGACGGTTGGCTAGGTAGGATGTTGTGGTGCGACCTCTTCTTAGGAGGAGAGGATTTTGATCGGTTCGCATACTGTTGTTGATGGTGCTATCCTACAGGAAGCAAGGGCTTGGAAGGAGGTCCTAGGGGGTTCAAAAGGGCCCTCTTGCACCCAATCTATGTGTAATGGCGACAGTTTGGGGGTTTTCAATAAGTCAATATTATTTAAATCTTTTTCTGCTTGCATCCCTATTTTAGTCAATCTAAATAATGATATAGCCACAGAGATTGAGAAATAAACTGAGGCTCTTGAGGTGGATGCACTCATTTGTCAATTTAAGGGTTTTTTGCCCTCTCTCAAGGAGCTCCATACTTGGATCTCAAAGCACTGGAATTCATATCTTACTATGTCCAAATATTTCCTCTAGTAAGGGGTTTCTTTATTGACATATTTGATAATGTGAATGGTAAGAGAGTGATTCTATGTGATCATTTCTTCACGTGGGAAAATTGTTTCCCTTTGATGGTTAAACCTTAGCACAAGTACTTTACTTTAATCTTGCCACTTAATCATTTTGCAAAATGCCTATATCACTTTGACTTCCTATTCTCCCTCTTCATCTCTAGCATGATTTTGTGCTTGAGGAAGTTGGAGAGGCTTTAGGTGATTTCTTAATGGTGGATTTAGAATCCCCTGATATATTGCACTCTACCTACACAAGGATACTTGTTGATATAGATGCTTCTAAAGGCCTTCCAATGGGAGTTAAACATTCTAGCCCTTTTGGCTTGTTAGATTATGAGCATCTCCTATTTAGATGCAGGAAATGCTTTAATGCCAAGCATGTTGTAGCAAAGTGTGTGGTTGAAAAGACCAAATCTAAGAAGCCCTCTTGGTGGATGGGGGCTTTGTGGCATTGGTCAATGTGCATGAATTTGAAGTGGAAGTATCCCAAGTTGATGTTGTTTCTTAACGTCATGACATTGATAATGTCCCTTCTTATGTTCTAGTTGTTGAGGCTGGCCATAAGGATATTGTTCATGCAGTTCCCCCTTTGGTTGGTTCTACCAATGGAGCTTCTGATGTTACTACTATTGTTTATCAAATTATGATTGATTATGTTGTCTCAACCCAACATGTTGTTGAGGCTTGTAGTGGTTGTATTGTGGCTTCCGTAGATAAGATTGATGTAGCTGCCCTATTCAAACTGGCTCTATGAAGGATAGTACTTGTGTTGTTGGAGTTGCTTTTGTTGACCTGACAAATTTTTTGTTGTTTTTCCTGGTGCCAAAAGTTTTGTTGATTTGTTGGCCTAGCACTCTATGGAAGCAAGATTGAGGAGGGATGGATCACCATTAAACGAAAACATTCAAAGAAATTTCCCCTCATTATTCTCCTAATTCCCACAAGAAGGGGTTTGCGAGGAAATCTTAAAACCTAAAACCTGATGTTTAGTTGGATGGTATAATTATTAAATGTTTATCCTTTCCTTGACCACAAGTTTTTTTTTGTGGGGTTTGTGAGTTGTTTGGCACCCCCAGTCTATCTAAGTTAAGTTGTGTCTGTGTCTTGTGTCTCTTTCAAGTGTGTAATGTTTATCTTTCGAGTTTGAATGCAGACATCTTTTACACTTATTTTGTATTTGGGTTTCAAGGCCCCTTCAAAACCTATTTTATTCAATCAAAAACATCTAATAGATATGATATTGGTAATCAACTAATGTGTGGTCATCAAATCATCTCATAATGCAGAAAATAAGTAATAACAACCAAGGTATCTCTAGGGTGAAAATAGACATGGAAAATAAGGCAAACATGATTTAACCTTTTTAAAATTGTTATGAATCTTTGCTTATATATAGAATTCTATATCAATTTTCCATAAGCATTTTTAAAGGAATTTAATGCTCCCTGTAGGAAGTTCTTATGTTTTAGAGATTAAAAATTTCATAAGAGAAGTCTTATTAATCGACACATGGCTTATAGTCCAAAAGAGCAAGGGGATTTTGTTTCAAATAATATGAGGTTAAATGCCAATACTTGTCAAACATATTGGAGATGATGTAAAAATCCAGATTATGTTAAGTGATAATGCATCAATACCTAGTTCATCTAATCTACTTTTAACCAATGAATGGAAAAGCATGTGCCAAAGCTTACAATACAACCATTATGAATAAATCAAATAGACAAGCCATAAGATAAAATAACACATATACTTTGGAAAGTTTCTCAAGAGGGGAAAAAACAACCTCAAATAATGCATCAATAACTAGTTCGTCTAATCCACTTCCTACATAACCAATGAGTGAAAAGCATGTGGCAAAGCTTACAAAACAACCATTATGAATAAATCAAATAGACAAGCAATAAGATAACACAACACGTATACCTTGGAAAACTTCTCAAGAGGGGAAAAAACAACCTCAAAAACACATTTGTATTCCATCTTATAAATCAACATATAAACAATATGTGCACGTATAGAGTTGCAATTAACATTTTTAAACTATCAAGCCTCTCCAATTCATCCTCAATGTATCCAAGCATAAATCCACACATCTCAAGTCGTTCTTAAAATTATGCTCCTCAAATAGGCTCAATACTATGAAAACACACCATGTAGCCAACCTTAACCACTAAATATGTGTTTGCTTATATAGACTTAAGTTCAACACAAATACAACCAAAATGGTAAATTAAAACCATGTGTCATAAAACTATGAACACGACATCATTGACCCCTTATTAATATTGGGTACAAAGTCTATAATTTAATAAAGGTCTCCCCATATATCTCGCCCCAACTCGCCTCTTCCGAGCCCCAACTTGGCAATTTGTAAGACCACGGTAAGGTCGATTGGGCACTAGGCTGGGTCGCAGGGATACCTTTGTCGTTACCACACGAAAAAAATATTACTTTATTACAACTTACATTCAAGATATATCTCAATATTGCATGCAACACAAAGAAAAATAAACAAAATTAGCTCTTAGTGATGTGTGTACTTTTAGGTCCCCCTAGAGTACATTGTGCATAGAATAATAAAATAAACATTACAAATAGTATGCAAGGTAGTGTACATGCCTTATCCCAATAAATAGTCACGGGGAAGGATTTTCATTTCCAAATATCTAGGAGGGGTAGTTGATGAAGATATTTCATGGATAAATTTGAGTGGTAAAGCTTTCATAATACGGATTACTATTAAGAAATGGTCTCTTCTTATAAAGTGAATGATCTTTTAGATAGCTAATAAAGTGAACAAAACAAATTTTAAGATGATTCGTAGGATAATCATACCCTTATTTGTTGTATGTTTGGAACACTAGCCTCTTGTGACATTTTTCTAGACACAAATTAGTATGTGGTTGTTACTTTTATGTACTTCATTCTTTTAAGGGTATCCTTCATCTAATCATGAAATTATCCTTTAAATGGTTGCATAGAGGCTCCTTGAAAGAGCATAACAAGTTAGCTTCAATTTGGGTAAAACACCTTCTGATTTCCTAAAATACTCTAATGCCTTTGCTTGGGTCATGAGCCAAAAAGAATTTATATGGTTGCTCTTGGAAGAGGATAATAACTTGGCTCAATTTTGGCTAAAACTCTTTGCAATTTCATAGAAGAATTTGATACCTTTACTCTAGAAACACACAAACAAAGGAATGTGTGGTTTATTTAGTGTAGCTTTTTACTCACAAAAAAAACTTGAGAAATTTCCAAAAGGGGTTTTTAAGGAACTTATATTCTTTTTTGTGGCAATAATGAGGAGAGCAACAGTCATCTTTACATTCAATTCCCCTTTTCTAAGGAATTTTGAAATTTCTATGGGAGACTCTAAAATAGACCTTGTCCCCTACCTCATCTTCCCTTCTTTGGTTGGTTGGAACGTTGATGTTTCTTTTATTCTTCAAAAATTTTGACTAGAGCATAATTGATGTATTTTTTAGTAGTCTCAACATAGTGATATGCAAATTTGGATTAAAATTTAAAGGATAAATGAACAACTACCATTTTTGTTGCTAGGATAAGAATCAAGTAGCACTTTGTTGACTTTGCAATTTTCAAGATAAAAATCAATCAATTCTTACAAAATTATCCCAACCAATCTTTGCATCTAAATAATTGTGAATGTGTAATGTCTTAGGATCCTTACTATATTTACAAGAACCCTTCTTTTTTTTGTTGTGATACATCCAAGGCATTTATTAGATAATTCATTATGTAGTTATTATGTATCCAGGTTGGAATTTTCAGTTATAAGCGTATGAGAGATTTGTCTACCTCTCGTTGTTGGCCCAACCTCTTACTAGTTTGATGATGGAAATTAGCAATTTTAAAAATTGTTAAAAGCAAGTTGGATATCAACAAGAAATCATGAGACTTGCATGCAACCACGGAGTGTTTAGGAAGATTTACATATAAACACAAGATGCAGTTGTAACCCACACATCAAACAACTCTAATCATATGTCTAAGCTTCCTCTAAGCTTCCTTCAAGCTGCATATTCGTGCTCTCATTAGTGGCAATCATGACCTTCACATTAAGCTAATCAAAAGATTTAAGAAAATATGTTTGTTATATTGATAAAACATTTTTCCCAAAGGCAACTATATTGGCACCTCGCCATTAGATATATATTTGAGCTTAAAGAGGCACATGAATAACAAATGTTAATATCAGCATGCTTGGCAACAAATTGAATGCAACATGCAACACTAAGAGCAAGGATACCCATCATCATCCCTTGTGACGTCATATACAAAATGATGTAACAAACATAACGAATGATCAAAACAATACGACTTTGAATAGTTTTGATCTCTTCGTTACTAAGAAAAATGAAAATTAATATTCCATTGCATCGTATTTTATGTTTTTTTCTTCAAGGTAAAACATTAAATTCTACATGCAACCTCATGATATCAAATAGCAATGAATCAAACACTACGAGTGTTTGAAATTTTACAATCCATAATATTGACTACAATTAGTTTTTAAATGCAAAATAAATTTCAAACGACGAAATCCAAAAACTGATAGTAATCACTGAAAATGTTTGCTGAAACTATCGACCTTTCCCTGATTATTTATTCATATCGTTTGAATTTAGACACCAACCTAGTATTTTCATTTGTGCCATCGTTTAAGCAAGAAAACTATCAATAGCATTGTCAACTTCGATCGGCCTAGTCCCATTGGATTAAACCTAAAAGATAGAGGCCTTCATACTCAAACGCACAAAGAATTTTAAACCGATATTTCATTTGAGAGATTGGTTCATCTAAAATTGCAGAGAGATATTATCACAAGTGTAACAGTATTACTACCAAGTGCCTAAAAACATAAAGACCATATTTAATCACTTCCTTAAAGTATGTCGTGTCAGCTTGAACGTTTTCAAAGGCCGTTGCATTATAGTTAAACAAGCACAAACGTATTTAGCATTTCCAACACTCGCCATTTTACCTGAACCACAGCACATCGACCTGACATGAACCTTGACATCGACGAAAAAATGGAATGATACAATTAAAACTTGTTTATTGCTTATAGATCAGGAAAAGTTTCGATTAAATTGTAAACTTATTTTACCGAAGTTACGTCGTTAGTAAGCTTAAACGAATCCATAAGCCAGCAAGTCTCAATCCCCGCACCACTTCTCCAAAGCTTCATTCAAGCCGTGAGGACATCTGTTATTTCTCTGGTCCAAAAGATCAATTTGGGTTTCCAATAGGATGAAATATACAGCAAATATGGATTGTTCCTTATCTATGGTTAATTATTTGCTAGAAAGGTTGTCTGCAATTAATCACCCCAGGGAAAATTAAATATACCTGAACATTTTCGTCAAGGGTCAGACATGATTAGCAGACAATTCTAGGCTTCGATCTCTCAACTATAAAATCACTTAATACAATCTTGTCAAGCTTAATAATCTGATGTCTTTGGATCATATGACCTTAATTTTGCAATCCAATCGAATGTTAATTTTCCAACTGTACTACTGTGACGAGTGTGAATCTACCAAGCAAAAACCAGCAATTTAAAGTTGGATCACTTTTTGCCTTGATTTTATAGAGCTTTTGCCATTTATTTAATGCAATATCATTTGCTCGTTCTCTTAATGCAACTCCATGACTAAGCTAACTACGGCATATAACTTATAAGATAAGAAGTCAGCAGCTCAAACACAAACAAACATGGAAGTCTGAATAAATATTAAATGGCCCCACTCACGAGCAACTCACTCTTTCCATTTTAATCCACCATACTTTTTTATAGACAACTTTTGCATCGCTCAGAAATTCAATATTTTAGGTCTTGAAGAAAGTCCACTAGCATCTTAGAGATGTAAAACCACTCATGTAAGTATACTTGCTCGTTTAATTTGATACCTTGAACAAAGGCCTGTATCGGCCGCACAAGGAATTGCACATAGGGAAGATGTGAGCAAAACTAAGCACCATATGTTTGGATTTAGATGTCCACCTTTATCTAACAGAAGGCCAAAAAAGCAAATTTAATGTTTAAAAACTCATTTGTTTTTATAATTCACATGCTCCCTAAGAGAATTTTGATTTCAAACTGCTGTGTGGAAAAGTATTAAAAACATAAATGATACGACTCCTAAACCTCCACTTGGATCCCAAAATTGAATATTCTATGCATTTTTTGTGCAATTGGCTCTTGGGTAGCATTGTTGAATAAGTATTGTACTGTGATACGTTATATTTATTTTTTATAGTTTGTTCTTTGGTGCTCACGCCCTCTAGTAAATAATACTCCTTTGCTGACTATTGGTACCTCCCTGCAAAAGTGATACAAAAAACGAACACCAACTCAATAGAAAAGGCCAACAAGCTAACTTTGTAATGTTTCTCTGAACTAACCAGTCCCAAGGAAAATCATATATAACATCTATTAAAGCTGTTTCCTTCTAGTAATAAAAGTTGTCACAATTCAAATGCAAAATAGCCATAGATGACTTCCACGATCATTATCCATGAAGGATTATGCCAATGTCAATGCCATCTGAAAAGTTAAGGCACTGAACATTTCCAACACAAAAACCAAACCTATGTTCTGGTCTTCAAAAAATCCAGATGTATTCACTCGCACTTTATTAGTATTCATCCTTCTGAAGCACACTGAGTGCTCCATGGCCATGGCCATATCTTACAAAAAATAATACAGCCAAACTGAGAACATCATGCAGCATGAGGATGATGTTCACTTCCTAAGACTACGAACAATCTTATTAAAAGCAAAATAGAACTCAAGAACACACTAACAATGAACTATTAATAACTTAACCTTAGGTAGCCCATTATGCCATTGAACACTTGATTTGTGCAGGTATATGGATTGCAATTCATCAATCAGTTGGAAAAGGACAAAGCCCTTTCCAACCAAATGTTTTCATATGCGCCATCCGCGATAATATTTGCGGGCCATTCAGCACAAAACTCGCCAAACTGGCAGGACACATATCTAATACACTGCTCCATATTATACCCTGAAAAAAATTAAATCCACATGAACGATTTTCACAAGGGAGACATAGGCAACATTACATTCTCCAGTGGCTATTCTAAATCAAGAAACTCCATTCGTTTTCTCATAGATCCTTTCAGGTCCGTTGCATCTCTCTCCTCTTTCTCAGCCTGTTCACATGTAAAGCAACATTAAAATACATGTATACAAAGTAAACTATCATATTATATCATGCAATTGATATGAACTCAAAAGGCTTTGACTCCTACCTTCTCAATTTCTGTAGAAGAAACCTGAATCATATTAGGTGGAAGGTCCTCCCTGTCAGGATCCTATACCAATGGCAACAAAAAAAACAGTTTTGCATAACTCCATTTCCATGCAAAGAAACCATGAAAACAAGCAGATGCATTCTGTAGAGCATTAATGTGATAAAATGTTCATACCATCTCTCCTATCAATACAACATTTTCGCCTCGAATCACATATAGACCTTGTGGTTTGTCACAGTAGAGATCTCCAACAATTACCCTCTGAAAAGTATTTTCTAGTACAGCATTAGCTGTAACAACAAATATCCCAGGGTCAAGACACTTTTGCAATACTATCACTGCCTTGCAGAGACCAAGCTCAAGAGAATGCAATAAAAATTAATTGTTCAAACAACCTGGATCCTACTAGCATCTTATGAATCATAGTTACCATAAAAATGAAAGCTTACCAAACTGATCAAACGAACGGAGTATCCCAATTAGCTTTCTGCCATCCCGCAGCAAGACCAATAATTTTTCTGCCACAATATTTGTTTTCACAATGAGCTTTATTACTTTTGAGCCATCCAGCCAACTAAATAAATTAAGGCAGTGCCCACTGATTTTACTCTTAAACAGATGTGAGCCCACAATATTACAAATAGCGAACAATCAAACAAAATAAGTTTCAAATACCAATGCAATTATGTTCTGTATTGGACTAATAATCTGAAACTTCTTTCTGTGGCATTTGACAGAAACTGGAAAGAACATGATTAATACAAAGCATGCAAAACAAAACATATTTAGCTACTCAAGTAGTAATTTGTCCAAGAAAATAACAAGGCACTTATGAGAATACCAGATAGAGAATGGCTGACGCTAGAAAAATATTTATAGATCAAAGCACAAACAAGATGCACAAACTCTGTACTAGGTTTTTCCAATCTTGGTAAAGATTTTCCAAACTATTTGGGAAGTTAGCTCCATCCAGTAAAAATCGGTTAATAACAGCTGTATGACTAGTCATTGTGAGAATCAGAATATTCATAATCCAAACCTCGTATCAACTACAGATTCTTAAGAAGATCAAAATTCAAAGTTCGTGGTAGTACTAATTCTTTGTTTGATTTGAAGGTTTCAGTCCAAATAATGCAGCCCCAACAAGAAGCATCCTAAGAATGAGGATGCCCTTAAATATAAAACTCAAATCTGGAATCTAGTGGTAACCCTGGCAAAGAAGGAAACATGTATTATACATGACAACCAACCCATGTATAGATAGATATTCAATACGCATCTTTTGAAAAGATTGTTACAGTTCCTTGCAGCTTCATATCTTTATAGTTATTAAGTGATCTTCAGTGGTTCCTTGTAATTTTTTTATTGCAAACTGCTTCCAGTTATTATTTGTCTATAAACACAACTATGAAGACCTTCTTAGGATCATTGCACTTCTGTCTACTGGATCTATTCTCTTTGAGTCAAGACCGGGCCCTTCCAATTAAATTGGCAAAGATAGCAGGGTCTTACTCTCAGCTTGCTTCAACCTTTGTTTCTCAATGGTGAGACTAGAAAAGGAATTAGTTTACAATTCCTTTGAATCTCAAAGTAAAGAATGAGATTATGCCTGCTGACTGGACTCCTCAAGAATGGCAGACTCCAAAGCTGTGACAAATGCTTTGGTAGATTCTCCCAGTCCATCAATAATTACAGAAAAAGTTTCTAATGGCTTCCCATGCATCCATGTAAGGCTAAGTTGCTGAACGTCCCCAGGTAACATAGGTATTTACAGGTATCTAAGTGCAAAATTCACCAAATATGAGCTTCTATATTTAGGAACCATTGTTGATGATCCAAAGAATGTGACACAATTAAGACGAATGTGTGGACTGCATTTCTTATGGAAAGATTTGTTGCAGGATTTGGAGGCATCCTAGCATCCCTACAAATCTTAAAGGTAATTAATGGATAGAGTTGAAGACACCGCATTCCAGTTTAGGAAGAAGTTAATAATTTGATGCCTTGTTCATGCACTTCCATTTTTGTCTCAGCCCTTTGCACTGAAATTTATTGCATCAGAAAATGCAGGTGGTGTTGTACACACTTGCTTCTGAAAATAAGAAGCTGACTGATAAGAATTGCTATTAATATATACAACAATAAAACATTGACCCTTATGATTACTTTACAATAATTCCAGAAAATGTTTGTTGAGAAAGCACTTGTTTGGTTACTTTACCCTATCTATATTCTTTCTCATCCTTCAGCTCTCTTTTGTCCTGATGATATATCAGAGTGTGATCCGAAACGTTGACGCAAAAACTGCAACACAATCTCTTCCAGAAACTGTCTACTGCTATACATGATGGATTGTGGAAAATTGATGTCTTTAATTTACTGTTAAACTGTCAAAAATTGAAGTACAAATTGCCAAAAGAAAAATTAGAGAGCAATGTAAATAATCAACTTGCAGGCTTTCGCTTTGAAATGCAATAGAAGAGTACAAATACTAATATTTTGCTGCAAGCAATGCCTAGATATATCTACTGAAGGGATACAAGATAATAGTTGTGCATGACAACAGTGAAGTTTTGCTGTATATTGAGCCAGAAAAGATGCACGTAGAAAAGCAACAGAAAAGTTTTTCTGGTATTCAAAATACATGTATGATTTGTAGCTAATAATCCATTCAATAAAATCCAAATTTAACATTATTAATAAAATATACTGATTATTGAGAAAAAAATAATAATTCAAGAATAAAGGTCCTAGTGGGATAATATTTTTCAGTTGCTGCTGGTCAAGCTACCCTATTTAAGGCCTGCAGCACTACCTAATTCTTCTAAAGTGCACCATATTATTCTTCTAGAAGTATCTCATAAAGCAGATATGGAACAATTTTTTGCCTCATGTACAACTTGTCAAAGGAACACCACACAGGCTGAACAGGACTGTAGCTACTTCAGGCCTTTGTCTACTTCCAATTTAAAAGGAAATTCATTAAAATGGAAATAAATGCCAGTTTTAGTAGGAGAGAAAATGCCAATCTTACCAATAAACCAGACCCAATAGAAACTATATAATACATATCATTTAACAACCTGCAGAGTGTATCCAGCGCTTGCAGAGACTCCCCAAGCACAGTATAGCATTAGATTCTTTATTTTGTGTTGGTGTTGGTGATGCTCAGAACTCAAATGCTTGCACCCACTTTAAAACCATAACCATCAGGGAAACACTAATTTCATACCAAAACTCACCACCCCATATGCATATTACCATAACAGTTGACTTCAAATTGAACATGATCCCACTGACCCAGATATTCTCATATCCCAAGGAAGAACAGGGCATACACCAAAAAATTCTGCACCTTTCATGCCTGCAAAAGCTAAAATCCCATGTACCCTATATACCCAGAAAAAATAACTTGCTCTGCCTGACAAGGCATTGGCTCAAAAAGAGAGACATCACTGGAGGAGGCTCAGTGAACTCATAATGTGGCTCGCCACCCCCAACATAGGTTATTCAGCCTTCCAAGAGATCCTCCACTAAAGATATGTCTGTGAATGTTAAGACCTCAAATTTGTCACCTCTGTGTGCCTGGCAAAATGAGTTTGCCATACCAAAAAGGGCATTCAAAGGTGGTTTAGAAATTGTTAAAGCTTACTAAAACAGATTCTCTAGTAACATCAAAACCTTTATATAAGTGCTGTCATTAATACTTTGTCCCATCTTAACTCCGAGATGCATGGTATATTGTTAAGAAATTTATAAAGGTGTACTACAGTTGTGATAAACTTTATCACAACTGTAGTACAGAGGTTTTCGATTGTAAATACCCTTGTTACTCTCTTCTTCTGACAAGATAAACAAATCACTGACAGGCAGATAATAAACTCGTAAGTTACTAACTTATAGCCGATTTTTAGGACATATTCAGGTAATTTTTGGAATGAATCGAGGCGATTCATGCCAAAAAAATCACCGATTCCGATTCAAGATGCAAAAAAAATCGGCTTGGTCGAATCGACTTGCCGAATTGGCGATTTTTGGGCAATTTTCGGAACTATGACTTAAATACTAATTTGTTTGATAAGTAAAGGCCATTAGCTGTCCATGTTCATCTCTGCTGCCCACAAGGAGACACATTTTGACTCATGACATGTGCCTAAAACATGCTTCTTTTTGTGGTTGTTGCAAAACCCACAACTAACATGGAATAGTATTCAGAATTGCAATTTTGAGGGCCCATGCCAGTGCTCACTATGTCAGCAGCATGAAGAAAGCAGGGATATCTATTTTTACACTGCTCTTATTCAAACAGGTCTGAAGATTAACATTTTTGTGCCTCTCCTGCTGTTTCTACCCCTTAAACCTTTGAAGATGCCATAGATAGGTTAATTTTAATTCAAGGAGTGTTTAATCCTTCTGCTTAGCCCTTATTAGTAAAACATCATATCCCCAACAGATTTTGAGGAGTTTGGAGAGTCATATATGACTCTATCTTAGGATATAGCATACTCCTACATGGGCTACAGCAATGCAGTCTCTTTCCTTTCACCTCAGGGTATCCCTTGCTCTAAATTGAAGAAGCATACAATTTATCATCCCACTCCATTTCACCAAAAACCTCTCTCTCTTAATGGAGCATCTAAAGGGAACACAGAATTTCTGGAGGTGGGTGAAACATCTTCAAAAATGGCAAAGTCTGCTTAAATAAGCAGTGGGACCGGAACCATCAACAAATAACCATGCTCAAGCCTGTTCTTGGAAATTGAGCCTCTCTATAGCAAAAGAAAAAGGAAGTACAACTCGATGTCATTAAAAACTCTAGGGTAATTGTCAGCACTATTAAAAAAATGGCAATGTAAGTCCACCAATGTCTCCTATGTAATCAAGGATATCTGTTCACATACAAATCAGAATTATGATTATCACATTGACCTAAAGCATGTTTGTGGAAAGTATAACAAAGAAGCTAATAAGCTGGCTAATACTGGTGTTACACTCAATCCTAGAACTTCGGCAGCTTTGGCAAAACATTGATCAACAACTCTCTCCCTTTGGCCTTCTGTCAGAATGCATTCTGCTGAATTTTCTACATCCCAACCCTGCTTATTTGCCCTTCTCTATAATATGGCTACTATTTTTGGTGATGTCAGGAATCCTTGGGTTTTTGGCATTGTTTTGAGCCTTCCCAGCATTGTACTTCTGTAGTTCTGTTCAATAGAATTGTTATTTTTATGCAAATATTTTTGTGATGTAGTTTCTGATTGACATGTTTGTCATGAAAAATGAATGTACCTTAGCAGAAAAATAGTGGAAATCCTCAAATTATGTAATCATCAAACTGTTGCCACTTGATGGTTTTACGGTCATGGTCATCCATAGTGGAGAGAGTGGAACATTTATTACATGTTTGCAACATTTCTGGGTTTCTTGGGCAACCACTATAGATATTGAAATATCTGAAGAAAGAAAGTCTATGTTACTGGACTCACACAATAAGCCCTCTGACCAGGTTCGGGTGCAAACCTGGTACAGGATCATCTGTGGGTTCATGCTGGCTGATCATGTACAGGGTACGCACCCAGCACTGCTGGTGCGCCTGGGTTTGCACACCCTGTGCACCCCCAGCACGAACCTGGGTGCACCCACTGAGTACCCAGGCGAGCCTGTGAGAACCCACAAAGTCAGGTGCGTGGGTACGTGGATACGTGAATTTTCTTCTAGGGGCTTCAGTACATATGGATATGTGTGTGCATAATGTGTATGTGTGTGTGTGTGTATACATTATATATACATAAAAAATAGAAGAAATATACAGAATTGTAAAACTAAATAATTTCATAGTAGGATGCTTGACCATTGATCAATGCCAAATGTCAAAAATATACATTAAAAATTTAAATACTTGAGCACTGATCAATGTTCACAATATAATTCATGAAACACAACTCAATGTTCAATGTTCATAAGGGTCATCAAAAGAATCAACATCTATGGGATTCTCAGCAGCTGAAAGTAGATCTTCATCGCGAAAAAGCACAAGGAGAGGTAAAAATGAAATGAAAGTGTGTTTGAAGGCCTCGTATTAGGGTGTTTTATAGTTAGGAATTAAATATAAATCTCATAAGTTTGCCTGGGTACCCAATGAAATGAAAGTGTGTTTGAAGGCCTCGTATTAGGGTGTTTTATGGTTAGGAATTAAATATAATTCTCACAAGTTCGCCTGGGTACCCAGTGGATTCGCCCGGGTACTCAGAGGATGTGCCGGGATTTGTGATGGGTGCGCACAGGGCGTGTGGTTGTGTGAACCCGGGCACACTCACAGTGCTGGGCACGAACCCACAGACGAACCTGTACCAGGTTTGCACCTGAATATGTGTGTGCGTGTGTGCGCGCTAAAACATAAATATTAAATATTATTATTAATATAAAGACTAATTTAATTATTTAATGTATCATAATGTTGAGAGATTAAATAACATAAATTCATACGTTAATATTAATAAAGACGAATAGTAGTGGAGACAGGAGGACATGACCACAAAAATAGGGTCACAACCATCTCATTTAACAGGAGTCTAAAATGATATAATTTGGAGAAAGAAATATTAAGCACAGAAGAGCCAAGTACAACACACTATTTGGTTGATTATTTTTGAGTATGTGAATATATCCATACAAGTCATCTTACACACATTCTGCAAGTTAACAAACAGAGTTTTACGGTGAAGGACAACAAACCAATAAGTCTGAACATCTGTGATCAGCAATTCCTAGACAGGAAATAATGACGCGGGAAACAGCATTAAACAGGGTATAATAGAACTGCCTGATGATAAAATCAGTCAGGGGGAAGATATTAATGACAAGAATAATTAATAACAGAGGTGTTTATTATCCTTTCACAGAGGGATTGATTCATTTCATTTGCTGGCTATATAAAGAGAGGTGCATACTGTTCTGGACATCATATACAGAACAATTACAGTGATATATATACATACATATATACTTAGGGCAGATGCAGGTGCGGATGCATTCTGATGCTTGGAGGCGTTAGGATGCATCGTGGATGCTGCCAGGAATCTTGCTTCCCTCCTGCGGATGCACGCGGGATGCTTGGGAGAGCCCCCAAAGAGAATCCGTTGAGCATCAAGCCATTTTGAGCGCCCAGTCACTTAAGTGACTTATTAAAATATGTGTTTAATAGGTTTTTTTAATTATATTTTTTCTCCTAATTGCCTCACAACCCTAAAACGGCCCTAAAAGAGGTCATTCATGGCCATTCATTCTCCTATAACTGTTATTTCAATTTGATTATGCGAATTGCTACAAAATGTTTTATTTTTGTATATTTCTTGTATTTCTTTGCATACATAAATTATATAGATACATATTTATATAGATACATATTTAAAAACATATATATTTATGTATGGACGCACCCAAGCACATCCAAAATTCCCCAAAAAATCCACAAATCAGCACCCTGCACCCGCACCCGCACCAGCATCAGAACCAGCATCGGTAACTTAGCATATATATATAAACTTGTATATTTGTGCATGATGCATGAATATACTGGGCTGAAGTAACATAAATAAATACTGCTATTAGATTCTGTATGTTTTGTTGTGTATTCATAAGCCTGGTGATTATTATATGAATATTCAATAGATAAATGATACAGATAAAATCTCTTGCAAATGCATTAAAGATCATTTCTTCTCAAGGTAAGGTGAGGCTTGATCATTAATAATCATATATAAACAAACAAGACATTAATATATTACTAAAAAAAATTTAAAAAAATTATACATAAAATATAAATGTTTTCCTAAAAACAATACATAAAATATTTTACTTTCGTAAAAACTAATAAACACTTTCATAAAAATAACTTAATAAAAAACTAGTAAACTTGAAACCTAAAAAATAAAACTAAAACTTTATAAATATATTGTTACATCCTTGACCATCGGGCAAGTTGAAAATGACAAAGCTTCTGTGGGAGATTGTTGGGCAAAGACGAATGGCAACTTCAAAACTTCAAACAACACAACCGCCAGAGATGAATGACAACTTTAGACAACACAACTGCCAAAGATGACTTGCAGTGTTCTTTTCGACCATCAGAAATGCTTCGACCATCAAACACAAATAAGATACTTAGACCCTCATGCAAAACGACAAGGGATATATTGCAATATGAAATTTTTGACAAATTTAACAAATTTTTTTTCATTTTTTGGGTTCACCGAATTTCAAACCTGAAGCCGAAAATTCGGTGAACTCTGTGACTTAGCCATAAGCTATGAAGCCAAGGGGGGTAGAGCCTCTGCCCTTGAGCCTAGGGTCGGGTAACAGGGTACTCTATTGTAGTAGTTTCTATAAGGAATTCAATATGTTACATGGTCTCCTAAATCTCTAGTGAAAGGTTTGAAAGTGTTGTCATTGAGTCATCATGCTAACAACAAATTGTTTGTGTGTGTGTGTGCAATTGTTCTTGTTTTGCAGGGTTTATATCAAGCTATTGAAATGAAAAGTACTATTTGGCAAGGCATCCCTCTAATCTTAGCTATTATAATTGTATTATAGGACATTAATAAAAGGGCAATCTAGGAGGGGACATTGCATGAGAGTCGAGGAGAAAGCAAATTTATTTTTTGTTTTAAAAAAATGTGGGTAAATATATTTAAGTAAATGATTCAAATATCATAGTGGAGGATAAAGCGACAATACAACATTGTCCCATGATTTTACTTGCAAAAGCCATGCAGATTCGTACACTATAAATAGACAATCTGAGGAAAATACTAAGGAAGAAGCTAAACAAGTGCCCTCTCCTATTAACAAAACAAAATACTAGAAACTGTGTTGATTACAATGATTTACCCACACCCGCATGTACACCATGCACACAAAAACCATGTTCAATCTCTGTGGCTTCTAATGCTAGCAACACTTCTCTTACCATTGATTCAACTTCATCCCTTTCCATGAAAAACTCAATTACTGTCATGAACCATGTATACAAATAAATAGGCTCGAAAATTGCTAATCAATATTATCAAAATTATAATGAATAATAACCTAAATAATCAATCAATGTGTAAATAACATTATTAATTCATATAATGTGAATCAATATATAATCAATAATATAACATCCTCAATTAATTGTTAATGCAATATTAATGGAAGGAATTGAATGAATAATTCTTCGATAATATTCAAAATACCTGATGGCTCAATAAGCAATAAAACCAAAACTAGGGTCAACACCCTAGACAATCAATCAAGGTAATGGGAAAAGGCACAACTTACCACGTAAAGGGGTCACACCAAATAGGAAAAGAGATAGCATATATAACCAAAGGAAAAATGAATGCATTTCAGCATCGAATTGACCAAGAAGGAAGCACAAACATTGCAAAAAAGATCAACAAATAAAAGGAGATAGGCACAACAAATATCACCATCAAATTATGAAGAAAGCCGTGAAACAAACAAAAAGAAGATAATGTGAGGTTTAAAGGCATCTTAGAAAAATGGCCAGTAATAAAAGGTGTACGTAGAAGAAGGAAGTAGCCCAATCATCAATCCATGTCATCACCCAAGACTAAAGGGCGGGAGGCATCAACCAAGAAAGAAAGATTAAGAATTATAGCAGACATTTAAACTGATCGTGCTGAATGATACATGTACAATGGCTTTGGAAGGTCAATATATCAAAAAGTATCGAGTATAATTGAGCATTGGAAATTCATGAATGATAACTAGACGGGTGATATATACCCTCACACATTAAGGACATAATTGCTCAAGAAGGACAAGGGATACATCGAAGAAGTCAACGAGATAGGTTAGGTAGAAAATAGCACATCCACTATTTGTCAATAAATAAGAGGGACCAAATCACAACACATTAACATTCAATAATTATAAAGGTAAGCAAGTAATGATGAAAAGTAGATGGAAATATTATTAAAGTCTAACCAGTTATGTGTAAAGGGTGAAGGGTCATTTGTAAGGGTGAAGGGCCATTGGCCTGTGCAACTATAATATAAGATATAGAATAAATTTTTGTTTTCCTTATTTATGAGACAAGGTACACACACACATATATATGAAGATCTACATTATTTCAAAATTAATAACATTTAATAATTATTTAAATTTGATATCATAAACTAGATGTAAGGGAACAATGAAACAAATTCTCATATTATCAATATACAGATGGTACTCAACTCTATATAAATGGCTAAGAGCCAGTGTAGGGATTGAAATCATCTCTATATAAATGGTTGAGCCATGATTGATGATGCCTCATAGTGCCAATATGGGAGGTTAGACAACCCTCGTATAAATGGCTAATAATGCCAATGCAAGAGGACAATACAACCCCCGTATAAATGGCTAGACGAAAATGATACCTTCATAGTGCCAATGCTAGAGGTTAGTACAACCTTCGTATAAATGGCTAATAGTGCCATTGCAAAAGGTCAATATAACCCCATATAAATGGCTAGATGAGAAAGATATAATGGTTCAAATATTCCATTGAGGTCAACGTATGCATATTTGTTAAGGGCCTTGGATAGGGGTTAACTCTTCCGAGAAGAGGCTTCGAGGGAGCACTCCAAAGAAAACGAAGAAGTAACCAAAGGTAGTAGTAGAATCGATATTACATCGTTCAGGACCCAGAAATCCTCAAGAGGATCAGTAATCCCAAGATAGAGATGTCTTTAAGGTTTGGGGTTAGGATAGAGAGTGGATAGAGGGTAGAGTATTATAGTTAGACTTGTTATTATTCAATTCTGACATTTATTTTGCAGGTATTACTTATCCAAAGATAACCCCAGTTCTCGGTACATTACAATGATAGGCAGTAATGGAGAGAAACATCGTACTGAAGTTTGTAGAGAGTTTCTATCATTTGTTAAGGGAATGACGTAGTTACTTTGTAATCTATATTATAAAGCATGACTTGCAAAACTGAGAAACAATGTTACAATGAAAGTGAAATAGTTTTTACAATCGATATTGCAAAAGGGGTTGTCCCAAATTGGAAATTAAATTGAAGTATGTGGTCAATATAGCAGAGATTGGATTTTATAGGGGGGTCCTTACACAATGCATTTTCCTATTTATCAAAATGTGTATTTAATTATTGCAAGGCCTTCAACTTAATTATTTGTGGCTGTCTTAAATTCATTGTGCAATAGTTCTCAAGAGTCTACAAGCATATTGTTAGAAGCCTATTAGCATACAACGAGTCCAATTCAGACAAGTCGATGAGAAGCCTATTAGCATACGAGTCCAATTCCAACAAGTCAATGAGTAGTACTAAAAAAGAATCTTTAAATTTTCTTTGCAACTAACAATTATAACCGGTTCTAAAATACCATATCAGTTTTAAGTTTCTAGGACAAGGACGGCAGGGGACAGTGGTATGGGTTTCCGAGACGACAAAACATTTGTCAATTTTGGGGACCGGGGGGGGGTGGCAGCGGCGGCTATATAACAATAGGGAAAATTAAAATATAGAGAAATTTAAAATATTTATATGAAGACATGGCTAAAGCATGTACTTATACATTATAGAACCTTAAAATATATGAATCGGCAGAACTCGTCTACCAAATTTGTGTTACTTTGAGAGTCGAAGTCTAATTTGTTCTAGAAGTCAAAGTTGAAGTCCCCTAGGTGTCCCCAAGTCTCCAAGACGTTTCCGGGACAGGGACAGGGATGGCTGAAAATATACTTGGGATGCATCCCCGGATAACACTTTTTTTTTTTTAAGTTAGAGACTTCAAGATTAAAGGTTTAAACAATTAAGTCAGAGATTCAAATTATATATGTTGGTCTCAAGTGTCAACTATTATATAACATGTATCATTTGCTATGAATCTACAAATTTATAATTGTGGCCTATTATACTATTGTCAATGTTGTCGTGATCTATTCAGTTGCTGCTATTTTAATGCTATAATACTATGTCATGCTATACTGATGTTATAACATGATCGTGTTATCTTTAACAGTCTTTTCTTAATGTGATGAATGATTTTATTCCATAGTAAACAAGATGCATCCCCCCCCTGCCCCATGTCTCGGAGACGCAGATGCACGGGGGATTGTCTCCCCATCCCCAACGGTGCCACCAGATTCCACCACCTCCATCAAGGATGGGGGGACATTGACTATTTGCTGATTCAACTATTTATGTTCAATGTTCAATGTTCCAATTCAATGCAATGTTTAAGTATTTACTCTTTTATATATTTACATCTTCTATTGCAATACATCTTTTCATAACGAGCATTTTAAGTACCATATGTATAGTATATACAACCCCCCTGCTCCCTGCAATTGTCCCCCTCCCATCCCCAAATTAAGGCCCCTCTGTCCCTCCATCCCAGAAACTTGTGCCCTTGTTTTGTTGTCCCCTAGGGCGGTGTAACTATGTTTTATTCTAAAACATTATAGAAACTTGCATTTCCATTAGCACATTTGGCCATCTCCAGGATGATTGAAGAACATCTTGGATGTACCTCCACGGGGCAGTTGACTAAAGTGCCTCCTAATATCTTAGAGCTAGTGGAATCATAATGAAGGTACACAACATAACAGTTTGAAGCTCATCTTCCAGACACCTACTATACTAAAGTACCAAGCGTGAGGTAACGTTTCTACACCAAAGGTATGGAAAAACAACAAAAACTTGAGATCAATACTAAGTTTAGGAATTCCACACAGTCCTAACAGAAGATCATTTGCTTCTATCTTGGTGAAAAACTTCCAACCTGGTGGGGCTTACAACATGTGCACCTGTAATCTCAATTCAGTCAGCTGCACAGGTGGTAGTGCATGGGATATGTAATGGTATCTATCCAGGACATCCATAAAATTTGTAGTTTAGATAAACAGTAAACTTTCTTTATTTCTTGACTAAAATATTAATAAAACCTACTAAAATCAATACCGGGAGTAAAATTGGCTTCTCACTAATTAGATAGACCCCGATATCATATAGAAATCATTAAAAATGATGACTTTTCACAAAACTCTACAAAAGAATTCTTTTCAAGATAAAAAAAATTGAATTTCAACAAACAAAAATGAATTCTATCCATTCCCAAGATATTCTGAGGCAATTAAAAACTGTAATGAACCTCTGAATAGAATCTGGCATAAAACATTGAATGAATCTTCGCTGAGCATGTCAACAATTACCAAAGTGCCCATAACTAATCAATTATATATGAGCCATAACCTGGTATTTTTTTAACATTGAACTGGTAAGGCTCAAGGTGCAACCACTCGTCGCAATTATTCGTACATTCTTTAAACCGAAGCTAGGTAGTTTCTTCGGAATTAGTCCATTCTGAAATCAAACCATCACATCTGCCCTGTATCTTAGTGTCCCATCTCATACTATAGTCATTATCAAAATGGATATTCCCTGCAGAAATTACTGTTTACACACGCATTGCAGACAACGTATTCAAATTGTAAACCATTGCAGGCCCGGCTAGATAAATATATAAGGATCATATTCTTTAGATTAAACAACCGCGTGCAGTTATGGAACGAGGACTAACCGTACATGACATTGATGACCTAAGAGTATTAGGATTGCAATTTCGTCAACAAGTGTCGTCTCCTAACAACAGAACGCATGGCAGAAAAAGACATAATAGACAAAACACAGTATCTTGAAGTAATCAATAGGCCGAAGTCAACCTTTCCAAATAAAGCCTAATTTCACCCCTGGTAACTGGAACCTTCACCCACTATCAACAAATGATATGAATCAAACCCATGTGAGGAAAAAGAAACAGAACATAAAAAGCCCACTTCACTCATCAAATCGGCCGCGAAAAAACAAATTTAATCAAATCAAGATCCGCCAGCCAAGAAAGCAATTTTGCAGCGCAGAACAAAAGATGCCCACGGCCAGATCCGCTTTAACCATTGCTAATACTGCTTGAATAAACAAATGTTGAGAAAAGGGTTGAGAAAACTAACTGTCTAGATAACTGGCGAGAGAAGTCGAGAGGAAGATGTCCTCCGAGCCTGGCCAAGACATCCCCTCTTTTTACCCTCACACTCCACTGCTGGTAATACTGACAATATGTCTACGGTACACCCAAACGTGGCGCTGTCTGTCCTAAATAGCATTGGCAGCCCCCTTATCGATCTCTTGAAAAGCCCTAAAAATCGCAGTCCCGGTATAAAACCTTGAATAGATGCCCTAAATCCTCTCTCAAATCTGCCCTTCCTCCGCTCAATAGTGATAAAACGAAGATGGTGTGTTTACTGCCCACAAAGTGGCTTTTTCCCTCTACCCCACCTGGACGGTGGTGGAAATGGCAATGGCCGCTTCCAATCCCCAAATCTGTGGTTTTAAAAGAAAAGGCAAACGCTTAAAAAGCTCTCTATGTCACTCCTCTCATCTTATGGTGAGCATGATGCTGCTGCTATCGGCCTTTGCTCTACTTTTCCTCTCTTCTCGTCTCTCAGCCTGTATGCTCGAGAGATCCTCCAACCCCGGCAACAACCTGGACTCCACGTGGATTAGACATGCCCAAGCAATTGGTGTATATATCATTCACTTTTAATTAAGAAGTTCGGTGGAATAGGATATTCCACTCAATTTACATGCAATAGTACTACAACTTTTTAAACATCTCTCAAAAGTAGTAAATGAAATGAAAAAAGTTTGTCAAATCATTTGGTAGAAACAAATGTGGTTAAAAAATTATTATACCAAACAATCTAATCTTAGAAAAATTATACAAAGAGCAAATATTTAGAAGCTGTAACATGTTATTTGAAGTGTGAAATGGATAGATGATGTTATCTAATGAAGAATGTGGCAATAAGGATATGGCATAAAAATTAAGCACCATTACATTGTGGAATGTCCAACATACAATGGTATTTATTCTAGATATGTAGATATTTTAAAAGTGGACAACTTAACTAATTTATTTGAAGAAACATGACTAGACATAACAAAAACCTAATTATCAAAAATCATTGCACAAGAATGGGTTTAAAGAAGTTACAAAGTGCTTAAGGTCTCAACACACGGTTATGGATTGTGTGCTACTTAGGGAGTCATATAGACCTAATACCCCACTAACCCTAACAAGTATTTTGGTGTGCTCGGGAAAACTAGGAGATGTTTATTAATAATTTTTGCAACAAATGAATGCATTTTATCTTAGATGCTTGTTTTAATCCTTTGTATTCTAGATATGGTTTAGATAAACATACATTTTTCCCCCCCTTGTGTTTTAAGACTTTAAGAGTAAGGATGGTCTTCGGAAAGATATAGTATTCTCCCTTCAATAAGTAAGTGTAGTAAACAAAGTTGTATTTTTTGCATGCTTCCTACTATTGTCATATGTATTTGTACGTTTAGGATTCTAACTACTTCTATGTATGTTGATATATTTAGGAGGCTAGCCTTATTTTATGATCTAATATATGGCTTCAAAGTATTGCTTATGAACATCTACATATATGAATAAGATGCTTACATATTATTTCACATGGATACTAACAAATCATGTTTACTACTCTAAGTACATGAAATTTTTATAAGGAGAGAATGATATTATAAAGAATTGGGATCGATTTAGGAAGAAAGGGTGAGAAACTTTTGAGAGTTGTAAAAGATATTAGCTCATCTTGAGTGTTGTGAGAGAGTGAGTCTATGTAGGATACATTGTGAGAAATATTTGAGAAATGTTGGCCAAGGATTCTATAGGATGGAGATGAAGGAATTGGGGCTTGCAAGTTGGGAAGGAGTTGTTGAAGCATCTGAACTTCACCAAAATCCTTGCAAGACTTCAAGTAGGGTCTCTTCCTAGAAAAAGAATCAAACACGTGGTTGTACTATTATTGTGAGTATCTTGTTATTCTAGTTGTTTTGCTTGATGTGTTTGAATTAATAAGATATTACTCATGCGATTGAAAGATTTTGTAATATTGCTTGATCATTACAAGAGAGTATTGGTTGCATCATTTGAATTAGGTTGTTGCCTTGTGGTGTTGTTGTGTTGTTGTAGTTGTTTCCTTGCCTTATGTTTCTTAGCCTTGGTATGCTTTATTTTGGGAAGGGTTCTACTTTTACCTAGGTATTGCCCTAGTTCTCATAGCTTGTGTAGACCTTGGTTCAATTTCTTAGTTCAAGGGACTAGACCTTTGTAGTTCCACGTGGTTGAGTAGAAAATGTTATCAAAGTACTATTGATGGTTCCATGGATGATTTAGGTTATGTTTCATTATTGATTGTGGTTGAGAATCTTCTCATTTGTATTAAGTACTTTAAAATAATGTAATAGGATCTATTGACTTGATGTGATCTCATGAAAGGAGACTTGGATATTCTATGTAAATTGTATAATGAATTGAAAACTAATATAAAAGGAAAAAAGGGTGTCTATAGGAGAAAAGAAAGGTGAAAGTGAACATATTTTATTATTTTAGAGTATTAAAAGATGTTGTTTATGTCAAGATTATGTGTGTTGCACACATTGCATAATATTGTTATATTGTATTATTTTATTTTATTATGTAATGTTTTACTCAGGAGCACCTAGATGGACATGCAACATGGAGAGATTCCCATTAGATATTCTTGATGTGTTGTATTGTGACATTGTGATAATCTTTGGTATAATTGTTTAATATTGGGGAAAAGAATCAAATGCACAATACTAAATGTGGGGGCCATATAGGTAGCATATGATGTGTATAATACCACTTGGTGGTTTTGTGGGACTTGCTACTATATAAGAAACCACAAGGATGTTGGGAATGTAGTATAGACTGGGTGCCTAAGGGGGGTGGAGTGAATTAGCAACTAATAAAACTTATATTTTAATTCACCAATTAAGCACTCACCATATAATCCAATCTAATTGCATGCATGGAATATTTAAAGCAATGAAACATTCATAACACTTGACACAATATTTGGTAACCTTGAAACCTTCCACAATAGAAAGTAAAACTAGGGTGGGGATGATACCCACAAGCTTTATTACTGCAGTATAAAGTTAGCATGTTAAAGCTTATAATTGATCACTTCTAATGATCTGCCCTATTAGGAGCAATAAACATTGTTAGGTCCACCTTGTGAAAGGATTTACAACATACAATTAAGTATGCACTCTGTTAGGAGATTTGGAAAAGACTGTAAAGTCCACCTGGTTAAAGGATTTGGTTGATGCACCTATTAGGATGAATTACTAGCTAATCTTTGATCTGCAACTCTATTTGTTGAATGAGATTCCTTTGAAATACAATGATCACCTGATTGTGATAGATAAGACTCTATTTTTCCTTATACTTCTTGTAGCCTTCTTAATTCACACTCATCTACTTCTTGCTTCTTTGATATAATTATATTGGATATGAAAAGATATATACCAATCCAATAAATTACCTTCTAGAGTCGGCTACAATACCAAATTCAAACAATCTTCACAAAGTCAGCTCAGTGTTGTAACTCAGGTTCTAAAGACCACTTAGGTGATGTTCTAATACTTAGTAACACTTATCAACACTCAACAAACTTTGGCACTCGATTGATGTAGATGCTCGGTCCATACTGATCACTTGGATTAACAAAAACTCGATCAGTACTGGATGACTCGACAAACATTGAAGAACTTGGTAGAATCAGTTGACACTAAAATACTCAATCAACACTACCTTCAATCACATCATTAACATTGTCATCTCAGATAACACTATATCTTGTCTCATATGCTCAGTAGACATTATGAAGCTTAGCATGAACTGCAACCAAACTAATTGGCTTAGTAGCAATTGAAACACTTTGTCTGCACTGTTAGCAATATGATAAGCTCGGTAGCAACTATAGAGCTTGGTAGCAATGTAACCAACTAACTAAGTGTTAAGTCACTAATAAACAAATGATTTGACCAATAGGTCAAAAATCTCCCCCTTTGGCTACATTGGTGACAAAAACACTTAATCATACCAAAATACTGAATACTCAAAATTCAAGTCAAAACTCCCCCTATCAACATGTTTGGGTCTATAACCCAATTTTGACTGTTGTATGTTGTTGTTGTTGCTCGATAACCTCTAAATATATTTTTAATTTTTCAAAATTATTTTTGTAAACATATTTTCTACTTTGTATATACATCTTTCATACTATACATGTATTTCCTTCTTGTATATATACATTCTCTCTTGATTTACATATGATATACATTGTATATTCCCCCTTTTTTGACACAAATGCCAAAAATGCATAACTATAGGGTAACACTAAAATGTGAAAGGAAATCATTGTGTAGCTTCAAAATTATGGAGATTGACTTGTCCCAATTCTCTTGCAAAACTTTTGATGTGTGCAAGGCTATCTGCACCTCTGCTGATAGTTCCATCATGTGATATGCTATAGAGAAATTGTTGTCATGGATCAATGTTTTTTCATGTGCAATATGTTTTCACACTGCATCCGTGTTGAGAAGTATCATGCCCTATATTTCTACTAGTGCGGTCCTTATCCTAGCTTCTTCCCTTAACAATGCTGCCTAAAGATCTGTTAGATATCTGATACCAATTGTTGAAAATGTAGTGTAGAGTGGGTGACTGAGAGGGGGGGATGTATTAGAAACCAATAAAAATTATACTTTAATTCATCAATTAAGCACTCACCATATGATTTGATCTAATTGCATGCATGAAATATTGAAAGCAATAAAACATTCATAACACTTGATAAAATATTTGGTAACCCAGAAACCTTTCAAAATAGAAAGTAAAACTGGGGTGGGGATGATACCCACAAGCTTTATTCCTGCATTATAAAGTTAGCCTTTTAAAGCTTATAATTGATCATTTCTGATGATCTGCCCTGTTAAGAGCAATAAGGACTATTAGGTCCACCTTGTGAAAGGATTTACATGCAATTAAGTATGCACTCTTCTAGGAGATTTGGAAAAGACTATTAAGTCCGATTTGGCTAATGCACCTATTAGGATGAATTAGTGGTTGATCTCTGATCTACAACTCTGTTTGTTGAATGAGATTCCTTTGAAATATAATGATCACTTGACTGTGATAGATAAGACTCTGTTTTTCTTTATACTTCTTGTATCCCCCTCAATTCACATTCATCTGCTTCTTGCTTCCTTGATATAATTATATTGGATATGAAAAGATATAAACCAATCCAATAAATTACCTTCTAGAGTTGGCTATAATACCAAATTCAAACAATATTCACAAAGTTAGCTCACTATTGTAACTCGGGTTCTGAAGACCACTAGGGTGATGTTCTGATACCTGACAACACTTGTCAACACTCGACAAACTTTGGCACTCAGTTGATCTAGATGCTTGGTCCATACTAATCACTTAGACTAACAGAAACTCGGTCAGCACTAGATGATTCGACAAACACTGAAGAACTTGGTAGACTCGATTGACACTGAAATACTCAGTCAACACTACCTTCATTCACTTCGTTAATACTACTAGCTTGGTAGGCACTACAGAGCTTAGTTAACACTATATCCTGTCTGAGATGCTTGGTGAAAATTATGAAGCTCAACATGAACTACAATCAAATTGATTGGCTCAGTAGCAACTGAAACACTTGGTTTGTATTGCTAGCAATATGATATGCATGGTAGCAATGTAACCAACTGACTAAGTGTTAAGTCAGTAATATACAAATGATTTGGCCATCAGGTCAACAAAGGGTAGTTGTAGAGGCATGAGAAAAGGAAAAGAAGGGAAAGTCAAGATAGACAAGGCTTGATAGGTTAGCCAATGGAGCATTTATAAAGGTTGTAAGCATGGCATAGGATGTGTGGATTCATGCTTGTTCATGTGGATTCATGCTTATTTATTTGGATTGCTTGGTTGTGGTCATGGTTTTGAAGGCTTCCATGGTTATAATGCAATGGTGTTTTGTTGAATAATACATGGTGATGGATGCTTTTGGGGTTGGCTTTTTCTCTCAATGAGGGTTTCCCAAGGTATGTCTTGTGTCATATTTTTGAGGGTATGTTGTATATTCTCTTGCATGTGGATTTTGGGTGCTTACTTATTTTAGATCTATTATGGGTTATGTGGAAACAATAATATTTTTGGTTGCAAGTTTCCTTACAAGTGGTATCAGAGTTATGGTTTTATTATTGTAAACCTATATTGAATCCATGGAAATACATGAGAGGATAAAAGAAAGGGCGAGACATATGGGTTTTATAGGCTGTTTATTGCAGATTTGAGGGTTTTGGGTTTATTGTTATAATGGGGTGTTGGTAGATTTTGGGCATGTGAAATTGTTAGTCAAAAGGATTTTTTGCATGTTCAATCTAACTGAGGGTTTTAGGAGGGAGCTTGCAAAAATGACCTCCTGGGAAAGAATAGACCTCAACATTGGATCAAGTTGGCCTTTTCATAAATTTTGATAAATAATATGCCCTAGTTTGGCCCTTTTTTTTATAGATAATTGGTTGAAGCCCAGATTATTTATTATTCATTAATTATAATTGTTAAGATTAATTATTATTATATGTTAATTTCAAGTATATTCGAACCTAGGACCTCCTCAATGAGGCTCACAATTTATCGATGTGTTGTAGGCTCTTGCCTCCTAGTTTTCCCATGTTGATAGAAAATGCAAAAGGTTTTTAGTTTCAACTTGTGATGGCCATCACATTTAATCTTGCTAGATCTTTCATTAAAAAAAATTGCTTTGAAAGTGGTAAAAAGATTGCCTTGGTAAAATGACCATAACATTCACTTAGGATATTAGATTTTGGACTTCTTATAGTCATTGGAAAGATAATTTAGAGCACTACAACTTGGTGTAGGTTTGATTCCATGATTTTATTTTATTTTTAGATTTTAAGAGCCTGAAAGTTAGATGTTATTTATTTTGAGCATAATTTTGGACTTCAAATAGTTAATAAAAAGCTCTTGGAGATCTCTATACATTGGTTCACATTTGATGCAAGTTTGGCGTGGTTTATTTGGTGATATATTGATCTGAATGGTTTATTATATATATCTACTATGGTAACATTATGAATTAATGTTATTGTATATTTTGGAGATTTGAGGTTTGATGTCATTGTATACTCGTCTTATATTTCAGATCGATCTCATGATGATATAGTTATTGGTGTTTGGTTTGGATACGTATAATGACTCGTTAGTCTACAAGTTGTGCAGTGTTGTAAGGTCTATACTTACCGGATGCATTTATGGCTTGGATATGGGTTGTCTTTGGTCCATTGATCTTTCATTATTGACGTATATTCAAATTGGTGGCTTGGATTTGGGATATCTATGCCCTTAGTCGCATGATTTGTTGATTTTTCATGTAGAGGGGATGAGATGATGTTACTAGTTTCAATCATGGTAGAGGATTGTGGTTGACTATTTTATGCTAACAAGTTGGACACTTTGAGACTTAGATGCTTGGTTTATAAATTTGATCATGGTGTCATGGATTTTGGCATGACATGATTGGATATACAAGAAAATCCTTAATGTTCATTGGTTTATATTCCTAATTTGGTTATTTGGTTTCTTTTGAGGATCTCATGATGTACACTTTGAATTCTTTGATGATTTGATGACTTGGTTGATTCTCATGGTTAGAGGATGGTTTTTCATCACGATTTCATGGATAGCTTGGATACACAGTTTGGTATGAGCTTGTGATGGTGATGAGGCGGAAGTAACAAGGTGCTTTTTTTAAAGAAGTTACAAAGTGCTTAAGGTCTTGGCACATTGTTATGGATTTTGTGCTACATAGAGGGTCCTATGGACCTAATACCCCTCTAACCCTAAAAAGTATTTTGGTGTGCTCAGGAGAACTAGGAGATGTTTATTAATATTTTTTCCAAAAAATGAATGCCTCTTATATAAGGTGCTTGTTTTAATCCTTTGTGTTCTAGACATGGTTTATATAAATATACATTTATCTCCCCCTTGTGTTTTAAGACTTTAAGAGTAAGGATGGTCTTCAAAAAGATACAATATTCTCCCTTTAATAGCTAAGTGTAATAAACGAAGCTGTATTTTTTATATGCTTCCTACTATTGTCATATGTACTTATATATTTGTGATTATAACTACTTCTTTGTATGTTGATTTATTTAGGAGGCTAACCCTATTTTATGATCTAATATATTGCTTCAAAGTATTACTTATGAATGTCTACTTCTATGGTTAATGATGCTTAATTACATATTATTTCACATGGATATTCACAAATCATGTTTACTACTTCAAGTACATGAGATTTGTCTAACATTCTTGTAGGATGTGGGGAGGGAATCATAGTCACTTCCGTGAAAGTTTACAAAGAAAGGAGGGGAAGAGAATCTAGGATATATACAATTGATTAAATAAAGAGAGAAAGATATTATAAATAATTGGGATTGATTTAGGAAGAAAGGGTGAGAAATTTTTGAGATTTTTAAAAGATATTAGCACATCCCAAGTGTTCTAAGAGGGTGAGTCTATGTAGGATACACTGTGAGAAATCTTTGAGAAAAGCTAGCCAAGGATTGTACAAGATGAAGATGAAGGAATTGGGGCTTGCGGGTTGGGAAGGAGTTGTCACAACAACTCAACTTTGCCAAAAAAATTGCAAGACTTCAGGTAGGGATCTCTTCCTAGAAAAAGAATCAAACATGTGGTTGTACTATTATTGTGAGTATGTTTTTATTTCAGTTGTTGTGCTTGATATGTATGAATTAATAAAATATTGCTCGTAAGATTGAAAGATTTTATAATATTATTTGATCATTGCAAGAGAGTGTATGTTGCATCAGATGAATTAGGTTGTTGTTACTTTGTGATGTTTTTATGTTGTTGTAGTCATTTCCTTGCATTATGACTCTTAGTCTTGTTGTGATTTGTTTTGGGAAGGGTTTAACTTTCACCTTAAGTATTGCTCCAGTTCTCATAGCTTGTGTGGATCTTGGTTCTATTTATTGGCTCAAGGGAGTGGACCTTTGTAGTTCCACATGGTTGAGTGGAAAATGTTATCGAGGTACCATTCATGGTTCAATGGATGATTCAACTTATGTTCCATTATTGCTTGTGGTTGGGGAACTTCTTATTATATTAAGTTCTTTAAAACAATGTAATAATATGTATTGACTTAATGTGATCTCTTGAAAGGATACTTAGATATTCTATGTAAATTGTGTAATGAATTGAAAACCAATATAAAAGGAAAAAGGGTGTTTCTAGGACAAAAGAAAGGGGAAAGTGAACATATTGTATTTTTTAGAGAATTTAAAGATGTTGTTTCAATAATAATAAGTATTCTTAAAATTATTTATGTACATCAAGGAGTAAAAGGAAATGAACCTAGGAATACTATGCTATGATATGTCTATAATAGAAAATCACATCTTTGAATTGAAAGTTCAAGGAAGTATTATGAATGATAACTTATGAAACTTAGACTTGTAATTGATGGATAGATATGATACAATTAATGCTTTATAGTTGCTTTAAACATATGTGATGGTGAAATATGTTGTAAGTCCTTAGGTCTCATCTCTCTGTAAGTAATTTAATTCAAACGTGAAATAATGGGAAAAGATAATATCTTTTAATATTCATGCTTTGAAATTATATCAAGTGAACTATGCTTAAAGAGTATGAATTTGGAAGAAGTTAGTAGAAAAACATTAAATAGCTATAGCTAAGTGTATATAAGTAATTGAAATTATTAAAGTACTCTATGTGAAAATAATAATTTGGATTAAATTGGATCTACTTATTTGATAAAGTCAAAGTTAAATAAGTGGATGTTTTACTTGAGTTAATTTAGTAACATCATTAGGGAACCTAAAGGGACATGATTACACCTAATCTTGAAACTTGGGTTTTAATCTGAACATATGATGTATTTGATGAAATAAATAAAGGCAAAAAAATTATTGCATCTTTGGTAACCTTAGCCCTTGTCTTTATTTGTTCATTGGCTTGGTGCTACAATAGGCTACTTAGGCCTCACTAACCTTATAAAAAGCTTTCATTCAATCATTCTCATCATGCAGGTCCAGTTACTACATGCTCATAAGTCCATATCTAGGGTTTTAAAAAGTTTGATGCTCATTATTTTATCGTTGATGGAATATAATGATTACAAATTAGTAAATTTCTCTCAACAAGTTTGCTAGATTGGTTAGATTTTGGTTGATATATTAAGGGTCTAAGTTTAAGTTTAGATTAATTATTATGGGCTGATTTTTGTTGGAAACTAATTGGAACAATTATTATGTTGTCATTGATGTCAAACCTTACTGGTAAGGCATTTAATAAAAGTGTAGAGTGCCATATCATTTGATTGATGAAGAGGATTTGAAAAGAAGAGATGACAAGGAGAGCTAGTCAAGTTGTTGAGTAAAGAGGAGTTAAGTATGATGGAATTACAATGGGTACTTGATCAGTTAGTTTTTGACAAGATAATGTGTTGTTTGATAATTGTATTAAGAAAAGAAGAAAGTTGAGTTGAAGTCCAGAAGAGATGGTTAATGAAAGACAAAAAGGAGAGTAAAACACTAAGCTTGACTAAGTGATAGTTTTACAAGGTCAATGAAGAAGTTGAAGCAAAAGATTAAGGAACTTAAGTAATAGCTAAGAAAAAGAGTATTAGTCGAGTGATAGTAATGTTCAAGTATGACAAAGAAGAAACTGAAGAAGTGACTAAGTGTAGTAAAGACCAAGCAAGCTAGTGTAAGTGGAGCAAGATAGACTAGTAGAGCCCAAGCTACCCAGTGATGATCAAGTGTCAACAAATTAATAGTTTGTGAAAGAATCAAGATTGGAGGCTGACACAGTTGAATTTAAAAATTGGTTAAAATGTGCAAAAGATCAAAGATACCTATTTAAGGAGGAACAAGAGATGTTTTATGGTTGTTAATTGGAGAACTTATGAAGAACCTATGAAAAATAGAGTAGTAGAAGAAAAAGTGAAGAGTTGGTGAAGAGTGATTGCTTGAAGGGTTGCCAAGTAGATCAAAGATAGAGAATGTGATAAAGTTTAGTTTATGAACTCAGAATGAGCCAAATGTAGACTTGAATTTGCCAAGTGAGTTGTGTTTTGTCAGATCAACCCAGTTGTTACTTTCTAACCATTGTGACAATAAAATACTTTAATCAAGGTTGACCTAACAGACATATTGTAAATCCCTTAATCAAGGCACCATTCTAATGGAATGATCTAAAGTCCTCTAATAAGGCCACTCCTAATAGAGTGCTTAAATCATTGAATAGGGTCACACCTAATAGTGTATTTTGTATCCTTCAACAAGGTTGACTCTTATCAATCTTACTTCAAAAGAGTGAAAAGTGGTGGCATGTCACTTGGTGGTTTTCCCAAATTGGGTTTCCATGTTAAATCCTAGTGTGATACATGTATGAATGTTGTTTCCATGTTGCATGCTATTTGTTGTTATATTTTTGTTATTCAACATATACTAGAGAGAGAGCTAAGTGTTGGATGATAAGTTGGATTACTAATGAATTGCTATATTGGTTGAGTGAGTTCACGAGTTTGAATAAGTTGTTAAATATTAAATTCACCCCTCCCCCCCACCCCAGTTATTCTAATCATTCTAACAATTGATATTAGAGTTGTTTTGGTGCTTGTAAGGAAAGTTTGAAGGGACTTAAAGATAAAGATCAAGATGTACAAGAGAGAGGTACCCAAGTTGAACAAAGAGAATTTCCCAACATGAAAACTCTTCATGAGATTGCATCTATCTAGAGCTTGAGATTTTGCACTATACTACTTGTAAAATGAATACATTGAAGTGCTTAGATTCATGATAGTTGAGAAAATAAAAGAGGAGCAGGAGCACAATCAAATGATGGTAGATCTAGCATTTTCCCTAAGTTATGTTGAATTTTATGATGTAAAGGATTGCACTACTACAAAGAAAATGTGGGATAAGTTTGCATAGATTCATGAAGGAGATAAACATGTGTTGAGGGAAAATTTGAAAGTTTGAGAGGCAAGTTTGATGACACAAGAATGGAAGAAGGAGAAATTATTGGACAATATTGTGGTTGAATCAAAGAGATTGTGAATGTTACTAGAGGTTTTGGGGGAGACATTTTTTATAAGACTTTTATCAACAAGGTATTGAGAATTTTAATACATATTTATGCTATTAGAGTATCTACAATACAAGAACTGAGGTGCACACCTGGTAATGATCTAACCTTGGATAGTTTGATTGCTAGGCTCACTGCATTTGAATTGTCATATTTTGATAATTATACACCTTCTAGTGTGGCTTTCAAGTCTCAACTAACCCTTGATGGATCAAAAAGAAGAAAAAGTCCAAAGAGTAAGCATGTGGATAGTAATAGTAAATCAAATGATGATCTTGATGATTTACAAGAATTATTGGCAAGAAGGCTACCAGGAGGAAAATACAAATACAAAGGTAATATTCCTATAATATGCTTTACATGTAATAAAGTTGGTCATATTGCTGCAAGATGTCCCAATAGATATGAGAAGGAGAAAATTAAAGACATCAAATACTGAAGAAAAAGAGATAACAGAAGTAACAAAGACCACAAAAGAAGAGGTAAGAAATCTTGTTATTATTGCTAAAGAAGATGGTTCTAAAAGTGATTTTGATGAACATGATTACAAATTTGTTTATGTTGCAATGAAGATGAATATAATGAAAATGAAAAACTTAATATAACTTCTTTAATCTCACGTGTGAGTAAGACTGATAAATGGATAATTGATAGTGGTTGCTTACATCATATGAGTAGTGATACACATAATTGTGAAAAGATAAAACATTGTAATGGAAGTTGTGTTTAGTTTGGAAATGATGCACCATGTTATGTGAAAGCTATAGGATCAATTATTTTAAATGATAAAATTAGATGTGACAATGCATATTGGGTTGATGGACTGAAATATAATTTGTTGAGTGTGGCATGGTTGAATAGTTCAAGATACCAAATTGAATTTCAAAATAAGAAAGCAAAAATATATGATGCTACTAGGGAATGAATTAGAAGTGGAGAGCAAACAAGAGGTAACTTGTTCTATCTAGACCTATCCGTTGAGATAATGGGTGTTCCACACATTGCATGATATTATTATATTATATTATATTATTTTATTATGTAATGTTGCACCTAGATGGATGTGCAACATAGAAAGATTCTCATAGAATATACTTGATGAGTTGTATTGTAACATTGTGATAATATTTCATGTACTTATTTAATATCAGGGAAAAGAATTAAATTCTTAATATTAAATGTGGGGTTAATGGGTTAGGTAGCACATTGTTTATGTAATACTACTTGGTGATTTTGTGGGACTTGCTACTACATAAGTAGCCACAAGGGTAGTTGTAGAATCAAGAAAAAAGACAAAAGAAAAAAAGTAAAGTTGAGCAAGACAAGGCTTGACAGGTTTACCAAGGGAGCATTTGTGATGGTTGGAAGCATGGCATGGAATGTGTGGATTCATGCTTTCTCACATAGATTGCTTGGTTGTGGCTATGGCTTTGAAGGCTTCCATGGTTGTATTGCAATGGTATTTTTGCTGAATAATACATGAAGATGGATGCTTTTAGAGGCTAGATTTTTTTTTCCTCAATGAGGGTTTCCTAGGGTATATCTTGTGTCACATTTTTGTGGGTATGTCGTCTACTCTCTTGCATGTGGATTTTAGTTGCATATTTATTTTATATCTATTATGGGTTATGCAGAAATGATTATATTCTTTCTTGCAAGTTTCCTTACAAGTGGTATTAGAGCTATAGTTTTATTACTATAACCCTAAATTGAATCCATGGGAATGCATGAGAGGATAAAAGAAAGGGCAAGATATATGAATTTTGTACATTATTTATTGCATATATGAGGGTTTTAGGTTTACTATTATGATGGGATATTGGTAGATTTTGGGCATGTGAAATTGTTGGACAAAAGGTTTTTTCGAATGTTTCATTTAAATGAGGGTTTTAGGGGGAGCTTGCAGAAATGACCTCCTAGGTAAAAACAAACCTCACCATTGGATTCAGGTCAATGTTTCCATAAATTTTGATATATAATATACCCTAATTTGGCCATGTTTAGAGGAAATGAAAGATTTTTTTTGGTTTCAACCTGTGATGACTGTCAAATTTGATCCCGTCAAAATTTTCATCACACAAAAAAAAAATCACAGTGAAAATGGTAAAAAGACTATTTTGGTAAAACAACTATAACTTTCTCTCAGGATATTAGATTTTAGACTTCTTATAGGAGTTGCAAAGATAATTCAAAGCACTACGACTTGGTTTAGGTTTGGTTTTGTGATTTTGATATTTTGTCAAGTTTTAAGAGCTTGAAAGTTAGACATTGTTTATTTTGAGCACAAATTAGGGCATAACTTGGGCATACAAAGTCAAATTTTGGACTTCAAGTAGTCAATGAAAAGCTCTTGAAGAGCTTTATGCATTGGTTTAGATTTGGTGCAGGTTTGGCATGGTTTATTTGGTGATATATTAATCTAAACAATTTATGGTATATATTGACCATGGTAGCATTGTGAGTTTATGACATTGTATGTTTGGAGATTTAAGATTTGATGTCATTGTATACTCGGTTCATATTTCAAATTGGTCTCATGATTATATAATTATCAATGTTTGGTTTGGATATGTATGATGGCTTGTTGGGTCTACAAGTTGTGCAGTGTTGTAGGTGGTCTATACCTATAGGTTTCATTTATGGCTTGGATATGATTGTCTTTGCCCATTGATCTTTCATTATTGGTGCATATTCATATTAGTGGCTTGTATTTGGGTTGTCTATGCCCTAAGTCACATCATTTGTTGATTTTTTTTCAAGTAGAAGGGATGAGATGTTACTACCAAGTATAGTCATGGTAGAGGATTTTGGTTGACTATTTTATGCTGATAGTTTAGACATATTGAGAGTCAGATGCTCAGTTCATGGATGTGATCATGGTGCCATAGATTTTGGCATGACATGATTAGATATATAGGTGCATTCTTGATGTTCATTGGTTTGAATTTTTGATTTGGTTATGGTGGTATATCTTCTTGGTTGAGGATCATGGTTATTTGGTTTCTTTTAAAGAGCTCATAATGTGCACTTTGAGTTCTTTGATGGTTTGATGCCTTGATTGATTATCATGGTTAGAGAATTTTTTTTTATCATAATGTCATGGATAGCTTGCATACATAGTTTAGTGAGAGCTTGTGGAAGTGATGGGGTGATAGTGAAAAATTAGTTCTTGGCTTGGTTTATATCTTCTTGGGTTTAGAGATCTTGGTTTCACTTGGTGCTGACACTTTGGTTGTGTAAGTGTAGACCTAGAGGGTCATCACGTAGGAGATGGATTTTATGATGCCATGGGTTACTCGATACCATGATTGAATGAGAGTTTTTGGCATTGATATATTTATTGATGCTTGCAAATGTTGGAGATTTGTCTTAGATCCTATTGTTGTAGAAGCATCTTGACATTTGCATGGTACACTATTTATCTTCATGGTGTGTTGAGATGGTTCTAAATGGTATGTGGAGATCGGTTTTTCTTCATGGTGTGTGGAGATGATTGCATCTTGAGAACTTTTAGAGTTTTTAGTAAAGGTGTGGTTTATGCTTTCATTTGACATGTTATCCTTGGTGTTAGGATGGTTTCATTTTTATGTCATGGTATACTATTGATATCATGGTATACTCTTGATACACGTTTAGAGTTTTGACATGTTATAGTATGTTCATATGGAGCATGTAATCTCTTTGGTTGAGGTGGTTAGATCATGTTGTCATGTTTATGTTCCTCAGGCCATGGTTGGAACTTTGATAATGATCTTGGTTTAATTTATTGGTATTGATTACACTGATCATAAGTTGGATACTTCATGATATTGCTATGTTGCATTTGGAGTTGGCATGGATTGATTGGTTAAAAGTGCTTATGGATACTTAGAAACGATGGTGATGCTGATTTCTCTTGGATTAGAGAAGTATTTGTTGGGACGGTTATTTGGTTTCAGTAGGAAGTCTAAGAGGCATTCACCTAATATTGACTTGAGAGGAGGTTGTTCTCAAACTAGCCTTGGTTGGAGACTTGGATATCTTGATAAGCATTCTCATTCCCCACACTTGGTCTACTCAGTGGTTTGCTACTTGAGAGGTATAGCCCACTATTTTTCTAAGGTGTATTATGTTTATACTTGTCTTTCATGGATATAGATCTTGAGCTATGGTACATGAGTTAGTTCTGGAGGGTTCGTTTGAGAGATGGTTTAGCATTGATTATCTCCATTTTCATATATTGTTATGCTGGTTGAGTTTGGGAGATGGTTTTATATTGGGCATATTTCTTGGATTAAGAATGGTTTATGAGTTTGATCATCTTGTGAGAGGCTTGCATCCATGATTAGTTATATGTTATGGTTTGGGTGTTGTTGAGGTTTCTTGGTTGGGGTTTTATAGAGGAGATCATACTTACATAGTTTACATCTAGAGGTGTGTGTAGGACATGATACAGGTCATGATTTGCATGGTTTCTCTTTGGTCTTGATTAGCTTCCTGGATGTTCAGTTTTCACTTACATTGGATTTGAGATTGGTTAGAGATTGTAATCACTTGTTTGTGCTTACGTTTGTCATGTGAGAGATGACATGGTTATTCTTTTATCTCTTTCCTCTATTGGTTGTGGAGTGTTGGAGATTTTTTATGAGAGTTGTTCTTGCAGGTTATTGGTTTATGTGTTGTGGATGTCCTTGAGACTACATAGATTCACTTCTTTGAGATGTTATGAGTGGAATGGTTATAGATTTGATATTATCTTTTGTAGTGGAAGCTTCTTGGTATATATGTGGTAGGTATTTCTCTTAAGGCTTGTGACTACAAGTTACCGATTGGATATGTTGATGATGTGAGTTTCACTTGGTATACCTTTGGAGGTATGGATAGTTGGATGGGTTTGGCACTTGTTGTAGGTGATATTTCAACTATGGATATTTTGACGACTATAGATACATGTGATTACCTTTAGATTAGGTTTTTGTGTTTGGCATTTCAATTGGTGCAAGATTTTATGATATTCTAATGCAACAGGTTGGGTGGCTTTCTCTTTGAATGGCTTCTATGTATGTTTAGTGGTAGTGGCATAATAGGAGGTAGCATTATTCATGTTTGAGATGCTAGATACTTTTATTTTGTTGTGGGTACTAGGATGGAGCACATGGTGTACTTTGATCCAGTATGGTGGATGTGTTGGGAGAGATTGTTCCCTTGTTCATTTATGTGGTTACAGATCGACCATATGCAATGTATACAACAAGTGGGAGATTATTGAGATAATGGGTGTTGCAAACATTGCATAATATTGTTATATTATATTATTTTATTTTATTATGTAATATTTTTTATTAAGTAAAATAGGTTTTTTATATGAGTTCCTGAAACCCAATAATTAACATAATAATAAAACTAATAGTTTAAGTCTAACAAACAAGCAATAGAAAAAATAATGGGCTAGACCTGACCAACAAACAACAGCAAAAAATCTAGGAAGTGCGATCAGGGACAAGATCATTAGCCAGCTCCTAATTCTTTAACTCCATCTCTTTCTTGGCCTCAGCCTCGTCGGTCTTCAAGTGACTATCTTCCTAAGAAGCCTCCTCATCCCTCTTTCTCTTTTCCACTTTATTATGTAATGTTACACCTAGATGGACATGCAACATAGAAAGATTCCCATGGGATATACTTGATGGGTTATATTGTAACATTGTGATAATATTTCATGTAATTGTTTAATATTGGGAAAAAGAATTAAATTTTCAATATTAAATGTGGGGTCAATGGGTTAGGTAGCACATGGTTTATGTAATACCACTTAGTGGTTTTGTGGGACTTGCTACTATATAAATAGCCACAAGGGTGGTGTTGGAAATATAAGAGTAATTGAGAGGGTAGGGGTGAATTAATTACTACTAAAATAAATCTTAGATCCTTTAGATGTCAATACAAAAATACAATTTGAAAACTGAATATTGTTGATGCTTGGTAAAAATACATAAAATGCTGCAACTCGATAATTACTAAATGTGCTCAGTAAATGTTTAACATTAAAACTTTAGATGTTAACTATGATTACCCTTACTTTAACTTCGTTGCAAACACATAAAATAAAATAGCATGAACACATTGGACACCAGGATTTAACATGGAAACCCAATTTGGGAAAAACCACCAATTGCAATTAGTTACTATTTTCACTCTTCTAAAGTGAGCCCTATCAGGAGCAAACCTTGTTAAAGGTTACAAAACACATTATTAGGTGTGACCCTATTAAAGGATTTAATCACCCTGTTAGGAGTGGCCTTGTTAGAGGTCTTGAGACAATTCAATAGAACTGCCACCTTGTTAGAGGATTTACAAATAACTATTAAGCCAACTTTGTTAAGAGATTTAGATCACTGCTAGAATGGTTAGAGAGTAACAATGAGATGACTTGATTTGAATGCAATTGAATTGTTGATTACAGATCTTTGTTTTGGCTTGTACTTGATCCTTCTCGATCGAATATAACTTTTTTTCTCCTCAAGGATATTCTTCTTATCCTTCAAATTTTCTTCCTCTCTTCATCTTTAATATATTCATAACATCTTCATACTTTCACACTTTGAATCCACAAATTGACCTTATACTTATATATTTCATATTATCAAGTCAGCTCAAATACAACTTAGAATAATTAGTATTCATCACCTCAGTTAGCTAGAACCAATAGATAAATCAATTATGCTTAATATACCAAAATAAAAAAAATCCTTTGTTAGTTGACCCAACTCAATAGAAACTAACTCAACAATAATTTCTTATGTTAACCAACAAAAGCTCAGTTGACACTGCAAACTCGTGAAGATCCTTTAGCAATCGAGTGAGCTTGGTTGGCATTGGTTCCATCCAACTTTCCTTCATTAACCGAGTGAGCTTGGTTAACACTCATCTTCTGCAGTCTTTCCTTTGATGCCTGAGTGAACTTGGTAGACACTACCTTCTGAACTAGGCAACCACAGGAACAATCAGTAGACATAGAAAAATGTCTTCACTGCCCAAGTGAACTCGACATATACTGACTGATAATGATATGACATTTGTCTAAAATCAAAGACAATACACAATTAATCAATTGTATCCAACAGGTAGTTGTAGAGACAAGAAAAAAGACAAAAGGGAAAAAAAGAAAAGTTGAGCAAGACAAAGCTTGGCAAGTTAGCCAAGGGAGCATTTGTGATGGTTGGAAGCATGGCATGGGATGTGTAGATTCATGCTTATTCAAATAGATTGTTTGGTTGTGGCTATGACTTTGAAGGCTTCCATGGTTGTATTGCAATGGTATTTTTGTTGAATAATACATGAAGATGGATGCTTTGGAGGCTGTGTTTTTCCCCTCAATGAGGGTTTCCCAGGGTATATCTTGTCTCACATTTTTGTGGGTATGTTATCTACTCTCTTGCATGTGGACTTTAGTTGCATATTTATTTCAAATCTATTATGGGTTATGTGGAAGCAGTTATATTCTCTCTTACAAGTTTCCTTACACTATCTAAAATTATATGTCTATTTGCACAATTTGAAGATGTTTGTTTATAGCATAAGAGGCCATGTCATGTAAACTTTGATAATTTGGTAAGAATTAGTAAGATGAAAAGAGTAAGAGGATTACTAAGATTGAGAGAACGTGATAAGGTGATGTGCAAACAATGTCAAATGAGAAAAATGACTAAGTCTAGTTTCAAGAGCAAGACCTATTCTTCTGATGATATTTTGGAGTTGGTTCATACTAATTTATGTGGTCCTATTGGAGTGAAAAGCTATTATGGTGACAAATACTTTGTCCTATTTGCTGATGATTTCTCTAGAATGATGACTATTTTTTTCCTAAAAGAAAAATCTTATGATTTTCAAGTATTTAAGTGATATTTGGCTAGAGTTGCAAAGGAAATAGGTAAGAGTCTAAAATGGTTGAGATTAGATAGAGAAGGTGAATTTGTATCTAAGGAGTTCAATACATTCTATAATGATAAACAAATCAAAAGACAAATGTCAGCACCTAGGACTCCACCACAAAAAGAGATAGTTGAAATAAGAAATAGATCAATTATGGACTATGCAACAACATTGATGATGGAAAAGAATGTTTCACAAAAGTATTGGAGATAAGTTGTAAGTATTTTTGTTTATACATTGTATTGAGTTCAAGTCAAGAAAGGTACAAACAAAACCCCTTTTGAACTATGGTATGGTTATGCACCTAATGTCAAATATTTCAAAGATTTTGGAAGAAAAATGTTAACTATTGAAAGATGCAAGAAAAGGAAAACTTGATGCAAAGAGTGATGAAGGTATATTCTTAGGATATTCCACTAAGTGCAAGGCATACAAGTGTTTGAATTCTAACACCAACAAAATTGTGAAAAGTGCAAATGTTAGAGTTGATGAATTTGCAGAAAAGAATGAAGAAGATTGCAAGAAAGAACCTAAAGATTACAAAAACTCTGTATAAATCTATGAAGGAGAATCTAGTACCATTACTGAACTAGTGAAGGAGATAGTTGAGCATCAATGAAATGGAAATATCGAGTCTCAGCAAGCTGTTGAGCATCAAGCTGTAGGAGCCGAGTCAAACAAAAAGGATGTTGAACACCATACAAATAATGTCAAGTTACAATAGGAGATACCTAGAGAAGATGAGCAAGTTGAATCAAGTGAGTTACCACAAGGAGAAAGAAGATTTGAACCCACCTTAGCAAAATATGTGAGATAACACCATATACAATATCAAATAATTGTAGACAAAACTTCAGGAGTCATGACAAGAAACAAGTTGAAGAATGAAACATGCTTACTATGTAAGTTTGAGCCAAGAACAATTAAATATGCTTTGGAAAATTAAGATTAGGTTAAAGAAATCAATGAGGAAATTGATCAAATAGAGAAAAACAAGACATGGACATTGGTACCAAGGCCAAAGGATAAGAATGTGATTGGAACAAAGTGGGTATTCAGGAACAAGTTGAATGAGAAAGGTGAACTCACAAGGAACAAAGCAAGATTGATTTGTAAGGGATATGCTCAAGAAGAAGAAATTGACTATGGAGAAACATTTTCTCTAGTTGCAAGGTTACAAGGAGTAAGAACTTTACATTCATATGCTACCTACATAGGTTTCAAGGTATATCAAATGGATGTCATTTGGATTTTTAATAGAATCTTGGAAGAAGAAGTCTGCACTAAACAACTTCAAGGATTCGTGAACATGGTATGTACAACACACAAAGCATTATATGATTTGAAAAAAATCCCCTAGAGCATGGTATGAAAGGTTATATACATATTTGGTGAAAATTCGTTTTATAAAAGCTAATGATAATAGCAATCTATACTTGAAAAGTGAATCTAAGAATAAGATATTGCTACGTAAATTTTTTGTTGATGATATCATATTTGGAAGACTCGATTTATTGTGTAAATCATTTTCTAATGAGATGATGAAAGAATTTGAGATGTCAATGTTTAGAGAGATTAAATTATTTTTTGGTTTGCAAGTTTATCAAATAAACAGAGGCATATATATTACTCAATCAAAGTATATCAAGGAGATATTGAAGATATTTGAAATGGAAGACTCAATACCAGTTCAAACACCTATTGCTACTAGACATAAACTTTCAAAGAATGACTATTATACCAAAGTAAATCATACATTGTATAGGTCAATGATTGGGAAATTGCAATATGTTATTCATAGCAGACTTGACATTGCATTAGTTGTTGGAATTTTTGCAAGATTTTTTGCTAATCCTAAGGAGAATCACATGATGGCTATGAAAAAAGATACTAAGATGTTTGAGAGGAACATGAGACCATGGTTTATGGTATAAGAAGAATGAAAAGTTTGAATTAAAGTTTACACAAATGTTGATTAGGCTAGAAACATTGATGATAGAAAAAGTACAGGTGGAGGAGCTTTATTTCTAGGAAAGAGATTGATTTCATGGACAAGTAAGAAGAAGAAATGTATCTCATGATCTACAATTGAAGTTGAATATGTTGTAGCAACAAATAATTGTTCAAACATTATGTAGATCAAGTAATTTTTGAAAGGTACAAAGGAAGAGATTACTGAACCTATAGTAAAATATTGTGATAACACAAGTGCTATAAACATATCTAAGAATCCGATGATGCACACAAAGACCAAGCATATTTCAATTAAGTATCATTACTAAAGGGAATTAGTACAAGACAAAGAAGTGAGACTAAAATATGTGAACACAAAGGAGAAGATAGTTGATATATTCACTAAGGACTTACCTAAGGATGCATTTGAGTATCTAAGAGATAAGTTAGGGGTCATTCCTCTATCTGAAGCAAAATAAGAAGAGATGTAACATTGCATCAATTCTTATGATCATAATATATTATAGATTGATGGAAGAGGTCACACTTTAGGAGTTGTCTAAAGCTACGAGAAGGAAGGAAAAAGGCATGATGGAGCTGCAAATAAAAGATGGAAGAGAGAGTTGTATTTCAAAGATCAACCAGTCAGAAAAATATAAAGCAAAAGATGTGTACTTTATGTGTATAAATTGATGATGTCTTTGGCATTGTTTTCAAAGAGGGATAAATATATGATAGTTACCATCCATTATTAAGAGGGAGAATCTGGTATGACATGCACTAAGTTACCAATGAGTTATAAGAAGAGGGAGAGCTACATGGATATATATCAAAGTGGGAATCACTACAATTGGTCTCATCATGAAGAATCGTAATTGGTATCATGGAGGGGAAAATAGTAAGAGAACATATTGGAGGTTGCATGAGAATCTAAATGAAACTAAGGATATTAATGAAGATCTAATATAGATATGGAGGGAGCTAATAGTGAAAATTATGAGAAATATTTTTCCATTGCATGGTAACTAAAGATGTTGCCATCAATGCTAAAGAGGGAGATTGTTGGAAACTACAATTAGAATAATTTTTATGTTGTCATTGATGTCAAACCTTACTGGTAAGACATTTACTAACAGTTTAGAGTGTCATATCAATTGATTGATGAAGAGGATTTGACAAGAAGAGATAACAAGGTGAGCTAGTCAAGTTGTGGAGTAAAGAGTAGTTAAGTATGATGTAATTACAATGAGAACTTGATCAATTAGTCTTTGACAAGATAATCTGTTGTTTGATCATTATATTAAGCAAAGAAGAAAGTTGAGTTGAAATCTAGAAGAGATGGTTAATGAACAACAAAAAGGAGAGTAAAACATTAAGCTTGACCAAGTGACAGTTTTACGAGGTCAATGAAGAATTTGTTCAACAAAAGATTAAGGAACTTAAGTAATAGTTGAGCAAAACAATATTAGCCAAATGATAGTAATGGTCAAGCAAGATCAAGAAGAAATTGAAGAAGTGACCAAACATAGTAAAGATCAAGAAAACCAATGTAAGTTGAGCAAGACATAACACTAGAGACAAAGCTACCCAATGGTGACTGAGATGAAGAACATAGTGATGACCAAGTGTCAACAAATTAATAGTTAGTGAAAGAGTCAAGATTGGAGGCTGACATAGTAGAATTTAAGAATTGTTCAAAATGCATAAAAGATAAGGATTGATGAGCTCATGTATTTAATGCATGAATTGAGTTTGTTAAGTGATCTAAGGCAAGGATTTAATGAGAAGTTTCCATAATTTTCAAGGAAAGAGTAAAAGCACAAAAAAATGGGCATATGCAATGAATATGATCAAACCCTAAGATCTATGTTGATGTTTAAGTAGAAAAAGATCAAAGCTACCTATTTAAGGAGGAACAAGAGATTTTTTATGGTTGTTGATTGGAGAATTTATGAAGAACTTGTGAAAAACAAAGTAGCAGAAGAAAAGTGAAGAGTTGGTGAAGAGTGATTTATTGAAGGTTTGCCAAGAAGATCAGAGATGGAGAATGTGATGAAGTCCAATCAATGAACTAGGACTGAGCTGAATAGAGACCTGAATTTGCAAAGTGAGTTGTGTTTTACCTAATCAAACCTACTTGTTACTTTTTAACCATTGTGGCAGTAAAATACTTTAATCAAAGTTGACCTAATTATCATATTGCAAATCCTTTAATCAATTTGATATTCTAATGGAATGATCTAAAGTCCAATAACAAGGCCACTCCCAACAGGGTGATTAATTCCTATAATAGGGTCACACTTAACAATGTGTTTTGAAACCTTTAACAGGGTTGGCTCTTAACCGATCTCAGTTTAGAAGAGTGAAAAGTGGTAACATGTTACTTGGTGGTTTTTCCCAAATTGAGTTTCTAGATTAAATCATGGTGTCATACATGTGTGCATGTTGCTTTTATTTTGCATTATATTTCTATTATTCAACATATACTAGACAAAGAACTAAGTGTTGGATGATAAGTGGGATAATTGATGAGTTTCTATATCAGATGAATGAGTTTATAAGTTTGAATAAGTTGTTTGAAGTTGTTAAATGTTGAATTGGTACATCTGGACCTGAGGATAACAAATTCACCCCCATCTCTCAGCTATTATAATCATTCTAAAAAATTATAATTATATATATAATGAAATTAATACAAGCTTTTGAGTATAACTTAGTTGAGTTTTTAAGTTTAAAATTCATTGTGAGATTGAATTTAAAAGAAATGTAAACTTAAATTCAAATTACTCTAAAAGAACTTGTAGAGTCGGCCGATTTATTTCCCTTATATTCCAAACATGTTGGGATTTTACAAGGGAAACCATTATCGGGTGGTTGAAGAATTAATGAAAGAAATCTAAAATGTTAAATGATCTAAAAAATACCCAAGAAGCAAGATTTTTCTCCTTGAAACTTATTTCATAGCCATTGCAAACAAACTCAAATTGATTCTTCCAAAGTTGATCGCTTCTTAAAATAAAGTGACTCCTCCATTACAAGAATATAATCAATGATATTATTATTATTATAACACATGAGGTACTTAAATTTGATCAAGAGTTTTTTAATTTAAAAGGGGTTATATTGAAGATGTTAGAGGTGGAGTAACATTTGGCCTATTTGAAGATGTTGGAGGTCTTAGACAAGGGAGATCCTTACACATTTCTTTTTATCGTCATAGTTGATGTGTTGAGTATAAAAAGTCACTCCTTAACTTATTGTCAAGTCTAGAAGGGTACGAATGACATCCAATATCTCTCATCCTTCATTGGTTAGTTATGTGCATATGATGTACTATTATGCATGTAATATTCCCTTCTAATGTGACCTTAAAAAAAAAAAAATCTAATAAGGTCGTAGAGGTAATGAATTTAATTATTTAATATTATGTATTCAAGATAAATCATAAGGGTGATATTGTTTAATTAACTTAATATAAATCGACTTCAATGTTAAGTAAATTTTTCTATTAATTCACTTTATTATTGTTTCTCAAAGTTCATATTGAAAGAGGGGGAAACTAAAGAAGAAGAAAAAGAAAGTGGAGGGAAAGCCAAGAACCATTGCAATGGGCTATAAAAGAACAATGAGAGGTTTATTTTGATATGATTGGTTTTTTTTTTTTACATGGAAGAGCTCTAAGAGCTTTTAGTTTTTTTACAAGACCTAGGATGAAAACCCTAGGGTTTGGATAATTGAATTGAAGCTCAATTCATCTATGGGTTGGATACATCTAGGATTCACATTCAAACTTCATTAAAATTGGTGAATCTTCTTCAAAGACTAATTGTTGAGCTATTTCAAAATTTTAGAAGTCAATGTATAGATACTTTGAAATATTAAGAAATTTTAATATTATTGTTCTACATAACCCCTTGAGTTAAGCATTTATAAATTTTATTTCATATTACAAATACTAGTCTAGTTTTGGTGATCATATTAATGTAAAATTGAGATTTGACATTATTGAGGATTTTAATTCTCTATGGGATGTCAATCTTCAAAAAATAATTATTATATCTCCTAATTATTTGGAAGTGTGATTTAAAGAAGAATGAAGCAATTAATATTGTGGCACATTAATCATGGCATGTTTTTTATTAATCGTAAAAATAGGTTTTTAAGGGACCCTGAAACCTTTTACAATCACTTAAAGATAGATATTCAATAAGAACACATTTAGATAAAAAAATATCTAAATAAAGATAACCCAAAAATAACAAATTAAAATAACTACTAGTAGCAACTAGTAGACAAAATAGAGTTGTAGACCAAACACTACAAACAACTGAAAACCAAAAGAGACCAACACGAGACCAAAACAACAAGAGCCAAGAATACCCAACTATGCCATTTACATAAGGAGAGTTTGTGTCTCCTTTTTCGATTTCTTGAGCTTTTGCTGGGACTCAGTAATGTCAATCTACTCTTTAACAGTCTCCATTTGTTCACTCGCCATCCTTTTTTTGGTACTTGCCCATGTTCTATTGCCAAGACCTTCTTTAACTGGGTCAAAGTCCCTTCACCCTTTTCCACATTAATGATATTTTTGACCTTCAAAAATTGTTGGAAAGCAATCATGCCTCTGAGGTTGATCATCAATGCCTTGAGACCTTCATGGTTATGGAGGAGAATGATTTTGAGCATAGCTTCATTTTTGTCAATTCTTTTATTAATCTATTGTAGTCAAACCTCCACAATTACCTTGTATTCCTTATCTACCTTTGTCTGATTCACTTTTCTAGTTGGCTTCTTCCCTTCCTCATCCATCTTTTTGTGAAGATCTTGCTTTGTGTTATTAAGCTTCTTGATTTCTTCCACCGTCCATTTGTCAAATTTATATGAATGTTTGTACCTATCATTAATAGATTGAACAATGTCTATAGAGTTATCTTGCTCAAATTTATCCTTATTAAGGTTTAGATTTTAAACAGTATCCATTTTACCTTTTTCTCCACATTGAAGAAAGGGGTTTTCCTCAATAACACTAGAGATATTCGTAGGGTTATATTCTTCCTCATAATTATTATTGGGATCTTTGTTCTCAGGTTCAAGAACCTCTCTTTCCTTTTTGACCTCAGGAGCCCTGTTTTCACCAATCTCATGAAGAATAAAAGTCATAATCTTTTCTTGGATAGTAATGCCATTTCCATCATTTTCATATCCTCCTTTTCTACCTTCTACCTCATCCTCTGCTTCACCTTATTCTTTACTTTCCTTAGTTTCATCTTGATCTTCCTCACATTCTTCCATTTCCCTTTCCTCTGTCAAGCTTTTTGCTCCCACACTTCAACTTTTTTTCTCACTTTCAATGCTTTCTTCATACTCAAATATTTTCATCCTTTTGGAATATTTTTTCTCAAATTTCTTATTTTCTAGCTCTAAATCTGATGAAGAATCATCATAATAATCCTTTATTTCTTTGTCATCTCTTTCTTTCTTATTAGTTTCATTGGTCTCAATATTTTCACATTTTCTTTTCTTCTGGGTTTCTTCTTTTTCTTTCTCTTCATCTTTCTAGTCTATGATTTTCCCTACATTAAGATTCCTACAGTAGTTAGATATAAGATTCATCCAACTTTATGAAGGATATGTTGGAATTAATAATGGGAAAGTAAGTTCTAAGAGGGGGGGAGTGAATCAACTCTTCAAACTTTTACCTCTAAAATATTTCACCATACATCCATCTCACAACTTAATACGTAAACTAAAATATGTAACCATTCATCACATCTAAAACATGAAGTAAATAAACACATAACACATGAGATTTTGGTTACCCAAAGGAGAAGGTAAAAATGGGGTGGTGATGACACCTACAAACCTTCACTACTACAGTTGTAAAGTGTGGCCTATTATGGCTACAATATTTTGATCATAAACAATGATCTACCCTATGAGAGGTCTACCCTGTTAAAGGCTTACAAAGACTATTAGGTCTCACCTTGCTAGAGGATTTTAAATCATGATAAAGTAAGCACTCGGTTAAGAGATTTACAAAAGCTTGTTAAGACTACTCTATTAAGAGATTTACTCTGTATCACCTATTAGAATGATCCAAAATTTGATCCTTTAGTTAGCACCTTACTGCTTATTTTCAGACCTCCTCTTTAATGGTTATCTCTTGATCCTCCTAATTAGATATATCTTCTCTAACCTTTCATTGCTTGTCTTTGTTCCTCTCAGACTAATTCTTCATTGCAAAACTTTGTCTTAACCATTTTCCCCATGCTTCCTTTGCACTAGATACTCTCCTTAGTATCCTCTTTCACAACATTAGGTTACCCTTAGGGTTTCCTTTTTTCACAAACATCATGGAGACAAAATAGGTTAGAATCAATGATTGTGGTTGATCCATATTACCGCCTAATGCTTCCCTCAATCTAATTGGTTGCATGCATTGCATAGGGATGTGTAATATGACTCCCTTCTTGTTCCTTATAATAAAAAATTCAAGTTCATCTCATCCAAAAAAGGTTTACATAGAAGTTTGTGCCATTACAAACATCTATGACATAAACTATCCACTCAAAATCCATATCTCTGATGCTCAGCCATCACTATCCTCTATATATTGATACTCAACTTCTAAATAGCTCAACACACTCTATTTTCTTGGCACTTAAATCACTTGGCACACTCTAATTTCTTGACACCTAAGTAACTTGACATACACTATCTTCTCGACACATACTAGTGCTCGAAACTACTTGTCATATTACTCGACATGTATTGTCTGGAGGCTTATGCTTGACATGCTCTGTTCACTCGACATGCACTATGCACTTGGCTTGCACTATTCTCTATTGGATAATGACTAAGTGTTTTGTCATTGCCTTGCCAAAACCAAAATGAGATTAACAGAATAAGGTTAGTTGGATCATCAAAGTGCATGTTAAGGCTATAAACCAAAGAGTTCTGTAAAGAAAAAGGAATAGATATTCTCTTGTCATGCCTAAAGAGATTGAGAAGAAAAAAGTGATAATTCCTAACCCAAGTAAATATACCATCAAGAGTGATATATTCCATTATACATCTTAATGCTTTTCTCTATTTTTTCTAAAAAAACTACTATTGTTCTTCACCAATTTAGTTTTTTTACTCTTACTTTTTGGGAAAATTTTGGCAGCCTCCTTAGAATACTTGATGTCGTTAAATAATTTATTATTCATGTTCTTAATCACTTATCTTTGCTATCAAGTTCACCATTATGTTATGTAGGATATTTTTCGCATTGCTCAAACTGTTAACGAAGTTTAGTGTAATTTCATTGTCATCTCCTCTCATTTTCTCAAGAAAGATCATGATGCCTCCCTTCTCCAAGATAGCCCAAATTCTCTTCTTTTTCTTCCATTTACACTTCCTCGACTCCATGTAGTTGAGATCTCCACCCATGTTAACAATTGTGATGAAATTTCTAGAAATTCACAAAATGAGTTTGTAAAGGCTCAGAATAAAAAACCTAGAAAGTGTGAGTAATTAACTTAGCATTCATGAGGATTGTCTTATTAGTCGTGTCAGTACCAAATGTAATAATTTCACAATATCTTGTCAATTTCATCAGTATTAACAATAATCCCTACTTAGAGATTTATATTTTCCTCATTTATAATTTTGGTAGCTTCTCTATCCATATTGTCAATATGATGCCAAGTAATCATTTCACTACTTATAGTACCAATGTTGGCTAATTTATGAAATTATTTCTCTAAATTCATGTGATATGTGAAATTTTCTAAAACTTAGGGCTATAACTTTTATCTTTCCAATGATGTATTTTATTTCTATTGAAACTTTGTTAATACCTTTTATGCAATTTATAATGTTTTTTTAATCTACAACCATCCAAACATTAGGGTATCCTACCAACTTGGCAATTTGAATAGTATGAAGTGTTATCATTGCTTTTCCATGTGACTCATTTGATCACAAAGAAAGTCTACGATATACATGACACAATTACCAACTTCATTTCTCACCAATCCTCCACATCCATCTCTTCTTGGATTTCCCTTTGTCGCTCCATCAGAATTATCTTTAACCTAGTTCAAAGGAGGTGAAGACCAAGCTAGATTCTCTCTCTCTCTCTCTCTCTCTCTCTCTCTCTCTCTCTCTCTCTCTCTCTCTCTCTCTCTCTCTCTCTCTTCCAAATCTCCCATTTATGTAGGTTTTTGCTATAATAGTTGCCATATTCGAAAGCATATTTTCATTAACATCAGACATAATCCTTTTTGCTACAATATTCACGCTTATACTTTGATTCCTAAAGATTCTATTGTTGTGTTCTTTCTATACATTCAATATTGTATGAGGAGCAATGAATTAATCATGGAAAGTTAACATATGGTTGAAAATATAATAAATTATCAATGGGGATTATAAGAGTACTACCAAACCCATTCATGGGTGTGTTGGGGTTAACCCAACCTTGAAAAAAGAAAAGGCGTTATGGATATCTCTAAAGGAGGGATGGATCAAAATTAACTTTGATGGGGTTACAAGGGGCAAAGTAGGTGTATCAAGATGTGGAAGTGTCACAAGAGATCATAAAGGCAATATCATTTCTTCTACAACTAAAAAATTGCTAGATGGAACAAATAATATTGTAGAATGTTTAGCTGCTAAGGAAGCTTTGGAGTTAGGAGTAAAAATTGGAGGTCAAAAAATACATTTGGAAGGTGATTCAGAAATCATCACCAATGGATTTAAGAAAGAAGAAATGGAAGCAAGGCATTTGGATCAAAGCATTCGACAAATCAACGAGTTGCTACTAGACTTTGAGGACTTTAAAGTCCCTCACTGTTATAGGGTAGTGAATAATGTGGCAGATTGGCTAGCCAACTTACATGCCAATTCAACATTGGGTCCTCAATATGTAATTTGTGAGGACTTTCACCACCTTAGAGAGTAAATTAAGAAAGAAAAATAGATGACCAATAGAGTAAATATCCCACTCATGGTATTGCATTTTGGATGTCTAAAAAATTATGTTTTAGACTCATGAGGACATTAACCAATCCAAGGAAAGCAAAAATGATCATGATTTCAAAGCATCCCTCGCGCATGGCAAAGATGTCTATGGTTGGCTTCAGTACATTTTTTAGAGTTTCCAAAGAGTTCTGAGGGTAATAAATCTAGGTGGAAGACAAGGTAAGACCATTGTTTTTCATAGAGACAAAAATGGAGGAAAATTTTGCACTTGGCTCAGATTCACAAATTCAAAATCATGAAGGAAGGATTTCTCTGTGGCGACTAAAACACATTCTCATGATTGAGGATCCAAGCTTTATGAAGGGTGTTTAGCTATTATTTGGGCTAGAGTATTTGGACAATTTTTGGAAGAGGTGGTCCAATTTGGATGTGGCCTCATTGTTTGTGGCACTTGCTCTAATGATAGGGGATCAAAAGATGAAGTTTGAAGGGTGGTTGCTGCCAGCGTTGATAGGCAATGGTTGTTGGGTTTGGATGAAATCATTGAATGATTGATTCTAGGGGTGGGAATTGAAATGGGCACTGAACATTGGCATTTGATTAGCAGAGGGGATTCCTCTATCCAATCGTTGGTGGTTTGGTCATCTTCAAATCCATAGAAATTGCATATCCCAAAAGCTATTAAGGGATGGAAATTGATATTGGAATATATAGCCAAGAACATCTGGAAGAAGAAGGAGGAAGGGCATGGTTTTATGAAGGTGATGATGAGAAAAAGTACCCTAGTCCCTAGGAAAGAAATCTGCCACCAAATTATGAAGAAATCTTAGCTAAAAGATGGGGTGTCAACTATGAAGGGGATTGGGTTGATGTTTCCTTGCTGCTAGAGAAGGAAGAAGGCAAGGGAAAGAATCACATGTTGGGGCAGGGACTCTTGGTGGAGGATGATCATGATACACCAACATTTACTTGGGAGGAAGTAGCCAACTAGTTTAAAGTGTCGCTGACGATGGAGGTGGTGGCACTGCTTGTTTGGTTAATGTCAGGTTAATGTATGGGTGGGTGTTTGGGTTGTAATGGAGTGTTAATACTCCTTTTTGGATTTTTTTACCTAATGGTATATGTAGGGGGATGGATAGCTATAAATGTAAGGCTTCATGCCATATTGATATATTGTACTCTCTTTTTAATATCAATACAAACAATATTACCAATAAAAAAAATACCAAACTATGTTTGAGAATTTGATGGACATTTGTGTTGAGGTTGTGATCATACCATTCACTATTGGTCAAGTTTTTTCTATGGGAGGTCTAACATGTAGCATCAAAGTTTTCAGACACAACCCACCATTTCATTATGATGCAAGTTCCTTGTTGTAAGGTTTCAAAGTGAAGGATTTTGATAGTTGTTATGTTTTGCTCTTTGAAGTCTTTTAATAAGCTCAAATTTGTGAGAAAGTTGAAAACATGATATGAAGTTGTCCTATTTTGAGTGGTACCATTCTTCTAAGAGTAATATGACAAATCTATTATTTAAACCCCTTATAATTATTAAATATGATCATTATTGGGTATCTGGTTTTGTCTTCATACCTTTGTGGGTGCACAAGTGCCTAACATTTCCTAGCAAAAGCATATCTCAGCATGAGGTACAAAAAAAATCTTTGGAAACCTAGGTAACTTTTTCTAATTAAGTTCAAATATTATTTGAAATTTATTAATGTTATTTTATCATTTCTATGTTTAGACTATAATTCAAACCTCACTTATGCTTCTATATGCATTATATAAATGTGTATACATGCATTATATGTTTGTGCAATATTTATGATAAAACACCACCAATTAGAAAAACATACTTTAAAACTATGCACCTAAAAAGCATAGATTAAGATGAACTAGAAGATACCATTTAGAGATTGAAGGTGTAATCAACCTCCTAAAACAAAGGAAAACCTATTTTCCACATTTCTTTGCTTCAAACTATGTGTCAAAAAGTAGGCACACTTCTATAAACCATACATCTAAGAGATCCCATTGATTAGGAAGCTTGGAAGGTTTCTTATAGCTCTCTATCTATAATTTGCAAGAAACTAAATGATGTGATAATGGCTCTTAAATGACCCTAGGATTGGAGACCCTTGCAAGGTACATTGTAGAATAATAGATTCAAAGATAACATGCAATATGAGTGCAAGTATCCAAGATCTCAAGTTCATATACAATGCAAAGTAAGCTAAATGAGAATGAAAGTTAAGTTACAATGATATGCAAGAATAAGAATGCAAACTAAGCTAACAAGTGTACAATAAGAAAGTACACTTCTCTAAACCCTTCTATTTAAGTTATTCCATAGATTGGAATGCTTGAATGATGACTTAGAGCTCCCCATCCATGGAGTTCAAAGGTGTGTGCTTCTGCATATGAGGAGATCTTAGCTAAGCCTTAGAGACACAACCCTTTCTAGTAAATCATGCAATGGGAGACTCCTTAGAAAAGGGAAAAAATACAATGTCAAAGGTATTCTCAAACATCCAAGACAAGAAATGAGCTAAGCTAGGATGAAATGCACAATGCAACAATGCTAACAATATGATAATGTTACCAAGCCATACTAATTAAACTGCGTGAGCTAAGCTATTGCAAAAGGAACTAGACTACTTGAAAATGGATCTAAGCTAGTATGGAAATGAAAAGAATGAAATGAGAAGAATAGAAGTTCTCCACAAATGCTCCAAGAATCTATTAGTAAACTTGCAACATAACATTAGCTCAAAACTGATCCTTAGAGAGGGAAAGAAATCTCTCTTTTAAAGGTGTATGAATGGTTGAGATCAAGATCAAGAAATGAGGGATTAAGGGTGGGGGTTGACTTTTGGCATGATCCATGTGCAAGATCAAGTCAACCAATGAGAGAGAGAGTTGACTTTTCATGTGAGACAAAAAGCCTTTTCTTTTAATTTGTAATTAGGAAAAAGACTTTATGTGTGCACATTAGAGTGGGTTGGAAGGATGGGGTTTTTTTATTTAATTAAAAGGGGATATGTTATTTTAATCAAATGTGACTTAGGATGTTATAGTTAAACTATAGTTTAAAATCAAATAAATTGATTTTTAGAATTTTGGCCTAGGTAAATGATTAAATAATTTAGCCAAAATGCTAAGAATGGGGCTAATAGTCTAGATGACAATTTTTAGGTGATGAACTTTTCTCCTCTTTGACTAATGTGTGATTGACCTAGGAACACATTACACCAAAGAATAGAGAAGCCAAGTAGGTGGCAATAGATAGAGAGATCTAATTCCAAAGAATGAAATGCAAAGTGAGATAACAAGTCTTGAATGTACAACTTGGTAGCAATAAGACTATAAACTAGGAGAGAGATGGTACTAAAACTCAAGAAGAGTACTAACATCAAGAAAAGTAGATATATTGAGAGAAAATGGAATGATCAAACATATGCTCCTGAGAAATAGATAGCTGTAGCAATGATAGAGTATTTTTGCCCCCTCAGGATCAATATTGAAATGAGGTAAAGGGAATGTAGAAATGAGTAAGATATGATCAAACTAAGATAGAACTAGGTCCATGATGACAAATAAGTGATTAAAACCAAAGAGTGACCATTAAGAAGTGATATAATGCCCCAATTTGGCTAGAGTTGACCAAGAAGGATAAAGTATGACAACTAGGTCAAATCAAGTAGACAGTTGGTTTAGAAGAGAAAGTTGTGAATTAAAGTGAGTATGGATATAGAAATGATGAAGACATGGAGAAATGAAGATACCCCAATGAAGATTTGAATATTGGACCTCAAAAGGTCATCTAATTGCATAGAAGAAGGCAAAATTTTTAAAATGTGATTTTGACTATCAAGACTTGGATTTCAATTTTGATCTTGAAAAGGGATCTAGGATGTCAAATTAGCTAGGGGTACAATTTTCCAAAATTATAAGGAGTTTGAAAAATGGGTCAAAATGAGGTCGGAGGACTATATAAGGGGTCCAAGGATCATTTTCAATTCATTAGTTTTTTGTGATTTTTGAGAGCTTTTGAGTGATTTTAAGAGAGAACGATGGCTCTTATTGGCATTACAACCCATAAACACTATTTTGAGTACAACTAGTTGCACAACCGACCACTAGAGTATGAGGTTTTGGTGAGTCTTTAAAAATTTCATGCTTTTTGAGCAATTTAATACATTTTTTATGCATTGTTATGGGTTTTGGGCAAAATATTATGCAATACTTTTAAAGTATCTCACACCTATATTGAGAAGTATCATGTGATACTTCTGTTATCAAAATTGTATCGCATGCCTTGTGAAGTTTTATCATATTGGGGGTACCCAAATCTTGCGTGACGGTGTGCAAACTATCACACAATTGAAAAGTATTGCGTTATAGTTGTAAAAAGTATCACGTGATACTTCATCAATAAAATGTATCACTTGACTATTATGAAAAGTATCACAGTTATATTTTGAGCTATTTTGAATGTTTAGAAGTAGATTTTGCATGTTGGATTATTGTTTGATATCATACTTAGTTGTTTATGATATCACTTGATCTATTACAGTTGATATTGACATTTTGATGTTTGCTTGACTTGGTTATGTAGGATTATTTTCCTGACACTTTTCATCAGGGCCCCCAAGGTGGTGGGGTTGCATGTCCTCCCTAATTTACAGAAGATAAGAAGGTCACTATAGATAGCATGGGATTCAGGTGGTTATTGCGCATGCCTCATATTCGAGCGAACCATAGATTGCTGATTGTATTAGCTGAGCGATGGCATAGTGAGCATAATACTTTTCATTTTCCCACTAGTGAGGCCACCATTACTCTTGAGGATTTACATCACATCCTTTCTGTATCATACCATGGAGATCCTATGAGTATGATTATATATCTTGATGCTCATTTGTTTTAAGTTTCTGATTTTCATATGAGCTATACTAACATGAAATTTTGTGTATCACAAGTTTATTATGATCAGACCCCAATAGAGGGGAGATTGGTAGTACAATAGTTGTTTGAGGATCTGACCATCTTAGATTGACAACTTAGCTGGGAGACTCATAGATGAGTATGGAGACCAATATCTCTTAGCTTGTCTCATTTTCTCACTAGTTAGCTAGGCTCTGGTCATTGATAGGGGTTAGAAGGGCTTCCCTCTAGGATGGGGTCAATTGGTTGTTAATTTGATATGTCAACCAAGATGGATGGCATGGGGACTAGCCATCCTAGAAGATATGTATTGTGAGTTACATGAGATTGTGTACCGAGATGGCTGAACTTAGGCATGTGGCACAGTTCTAGCATAGATATGGGCCTGGGAGCACATAGCAGTTATATGGCCATGTGAGCATAGCCACCCCTCCATCTACAGATACATAGGGTTCATCCCTTAGTCACATAGTATGGATGTGACATACTATCATAGTTTCTTGATGAGCTTACATCTTTTGTTTGGCAACCATATCGATAGTGTGCTAGATGGTCAAATGTGTGGGAGCTTGAGTATATGCACTATAGTAGGCTGTTGGTGGGGAGGCACTCTGAGATAGTCAAGCAATTTTTTGCCAGTCAAGTTTGGAGAATTTTTGAGCAAAGGGAGGTGATTTTGATGGAGACCACTACATATGCCCACTTCTGTGGAGAGGATAACCAAGGGTAGCTACCAATGTTGGACTACTAGATAGCCCTAAGGGACATAGTGACATTGATGTAGGAGCCTTCGGACTGCCGAATAGACTTAGCAGATGTAGGGGTTGATCTAACATATCTTTATGAGATGTAGAGGCATCTATTCCCTCAATTTACATGACTAGATGCACTACCTATGGCAACAAGATAGGGAGGAGATGGCGGTGGAGGCGGAGGAAGAGGTGGGAGATATATAAAGGTTGAGAGTAGTTCCTAAGCTATTAGGGTGAGATAGACATGGGCTTGGGCTATGAGAGAGGAGAAGAGTGAGGAGGAGGAGGAGCATCCATTAAGACATAGGAGGGTGGAGAAGTGGGGCCACAATAGGATCAACCAACAAGAGAGGGTGGAGAGGATGGCTAAGATGCTTAGATTTAGGCCTTAGAGGTAGAGATATAGGAAATATAGATCACCATAGCCATGCAGATCAATAGCTCATTAATGAGCGGGCATAAAGCATGGATCCACAAGGAATGAGATGCGACGAGATGTGAGGCAGAGCATCATGGCATACGAGGGGCCTATTACTATGTTGCATACAAAGGTGTGGTACCACCTAGATAGGGACTCTCAAACTATTCAGAGTGAGTGGGTAGATCAGAGGGTGTTGTACAAGCACCATATAGGAGACAAGATCCACCACCATGACCTCCACCAGCCTAAGAGGGTGGGAGTCACTCTTACATCTAGGAGTAGATCTAGGTTAATATCCTTGTGACACTTTTTGTTGTATCATATGTATTTTGAGATGGTTATGTTGGAAATGATTGAAAAGATCATGAGGAAAATTATTGGAATGATCATATGGAACTGGTAAAGAATGTTCTCAATCATTATTTTGTCATTGATGTCAAACTTGCTACTTGCAGGAATGACAATTGCTTTAGTGATCCAAATACTATCAATTGGTTGATTGACAAGGAGGAGGCAATCAATAAGATGTAACTAGAACACCTAGAGAAAGGTTGAAGTTATGATGTTGTAATGAAGTCCAAGGATCAACTAAGTCATTGATGAAAAAATGTATTGATGACATACTCTAAGACACAGAGAATAGGCACATTGAAACATATCAAAGATGTAAGGTTTTAGCTAAGTCATTTGTAAAGACTAACTAAGATCATTAAGGGGTAGAATCAAGTGCTGAAATCAAGTGCCGAGTGTCGAGCAGAATCAAGTGCCAATTAACACAGAGATGTCGAGCATCAGTAAACCAATAGTGTCGAGTTGTTGCATTATTTCAAAAATCGAAGATTCACTAGATCTAAGCCGACAAGGTTGTTATCTAGAAATCTGTGAATTAAATGGAAGATAAGAATGATGAGCCGATGGCACAGAACACCATGTAGAATGTTTTTGGAGAATACAACTGGACTCTAGATGAAGTTTTCTAGATAAGAGCAAGATATGGGGTAGATACATTGTATCCTACCTAATCCATTTGAAACCCTAAAGTTGGAAAGGGAGAATCGAGCAGCAAAGGCAAACTAGATTTCTATTTAAGGAATCATAAGGTCATGAAGAGATAGAGAAGAGGTCAAACATGAAAGCATAAAGTGCTGAAGGAGGTGCTAAGGAGGAAGAAAGCACAGTTACTCTACTTCAACAGATGACCACAGATATGGATGCATTGGTATGATGAGTAAGAAGACTCAAGGAGATGAAGCTTGGGATGACAAGTTGTAAGAACTGAAGTGATTAAAAGCCAAGCAAAAGGACTGAACTGAAGAGTGATCTGAAATTTGCAAAGTATGTTGTAAGTTGTATCAGATCAACAATCCATTATTGTTACTCTCTAGCAATTGTAACAGATAGTTTAAATTCTATGGACTTAGGTTGGTTTAATAGCCATGTTGTAAATCCTTTAACAAGGTGACATTCCAAGTGAATGTTCTAAAGTCCTTTGATCAGGCCCATTTCTAACAGTATGGTGAAATTCTCTAACAAGGTCACATTTAACAGTGTGTTGTAAGCCTTTAACAGGGCAGGCTTTTAACAGGGCATCACTTTAGAAGAGTGAAAATCAAGTAGCATGTTACTGGTGGTTTTTCCCAAATTGGGTTTCCACGTAAATCACTGTGTCATGTGTTGATCTTGCATGTTTTATTCCTGCATGTTGATTTGTTGTAACTTGCTAAGATGGTTGATTTAAGTTTGGATGGATGAAAAGTTTATCGACACATTATAAGTTGTGAAAAAGTATTATTAGGGCATTTGGACCTTGGATAACTGATTCACCCCCTCCCTCTCGGTTATTCTAAAGAATTCTAACAGGTTATCCAGATTTTGGATCCCATATTGTATTCGATGGATCATCACACACACACACACACACGAGATATTGAATTCAATTGATTTGTCGTCTCATTTTTATGGTCATGTGATGTATGTTTTAGCGCTTGTGTTTATGTATGTGATTTTTATTTTCAACTTCTAGTCATGTTTATGTATGCTCAGTTTTATGTTCATGTTTATGGATCTCTCTCGTGTTTTTAGCTCTCATGTTTGTGATGTAGACTAATGTTTTGAAAAAGTGATACTTATATATATATACACACACACACACACACACACACACACACACACACACACACACACACACACACACATGTACATGTATATACATACATATTTATACATGTACATGTATATATATGTATGTATATACATGTATATACATACATATATATACATGTACATGTATATATATGTATGTATATATATTTATGTATATGTATATGTATATATATGTATATATATACACATATATACATATACATATACATGTATATGTATATATATATATATATATATATATATATATATATATATATACATGTATATGCATATATATACATATACATATATATACATGTATATGTATATATATGCATATACATGTATATCTATGCATATATACATATATATAAGTATATAAATATATATATATATATACATGTATATGTATACATATATATATATATATATACATGTATATGTATACATATATATGTACATATATGTACATATACATGTACATATATGTACATATATATGTATATACATATGCATATACATATATATACAGGTATATGTATATATATGTATATACATATATCTATATAATATATGTATACATATATCTATATAATATATATACATATGTGTACAGATATATGTATATACATATATATACATATACATGTATATATATGTATATGCATATGTATATACATATATATATATATATATATACATATATGTACATGTATATGTATATATATGCATATATATCCATATATATATACACACACATATACATGTGTATATATGCATATGTATGTGCATATATATACATATACACATACATATATGCACATACATATGCATATATATATATACAGATATATGCATATATATGTACAGATATATGCATATATATGTATATATACATATATATGCATATATCTGTATATATATGCATATATATGTACAGATATATGCATATATATGTATATATATGCATATATATACAGATATATGCATATATATGTATATATACATATATATGCATATATCTGTACATATATATGCATATATCTGTACATATATATGCATATATATACAGATATATGCATATATATGTATATATACATATATATGCATATATATACAGATATATGCATATATATGTATATATACATATATATGCATATATCTGTACATATATATGCATATATATGTATATATACATATATATGCATATATCTGTATATATATATGCATATGTATGTGCATATATATGCATATGTATGTACATATATACATATATTTGTATATATATGCATATATATATATATACATATATTTGTATATATATGCATATATATATATACATATATTTGTATATATATGCATATATATATATACATATATGTATATACATATGTATATGTGTATATGTATATGTATATATGTATGTATGTATGTATATGTATATGTATAGATATATATGTATATATATGTATATATGTATATACATATGTATGTATGTATGTATATACATATGTATGTATGTATGTATATACATACATACATATGTACATATATACATATGTATGTACATACATATATATGTGTGTGTGTGTGTGTGTGTGTGTGTGTGTGTGTGTGTGTGTATGTATATAAATGAGAGATACTGAATTCAATTGATTTGTCGTCTCATTTTTATGCTCATGTGATGTATGTTTCAACGCTTGTGTTTATGTTTCCATATGATTTTTCAGCTTCTACTCATGTTTATGTATGCTCAATTTTATGTTCATGTTTATGGATCTCTCTCATGTTTTTAGCTCTCATGTTTGTGATGTAGACTCATGTTTTGAAAAAGTGATACTTGGATAGATTAGATATGATGATTAGATTAACCTGTTGTGATGACATGTGTAGAGGAAGCAAGAAGATGGATATGATCGAAAGACATGATTAAGATTGAAAAGAGATGAACATACTTATCTTGACATGTTCATGAAAGATGAAGAGAGAGCTCTCTCCATATGCAAAATGAAATACTAAGCTAGAATGAGCCAATAATGCAAACTAGTATGTAAAATGGTTTACTTGCAAGGGACACAAAACATTTAGACTCTTATTTCATCATTGAGCATTATTAGGAACATTGTAAGATAATAAAATCATCACTACTATAACTATGAAGATATGAATATGATCTATGTTAGATAGAAATGTGGAAATCAAACCTAAGCATCAAAGACATGTAAGTCAAGATGGCTAATGTAGCTAGATTCCCTAAGTTTAACCCAACAAGATTATACCTATATCAAGGTATAAGCTCAAGGATAACCCCTGAGTGTGGTCTTGCAAAAATAGACAAGGATGATGCATTGTAAGTCTAAAGCATCAAGTAGAAAAAAGCATGAATGCTCTCAACACCTTAGACTAACAAAGTATACCCATAAAAAGAAAACAAGTAAAACATACCCCATGCCCCCAATCTTCTAGTCCATGACATCCTCAAAAGACACACACACACCACACACACACACACACACACACACACACACACACACACACACACACACACACACACACACACACACACACACACATAGCGAGAGAGAGAGAGAGAGAGAGAGAGAGAGAGAGAGAGAGAGAGAGAGCGCTACTTGATTTCCTTGAAAAGGTTATAGGTGATCTCTATGGGTAATTCCAAGCTTCCTAGTCTCTTGTAGACAACACTCCTATGGCTAAAGCTTTCCTTGTTCTCCTTCCTCCTAGATTCATCCAAATTTCCTTACCTTCCCAAGGGATAATTTTTATTATTATAGCTTTCCACATAAAATTACCTATGTTCTTTTTGTCAGGAAGGCTCCTAGTTTATAAGGAGCTTGGATGTCGTTGCAAATAGTTGGATCCATTGCAACCATCCTAACAAGGCTTGATTTTTCAATCAACCTATTTAATCATTATTTATAATTTGTAGTCTAGTTTTCTAATTTTTTGCTAGTTGTCTATGTGATCTTGGGGTTCAAGCTCAAGGATGTATTATGCTGCAATGTCTAGGTCTTTACTATACTTGAGACCTTAAGGGTTAGATGCTCATGCCCCTTTTACTATGTTGTTTTATTACTTATTATAGCTCATAGCTTATTTTTTTTATTAAAGTTCTCAAAGAGTGTGAGTGGTGAGATGGTGGATAGATGGTTAAGTAGGTGAGAGGTCAAGTGGTCAAACCTTAAATAATATCATTTGGAGTAATTTTGATCTCTTTACTTCATTTTTCTTTTATCTCCTTTCAATTCTTCTTCTTCTTATTATTTTGTCCATTTTATATTTCTTTATCCATTCATAAAGATATGTATATACACACACATAGTTGTAACCACCCAAAAATGGCCATCTAGACTATTAGCCCCCCTCTCAACATTTTTGCTAAAATTATTAAATCATTCATCTTGATCAAATCTTCAAAAAATTAATTTATTTGATTCTATCCTATTATTTGACCACTATATCCTAACTTCTTATTTAATTAAAAAGAACATGTCCCCCCCAATAAAATAAAATACCCTGCTTATCTCTTATCCTAATTTGCACAAATAAAAGCATTTTCCCATTTTAAAAATAAAATAAAAGTATTTTGTCTCACATGGAGATACAAAAGTTAGATTTTTGTGATTGGTGGAAATGATTATGCACACGGATCATGCAAAAGTCAACTCACCACCCTTGATTAGATCTTCTCGCCTCATGATATCCATCGTCCTTACTTCTTTAAAAGGGAGAGCTCTTTCCTCATCTAAGGATCCACTCTTTTTGCACTTTTGTTATGCTACAGATTTTTCTATCAACACTCTTGGAGCTTCGGAAGATCTTGTGGCTTCACTCTCATACTTGCATAGTATAGTAGTTTAATACCACGTTGTATTAACATAGTTTCTTTTATACATTAGAATAGAACATCTAATTTAATTAGGAGGCTCATAACACTCTCATCTTGCCAGTTAGTTTGCATTTCATGTAGCTTAGTTGCATTCTTGCATAACATCTCATAAGTGGTTCTTGAACACTAGCATCCTTGCTCTTGTCTTAGAATCTCCCATGTTATGGTGTACTTGTAAGGGGCTGCATTCCTATGCTCAAATGAGAGCCATTTATTCCTATTTGCATCATTTTGCACATCATGACTAGGTAGCTCTAGGTTGACATTTGAGGCACTCAATCCATGAGATACCTTGAATAGAAGGACTTAGAGAAGTGCACATTTTTGTGTGTACATTTTTGGTGCCCACCATGTAGCAAAGCAACCTTGTTTTTCTTTCTTTCTTGTATTTTTCTACTTCTTGTTATGTGTTTTTTTAAAATAAAAATTTGTAGATGAAACTATCGTATTATACTTTTCTAGTATCATATGCCATTTCGTATAACTACTATGCGATACTTTACTAGTTAAAAGTATCGCGCAAACATTTACATTATGTCACATTGTAGTTGTGACAAATATCGTACTATTTGACATAAAGTATTGCCTAGGAAGATTTTATCACTTGACTATACTAGAAAGTGTCATACAATAAATATGCGGTAGAAAGTATCATAGAATTCAAAATAGAAAGTTGTTTCAGGTTTTTATTAGCATTTTGAGTTCTCGAAGCATTGTATTTTTGGGTTTTCTAGTTATTTATTGTCTGACCAGTGGGATTTTTTAGGTTTATTACATTTGGCTAACCCTCTTGATGTACTAACACATTTGTTTTGTAGGGTTTCCTAATTGTTTACTAAATTGCTAATTAAAAGAGCACATGTCAAAGACTCTATTTGCTAAAAAGGGTTGTTAATCTTTTTGCATGGTTGCCCAAGCAAAGAAAACACAAACAAACCAAGTGTGCTTGATGTTTTCTTTTGTTGAAATCTGATTGAAAAGATCATTGTTGAAGAAGGGAGACTGAAGGGAGATTGTTGATAAAGAATGTTTTCAATCATTGTTTTGTCACTAATGTCAAACCTGCTATTTGCAAGAATGGAAATTACTTATAAGATCCAAAGTACTATCACTTAGTTAATTAATAAAGAGGGTTTAATCAATAAGATGTAACAAAAGCACCTAAGGGAACTGTTGAGTTATGGTTTTGTAATGAAGTACAAGGATCAATCAAGACAATGGTAAAATGATGAATTGATAATACACTTGAAGGTACAGAGGTTGGCTACACTTATAAACTCTTAAAGAATAAGTTGTAACAAAGCTATCTACAAAGCTTGACTAAATTCATTACTGGGCGTCAAGCAAGTTAATTCATGCCGAGCAGATTATCAATAAGTACCAAGCAAATGCAAAATCTAGTGTGTGCCAAGTAAACAGAAGGTGTCGAGCAAGTTTAGGTGCCAAGATAGACAAAATGTAATAGGTGCTGAGCATTAGAAAAACTTAGTTGATGCCAAGTGAATCCACAGTGGGTGTTGAGTAACACAGTATGTGCCGAGCATCATAAAGTCAATAGTGTCGAGCTATTATATTGTTTGAAAAGTCAAAGATTCACCATATCTGAGCTAACAGGTTTGTTACCTTGAATTTTGTGAACTAGATGGACAATAAGAATGATGAGCTGGTGGCATAGAATTCTAGGCTAACTATTTTTAGGTGAATACAGGTGGATTCTACATGATGTTTCTAGAAGAAACAAGATAAGGGGTAGATACATCGTATCTTACGTAATCCATTTGAACCCAAAATAAGAGCAGGAATATTAGAGTGGGAAAAGCATTCCAAACTTCTATTTAAGGAGTTATAGGTCAAGAAGCAAAGGGGTTGGAGAGAGTGTGTACTGTCAAGGAGAAGACATCAAGAGGGAAGAACAAAGTACAAAGACTCTACTTTGATAGGTGACCATAGAGGTGATTACATTGGCACAATGAGCATGGACACTCAAGGAGACAAAGCTTTAAAGGAGGACAAGCTATTAGAGCTTCAGAGACTAAAAGCCAGGCAAATTTGTGAACTGAATTGAGATCTAAAATCTGCAAGTTATGTTATGAGTTATATAAGATCAAAAGCCCTTATTGTTACTCTCTAGCAATTGTATCAATTAGGGAAAATCCTATGGACTTAGGTTGGTTTAACAACCATTTTTTAAGTCCTTTAACAGGGTGACTTTCCAAGTGAATGTTCTAAAGTCCCTTAAACAAGCCCATTTCTAACAGGGTGGTTGAAATCCTTTAACTAGGTCACATTTAATAGTGTGTTTTGTAGCCTTTAATACGGAAAACCTTTTACAGGGCATCACTTTAGAAGAGTGAGAAAGGAGTAGCATGTTATTGGTGGTTTTTCCCAAATTGGGTTTCCACGTAAATCACTATGTTATGTGTTGATTTTTCATGACTTATTCCTGCATGTTGATTATCAGTAACTTGCTGAGAATAATGTTTAGCTTGGATGCATGGTTAGTTTAAATGGGCTCACTATACTTAGTGAAAAAGTTTTATTAGGACATTTGGACCTTGAATAACTAATTCACCCCCCAACTCAGTTATTCTAAAGCATTTCTAACATCTTTTATTTACATGTGTGATATCTACTAGTTGTTTCCTATCCTAGGAACATAAAACTTGTGAGCAGGTCTCATTTTTGGTAGGAGAGTATGTCTTCACCCTTGAGATGAATCACAAATCTTGACCCTTCATTGAGTCTCAAAAGTGAGTGCTATGTTCCACTTTTTAGTGGTCTTAATTAATCTTATTGGCATGTTTGGGGGAGGCACTAAGAATAGGAGAGTATGTTCTTCACCCTTTGGGTGAATTAGAACTCTTGACCTCTTTGGTGTGGATCCATTTGTCTATCTCCTAGTGAGATATCTCCTTTAAAGGGCCCGCTATTGGTGGAAAGATGCCAATAGGAACGACCCAAAGTGGGAACAAGCACAACCCAACTAACTTGACCCACTATAATCACAAGCCCCTTGACAAAGGCCAAATACTTGGGGGGTGTAACACTTGTCTTGGTTTAGTGGAAGTACTTGTGTGATTGTGACAATGAGGAAAATACTAAGTGAGAATGATTTAGGTACTCTTGTGGCCACGAGGTCTGTTACTTTCTCTAACAAGGTGTCTTGTTATCAAGTGCAAGAGGGGTGTTGCAAACGTGTCCCTTTCTAAACACCTTAGGATTAGAAGCTACCCTTATTATCAACTCAACATCTTGGTGAAAGGATTGATCCCAGTGGACTGCCCAGATCACCCTAATATTTTTATACTCACCATTTGTGTCCTTGACAAAGCCAATATCTATTGTAGGAAATCACTTTGTGTGAGGCAAGGGGGCACCAAGTGTAGGCCAAGTTGTTGAGTAATGAGTTGTGACCTTTCGGTAGTTCTTCTTGGTGCATTTTTGAATGTACAAGACTTGTGAAATCATTTTGAATGTACACATGATGTTAGCATTCATCGGGTTTAATTTTTGAGATTTTACAAGTGCTTGTTTTGACAAGGTTTATTTATCCCTTGTTGAACTGTTTGAAGACATATGCTTATATCCCCAATTGATTTCAAAACTTTGTATTTACTATTGTAAACTGAAATATTCCTTTGTCACAACTACATTCTAGCCTAAAACACCTAAAAGTCAAATCAAAATGTAGATATTTTAGGCACCAAATCACATATTACAGAGTCTACTGAACTTTTATTCGCACAACTATTTCGAGAAATATCATGTGATAATTCTAAAATTTCAAAATTATCACACTTTAACAAAGTCCATCACCCTTGTATGTTATAGTTTATCATATGACATGCTAGAAAGTATCACTTACCTACTGTGAAAACTATTGTACGATAAAAAGTGTTGATCTAATCTCACCTGGTTTGTTGTAAACTATTGCCTGGTTTTTGTTGCTTGCATAATTGAGTCTAGATTGTGTTTTAGTTGAAGTAAGGGTGTTTATACTTGGTCTTACCATGCTTTTGTCTAAAAACTTCATGTCTAGTATTGTTTTAAGTTGAAAAAGTTGATTTTGGTCTCTCAAATGCAAACTTAATGTCTCTATTGCTCACTTGTCAAAAACTCAGCTACTCTATTCTCTTAGCTATTTGCTATCGGGCTTCTTGCCCAACTCTTGACTGGGATCACTAGTTCCCTTGAGCACTTTTGACAAGTTATTCACTCTACTTTATCTTTTGACAACTAAACATTTTGGCTATATAAGTTTTGATCCTAAAATACTTTGTGTCTTCTTATTATACCAAAGGCTTGCCTTTACATGTTGATTGTGACTAGACTCTAAGTCAGTTAGGGTATTCATCCCTCTTTTTCTTTTGCAAAATTGTCTAATCTTACTAGACATCCTCATAAGCAAGTCTATGAGGAAGAAGCTATCCTAGATAGGTAGGAAGAGGCTAACACCACTACTTGGCACAACCTATTTTATTACTTTGAGAATTTCTATGATACTCCCTTTAACACTTTTAGGGTAGCATATAGTGTTTCACTCACCATGAACCCTGAAGAGAGGAACCTCTACCTAGAAGACATCTTTGTGCTTAGAGAAGAACAATATAGGATACATAGAGAAAGATTAAAAGAAGCTAGGTATATAGCTGCTAGGGAAATATTTTGCCCACATGCTAAAACTAATACTCATGCACATGACTTTGAGAAAAGACATGCTCACACCAACTATAGAAATTCATTTGTAAACAACCCATCTTGTGGCAACAATAGGAAAAATACTCCACCAAGATCTCCAAGGACACACACCACAAAATTTTCCTCACCACCTAGACCCTCATAATCACACCATGAGAGTGGGGTAGATAACAAGGTTACCAATGAGGACCTCATGAGATTGCAACAAGACAAGCTTATCCAAAAAATTATGCTTAAAGCCTGAGAGAAAAAAGAAGATCAATATTTTCAATACATGACTTCTCAAGGATGAAAACTCCCTCATAACTATGATATTCAAAGCATCATCTAGAAAAGAGAGCCAACCAAAGGTGAGATCCTAACAAAATAAATGCAAGAGTTGTGAAGTCAACTTACCTAACTACAAATGGCAAAAGAGAAAACCAAAACATCCTTTGTAGAAATCATATGTGCTCTCCCATTTGATAGGAGTCTCTACATGGTTCTATTACCTCAAGATGTAGAGGCTCCAAAGTATGAAAAATACAATGGAAATGGTGATCCATATGACCATGTATGATACTTGTATTTCTTAGCATGGATTTCATGCATGGGGATGCATACCTCATGAGACTCTTTCCTAGAATTTTAAGGGTACAAGCCATGGAATGGTTTACCAAGTTGTCACCTCCCCTTAAAACATTTTATGAACTTGCACATTAGTTCATCCAACAATATTCATACAACATAAAACACCCTATCATTATGTTGGATTTGTGCAACATAAAACAAAAACAAGGATAACCATTTGCTACGTACTTAAAATGATGGAGATCACTACATTCTAGGTATCCCCAACAATTTTTTGAGATTGAGAAGATTGGTATCTTCATCGACACACTCATGTCTAAAATGTATAATGATATTAGAAAACAACTATTTGCCATGTTCAATGACATGGTTGAAAGTACCAATCACATCAAAGATGTTGTTGTCAAAAAGGGTGACATTGTCTTAAATAAGGATTAAAATGGCAATGAAAATGGGAAGGATAAGAGTAAGCCATGGAACAAAAATAAGTATGTGGTTAATGATGGAGTTATAGATGCTCCTATGACTAAGGAGTTGACCTTTCACTTATCCAATTCCATATATGTTTCTAAGCAACACGAGACCTCAAAGCCACAATCTTTCAACAAGACTAAGAAACCCTCTAAACCAATACATGCCTACAAAGAAATGGTTGACTCATATGAAGTGGTCTTGAAATTTTTTTCCACTAATAATCTTATCACACTTCCTGACAATTCTTGACCTTACAACCCACACATAAAACCTTAATGGTGGAGAGATGATCAATTCTATAATTACCATTGGAATAAGGGCCACAATACTAAGAATTATTTTAAACTCAAGGACATTATATAAGCCATCACTGATGGAGGGAAAGTAGTCACATATAGCTTAGCTAAGAATTTGGATCATGTTGAGTTGTCATTTTGTACGATGTTGAATGACAGAGACCCTTTCAAATCTCTCTATTGAAATGTTGATCAATGACCAACTCCAAGGTTCTAGATGGTTGTTTTTTCAACCTATTGGGTAACTCAATTGAAGATAAATGTGTATGTTCATGAGGAGGCCTTTTTTGGTTCCAACCAATCTACACAACCTATTGCTGAAATGTAACCACAAAGAGATATATTTTTGTATTTTCTATTTTATGATGAATTTAATTTATTAATGCAACTATATGAATTCCTATTTTAACCAAGTACTTTAAAAGAAAATACAAAGATAGAGTAATGAGAGATTAAATAAAATAACTAAAAGGGAAATTCCTAAAAAACATAAGCCAAAGTAACAACAAATTTGTGAATTAAATTATTAAAAGGATTTGGTAGGAACCAATGAGATCAGGAGCATCACTTCCTCAACTCCACTGATGGAATTGTCGATGGGAACTTTAATAGTAATCAAAAGATGTTTCATGCTTCATCAAATCCTGAGGCCACAGAAAGTGCGCTCACATGAGACAAAACACTAGGCAAGAATAAAGATGACCCTTTCTCCAATTTATCACAACAACATAGCTCGTTAAAACAAGGTAAACACTAGAACTAAAAGATCACACAATTATAACAACATAATAAAACCATTGGCTACATTATTATTCATGGAAATACATTCGTAAAAATAAGACACATCGACAAGAATAACTACACTAAGAATGAAGCACCAATAGCATATATTATTCCATCAAAATGATGACTTGGAGTACATATTACATCCATGTATTTAAAATAAATACTCTCCTCCTTTTGTGTTAGGAGTGAGAGCTCTTCTAATGCAAACTCATGCTAAAAAACTAATTACATACAAAATGACTTTCTAAATGGTGCTAAGTAGGTCTCCGCCCTTGTTTATATCAATTAATGGGAGTAAGAGCCTTTACATGACTTACAATAATAAAAGAAGGAGATAAGAAGATAGAATCCATTAGATGATCTGGAGTCACTAAGGGATCTAAAAATAAAAGTTCGACCTTCAAAAAGCACACCTTCACACCTTGGTGACAAGACCCAAATCCAAAAAATACTTCAAGTGTCAAAACTTGATTTCCAACATCGAGGTTTTCTTCCCCTTTATACCAAAATGATGTGTGGATGTTTCCATTTGAACTTTTGGATGGCATAAGTGATTTATTGAGGAGCTAATAAGTCTAAAGGTTCATAATTTTCCTCCACTTCCCTATGGAAATCATGAAGTATGACTTCTTGGGCATTCCTTGGAACTTGAAAGTCATGGGTTTGAGTATGATCTTAGCTATTACAGAATGCAAGGAAGCCATGATAATGTTCAAGACCTTGGGAGGCCTCTAGATGTTTTAGATATGCACACCTTTAGAGACAACTCATTCACTAAATCTTTAAATTATGCACCTATGTACTTGTGCACCTACAAGAAAGTGTGTAAGGTGCTTAATTCACCAAAAATCAAAGCTCTCAGTTTTGAAAATGGTTTCTAGGTTTTTCTCAGATGGGGTTTGGGAGAACTCTAATGTATTTATTTTGATCTTTTTAATAATTTAGGCTCACTTTATAGCCCAATATTTTCATCAATTTGAACTCCTTCTACTTCTTCTATCTGAAATCCCAAGGTGCCTATTTTGAAAATGCACATGCAATACCATGGTAATTTTTTGTGCTATGGATGATGAGGATGCCATGATGACCTACACAAAAAGAAAAACATCAATATATTGGTGTTAGGGGTTAAAAATTATGCTAACTGACCAGACTTCTAAACCCAAACTACAAAATTTCCACCCCTAAGGCATCTTGAAAGACACCCTATTCTTATGAACAAGCTTTTGTGAGCCAAAAAAAGGGGGTCCCCATTTTTAAAGTAAAAAATGTGGTGTGTGTTGTGGAACCACAATAGATCACAAGGACTTTAAGGACCCTATCCCTAAGTATGAGAAAGGAGAAACATCGAATAACAACAAGAAGAGTCATGATGTAAGATCAACTATGTTTGTGCCAACATAGACAATGCCATTAACATGATCGAACCCATAAGTGAAAGATTTTACATGACAAGACCAAGATTGGATGAAGAACTTAACTATGACACTGATGAAGAGTGACCTATGGTTGTCTATAGAATGCACTTCTCCTTTCAACTCTCTGACAATGCTAGTCCACCAGTTTTGCTTAGAGTGGAAAATTTCTCTCTTGGTGAGACTTTGAATGCTATAACTCAAGGGTAGTCTAAGGTTTTTCTTAGGGTACCTAGAGATCCCAAATATGCCTTATCTTCTAAAAAAGTGGCTCCACCTGCTATATCAATCTATGACCTCGTGAGTCAATTGCAATGAACTCCCACATAGATTTCCATCTTTGAATTGCTAGATCTCCTTTGCACAAAGAGATCCTAGAGAAACCTTTACGCACTACTAATGTCCCTATAACTATTCATGTTAATAAATTCTAAGCTATAGTAAACCACATTTCCTCATTTCACTATCTCACATTTTTTGAAGAGTATGACAAAGTCTTGAATCACCCACACAACCTTGCTCTCTACATTGAAGTTAAAATATATTGTACCCGAGTTTGACGAGTATTGATGGATAATAGTGTTGGGTTAAATATTGTTTCCTTTAGTGTAATTCAACAATTAGGAATTGTTACAAACTAGAGTTGCCGTTGCACCAAAAGATCAACCTATTAATGCCTGATACAACCACTAGACTTATAGAACACAGGAGGTGGTTTAGCCATGTCACAAATCCTAAAGGGGAAGGCTGTTGATTAGTCCAAAAATTCCCCATCAATTTTTCCTGAGGGATTCAAACCCGTGAGCAAGCTCTAATACCACTTGTTACAAGCTAGAGTTGCCGTTGCACTAAAAGATTGACCTATTAATGCCCAATACAACCACTGGACTTATAGAACATAGGAGGTGGTTGAGCCATTTCACAAATTCCAAAGGGGAAGGCTAGTGGTTAATCCAGTGGAATATCCAAAATTGTAATCAATCCTAGATGAAAGATAACCATACAGGCATAAGATGAATTTGAACGATCCTCCAAGGGTCTAATTATGCTTCCTATCCATGTGGAACCTATAGAGAAAGATGTAATCTTCCAAGTATTATACATCCAACTTGCTTATAATATTTTATTAGTTAGGTCATGGATTCATGATATACAATTTGTATAATTAATGTACCATCAATATATCAAATTTTCCTTCAATGGTGCATAGATTATGATCATGGGTGACAATTCCATATCTATCAATATGCTTATTGCCATAGAGTCGCTAGTGCCACATAATCAACCTTGTAGTGACATTAGAACATCTATTATAGAATGTCAAAAGAAGCTAAAAATGATGAGTATCATCATGGGGGAGTATACTTTGGACTCCATTGTGACATTACCTATTTCTCTATGCTCCTATGGCAAACCGTCTGAGACAATGAAACCCTTCGTTGACTATGACTATCTTTGGCACCTTTGTTTAATCTTTGATTACTTTAGAAGATGAAAAGGAAGATCAAGCTGTTAGAGACTAGATATATATAAAGGAAGAAGATAATTATGAAGTCATACTAGCTACCCCTATTTCACCCAATAAATATAGGAAAGACTACTAGTTTCTTAGAAAAAGGGGTTATCATGGCTAGGGACCTTTGAATGATAATAAAAATTGTCTCGAAGAGCCCATGAGTCACACCAAGAGATGAAAAACAAAAAATATTATAGGCTTAGGGTATTGTGTCGATGATAATTGGCCATAGTTTGATAGAAAAGTTCCTATAGCTAGTGAATCCAAAGATGATATTCAACCCACTACTGTTGATTTAGTACATGAAGAGGATTTCACCCCTTCTACCTCTCTTCTTTGGAAAGAAGATATGTCATTTCATTATAACACTACTGAAGCATCTACATCTAGGCAACCCAAGTTTAATGAGTCATGCATTGAAAATTCTAATTTAGAAAGAATCAAGAGAGATATTGCCTAACTCATGGCCTGAGATCAAAGTACTGATTCTCAAAAATGTGAGTGGGAATCCCTTTCTAATGCCTCTTGTAAATTGGGTGTAGATGTGATATATGCCTATGTTACTCAACCTAATGTAGTTTACGAGTCTTGTGTAGAGTCAGACGAGTTGGATTCACAATTTGCATTAGTGGATTTGATTGATTCCTCTAAGACTTATATTGATCTAGACTTCTTTGAAGTCTTCTCTATAGGTTCAACCTCTCTTGTCACTAGAGATGATTCCTCCTACATTGATAATCTTGAAGCCTCCACCTTGCTTTTGAATATGTAACCTAATCTCATAGACTGGTCTATTCAAAATCAAAGACCTGAGCTACCCTCATTTCAAAATGATCACATGCTACCTAAATGTCATTTAACCTATTATATCTCCCACTAGTAAACTGACAATTAACATAACCAAGATAAACATCAAGTATCTCAGTCACAAATTGAAAAGAACAAGAAAAAAAAGAGTTCAAATGGTGAAAACCACATTGTGGCAGTGTCTAAACCAAAAAAGAGTAAAAATAAAGACATATCTGAGGGTGAAAACCTCTTTGAGGTGCCCAAGGATGAGGTACTGGGTAGTCTTCCAAGTTATTTTTAGGATAGATCATCAGTTTATGATAGAACCAACACAACCTATGAACTTGGGTACTAAGTAATCTCCCAAAATTATATATTTGGTTCAATCTTTATTAGTAAAAGAAAATGACAATTCACACAGTTCTTTAAGGAAAAAAAGATTAACTTTGCATGGACCTATGTTGACATGCTTGGCCTGGATATAAATCTCATTATGTTTCATCTCTCCATCACTCCCAGGTTTAAACCTATTAAGCAAAAATTAAGAAAGATGCATCCTCATGTTGCCTTATTAGTCAAAGCTAGGCTAGAAAAATTGCTAAGTGCTAAGTTCATTAGAGCTATTGACTATGCAGAATGGATATCCAATATAGTGCCCATTTCTAAACATGAAAAGTCCATTCATGCCTATACAAAATTTAGGGATTTAAAAAGGCATGCCCAAAGGATGATTTTCCACTACCAAACATTGATATGATAGTAGACATGATTGTAGGCTATGAAATGTATTCCCTAATGGATGACTTCTCAAGGTACAACTAGATTGAGATAGCTCCTAAAGATCAGAAGGAAATAACTTTCACTTGTGCATGGGTTACATTATGATGGAACATCATGCCCTTTGGACTCAAAATGTAGGTGCTACATACCAAAGAACTATGACTACAATCTTTCATGACATGATGCATAAAAACATGGAGGATTATGTTGATGATACCCTTGAAAAGTATAAACAACAAAGCACTCACTTATCTAACCTAGAGATTTTTGATGTCACATCTAGAAAACTGTTAGGGTATATAATATTAGCTAAAGGCATAGAGGTCAATCCAAAAAAAGTACAAGTTATTATGGAAATGCCACCTCCCAAAAACATTAGTTAGCTAAGTAGTCTACAAGGATTCCTTTAGTCCATTAGGAGATTCATATCTCAACTAGCTAATGGATCCCATCCATTCAACTCAAATATGCATAAAGGGTCTGCATGCATATGGAATTAGGAGTGTAAGAAGAGCTTGAATTAGATCAAATAATATCTAGAAAATCCACCTATCCTTATGCCTCCAATTCAAGGAATCCTTTAATTCTTTACATCTCATCTACTGCAAATTCTCTAGGAGCTTTATTAGCACAACATGATGAGAATGAGAAAGAAAGAGCTATATATTACATCAACTATACATTGGTTGCCTATGAGATCAATTACAATGGTATTGAGAAGGCTTGTTTAGCTACAGTGTTTGCATCACAAAAACTTTGCCACCACATGCTTGCACATACCACATAAGTTATTGCTAAAATTGATCTTTTGAAATATCTCTTAAGTAAGGTTGTGCTTACAAGTAGACTAGAAAAAGGGATGATGATTCTTTTAGAATTTTATATTCAATATATTGAATATAAGGCTGTCAAAGGATAGGCTATTGCTGATCAACTTGTTGAGTTCCCAATCATAGAAAGCACACCTATGTAGATTGACTTCCTTGATGCATCTATAATATATACTACATAAAGGACCTAGAAGATGTTCTTTGATGGATCATATACTCAAAATGGAGTTGGTGTTAGAATTCTATTTGTTATGCCTCATAGCTATACTAATCTAAAATCTTACAAGCTATTATTCCCATTCACCAATAATATAGTTGAATATGAAGCTCTCACTAATGGGATCGAGCTAGCCCTTGAATGGATAATACCTGAGTTGCACATCTATGAAGATTCCCAACTTATCATTAATCAAGTTAACAATGAATATCAAACCAAAGATGATAAGTTGATACCCTATAATAGATTGGTGTATGCTTTAAGTAATTACTTCACTTTTGTCTTATTCGAATAGATCACTAAATTTGAAAACAAGGTTTCATATGCTATAGAAACTTTGGCATCTATCCTACAACTACAAGATCATGAGTTTCACTATGAGTTCTTGGTGGAAGAACTGTGCCATCTTGCCTACAACTCCCTTGATGACCAAGTCATTTGCATTGTTGCTAGTCATGATTCCTCCCATTACTCCACTATCTTCTCCTATCTACAAGACCAAATCATTTCTAAGAACCTTACATGCAATGAAAAGTGTTATCTTATTCATAATGCCTCCCATTATACCCTCATCTTTGGTGACATGTATAGGAAGATAGAAAAAACACTTCTTAGGTGTCTAGAGATAGGTGAGTCCAAAAAGGAATTAGCCAAAGTTCATAATGGCATTTGTGGGTCACATTTTAACAACCTTGCACTTGCTTGGAAATTTCTTAGGGTGGGATACTATTTTCCAACTATGCAAGTTGATGTCATTTGCTATGCCAAAGCATGTAAGAAGTTTCAATTGCACAACAACTTGATTCATGCCCTTGGGCATGAACTAATTCCCTCTATTACACACTGGCCTTTCTGTCAATGGGCCTTTGACTTGGTTAGAAAGATTCATCCAAGCTCTTATAGTGAACATAAGTTTATTATCACATCAATTGGATATTTCATTAAGTGGGTCAAAGTTGTTCCTCTTTCTGTTCCTATAGACAAACATGTTGCCTTTTTAATAGTAAATCATATTATTTTTCTCTATGAAATTCCCTCCTCCATAGTCATTGAAAATGGGGGGAAATTTAAGAACAAGGACCTTAGGCAACTTTATAAGAAGTTTAAAATCAAGCAACATTGGTTCTCCATCTACCATCCTCAAGGGAATGGCCAAGTAGAGGCCTCAAATAAACATTGCTAAATTTTTTTTGCATAAGACGGTTCAAAAATCAAGAAGGGATTAGAATCTATAGGTTAATCCATCATTTTGGGCCTATAGGATGACTATATGCACTCCCACTGGAGCTACACCCTTTGCACTAGTCTATGGTTATGAGGTTGTCCTCCCACTAGAAGTTGAGATTCCCTCTTTGTGAGTCTCTTTGCATGGATTGATCATTGATGAGAACCATAGGGATATGAGGATTCACAAGATTGAGACTCTATATGAGCACCAAAAGGTTTCTTTTGATCATATGCAAGCTTACTAAAAGAGGATGTCTACCAGTTACAACAAGAAAGTTCATCCTCATGAATTCCAAGTGGGTGATCTTATTTGTAGAGAAAACCCAAAGAATCATCAAAATAAAGAGCATAAAGGTAAGTTTGAGCCTAATTGGTTGGGTCCCTACATCATCACTACTACATTTTTGTTTGGCACCTATAAGCTTTTTATACCTAAGGGAGAATAGCTCCCTAAGCCTATCAATATTCTCCATCTAAAAAAATTCTATGCTTAGGGCTCTTACTACTCAACTATTTGTACATATTCTATGATCCTAAAAAAATCCAAAGAAATAATATATGATGTTGAAAAATTCCTATAAATTAAAAAACATGTCCTAAAAAAATGATCATTTTAGTGAAAACCTAGCAATAGGCACTTTGATGCATCACCAAAATTTTAAAAAAAATCTCAAAAATACAAAAAAATTACAAAAAGTTCTAAAAAAATTGCTAAGTACTGAAAACTTGGAAAGAAATGTTACTTGAAACCCTTGAACCTATGTCTATCAATGTTACTTTGCACTTATTTTCTCCATTCTTGCCTTGCCTTGTGTAGCTTCAAATTGACTCTCGTATAGGTCTAGGGGGGACAAAATTCTTAGCTTGAATTAGGGTCTCTTTGTGCATAGGTTTTTCTTTGTTAGTTTGTTCAATAGTGTTTCACAATACTTCCCCTGACATTGAGTGTTTCTCAACACTTTCCAGATACCTTAACTATAGTCTAGGATGTCACAATATTTCTCACTAGATGATTCAATTTCTAAAGAAATAGTCATGTGGCTTACACACACACACACACACACACACACACACACACACACACACACACACACACACACACACACACACACACGAACATTCAACTTGTTCATATTTGATTGACATTACTTTCTTTGAGTGCTATTTATGATGGTTTTATTTTTTGAGGGTTCCCTTCCTAATAGTCTCTCGAGGATACCATGGACTAGAAGACTAGGGGCATGAGGCATGTTTTACTTATATTATGCTTGTGGGTATACTTTGTTTATCTAAAGTGTCATGAGCATTCATGTTTGTCCTATTTGATATTTTAGATCTACAATGTATCATCCTTGTGTGTTTACATAAGACCACACTTGGGGTGGGTTATCCTAGAACTCATGTTGGAATGTTCAAAATGGGAAGAGTACTTTTGAGGGGGGGGGGGGGGGAGGTGAATCAAAAGTACCACACTTGTAACTCATTTCTACAATTTAAACATATAACTAAAAAGAAAATTGCATGCAAGTAAAAATATAAATGAACATGAAGTAAATCACATGCAATAACACATAGCACCAGATTTGGTAATCCAAAAACCCTCTAGGAATAAGAAGGTAAAGCTCAGGTGGGGATGATACCCACAAAAATCACTGCAACAATAAATGTTCAACCACTTCTAATGGTCTACCCTATGAAAGGCTTGCCCTGTTAAAGGCTTTACACTGTGTTAATAGTGACCTGATTGGAGGATTTATTAACACTTACATGAAGTGTCACCCTGTTAAAGGATTTACAATAGGCTGTTTAAACCCACCTAATACATAGGATTTTCAATCACCTTCTCCAAAGGTTCTCCTACCTAGTTGTTAAGCTAACCTATCAATATAGGATTTCAATCTTCTAATACAATGACAAGAAAGTATTAGAGCAATAAACCTGACAGTATGCAATCTCTAATTGCTAGATTCAGGCACTTGATCTGCTCTCTCTGATCTTGATCCTTTGAGATCTAATATCTGATCTTGTCTCTTGACCCTTGTACTATTCTGATCAATTGGAAGTATAATTGCTGCTCTGTTCCTCTAGGTCTTACTCTCTTCACACTAAATTTCACTATAATCTCCCCACACACTACTCTCTATCACACATGCAATGGAGTTTTTGACCTCCTTTTAAAGATTGTGAGGACTTAGGGTTAGGTATGGAACTACAATCCATATTGAATCTCAAATTCTCACTCATACCTTGCATTTTTTAATTGGTTGCATGCCTTTTCCATTTTTCTGATTGGCTGCATGCAAATCATATAGGGAATGTAAAAGATTTGTCCTTATCCTTTTTCTCCTTTGAAATCCTTCTATGTTAGCTCCAAAAATGGTTTACATTTGAGTTTGTGAGGGCACAAACTCATATGCTGATTCTATGTTGCTCGACACATACTTGACTACTGGTGCTCGGCACATATACTATCCTGGATTGCTCGGCACCTACTACACTCTGTCATGCTCAGCACATATATGATTCTGGCTCACTCAGCATATGAAGCATTTTGACTTTGTCGGCATCAACTATGACTTGACACCTATATATCACTAGGCACTTATATACTACTTAGCACCTAAAGTCACTCAACACCTGTTGAAATACTAACTCGGCACACACTATGGCTCGGCATACATAGTGTACTCAGCTTCAATACAAAATGTGATTAAGTGTGTTGACACTCAAATGTCAAAAACATCTAAGGACCAACAATCTCCCCCTTTGACACGAGTGTCAAAAACACTTAACTAAGTATCACTAATCTATCCTTATGAGTACCTTATCCACAAAATTTCAAAATTGTTCAAAATTTGTTCAAAATACCTTAACTCTGCTGAGCTGATTGTGCCTTGTCATTCTTGTAACCAAAATTCTATGCTAAATGTGCTTGATACTCTTTGTCTTCTATCTTATACTATATTTTGTACTTGTGTCTCTGTATCTGATCTAACAAAGCTTATGGGATTTTTGCATTTTGCATCAGAGCATATATGATTGCCAAAAATTTGTATCTCCCCCTTTGATATATCTTTCTTACTATTATTTATCCTCATATCTTATTATCTCCCCCTTTGATATATCTTTCTTAATATTATTTCTCTCCCTATCTTATTATCTCTCCCTTTATATCTTATAGTATTCTCCCCCTAAAACATATATCTCCCCCTTTTTGACACTTATGTCAAAGGGCTCTAAGGAGTAATACCATACTTAGCCAAAAAATTACTATTTACCTCCATTATTATTTTTAGAGTTGCATCCCAATTGTCCAAAGCAATGTCAAGTGACTTGTGTTGGATGGCAGTCTCTGCAGCAAGGTGTACAAGTCCATCAAGGGTAGAAAAGGTTTGGATCTTTCTTTAAAACTATTTCAGCATAAACTTGTTCCTTGTGGATGACTTCTGAATGAGGGGTTATGGAGGACTGGATCTACATCAATTTAGCCTTAATATTGGCCTCCTGTGCTGTTAGTACAACTAACTCCCTTTATGTCTGAAGCAATTGTGCAAAATGCTTCTCACTCTGGGCTAGATCTCTAGGTAATTGCATGCTAGAGATTTTCAAGTTTCTTTCCAAGCTAATTATTCTTTGATTAATTTCTTGTGTGAAATTAGAAAAATCACATAGCTTCCTACATAATGAAAAAAATCTTTTCAAGGACAATTTTGACCTTATCAATTTTCTTGGCCAACTCAACTTGTTCAAGTGCAATTCCACTTGATATCTTCTCATTCAATTTTCCTTTAAATTTTCTTTATGACCATTCCATGAGTTTAACATTGGTGTCCTGGTCTTCATTTGTCACCTGGTCAACTATATCTGATAGTTTCTCTATTATTAGCTTTGCCTCATCTAGTGACTGTAAGCTGAAGGCATCCAAAAAGATGTCCTTTATGTCATGAAGTGCTTGCTTATGTTTGAATTCTTTCCTTAGTATTTCCTTCCTCATCCTTCTATCTAATGCATTTTTCATTTCAGTCATTTGTGCCATTGTGATAGTCTTGGAATCCTAGGAGGGAATCACAATATCTTCATCTAATTCAGGGTTTTCACAGTGAAGTACCCTAGCCACTCTTGTTGAACTTGAGCCTAGAGTTGAGAATTGCAATGGGATGGCTTTAGTCCTCGGCTTTTGAATGGTCTTAATAGGAGTGCCAATATTTGGTAGTTCTACCAATGTCTGAATGGTGGCCTACTCCTTTTCTTTTGCTATGTCCTCTTTCTCATCTGATTTCCTCTCCTCTGCACTCAACATCTGATCAGTGCCACTTGTTGCACTAGGTGGAGTTGGTGGTGGAAGCATTAGAACTTTATTCCTAGTAGTTATGTATGTGAAAGGTGGATCCTTTGGTTTCACCTTTTCCTTTTGTGGTGCAACTACTGCTTTTTGTAACTCAACACTCACCAATATAGGGCTTGTGCATAACTATGCCTGTAGAGTAGATTGGTGAAGGATCTTGGAAAGATTCTTTGTAGTAAGTGGATTGATGTTTTAAGCTAACTTGTTAGGAACATCCTTTATGATTATTGTTTCTGCAGGTGTGATGATTGTATGAGGTGGACTAGGAGGTTGCAATTATGTGTCTTGCACACTTTTCTCTTCTTGCTACTTATCAACTGTTGCCATTGTTTCTCCTTTTGCTGATTCCTCCTCTTCTTTTCCTCCTCTTTCTTTTCTTCTTCCTTCTTCTCTATTTCCTTTGCCTCTACCTCTCCTTTCTGTTCTTCTGCCTTCTTTTCCTCTGCCTTCTCTTTGGCACTAGTTTCTACCTTATTGGTTTCCTCTACTTTATCATTAGTAGTTTTATAAATGGTTTTCCACAATTGTGTGGATTTATTTACAACATCCTCAATCTTGTTCTGAAGGATGCAAAAGGCTCTGTACTTGGGTGCAAACTTGCCACTGTGTTTCTTGTTTGCCTTGGTTATCTAAGCCTTTGTCATGTCAGGCTTCACTTGAACTAGGGTAGACTCTCTAATATCCCCTTCCATCTTTAGACAATAATGTCACTTATTCTCAACTATCTCATATAGTTCCTTTGGCATAGTATTATCAAGTTCTAGAGGTGTGTTTTTAAATTTTGCCATCATGGCATACATAGATTCCTCTACTTTATTCTGCTCTTCACTATTGAGCTTATTAAAATTAAGAGACTTTAAATTATTTAAATCTGCATTTTTAATCTTGTCACAAAGTTTATCAATTGCAGATTTTGGAGGATGACTTACCACTTTAAATTGGTTGATGTCCTCTAACTCTGTCCTCTCTTCATCATTTGTATCTGGCTGAGCTACATACCTTCTTCTTTTCTTAGGCTCTTCAACAGGTTGTGTAGTGGCTATCTTCTTTTCTTTTGATGCTTCTGTGACCTTTTGAGTGGTTTCTCTTGTAGTGGCCCTTGTTGCTACTGGTTTAGTTTGGGCTAGTTTTGTTGCATTTTTGGGCTTGGGCTGAGCTGAAGGTTGAGTTTTTTCCTTTCTCTTCTTTTGCTCAATAGGTGTAGGTGCTTCCTCAACTTCTTCTCCCTCAAAACCTTCCTCTTTGTCTTCTCTTTGGCCTTATGTTAGCTCAACTGGGCCTTGCCCTTGCTCACCTTCTTCCTCACTATCTCCTTCTACTTCTTCTACTTCTTCTTCTTCACCTACTTCTCCTTCAATGTTTGCTCCGAATGTCTTCTTTATCTTTCTTACAATTTTATCTTTCTTCTTGATGACTGAAGTAATTTTCAACTCAGTCTCAACTTTGGACTTAACAACATCATATGTCCCAAAGTGAGGAGCATTCTTGTCTATCTCTTCTGCTAGCAGTGCTGTGATTGTTGTAGAGGCTTCGTCTACATCAAGTTCATATCCCAATGGCCTTAGCCATCTTACTCTTGGTATTGCTTCTTGAATGTAGGTGAAATCAATGTCAACCAAGAACCATATGTCATTGACATGTTTCTCAACCAATGAAATTGGTATCCTCATTCTCTTCTTCATGGACTTCTTAAAGTCTTCAAAGTAGCTAGTCATTTGAGCCTCAAAGTTGTCTCCCATCTGATCAATGAATTCATTAATTTGTGTGACTGCGAACTTCTTGGAATTCCAATTCACCTTCCCATTTGAAGGGAATTCTTCCATCACATAAAATAATATACACATGAGAACTGAGCCAAATTTTCATTGTGCGCCCTTTGATCTCCTTATAGCTCCTAGGTTCTCATTAATTTGCTGCAACATGAGTTCAGCCAAATCATAGGTATGATCCTTCTTCACCAACTTATATGCCACACAACAGTTATGTAGGGTACACTGCTCAGTCTACTAGATTGGTAGAATTTATGTGAAATTATCCTCACAACAAAGTCAAGTAGGGGTTCAGTTACAATGTCAATAGTCATTCCCCTATTGTTCCATTTTGCACCTGTAATCTTCTCAATAAGCTCCTTCTTGTCACTTCTCAAGGTCTTTGGTTTATCTAGGGTTGGGAGTCCAGTAACCCTATGAACTATTTTCTTGGTAATCTTGACAAGTCCTATCTCCAACCATAAATATCCATCATGAATTCAACTCAAAACAATGCAAATCCATTATGTCTTAAACACCGTAAGAAAAACTAGGGTTTTGGTTAGACCATTATTCTCAACAATCTGGAACTCATCCTTCAATATCCCATTGTCACATAGCTTATCATAGGCATGGAATATTTCTAGATCACCTATGGCACCAATTTTGCAATTATAGCACTTTCTTACATCTTGAACCATGACAACCTTAGGTGGGATAATAGATAATGCACCAGCCGGGTCATTTTTATAGGCAACTTTGGGAATTGGCCTAAATTCAATCTATTTGACTTCATTTCTAACTAGTTGGATCTAATGATCTTCCTTTGCCTTAGGATTTCTTGAACTAGAGGCCATTTTACCAAACTAGGGTTTTAAATGTAATACAACTTTAATTCTGCGTAGCTCAGCACTTGATAAATACCTTTGAATCGATAAACTTGTTCTGAATTACTATTGGAATCGATGCAAATGACTATTGGGATATTGCTTGATTGCTTCTTCACTCTTCTTGTCTTTGCTCTATTTTTGAATGACATGAAAATAAACAAAATTTGACCTTATACCTATCAAAGACCTAGCATTAAATGCTTCGTGCATACAGCTATAAAATCAACACTTGAAGGTTTTAGTATAACTTGGCTCCCATTGTATTTCATTTACTCAACCTCCACTAGACTTCTATTTCACTCAGCTTCAACTATTAGCTCGAAAGCTATTGGAAACTTGACATCTATTAGAGCTTCACTCAACATCTAAGAGTAACTCGACAACTTCTTCAAAATTTTGCTCGGCATCTTTTCTCATGCTGATTTCTTCTCTACAATACTCTTTTGTTCTTTGGGATTGATGTATGATATAACTTTATATATCAGTCCCATACATCTATTTTGCTTAGTTGGATGGAGTGTGATCACTTGACCTTTTGGGTAAAGTGATCTCTCCATTTGATATGTTGCACTCACCTTTCTTCTTCCAAGTCTTGTTCATTTTCCCTCTTATTTGTTCAACATCAACCTTCTCTTTTCCTTTTTTGACTTCTATCTTGGGTGCTCTTGACTTTGTAGGGTAGTTCCCATTGATATGACCAGTCTTGAAGCAACTAAAACATGTAGTTTGGCTTAGCCATCTACTATAACTCCCACTAAAATGTGTCTTTATGCAATTTTTAGGAATGTGTCCATACTTTTGACAATAGTGACAACTGTACCTAGTATTGTAATCCCAATTGTAGTGATGTGCATGGTTGGTTCCTCTTGTAAGTTGATTAGGTGTCCACATAGGATTTGATCTGCACTCAAATGCTCTATGTCCATATTTTTTGCAGTTGTAGCAGTGACCTTAAAATCTTGGTGTCCTCATAGTCTTGGTTCTACATTCATGTGCCTGATGTCCTTATTTTTTACACTTGTGACAAAAGCTTGCATTTGTAGGCTTATCATGCCAATGACTATTCTTGCTCCTGCACACATTAGAGGTATATCCCTTCTTACCATAGAAATGACAAGTAGGTTTAGTGTTCTTACTTTTGTTACTCCTTTCTTCTACAGTCTTGGATGATTCTCCTTGTTTAGTGCTAGTGTAACCAAGTCCTGAAGTATCATTACTAGCCCTTGGTGATTTCAGTAGTTGCTCAAAATACTTGATGGCCTCATTAGGTTTGTTGTAGCTTTTTGCTATCTCTTTCTCTCTTTTCAATTCATTTTGCAATTGTTTATTCTACATCTTTACAGTGGAAATCTCAATTTCCTTCATGTTTAGCTCATGATGAGCATTCATCATTTGGCTTAAGGTGTCTAGCTGCATGTTTGAGATCTTTTCAAACTCAATTATCTTCTCTTCCAGTCTATTTGTAAGATTTCTTTTGTCATCTTTTATCATGGCCTTGTCTTCAATAGCTCTCTTCTTTTGTTTAGTCACATCACAAAGCATTATAGCTTGTGATTCTTGTTCAAGCTTGAGTAATCTAATTTCTTCAACATGTGCTCTATTTTTCTCCATCAATTTTTCTATTACTGCATCAAATTCCTTGGAGTCTCCATTGGAAAACACTTGTGTGGTATCAATCATTTTGTAGCATATGTCATTTTTAGCTATGGCTATCTCCTTCTTTCTTTTAAAGGACTTTCTCAATTCTTCTTTGGCTTCTTCCACTTTGTGTAGAGCTAGATGCACATCAATCACTTGATTGTCTATGATCTTCCCAAGTTTGAAGACTTCCATCTTCAAACCTTTTCTCTAAGCTGTTAGGCCTGTCCTTGTGAGAACCTATAGCTTTGATACCAATTGTTGAAATGTCCAAAATGGGAAGAGTACTTCTGAGAGGGGGGGTGAATAAGAAGTACCACATTTTTAACTCATTTCTACAATTTAAACATATAATTGAAAATAAAATTGCATGCAAGTAAAAATATAAATGAACATGAAGTAAATCACATGCAATAACACATAACACTAGATTTGGTAATCTAGAAACCCTCTAGGAATAAGAAGGTAAAACTGGGGTGGAGATGATACCCATGAAAATCATTGCAACAATAAATGTTCAACCATTTTTGATGGTCTGCCCTGTGAAAGGCCTATTCTATTAAAGGCTTTACACTGTGTCAATAGTGACTTATATGTCTTTTATGCTTAGGTGGGGTTTCCACATACCTATATGATATAGATCATATTCATATCCTCATAGTTATACTAGTGATAATTGTATGGTCTTTCAATGTCCCTAATAAAGTTTGATGATGAAAATTAGAGTCTATTTATGAGTTCCTTGCAATCACACCTTTTCATATAGTTTGCATTTTAGGACTCATTCTAGTTTAGCTTTTGTATACTAAAGGTTGAGAGAGCTCTCGATTTATCTTTTATGTACACATCAACTAATGACATTCCCCTTTTCTTGCTTCCTCTTACTCACATCTTTCACTTCTTATAGATCATATCAACTTAATGCTTCTTTGATTCCTGTCATCATAAGGGGTTAATCTCATCATCTAATCTATGCAAGGGCTAAATTTTTAAATCACAAGTCTATATCATAACATGAGAGCTAAAACATCTATGAGAGAGATACATCAATGAACATAAGATGATCATACATAAACATGAGACTAAATATCAACATCACATGGAAACATAAAGAGAAGTGTTGAAATACACATGAATATCCATTACATGAGCAAGAAAGGAGACAAGTACACAAAGCCATGAACGAAATATAGTATCTCATATATAATGATCAATCAAGTGTACAATATGGGATCCAAAATTTGGATAACTATCTCAATAATATACATCAATAATGTTGCAAGGGCATCAAAATCTAGATCTATCCCTAGACCTATGATTTCCAAACTCCCTCATGTGTGGGAGGTAGTGGTTGTGGTGCTTGTGTCCTATTTGAGGGCTGCACTACTCCCTCTAACGTCCCTACTCTCTTAGAGTACTTGGTAAACCTCTAACCTAGTGGCACTATACTTTTGTAGTCTATGTAATAGCTAGATTCCCTTGCTCCATGTCACTCAAACTCTTATTTGGTTTATCCCACTCTCACCTTAGCTCCTCGCACTATGCCCACTCATCTATGAGTTGGTGATCTTAGACTACTATGGTGGTTTGTGCCTACTGTAACTCCATCTCTAGTGCTCTAATTCATTTTTCCCTCAAATAATCTCCTCCTCCTAATAGGGTGGGTGGTTCCTGCCTTTGTTTGTGCCTTAGTTGCTACCTCTCCACTCAAGGTTGTCTCACTAGTCTCTCATATCTTTTCTACATCTCCTTCTATGGGAAAAAGAGTGGATACTCTTTTCAACACTAGTAATTTCAAGCGTATACTCTATTCAACAAGTGCATTTTTGAAGACTTTTTATGATTTTCTTGTATATTTGAGATTTTATGATTTTTTTGATGGTGTATCAAAGTGCATATTGCTAGGTTTTCATGAAGATGATCATTTTTTAGGACATGTTCTATTTTTTAGGAAATTTTTAGCATCATATATGATTTTAATTTTTTTTTTTTTAGGATCATAAAAAAATATGTACAAATAGCTAAGTAGTAAGAGCCCTAAGGTATAGAAATTTTTTAGATGGAGAATATTGATAGGCTTAGGGAGTTCTCCCTTAGGTGTAGAAAACTAATGAGCATTGAACCCAAATGTAGTAGTGACAATGTACGGACCCAACCAATTAGTCTTGAACTTGCCTTTTTGCTCTTTATTCTATTAATTCTTTGGGTTTTCTCTCATGACAAGCTCACCCACTAGTAAGAACAAGTACACTCTTGGGAAAAAGAGTGGATACTTTATTCAATAGTATCCACTCTCATTTTTGTCCATTTTATTTTTCTTTATCTATTCACAAAGATATGTGTACACACACACACACACACACACACACACACACACACACACACACACACACAAAATTAAACTAAGAGTCAAAGTGTATCTAATTTAATGTCACACATGAAACTAAAGTAAATTTATATTTATTCAAGCATATATTTGTGCACCCATATTACTTGACTAACCTATGCAAACATCTTGAGATCAAGATCACCCAAACATCACAAATAAAATATTAAAGCAGTATCTCAAGATCAATATCAAATTCAAAAATTCCAATGTAACAATCAACTATCACAATACCAAATCAGAGGAAAAATCCACAACTATCCCCAAATGGTAGTCAATTCCCTAATCATGAATTCTAGGCTTAGGGTTCCTATGTAGACCCTAGTTCCATCTCCTTTTAACAACAAATGGTTTGAGAGTTTTTGAGGCATGCTCAAACCTGTGTAGCCAAGTGGAGTCGATGCCTAGTACTACACATACTTGCATCACTGACCAACAAATTACAATATATATGCATGCATATACAAACAATGATAGCCAAGGAAGGAGGAGTGCGACATCATGTAGATCTCTTGAAGAAGTGACTATGATTGCCTCCCCTCATCCTGAAGACACACCAAATAGAGTAAACACACACACACACACACACACACACACACACACACACACACACAAGGTACAATGTGTTTAACATAGGTAGCTGAAATTATAATTAAATAAATGTAATAGTTATTTTAAATAATTTAATCAACAAGAATGTAAACATGAATTGATCAAAATATAATCTCCTAAACAATAAAGAGGTATGAACTAGAAACATGTAAATATGAGTTAACAATTTATTGTCTTGAATTAAAACTAACTAAATTGTATCAAACATCACCAATACCCTACAATACTTCCTAATTTTCCTTAAGTCACATGTTAGGGTTAGAGGGGTATTACATACCAACTATCCTTTGCATGATCTTGAGGATAGTTCTATTTTAATCTTCAAATTTTCCATTTCCTTGAGGATAGTAAATGCATGAGAAATGTTGTTTGATCTTAAATCTCTTACATAGGTGTTTTAGGTCTTTATTCTTGAATTTTCTTCCATTATTAGTAACTATGGAGGATAGCAAATTATATTGATAGATGCTATAGTTTAGGATAAAGAAGACATTTTCTTTCTTGTAGCAATAAAAAGTGGTACAACCTCAACCCATTTCATGAAATATTCAGTTGTAGTGATTTTAAATTTGTGTCCTACTAATGAGTTGGGATGTATTTTTCTACAAGATTAAAGGCCCACTACTGAAAAAGCCAATGTGTAATGGATGGGATGAGCTCCCTACCCAGAGCATGGATCAAGTTGTCATGTATCTGACACTTCTTACATGACTTTGCATATTTACGACATCAATTTGCATAGTAGGCCAGTAATAACTAGCCCTATTTAGCTTTTGAGCTAGCATAAGACTATTAGAATGAGACACACACACCCTCATTGACTTTAGCTAATGCACATTCATATTAATCTCTCTCTAAGAACCTAAGAAGTGTTCCATCTAGACCCATCCTAAACAAGTCATTGGAGATGAGAGTATAGTGAGAGCCATTATGGCTAAGTTATCTTTTTTAATTATGGGTTAAGCCATCAATGATGATTTAGTTATGTATATAGGAATATATTTTATCATAATAAAAGGAGTCATGGCCAAGAAAAGTGAAAATGCCATGGCTATTAGGAGAGTCATATGCAAGGGAACATAGCTCTTCCATAAGAAATTGTTTCTAGCTTCATGGTCCTATAATTTTAAGATAGAAGCAAGTGTAGAAATAGTTTCAACAACCTTATTCTTAGCTTTAGGATTTTGTTGAAATGTGATAAAAGTGAAGTAGTTATTGAGGTCATCAACCATCTTTTTATATGGTATCACTTTTCATCTTTTGTTTGATATTCATTATTAACTTGATTGATGATAAGCTGAGAATCTCCAAAGATGTACACCTCATTTATCCTTAATTCAATAGCTAGTTTAATTCTATTTGTCAAAGCCTCATATTCAACTATGTTATCTTTACAATGGAACAACAACTTATAAGATTTAAAGATGGTATATTTTTGAGATGTAATTATTAAGACTCTCATACCTAAACCATTTTGTGTATAAGAACCATAAAAGAACATTTTCCAAGTATGCTTAGTCATGTACATAATGGAAGAATTAAGAAAATATATCTTCATAGGTGCATTATATTATAAAGAAAAATCTTCTAATTACTAATCAACAATAGCCTATCATTTTATAGCCTTACAACCAATGTACTCAATGTAAAATTTTGAGATAATCATCATCTATTTAGCTAATTTTAGCTCTACTTATTAGATATTTCAATGGATCGATATTAGCCACAAGTTGTGTACCATGTGCAAGTGTTTAGTGTCTGAGTTTTTGGGACTAAAACACCACTACAAGGTAGGATTTTTCAATATTATTATAATTGATCTCATAAGATACAAGTGTCTCGTTGATATAGTAGATGCATCTTTCCCTTATTGTCCCCAAAATAAGAGGCATCAATATGGGAGGATTCACTAAGTACTCCTTTATCTTATTTAAGGTTTTCTCACATTCTTAGTTTCACACATACTTATCTCCTTTATGAAGATTCTTATTGAATGTTTGTTCTCTATTAGAAAGTTAAGAAATAGACCTCCTAATAGATTGTGAACATCCTTGAAGACTTCTCATTTGCCTTATGTTTCTAGGAGGTGACATATCTATAATAGCTTGAACCTTTTCAGGGTCAAACTCAATTCTTTTTGCTAATATGATATAACCAAGTAGTTTTCCAGAGGTAACACAAAATGCATACTTTTTGGATTTATTCTAAGCTTGAATTGTTTTGTACGATCTATGACTAACCCAAGTTTTTGACATGTGTATGCCTTTTCTTAGACTTAACCAAGGTATCATCTACATAATATTCCATTGTTTTATGCATCATGTCATGAAATATTGTGGTCATAGCTCATTGATTTATAGATCTCACATTTTTCAATCCAAAAGGCATGATGTTCCAGCAAAAGGTTCCCTATGGACAAGTGAAAGCAATTTTCTCTTGGTCTTTAGAAGTTATTTTAATTTGGTTATAGCCTAAGAATCCATCCATTAAAGAGAACATTTTGGATCCCTCTATCATGTCCACTATCATGTCAATATTATGGAGTTGAAAAACATCCAGAGGGAAAACTTTGTTCAAAGATCATAAATCAATATAGACTAAAATGGACTTATCATGTTTAGAGATAGGTATAATGTTGGAGATCTATTTGGCATAATCAATAGCTTGGATAAATCTAGAAAGCTTTTATAGCTCATCTTTGACTAGTAGAGCTATATGCAAATGTATTTTTATTAATTTTTATTTGATAGGTTTAATAGTGGAGGCTATGGAAAAGTGATGTGTAATGAGATTAGTGTCAAGAACTATTATATCTATATAAGCCCAAGCAATTTATTTTTACTTTTACACAAAGAATTCTAAGAATTACTTTTTTCCTTCTTCTGACAAAGACTAAGATAAGTGAATGATGTGTGGTGTCTCTTTTATTCTAATATTTATTGGTTGAGTAGGTTCTATCAAAACTATTGATCTTCTTGGAAATTGTTGGGTAGGCTACCAAGTATCTCATCATCGGGTGCATTGAGAAGGTTTTTACCCTTGGATACATCTTTTCTTTTTACTATTTTAGACTCTGACACTACCATAGTGGTTTTTTCCATTAGAGTGCCTAAGATACTTGATGTATCACTTAGTAATGTTTGTTGTTGGTTCACTAGTTGAAGAGACTACAGGGTCAATAGCATTTAGGTAGCGAGTGATCTTATAGTCATTTTGGAAGGTTAGAAGTCCAAGTTAATGATATTTTTGCAATAAATCAATCAGGTTAGGGTGAATGATTGTAAGGGATGTGGACAGTTTAAAAAATATTGATATGGTAGGATTCATCTCAAGTGACAAGAAATTTAGAGCCTATAAGGTCTTCTTCAAAGACACCCAAATTGATTAGAATCCTAGTGTTGTCAAATGGGCTAGTAAAAGTGATATGAGAATCCACCTCATCAAGTATAGAGAGTGAATCATAATCTACATTGGTTTGGTTGGAGTAGTTGTGGATGAAATCAACTCCTTTCTTTCTAGTAAGTGAGACATGTTCTTACAAATTTATGTTTTGTTAGGATCCTCAATATATGAATCATTATTTTTATAGGGTGTAGAAGCTTCAACACAATGATCAATTGGTGGTTAGAAGTAGAAGGAATAATGTATTCATCTTCTTGAGTTACAATGTTGACAGGCAACATTTCCTCTTCAGACTCATATGTCCTATTAGGCTCTTGCTCTTGACTAAAGATAGTTCCCTTATCAATATTAGAGAAGTCAAAACTTATTTTATCTTTAGACTTGCACCCATTAGTGTGACTTAGTCATTCAAAAAGAGCATTTTTTCTATCACTTAAAGGATGGTGACCTAGATAACCCATTTTAGTGAGAAACACATAGCCTTTACCATATTTATAAGGAGAAACTTCAACAATGAGTGTGATTTATTCAATGTCTTCTTCTTGGTAAATCCAATCTCTAGCAACTCTCTCTTCATTTTCATCTTCCAAAGGTATTGAGGATTGAACAAAGGTACCATAAAAAATCATAGTGAAGGAAGATGGTTTTATATTTTCAAAAGGTCTACCATGGGAATGTGGAGAAATATGAAGTGCAATAATAGAGTCTAATCATTATTCTCCCATCCTAGCATTCAACAATTTCTTTTTCTTCTCAAATTTTACAAGTGTATTCCTAGTCTCCTCAATGACTCTATTATGTAGTACAAAGGACTCAATGATAAGAAAATTAATCAACATGGTGTTATCCTCAAAAAAAATACTTCAATGTCATTATAAGAAAACTTGATGCATTGATAATAAGTAGAGGACACTTCTTGCATATCATGAATCCAAGGTCTTCCTAGAAAAACGCTGTAAACAAGAGGTTGGTCTAAAAATTGGGAGATAATATCCTTCTCAAATGGTCCCACTTGAATAATTAGTATAAAAGGCCCTTAGAACATATCTCCTCCTCGTCATATGCATTTAAGTAATCTTCCTTCTATGATTAATGGTGAATTCTAACAAGCCCAAATATTTAACCAAGTTATACATACAGATATTCAAACCTATGCCTCTACCTATCAACACACATCTAACATAGGTTTTATGGATTTTAAATTCAATGTACAAGGCTAGATTGTGTAGATGGCTAAGTGAATTGTCATCTTATTCAGAAAAGGTAAGGTAATGAGGGGAAGTGATATGATTAACCATGGTTTAGAACTGACCGATTTTAATGTATTTTGGGACACTTTTCACAAGTAGTGCCTTCTCTAGGATTTCCTTATGTGTAGGAGTTAGGTCCAACAAATCAAATATGTAAATCTAAGTTGGGAGTACATTGCAATTTGTCCACTAGATTATAACTTGAATTGGTAGAGTTGGATGTTTATTTAAATGATGTCCCTGATGGTTTAAATGTTGATTATTTGGGTGTTGCTTTCTTGGAAGATTTTGGGCCATTAAGTATGATCTTATGTTGATTTTGAGTTACAACATTGAATCTCTTAGTTTATAATGGGGAATCAACTCCTATAAGAATTATCATAGGTTATTGTTCTCATGTGTTCTTAGTTTTAATGCTATAATATTGTGATTGTGTATAAGAATAACCAACACACCTTAGGATAATATTAGGTGGTTCATCAATGTCTAAACCATAGTTTCATTTGTCACCCTTGAATCCAATCATGTTTATGCTTTCATTGGCAAGTTCAAGCATGTATGTTATCATTATCTATGTAGATATATTTGATCTTAGTATCCCCATTCTTCTTTTTAGAGGTTTATCCTTGTTCATATTTGGGAAAAGGTTGAGTATAAGCATAATGATAAATATTAGTCATGTTTCCATCCACCCCAACTTTATTTTCATCAATCAGATCATAAATGAGGTGTCTAAGCTTCATACATTTTATAGTCTTATGACTCTTGTTCCTATGATAGTTACAATAGTGATCATCATTCCACCATTTAGGCTTAACCTCGAGTTCAGTAAGTTTAGAGTTATCTAGATATGTGATAATCTCATTTGGGACTAAATTCTTCAACACCACTTCAAATGAGTCTCCCAAAGGGATAAATCTACACTTAGGTTTGGATACCCATAACGGTTTACCTCTATTGGAATCATTGGATTTGTTTGACTCATTAGACTTGGAGGCCTCTTGTTGTTTTATTGCTTTAATTTCAATAGTCAATTTGAAGACAGGTCCTTAGACTTGGGTGTGTCAACTACACCACCATTAACCTCATGCTTGTCCTTGTTCCATGGTTTTACCTTATCCTTTTTGTTTTAGTTAGTGCTATTTTTTTTTGTTGTTAAACATATCTTTATTCAAAGTGATTCCCCTTTCTCAACAACAACTTCTTAAATGTGCAAATTGAATTTTACCATTAGGTTAAATTTAACAAAGAGTTGCTTCCCAAGTTCAAAGTATAATTCTAGGACAATATTGTTGATAAAGATATCTATCCTTTTAGATTCAAGTATTTGATGAGGGTAGCATGAGATAATCTTCCTCCATCATTGAAGGAATGTAACAAAAGGTTCCTCTATGCATTTCTTGGTGCTACAAAGATTAAGCATAATGATAGGATGTTGGATGTATGAGTATTGTTGGACAAAGTATTCTGCTAGTTGATCAAAATATTTAAGAGGTGGAAATAGTTTGGTGAACCACTCCATGGATCATCTAGTAGGACTCCTTGGAAATAGTCTCATGAGATCTATTGGTTCATGTGTAGACTCCATGCTAAGAGAAAACAACTCCCTAAGGTGATCATGAGGGTCTCTATTGCCATCATACTTGTCATATTTTTAAAATTACATCTTTGAAGGAAATTGAGGGATCCAAAGACTCTTATCAAATGGAAAAGGATGCATCATCTCAAGTGAGAATTGTGTCTTAGGTTGTTCCTTTTCTTTCTTCAATTGGGCCATCTCCTTTTTAACCTCTTCTAATTGTTTAATGACAACCTCTAAGGGTGATAGGTCCTTTTATTCAATCAATTTCTCTATGTTAAAGTTATGTGGAAACTTGACCCTTTGTGAAGCTAGGTGTATAAATTACTTATCCTTCTCTTGATTCAAAGTGAGTTTCATGAGTTTTTGTAAGTGTTTATCTTGTTGAAATTGTAATATCTCCTCCCTAGTAATCTCTTCATATGAATCATAATTTTGAGATGCATAGTGTGATGATTATCTAGTGTGTTCTGATATTTGAGGTAAAAGTGAACCATTTCTAGAAGTTTTCCAATTAAAGCCTTGGGATAAATGTTGCGCTTCTTCTTCCAAATAGGCTTGGTTTTCTCATTTTAGGCATTAAAATGTTTGTTTGACATCTTTTCTAAGTTTACCATATTAAATTAGAAGAACTCCAATTTAATGAAGGTTTAGAACTTATTTAATGTGATATCATCATGTTATTCCCCTCTTTCATTTATTTCTCCCTTTTCCATCCTTTCTCATAGGAAGAATTGGGGTAAAAATAATGGGTCCTCTTTCAAGATCCTATTTCATGGTGATAATCTTTAGGTAGGATCTATTTCCCTTAGGTCCTTCCTTTCCATCCACCTTTCCACTCAAAATCTAATCCTAGTACTAAAATAGGGTTTCCTCAAAATTTGGGTATGATTTTAAAAAATTGGGACTTGTTTTAGGGACCCTAGATTGTCCCTAGGGCTTGTACACTTGAAAATTAGGGGGACACTAAACCCTTGATAGGCCAATCAGAGGTGCATTGCAACCCTGATTGGGCCCTATTTTGGCCCCTTTTCTCTAAGTCTCATGTTTCAGATAATCGGGTAAAAACTCCAATGACAGTTGACCTACAAAAGTTAGTTGATTCTAAGCCTTTCATAAACCCTTTCATTTCTTCATTTTTACATCATGCATCTTCAATTCCAAGAACTCATTCTCAAGATCTCAAGTTCTCTTAAAGTATTCAAGTTATCTCTCTATTGAAGATCAAGGATTCATGCAATCAAGTTATTGAAGGAGTTTATGCAAGATCTATCCTTTTGACATTCAAGATCTCCCTTCATACATTCGAGATCCTTTATTGCATCTTCTACATCTATCCTCTCAAGATATACATTCATCTACATGAATTCCTATAGAAAATTTGAAGCACGTTCATTCATGGAGGGTTTGATGTCACTTTGATTTCTTTTCAATGGTTTTGAAGTTGAGTCAAAGCTATTGCATTTATATACTTGATTACATTCCAAATTCAAGAGAATAATCATAGTTTTACATTACTTAATGTTAGATATATCACTGCTAATTGCTAGCATTCAATTTAAATCATTTCAATTCAAGGTTAATTCCTAAACTAGGGTTTGACTAAGGTAAACCCCCCCAAACAACAAATAAATAATCCTTTATTTTACAGGTTTCCAATCTTGGATCAATGAACAAGTTGTAGATTTGGATACCCTTTTAGGCTTTCTTCTAAAATTCAAATTTAGAATCAAAATTGCACACCATTTATTAGGGGTGTACTACACATGTGATGCTCCATTTTGACACTAATTAAGAAATTTTCCCCTGACAGATCATCAAAAGATTTTTGGGTTTTGTTTGTCATGTAGTTTCAGGCTTGAATTTGAAGGTTTCCTTTTATTTTGATCACTACAAAAAAAGAAAGAAAGAATTTAAAGGTGTGTTATTGTCCCTTCTTTCTCAATTCAACATAAATTCATTTGGTGTACACACATTAAGGGTCTTAAGGAATTTTGGCTATCTTTCCCCTATTCTCCTAGATCTAGTTTTACATTAATGCTCCTTGTTCACTCGATCAACATTAATCTTGCAAGAGCTAGTTCTTTAGAATTAGGATTGAAAGGTTCCTATTTACTTATCTCCCCTTCCTATATCACACACTCATAATAAAATTCAATATAAAACATGTGTAAGTGTAAGATTATGTGACATGCTTTATGTCCTTGATTCACATTTCTCAAGATACATTTATTAGTGAACCTGCACATTTTGGTCAACCTGATATACTTGCATCTCTTATTTAATTTTGGAGTAAGATTTAATTTTGGTGCATCCATATCTACTTTTTTTTTAATAGTAGTGGTATTTATATCTCCTTTTATGCATTGTTTTCATTGCATTTCATATATTTGCATTTTGAAAATACAAAAAAGAAAAGTCACATCTAGTTCTTTGAAAGTAACTGTATTTCATTTCCATGGGGCTATTATCTTTCTTTTAAAGCTTCATTCATGATATTCAAGATGGTCCATTTCATGCATATGATGAAAACATAGATTTTCCTTGCATTGATTCTCATTCCCCTTCAAAAGGTAATCTTTTTAAAGATGTTGATCAACGTTTAGTGATTCATGATATTCCTACCTTTTATAGTGATACTATTTGGGATGATTCCTTGGAAAGAAATATTTATTACCCTCTCCTTATTGAAACTTCTTTTATTCATGATTGTTCCTCCTCTAATGTGTGTTTTCTTCCCTCTTTGGATGATTCCACTATTTGGGATGAACCTTTAGACATGGACACGAATTGCTCTCTTCCTCATGACACCCCTTTGGATGATTTCATGGTTATTTTTCCTATTGATCACCCTCTTTCTCTACATTTGATTGATTTTACTTCTATAGATGAGTCCTTGATGAGTTTTGTTTGTCTTTCTCCTACGAGTGCCTTATTCATAGAAGACCGCACCTTGATTCTCCTTCTTTCTTTTAAGAATACATATAAATTCAAATTAGGTCTCATTGAACATGATAATCATTATGAGCTTCCATTCACCACTTCAAACTTATATGTTAAAGATCCTATTCATATTTACCCTCTAAGTGGCTTCTCAACTCTCCACAATTGGGAAACCTTAGATTTCATGCCAACATCATACATTCTTGACTTTGTGAATCAAACATCTTTATTTCATGAGTATATGAATATTGATTTATTTTCTTTACATTTTCATCTAATCACATCAAAGAACCCTTTTTCTTCTATGCTTTTTCAATGCATTTCTTATATTATGTTTCATATAATTTGTAATGATGAATGGTATCTTTTTTGTGATTCCTTTACTTGACACTTCTAAATCCCTATTAGGTTGCTCCTAGTTTGTGACATTGTTAGCCTATTCTTTGGGGGTTCATTTTCCTACTTTGTGAGCAACATAATAGTCATTTCCCTTGTCTCTTCACTTAAGGGCAAAGGGCCATATTTTCTCTTTTTATACTTTATGATCCATTATCTCTCTATGTTTACTTGTTTTCCTTTTATATGATGACATATTTTCTTGCATTCACTTTCTTGAGCTTTCATATCTAGTATAATTTGAAACCACTTAGGGTGGCATATTATATCCTTCTTCCCTTCTTCAATGCATCTAATATTCCTCATGAATTTGCATTCTATTATAAGGAATCTATCATTTAGGGTTTATATTGGATTTCATTTCTCTTTTCTCTCTAGGATTCTTTATCCCTTGGTTGTTTAGTTCATGATAACTAAGTAGGAATAACATGGTATCTTTTCACCTTTCTATCTCATTTATCTATAGATTTGTATTATTTTATGGAACATTCTTATCTATGGTGTGAATTGATTTGTTACATGCATGGCTGTGGTTTTTGCCTAATAAGTATCCTTTCATATCTTAAATTTTAATGTTTCTATTTATATGACCATCTATAATTTAATTCATATGTGATATCTATTCTATCTTCTTACATTGTTTAGAATTACTTATCATATGATGTTTCTTTTATCCCCTCTATGATGTAGCATTATATACTTCTTGTTGGCTAGAGGATGTTTCCATTTTGTGCATGGCTATCAATATTTGCTTATGATTCATCCTTATATATTGCAAGATTCTATTATAGAGTCCATAATAGATTTCATTTTATTGTCTCATGCTTGGGGGGAAAGAAGCTTTGCATATTCTTTATCTCTTTCTCTAAGGATTTACTTTATTCAAACTTATGCGGAGCTTGTTTACTATGTAACATCATTCTCTCTTTATGAAGAATTATGTATTGACTATGGATTCTCTCCTTTACAAGATATGCATGTCAAAGTTCATCACCTCTTCTTTATCAATTAAAGCTATGCCCACTTTACACACTTTTCCTTGCTTGGAGATTGGCATCCTTCATCCAAGGATCCCTATTTCACCTATATAGGGGTTGAATAGGCACATTCTTATTCTTCTTCTCTTTTTCTCAGAGATGTTATCTTAATCAAGTACTCATCTTAGCTGGACATATTGTTATTAATATTTCTCAATTTTGAGGATCTTCTTTCCATAAGTGATATATCCTTGTCACAATTATCTATATTCTAAGATTGTAGGGGTCATGACTCCTCACTATGAATGTAATCCACATTGTTGCTATCATGATATCTCCTTGTTTCATAAATAGGTATCCTATTTTCTCTTCCTTCTCATATCTATTTGACATAGACATGATAAGGAGAGGGGCATACATATGCCCTCCTTGTACATATTTTTTTCTTGCACGAGTAACAAATATGGATTCTGAGCATGGCTTGGAGTACTTTAGCCCTAGATTCTAGGTATGTTTTCTAGGTCATTTTCATTTCAATGAATTTTTACTTCATCCCTCTTTTGCACACACAAACACATAAATGCTAAATTTCATAATGGGTAACACATACAAACTTGCTAAATCACATTCATGGTAATGCATCCAAGCACATATGATAAATCATATATTTAGGCTATGGATAAATTTTTTCTAAAATCTTGAATATAGATAATGCATTCAAACACATGTTAAGTACCATACATGGGTAATGCATCTTTTTATACAAGACCATACCATGGTGATACAATGGATGTAACTTTGGTGGGTTGACTAGTAAATTACCACCCCGTTAGACTATTTCAACACCATCTTTTGCAAAAACTCTCTTGGTGATTCATAGTAGGGTGGGCACTCTACTAGGAGAGATAATCACTTTATTTTTTCTCTTTTTCTTTGATGCTAGTATAGATAGTTCTAGAAGCTATTTTATCAATGATGTTGCTCTTGAATTTCTTATGTAATCAATTATGCTCTTGTAATGGCTTTCCAAATATGATATTAATGAGTGAGATATTTCTTTAGCTGAGGTCTCTCTCATTGGTTGATTAGGGTTTTTTTTAGTACAAACCCCTTTGTTATATATTATTAGCTTTCTTTGCACCTTAGTGTATGAATGTGGAGTTAGGACCCTTGGTCTTGGGGGATTTTTTTCTTTGACTAAGTGATGTTCTATCTTGTTGAGATTCACTTGAATTCTTCTCTTGTTCTTCTCTTTATTATATTGCAAGCATGGGTTGACCCACACTTTCACTAAAGTGGGGGATAAATGTGCCATCTTAAATTAGAATCACTCTAATTTAATGAATTTTAACACCTATTTAATATGATATCATCATGTTCTCACCCTCTTTCATTGCTTTCTCCCTTTTCCTTCCTTTCTCCTAGGTGGAATTGGAGTAAAACCTAATAGATCCTCTTTAAAGCTTCTATTTTCATGGTGATCAGCTCAAGGCAGGATCTATTTCTCAAATGCCCTTCCTTTCCATCCACCTTTCTAATTGGAGGGCAATCCTAGACTTGAAATATGGTTTCCTTATAATTTGGGCATGATTTCTAGATTATGAGACCTATTTTGGGATCCCTAGATTATCCCTAGAGTTTGTGCACTTGGCAATTAGGGGCACATTGTGCCCTTGATGCATAGTGGTGCAATCCACACATGATGGGCCAAACATGGATTCATTGTGGTCTTTATTGGGCTATATTTTGGCCCTTTTTCTCTAAATCCCATGTTTCAGATAATTGGGTACAAACTCCTATGATAGTTAGCCTGTAGGAGTTAGTTGATTCTGAGCCCTTTATAAACCCTTCCATTTCCTTGTTTTCACATCATGCATCTTCAAGTCTAAGAACTCATGCTGAATCTCTCAAGTTCCCAAGATCTCTTCAAACATTCAAGTCATTAAAGCTATCTCTCCATTAAAGATCACAGATTCATGCATTCAAGTTATTGAAGGAGTTTTTGTAAGATCTATGATTTCAACATTCAAGATCTCCCTTCATACATTCAAGATTCTTTATTGCATCTTCTGCATCCATCCTCTCAAGATCTACATTCATCTACATGTATTCCTATGATATATTTCAAACACATTCATTCATGGAGGTTTTGATGTCACTTTAATTTCCTTTCTAGGGTTTTGAAGTTGAGTTAAAGCTATTGCATTTACATACTTGATTACATTCCAAATTCAAGAGAATATTCATAGATTTACAAATTACTCTATGTTAGATTTATCACTACTAATTGCTAGCATTCAATTTCAATCATTTCAATTCAAGGTTAATTCCTAAACTAGGGTTTGACCAAGGTAAACCCTCCCAAATAAAAAATAAATAATCCTTGTTTTGCAGGTTTTGGATCTCGGATCAATGAACAAGTTGTAGATTTGGATACCCTTTTTAGCTTTCTTTAGAACTGTGAAATCAAAATCAGCATTGCACACCTTTCATCAAGGGTACACTACACCCTTGATGCTCCATTTCCACCTTGATTAAGGAGGTCATCCCTGACATATCACAGAATGATTTTTGGGCTTTGTTTGTTGCACAATTTTAGGCTCAGATCTAAAGGTTTCCTTTCATTTTGATCACTATGACAAACAAACAACAAATTTTAAAGGTGAGTTCTTGTCCCTCCCTTGTCAATTTAGCACATCTTCATTTGACACACACAAATTGAGGGTCCTAAGGAATTTTGGCTATCTTTCCCCCATTCTCCTAGATCTAGTTTTGCATTAATGCTCCTTGTTCACTTTGTCAACATTAATCTGTAGGCCTATTTCTTTAGAATTAGGATTGAAAGGTTCCTATTTTCTTATCTCGCCTTCCTATATTGATGCAGGCGCATCTCATTACTAAATCATTTCAAAGGTCCAAGATTCTCCATATATTTTAAATGGTCAATTTTAATAATTTAGGATTATGTCTTAGTGGATAGAATTAGGTGTTTTATTAAATAAATGTTATAGTTTTTAGTCGGATATGTTAGAGAGTTAGAGGAAAGGGTTAATGATGTTAGTGTCGGTTTTAGAAAGGATAAAATTTATAATAATAATGCCATGTGGTCAATAATTAAAAGAATCTCACCAGAAAGTTGGTGGCAATTTTAAGAGTATTCATAATGACAAAAAAATGGCTATGGAATAAAAGAAACCGTTTCATATTCCTTCTATTTGGAGGAAAGTTGGTTTTCTTTAAAAAGCCAATCCTATTCTTAGCAGTTACAAGAATATCCATGATTGCTGCATGGTATTGATGGTAAAGCATCTTTCAGATTCCTATTCTTAGCAGTTACAAGAATACCCATGATTACTGCATGGTATTGATTGTAAAGCATCTTTCAGATTCCTATTCTTAGCAGTTACAAGAATATCCATGATTGTTGCATGGTATTGATGGTAAAACGTCTTTCAGATTCCTATTCTTAGATGGAAAAGAAAATGTTTTTATTACTACTGGACAGCAAGGGCAGTCAGACTTTGGTTATTAAAAAGCCAATCTTTTATGTAAAAAATGATTTGAACTTGGGGAGGAATGGAAGTTTTATGTCTCTTTTGGTCTCTTGTGTTTTTTTTTCAAGATTATGGTTCTACTGTTATGCTTCATATATTTCTGATGGCAATCAGTTTAGGGAATAACAATTGTAGAAAAATGTACTCTGATGCAGGGTCAATATCTCGTTGGATTTCTCTCAAATTTTTATATGTTGTTTGAAACCTAGTTATGCCAAATATCAATGGTTGGATTGAGTAAATCTTTTTTGGTTTGAAAGTTATTCATGTCTGAGTGCGGGTCTATCCGAAGGCAGCAAGAAGATATTTTGGGGGATTTATTTTCAGAAAAAATGTACTCTAATGCGGGGTAAATATCTCGGGTTTGAACCATTGGATTTCTCTCAAATTTTTATATGTTGTTTGAAACCTAGTTACGCCAAATATCAACGGTTTGATTGAGTAAATATTTTTTGGTTCAAAAATTATTCATGTCTGAGTGCGGGTCTATCTGAAGGCAGCAAGAAGATATTTTGGGGGATTTTATTTTCAAAGTTTTGTTTATTGAATCTGATTTTAGTGTGTGATCCTGAAGGTTGTAGATGCCCCTTGAAGCAACTCAGTTGAGTGAGCTTTCCTCCTGAGCTTTCCAAGGTGTGGCTCTGCATCATATATCACACACACAATTAGAATATGATTCAATTAAAAACATATGTAAGTGTAGGATTATGTGATGAGATTAGGCTTTATGTCCTTTACTCACGTTTCCCATGATACACTAATATTTCATTTATCCTCTTGTTAAGATCGTCCCTAGATATAGGCAAAATCATACCATTTTTAGATCTAGGTGAAGAAGGAGGTGACTCAAAGGTTGTAGTAAAGGGATTAACCTCCTATAACAATTACTAGTTTGCATAAATTGATATGTTTGATGATCTAAATGTTACCAAAAAACATTATGGAGGGATACAAATTTATAGATAACATCATTATCTTAGATTTATAAAGTTATATTATCTTTCATATAATCACAATATTGTATTTTTACTAATTACAATATCTAGAAATATAAATCTACAAACTATGCAAATCAAAATCAATGGTAAACACAAAAATACCAAAGGTTCAACAAACCACCCCCATCCCCCCGCTTGCCTTTGGAATTGATGTTAATTCATGTAGAAATTATTACCGATTCAAATAAAATAGAAAACCATACTCAATTAAATATCATGCCTTGTATCTGCATTGTGCTTTCTCCCCCTTGATAACAATGACAAAGGATCATACCAAAGATTTTAGAATCAGAAACAAATAGGCATGAAAAAATCACTCTGAACCCCATCAGAATATAATGAGACTATGCAAGAGAAGAGAGGGATAAAAACCCTAATATCATTCTTAAACCTTCAAATACTTCTTTTGGAAGTGCTTAGTAAAGATATTAGCCAACTGGTCAATATAAGGAACAAACTCCAAGACAACTTTACCATTTAGCATATGCTCTCTTATGAAATGATAGAGAATATAAATGTACTTTGTATATAAATGCATAACTAAATTCTTAGAAATGATTATTACATTTTGATTATCACAAAATATTGAAATTGGTTTAGAAATTGTTACAATCAAATTTGATGATGTTTGAACCATCCAAAGAACTTATTGAAAACAAGAACATGTTGTTATATATTCATCTACTACAATAGAAAGTGTATTAGATTCTTGATTATTACTATGCCAACAAACAAGTCTATTACCCAAGAAGAATGATGCCCCTAAAGTACTTTCTCTATTGTCAAAAAAACCTATCCAATCTAAATAAGTTAAGTAACAAATATGAAATCATCATGTTTAGGATACCAAAACCCATAATCAAGAGTTCCCTTAATATATCTGAAAATTCTTTTTACTATATTTACATGATATTTCTTAGGTGAAAATTGAAAATGTGCAAAAAGACATACAAATATAAAATATCAAGCCTTGAAGTAGTTAAATAAAGGAAACTTCTAATCATAGACCTATATCTTGTTTGATCAACATTACAAAAACCATCAGACTTAGTAAGTTTACAACCTATTACAATAGGTGTTCCCATTGGTTTGCAATCCTCTATATTTAATTTCTTAAGAATTTTTTTATCATACTTACTTTGTGACAAAAATACACCATTTTCCATTTAAGATATCCACAAGCTACGAAAATGTGACAATTCTCCATGCATTGATATTTAAAATTTAGATTGCATTAGCTTTGAAAATCCTTGACTTAAAGCATCATCATTAGAACCAACTATAGTGCCATCACTGTGAATAAGGACCACAAGAGAATCATCATCACTAACCTTAACATATAGATTACTATAGATACCTCCTCTTGTAAAGCAATTTTTAATGAGATATTGATTCAATTGTGAATACAAAGCTCTAGGAGCTTGTTTCAAACCATCGAGTATCATCTTTAACCTGTAGACATTAGTAGGAAATTATTTTCTTTCAAATCCTTTAGGTTATTCCACATATACCTCTTCATCAAGATAACCATTGAGGAATATGATTTTAACATCCATTTGATATATTTTAAAACTTTTATATGTTGAAAATGCATGGAACATTCTCATTGCCTCAAGCCTAAGAGTGGGTGCAAAAGTTTCCCCAAAGTCCACACCTTCTATTTGAGCATATCCTTTACATACTAATAGTTCTTATTTCTTGCTATCTTTCCATTTTCATCTAGTTTATTTCTAAAACCCCATTCAATACCTATTACATTTTTATATTCAAGTCTTGGTACTAACTCGCATGGCTTATTCTTTTCAATTCAACTCATTTCTTCCTTCATAGATTTTATCCAAAAATCATCGAATTTTTCCTCATGAAAAGTTTTAGTTTGTATTTTATAATGTAAGAAATGGTTAACATATTCACCTGACTTAGATGTCTTATTTATTATTTGAAAACCTACACTTTTGTCTGCTAAAATCTAATATTGAGCATGATACTTCTTTAACAATTTACTTGTAGATTTTGTTCCTATTAGATCCATGACATGAGCTTTTTGTTCTATTGGCCCTACCATTTCTACAACATGATGGGTCTATTTTTCTACTTCCTCTTTAGTCTCATCTATTTCTTTTTCAAATTCTTATTTAGCCTTGTATTTTTTGTATTTTTGAATAAGAGAGTTTTCTACATTCACTTCCTGCTTATCCTACACTTATTCATCCATTTTAACATGAGTGAGTTTTGGTGAAAAATGGAAGAGGGTAAAATAGGACCTAGGCCTCTACTTTTCATGTAAAAGTATTAATATGTGTGTGGGGAGAAGGATAATTTTCAAGCGCAATCCCTTTTGAATTTGAATAAGATTAGCAAGGCCCAAATAAAGGAAGGGATGCCAATATTGAATTTGAATTTCTAAAAGAAATGTAGTACATAGGAATTCTCTTTATCTATGTGTGATATGTGAGTGTAATTATGCAATTGAACTAATTAGTTAAATGAGATATGTAATGTAGATCCAAGTGGTAAATGAATGTAGTATGTTAGAACTGAAAATATAAATGAATGTTAGAATACTCACCTTGAAATATGTAGGGGAAAGAATCTTTTTACTCTAAAAAGTGTGGATTTGGGCTTGATTTTAAAATTTCATCCATAGATTCGTGGATAAAATAGAAAACCCAAAAAAACTAGAAACAAATTCCTTGTCAAAGCTCCTAGAATATTCCAACTTTTTTCTAAAGCTCTTAAGGAGTTATTTGCAAATTTGCAACCATAATTTTGCTAACATGCTCCTCCACATAGTAAATTTTTTTTTTGGATGGATGAGGGCTTGTCTTGGTCAAGCCCTATATTGAGGAATCAACCTTGACATTGAAATGTAAATGTGTGTAAAGGAAACAAGATAAATGCAAGTATTTACCTTGCTTGTAAAAACCTTTGTCAATAACAATTTTTTGTCTTTATGTGTTGTAGAGTTTAAATTTTCTATGTATGATGTAGGATATCTCCATAATTACAATGGATCTACCAAAACCACATCATGGAGCCATGGATGTAAATATGCCTCAGTGAATAATATGGTGAATTATTAAATGTATATCTTCTCCCTTGATGTCCAAAAAAATGCTAGATCTTGAGGAGGAAATGCTCACGAAGAATCCTTGAAAATTTGAATGACTTGAATGCTTGTTGAAACTTGCATTCTTAAATGCTTAAATTCTTGATCTTGTTGCACTGATAACTATGGATTAGTCATTTATTTCCAATATATTCCAAGATAAATATCCAAATCCTTCTTTTATTCTAGATGTGGGGTGGGAAAACAACAAAAGTTGACTATGGATAAAAATAAAATAATTGAAAATTTTGAGGCACTTTGGTCCCTAAGGCCTCTTTCCCTCAAGGATGAGGCAGAATAGATCAACCTAGGGTCAATTTATTTCTAGGGAAGGGCTTAGAAAGAGATCATGGGGGTCCCAAAGGGATTTTAGACAGAATTAGAAAAAGTGGAAAGAGATAGGAGAATGAGTACAATTTCACCCATAGTTCATGAAGTCTTTGTGTGATGGGTGCTTCTATTTTAAGACAATAAATTTATCCCCCACTATAGTGGGAGTATGAATCTCCTCAAACTTATAGTAAAGTAGATCAAAAGTAAAAGTTGATCTCATCATGACTAAGGAGATGAAAAACCATCAAGCCCACAAGAGACCTAAGTCCTCATTATATCCAAAATCACAATAAGAGAGATGCCAGTTAAAATAAAAAGTGTAGTTAACTTGTCCAATAAGGTTTATGTGTCATATTGTGAACTACAAAAAAAAAGAAAAAAAGAAAAAGGAAAAGGGGTGTGTCACAACAAGAGATGACATTGAATGGTCTAACAAGTGTATAAGGCATGGTAGTAAACCCATTGAAGATGAAATGAATGATCTATAAAGTGTGTATGGAATGCTAGTAAATCCATTGCAAAGATCCATCTTCAAGGGAACTCCATGTCCCAAAAGGAATGATAATTAAAAATGAGCCAGACGTAAGGATGTGTGTGTCCTTAAGTGATAAAAAACAACATCAGGCTTCCTAGATGGTTAATAGTCCAAAGAAGGATAAAAGAATGATCAGACCTCTTAGACTATCAATAATCCAAAAGGGGATCAAAAGAATGGATCAAGCCTCCAAGACTATTAGTAGTCCAAAGAGATATCCAAAGAGAGCAATAAAGGTCAAGGCCTAATAAGTTATCAGTAATTTAATAAATATGATCAATTTACCAAAGTGTGTGTATGTGTAAAGTGAGCTGAGTGTATGACCTGATATTAAATTAATTAAAAATTCCTTAATAGGACTAATAGCTTTAACAGAAGCATACATGCATCCACTATGAACATTTCCATTATGAGATGCTCCCAAGAGAGAGCACATCAAGGGAAATAAACACATGAGAAAAGAGAGAGTGTGAAGGGATCTACCATCTTAGGGGTCATTATGATCATATTGTAATATGTAATATTATAACAAGTACGAAATGCCATCATTCCCCCAAAAAAGTAGAAATAAAACACAATGGAGTAAAGAATATGTAAGAGAGAAGAAGAAGAGTCTTTTTGGGCCATTAACACAGAGAGCAAAAAGAATTGATGCTACGATGTCATAAGAAACCAAGAGTACTATACAAGGGAAAATGTATGAACAATAAGGCATACAAAATTACATGTAACAAAATCTTGAGGAAGAGAGATACAAATAGAAGAATATGTATGATATGTTTGATTACTTTATCCTCTTGCACCAATAGAGAGAACAAAATGGGAGAAACAAAACACAAAAACAAAAAGGCTACCATGGTAGATAAGTCTACCTCTAACATAAGGAGGGTATGAAAAGCTAGGGCTAGAGGCACACCTAACTATCCAACCACCTTGCTGAGTAAACACAATAGGAGCAAACAAACCAAAGAACAACACCGTGGAGAGAAGGAACAACAAATAATTTATTGTTTCATCCAATTGTTAGCATACATGCCCAACTATAAGGCCTTTCAGGTTACAACCAACAAGATTTACAAAATTTTAGACTTAGAATGTTAAAAAGGCCTTAGTTTAGACTTCCAACTCTTTATGTTCATTCTCCCATCCAAAATATCTAAGTGATACCTAATCTAAAACTAAACAAACCTATTTATACTTTCCAAAATGACTTACACAAGCTTCTATATTATTACATAATAGAAGGTTGACCTTAAAATGGCTTGCACACATCCCAAGATAAGCTCCTTACATTAAATTCATGATCTAAATTAAATACACAAGTTGGCTCAAAATAAGAACTAATCACAAACAAACTCAGTCAAAGAAGGAACTGAACATCAACAAACATGAAGTTCACTTGGTGCATAAAGAAATACTCAGCCAATACTAGATAACTTGACATATACAGGTACTTGACAATGACTACAACTTGACAACTACTAGAACTCAACATTAATTGACAAAATGAAAAAAAGATGAGAATGCTAGTAAGGAAACCTAGGATGCTCCAACTACATCAGACAACCAAGGTCAAAAGAAATGATTTTGCTAAATCATTGAGATGTCACAACCTGAGTTGAATCTAACTTAGATTGAGAAATCCATGTAGTATCTTTAACCCGTTTGTTCTTCCACTTTACCAAATATTTATAGTAATCCTTTCCTATTATTCTTTTACCAATTCTCTAATCCAATATTTGTTGACCTCTTCAATCTTATTTTTAGGATAATCATCTGGTGCAACAACTTCACCATCTAACTCCTGATACTTGTGCAAATCAACAACATTGAATATAGGAGATATGTCCATGTCATTAGGTAACTCAACTTTATAAGCATTACCATTGTCAAACTTCCTCAAGATCTTACAAGGTCTAAAATATTTCATGCTCATCTTACTATATGTTCCAACAAGAAATATTCCTTTCTTCAAATGAACCATCACCTCATCACCAACTTCCAAAACATGTTGTCTTCTAGGCTTATCAATATTCTCCTTATACTTCTAATTACTTTGTTCCAATTTCAACTTCACTTCTTTATACAAACACTTCATAAAATTACCAATTTTTTCTCTTCCACTTCTCTTCTCTTCACCAACAATAACCCTCAAATCCAATATACCTCTAGGTTGCATTGCAATAACGATCTCAAAAGGTGTTTTTCCTGTACACTCATTCATAGAATTATTATATTGAAACTCAACTTGTGCCAATACCATATCCCAATTACTTGGCTTATCTCCAACTAAACATCTCAATAAATTACCAAAGCTTCTATTCAAAACCTTTTTCTATCCATATGTCTATGGATGGAATGTAGAGCTAAACTTCAACTTAGTATCCATGTTCTTCTACAAAGTCCTCCAAAAATAACCAACAAACTTACTGTCTCTATTAGAAATAATACTTTTTGGCAATCCATGCAATCTAACAATATCTTTGAAGAAAATCACAGAAACATGCACAACATCTAATGTCTTCTTACATGGTATGAAATGTCCCATCTTAAAAAATCTCTCCACAAAAACAAATATGGAATCATACGCTCTTATTGTCTTAGGTAATCCCAAAACAAAATCCATACTGATGGCACTCCAAGGTTTATCAAGAACCAAAATAAGGGTGTAAAATCCAATATTTTGACTTACTCCTTTTTCTATTTGACAAATTCTATAACACCTTACAAAATTTTGAATATTCTTATACATATGTGGCCAATAATACCTATCCTTAAGAAAATTCATGTCTTATCAATTCAAAAATGTCTAGCCAATCCACCACAATGTTTTTCCTTAATCAGATTAATAACCATAGAAATTCTTGGTATACACAACCAACATCCTTTTAACAACATACCTTCTTGAATGAAATATTCATCATACTTATGCATTTGATCTAATAGATTTGGTGCTCTATACCCTCTCCATGCCTTAGTAAAATTAGGGCCAATATCATATAACTCCATCTCATTAAAACCAAGAACCTCAATCTTCATCTTGGTGAACAAAGAACATCTTCTACTCAATGCATCTACAACTCAATTAGCAACTCCACTTTTATGCTTGATCAAAAATGTGATACTCTACAAATATTTGACCCACTTCATATGTCTTTGATTCAACTTATGTTGACTTCCCAAATACTATAAATATTTATGATCAGTATACAACACAAAATCCTTAGGAGTAAAATAATGTCTCCACTTCATCAAGGCTTGAGCAATAAAAAAAAATCTTGATCATATACAAAATACTTCCTTTTAGCATCATTCAACATCTCATTAAAGAAAGCAACAAGTTTACCTTCTTGACTCAACACAACTCCTATTGCACTACCACGTGCATCACACTCAACTTTAAATACCTTTTTGAAATTAGGCAAAGCCAATATAGATAACTCAACAAAATTTTGTTTCAAAGTCTCAAAATTCTTATCTACTCCATGTGTTAACTTGAAATCCTTTTTATCTCCTCTCACAGTCTTATTCATAGCATCAGAAACTAAACTTAAATTCTTTATAAACTTCCTATAGAAACTAGCCAAACTATGAAATGATCTTACCTCACCTACATTCTTAGGTGTAGGCCATTCCAAAATTTCTTTAACCTTCTCAGGATCCATTTTCAAACCATCAGGTGAGATCACAAATCCCAAATACACAATCTCCTCTTGTATAAAGGAACACTTTTCAAATTAATCAACAACTTCTCCTCTTTCAATCCCTTTAATACTTGCCTAACATGCTTAAGATGTTCTACCTTAGTCTTACTAAATATCATAATATCACCCAAAAAAAAATTCACAAACTTACCCAATAATCTCTTGAGAGCTTCATTCATCAACCTCATGAAAGTACTAGGTGTATTATTCAAACCAAAAGGTACAACCAACCATTCATAAAAACTATATTTTGTCTTGAAAGAAATATTGCATTCATCACCTTCTCTAATTCTAATATGATGATAACCACTCTTTAAATCAATATTGCTAAAATACTTTTCTCCACTCAAAAAATCCAATATGTCATCCATCCTCGACATAGGAAACCTATATTTCAATGTTATCTTATTAATAGCCTTGGAATCAATATACATCCTCCATTCTTCCTAGGTGCCAATACAATAGGTATAATACATGGACTCAAACTTTCTCTGATCAAACCTTTCTGCAACAACTCTTGCAATTGTTTGTTAAGTTCTTCATTCTCTATAGGTGTCAATCTATATGGTGATCTATTCAACAAACTAGCTCCAAGAATCAGATCCATACAATAACTTATACTTCTTACTAGTGGTAAACCATTAGGTATATCCTTTGCAACAATCCCCTTGTACTCATTCAACAAATTTTTTATTTCTCTTGGCACTTAGCTAACACTATTGACTTCTACTATCACTCAGCCTCTACTATCTTCTATTACTCAACTTCTATCTGATGCTCATTCATTACTATATTTTGTTGCTCGACCATTATTAGCACAATTCAACCCTTTAAAAATTATAGCGAAACAAACTTGGTTCTTTTTTTATCTTTTTCTCAAATTGTTTTCCATTAACCATGAAAACTCTAATAGTAATACAATTTACTTCATCGGGTGCTTCAATCAAAGACAACACTATTTTCTTTTCTCTGTTCACCCAAAGTGTACACTGATTTATTCTACCATCATGCACAACATGTCTATCATACTACCAAGGTCTACCCAAAAAAATATACCAACAATGCATAGGCATAATATCACACAAAAATTCATCAAAATAGCTTGCAATATTGAATTTCATTACACATTTCTCACTTACCAAAAATTTATGCTCATCCTTGACCTATGAAACATGATAGGGTTTAGGGTGTCTCAACTTCTATAATTATAACTCTATGACTAGCTCCTCTGGTGCCAAATTTGCTAAACTTCCACTACCAATGATCACTTTACAACATTTCCCTGCCATCTTACATCTGATCTTGAGAAGACTTCTCCTCAGAAGAGGTTCCTCATCTACTATCTTACTACACAAAGTTCTCCTTACCATTAGGTTTTCTCCAATCTCTAGTCCACAAGATGAACCCGCAAGATCTCCCTGAATCACAATATTTCTAATACCTTGTTCATTTTCACTAGAGTACCCACACTCAAAGGATTTATGCCCTTCTTTGCCACATCTAAAATAGTTAGTACAAAATCCTCCTCTAGAATAATAACTACCTCTTCCTTGGTAAGAAATAGTAACTCCTCAATAGGAATTACCACCTTTCCACTTTGTCTTTCTTTATCCTTATTTTTTCATTCAAATTTTCCCTTATCTTGCACAAAATTGTCAAATCTACCACTTTCTCCATAAGATCTACATCTACCTCTCTAGAATCTACCATCTTGACCTCTCTGTCTTTGTTCATACTTCTTTGTCAAGATCTCCTAAGATTTTAAGGCATATTGATATGCTTCTACCACACTTTCCAATTTCACAAAACTTATTTCATCTTGAATTCCATATCTTAATCCAATTAGATACCTTGCAACTTTCTCAACCTCATCACCCACATATCTAGATATGATGTCCAATCTATAGAATTCCTCAGTATATTCCTTTACAATCATGTCCCTTTGTCTCAAATTTTGCATCTTTCTCAAACAAACTAACTTGGTAATCAACAAGAATAATAGTCTTCTTTACCTTGTTCACCATTTTCTACCAAGTCCTAATCTTTTCCTTTCCTCTTCTGTGTCTATCAGTTTGCAAGTGCTCCCACCATAGTGAGGCATGGCCTTTCAACTTAGTGATTGCAATCTTTACCTTCCTATTATCAGGAGTACCTTCAAATTCAAAGAACTTCTCCATAGCTAATATCTAATCTAATACAACATTGGTGTCCAATTTTCCATCATAAAGAATAACTTCCATAGCAGGCTTTGAATGTGTCCTAGACAACACTCTCAATAGTGTTTCCTCATCTTGATCTTCCTCAAGTTTTGTATTAGGGTTTTATGCTATTGGCTCATCATCACTCACATCATCAAGATTTTCTCCTCTTCTCTATGTTGTCTCCATAGCATCTAAACTAGCTACAATTTGTCTCAACATGTCCATAATGGTAGTATCAACATTTCCTCTACCTTGAACCATCTTGAGAAGCAAGTTTGTGCAAGATCATAATCCTCTGAAAGTTATAGGTCAAATCCAAAGATCTTCCACCCTATAACCAAATCCAACTTAGGGCCCTACATGATCCAATCTCCTCAAGGATGAACCTCAAGCTTTGATACCACCTAACACAAGGAGGGTATGAAAATCTAGGGTCGGAGGCACACCTAACTATCCAAGCACCTCGTTGAGTAAACATAATGAAAGCAAACAACAAAGTAAAAAACACCAAGGAGAGAAAGAACACCAAATACTTTATTGATTCATCCAATTGTCAGCATAGATGCTTGATTGTAAGGCCTTCTGGGTTATGACAAAAAAGATTTACAAAATTGTAGACTTAGAATGTTTACAAGTCCTTAATTCCTACTTCCATCTCTTTATCTTCACTCTCGCATCTAGACTCTCTAAGTGATACCTAACCTAAACCTAAACAAGCCTATTTATATTTCCTAAAACAACTTACTAAAGATTCCAATTTATTGCATAATAGAAGGTCAGCCTTAAAATGGTTTGCAGACATCTCAAGACAAGATCCTTACATTAAATTCATTATCTAAATTAAATAAACAAGTCAGCTCAAACTAAGAACCAATCACTAAAAAAATCATTCAAAGAAGGAACCAAACATCAACAAACACCAAGTTCACTCGATGCATGAAGAAATGCTTGGCCAACACTAGACATCTCAACACATATAGGAACTCAACAATGGCTACAACTCAACAACCACTAGAAATTGACATTAAATAGTAGAATGAACAATAAAAAGTAGGATAACAAGGTAACCTAGGATGCTCTTGCACAAACTTCAAGCTTTCTGCATGCCCCCAACCCCCATCATAGTCTCAAATATCATGATAAGGGTATCAACTTGTTGAAATTATTTTGGAATAACTGGGGGGGGTGGGGGGGGGGGGGTGTGGTGAATCAATTATTCAAGGTCTAGATGTACAAATAAAACTTTTCACAATTCAATGAACCCTTAAAACTTTCTCAACCATGCATGCATTTATTGTGTGTTAACTAAAACTAATATGTTACTGTAACATTAACATGCATAAATGTAAAATATAAAACACAACATATCCATCAACACATTTGACACAATGATTTAATGTGGAAACCCAATTTGGGAAAAACCACGAGTAACATGCTACTCCTTTTTCACTCTTCTGAAGTGATTTCTTGTTAAAGGCCAACCCTGTTAAAGGTTACAACACACACTATTAAATGTGACCTAGTTAAGGGATTTCAATCACCTTATTAAAAGTGAGCCTTTTTAGAGGACTTTTGGCCATTCACTTGGAATGTCACCCTATTAAAGGATTTTTCAATGACTGTTAAGTCAACCTTACTCCAAAGGATTTACCCTAATCTAATACAATTGTTAGGAAGTAACAATATAGCTTTGATGTGATACAACTTACAACCATACTTGTAGATTATAGATCACTGTTTAGTTCTCAACTCTTCTTGGCTTCAAATCTTTTCAGCTCTCACAACTTGTTCACCCTTCAAGCATTCATCCTCTTTAAGCCTTCTTGCTTAGTTCGCCATTACAGACTTCTCCTCTTGGGTCACTTGATGAGGCAAACCATCTTCCTTCTCCTTGTCAAATTTTTGCATCCAAAACTCTCTAACCTCTCTTTTGCTTCACGACTGCTACATATAGGAAATTAGAACTCTTTTTCCCACTGATTATCCATCATAAAAATTAGGATTTTTGATGGATTAGGTAGGATACAATGTATCTACCCTATATCTTGTCTTCTCTAGAAAATTCTCCTAGAATCCATTTAAATTCACCTTCAAAATGGTTTACATAAGATTCTGTGTGTCTAGCTCATCAATCTTATCTTCCTCCTAATTTACAAATTCCAAGAAAATAAACTTGTCAGCTTTCAATTGGTGAATCTTTGATCTTTTTCATAATGCAGCAGCTCGACATTGTCAATTTATTGATGCTTGACACATATTGTGTTACTTAGAATCTATTGTAAAATCACTTGGCATCAACTGGATTTTACTGGTGCTTGACATCAACTAAAAATCACTTAGCATCTACTATCTTGCTTGGCACCTACTAACTTTCTCAACATTCACTACAATTTACTTTCACTCGGCTCCAACTGAATTTTTGCTTAGCTTGCACTAACTTTTCTCAACACCTTCTATCAACTTGGTCAAGCTTAGAAATGAACTTTGTCCAACCTTATTCTTTTGAACTTTCTAAGTGTAGCCAATCATTTTGTAACCTCAAAGTAGATCATTAATACATTATGTTATTACTATCTTAATTGATTCTTGCACTTCAATACATAATCATAACTCAACCTTTCCTCTAGGTACTTTTGTTACATCTTGTTGATCAAATCCTCCTCATCAATCAACTAAGTGATAGTTCTTGAAATGTATAAGCAATTGTCTTACTAGCATGTAGCAGGTTTGACATTAGTAACAAAACAATGATTGAAACACATAGTCTTCTTCAACAATTTTCTTACTCAAATGATCATTTCAATCATATATCAACAATCTCCCTCTTTGGCATTGATGGCAAATGAAACTGATCAACTAGTTAAACAAATAATAAAACTAACTAGGCTAGAATAGTAAGGCAATACAAAAAAGAAAGTTTGTAAATAAAACTTCTCTCTCTATCAGTAACTCCCTCTTAGGTTACAAAATATAACATTCTCTTCTTCCATGGATCAACAGAATATCTGAATATCTCCCTCTTTTGTTTTCTACTTTCTCCCTCTTTCTTTCTTTTAGTATTCTAATATTCTAATGATGTACACTCACTTCTCCCTTGATCATCTCCCTCTTGATTAGTAAGTGCTTGATCAATTTACTGTACTTTCTCTCTCTTTGACAACAATGCCAAAGACATATACTTAACACTTGGAATCTTTGATACATGCAGATATAGGATTTTGTAGGCTCTTCAACTTTCTCCCTCTATCACCTTGCTTGTGACTGATTTGAAATTTGAGCTCTCTCATTACTTTAGGCAATTCCTAAAGTAAGATCCACTACATCAATTTGTATGAAATGAATGTTAGCTTGTTTGATACAGGGTACTCCCTCTATCTTTTACATAACCTTTGATAGGTGTATCACCCCTAATTTACCTCTTAGATACTCATAAGCATTCTTAGGTAATGCTTTGGTGAAGATATCAACAATTTGATCCTTTGTGTTAATATATTCCATCTTCACCTCTTTGTCTTGAACCAACTCCCTTACATGATGATACTTTATTGTAATGTTCTTTGTCTTTGTATGCATTACATGATTCTTTGATTTATTTAGAGCACTTGTATTATCACAATAAAGTGTCACTGGTTCTATTATTTCTTCCTTCATTCCCTTTGGTAGCTATTTGATGTATACAATGTTTGTGCAATTGATAACAATAGCAACATACTTTGCTTTAGTAGTAGATTGGGAATTACAACTCTGCTTTTTGCTTTTCCATGTAGCAAGTCTTCTACCTAAGAAAAATGCTTCTCCATTGGTGCTCTTTTTGTCATCAATATTTCTAGCCTAATTAGCATTAGTGTAGGATTTCAGCTCAAACTTTTCATTCTTCTTATAGTATAAGCTATACTCTTCTATTCCTTTCAAGTATCTCGTTATTCTTTTCATGGCCATCATGTGATTCTCTTTAGGATTAGTAGAGAATCTAGCAACTATCCCCATAGATAATGCAATATTAGGTTTTTTGTGTACTACATATTACAATTTTTCAATCACAGATCTGTATAATGTTTGATTAACCTCAGCTGAATCATCATTCTTTGATAGCTTGAGTGTTGTTACCATAGGTGTACTTACTAGTTTTGAATCCTCAAGTCCAAATGTCTTCAATATCTCCTTGACATATTTTGACTAAGTGATAAATACACCATATTTCATTTGATATACTTGTAAACCCACAAAGAATTTGATCTCACCAAACATTGACATTTCAAACTCTTGCTTCATCTGATTTGCAAAATCTTTACACAAAGCATCTTGTCCTCCAAATATTATGTCATCAACAAATATTTTAGATAATAGGATATCTTTTTCTTTATCTATCTTCATCTATAAATTGCTATTATCATCTATCCTTTCAAATTCAATCTTAACAAGATAATTATGAAGTCTCTCATACCATGCTTTTGGTGCTTGTTTCAATCCATATAGGGCTTTGTGTAGTCTACATACCATGTTCTTATTTTTCTTATCCAAAAATCCTTCTTGCTATTATATGTAGACCTCTTCTTCTAATATGCCATTTAGAAATGTAGACTTAACATCCATCTAATAAACTTTGAAACCTTTATAAGTAGCATAAGCAAAGAGAATTCTTACTCCTTCCATTCTTGCAATAGGGGCAAATGTTTCACCATAGTCAATTCCTTCTTCTTGTGCATACACTTTGCAAATTAGTCTTGCTTTGTTTCTTGTCACTTCACCTTTCTCATCTAGCTTGTTTCTAAATACCCATTTTGTGCCAATCACATTCTTGTCTTCTGGTCTAGGAACTAAGCTCTAAGTCTTATTCTTTTCTATCTATTGAATTTCCTCTTCCATAGCCTTATACCAGTCATCATATTCCAATGCATCTCTCACTATCTTAGGTTCCTTCATGCTTAACAAACATGATTCATTTCTTAACCTATTTCTTGTCACTGGCCTTGCATCTTTGTCTCCAATGATTTGATCTATAGGATGGTGTCTTTTGACATATTTTGATAGTCTAGGCTTAGTTCTTGTGGCTATAATATCTCTCTCAGCTTCAATATCACTATGTGCATCTCTATCAAGTGTTTCAACATCTCTTTCATGTGTGCCAATCTTTGAGTCAAATTGTGCATTCTCCTCATTTTGCAACTCGTCATCTGAATGCAACTTGGCATTCACAAGATGTGACTCGATAGTTATTAAGACTTGCTATTGGTTTGCTACATGATTTGTAGCATCTTCTTTAGTAGGCATTCCTTCATAATAGTATACAAATGTCTTATAATCTTCCAGTTATTTTGTAGTTTTAGCCTCATGTGCCTCTATAAACTCATCAAAATTCACACTTGCACTTTCTGCAATTTTGTTAGTGTTAGTATTTAAACACTTATAAGCTTTACTTCTTGTGGAGTAACCAAGGAATATACCTTCTTCACTCTTTGAATCAAACTTTCCACTCCTAACATATTTAAGAATATAGCTTTTGCTTCCAAATACTTTAAAATACATCACATTAGTTGGATGATTATACCATAGTTCAAAAGGTGTTGAGTGAGTACCTTTCTTTACTTGCACATGGTTATAGCTTCTTTCCAGTATTTTAGAGCAATAATTTTCTCCATCATGAGTGTTCTAGCGCGATCCATTATAGACCCGTTTCTTCTTTTAACAATTCCATTTTATGGAGGGGCCCTAGGTGCTGATGTTTGTCTCTTGATTCCTTTGTCATTACAGAACATCTCAAACTCATGTAAAGTGAATTCACCTCCCCTATCTGACCTCAAGCATTTGAAGCTCTTACCTGTTTCTTTCTCAACTCTTGCCAAGTATCATTTAAACATTTGAAAAGCATCTAATTTTAGATTTAGAAACATGGCTATCATCATTCTAGAGTAATCATCAACAAGCAACATTATATACTTACTTCCTTTGTAGCTTTGCACTTCAATCGGTCCACACAAGTTAGTATGAATGATTTCAAGTATTTACTTAGAGGTATAAGCTTTACTTTTAAAGCTCAACTTCATCATCTTGCCTAGCTGACATTGTTTGCACATTATATTTTCTAATTTCTTCAACTTAGGAAAACCTCTAACTCTTTTCATGTTATTGATACTAATCAAATTATCAAAGTTAACATGACATAGTCTTTTGTGCAAAAGCCATACATCATCAAATTTTGCAATAAGACAAGTAGTATCTTCTATGTCCAAATAGAATAGATTACTCCTAGTTTGATCACCTTTTCCAATTAGATTTCTATTTGTATCATATATCTTGGTTGATTTATTTTCAAACTCAACTTTGCACCCCAAATTGTTCAATTGTGACACACTTAAGAAGTTATAATTCAATCCTTCAACATAATAAACATTGTCACATGAAATCTTGTCTATGAGCTTGATAGACCCTTTTCCTTTTATTAAACATGATGCATCATTACCAAATCTTACACTATTTCCATTATAACAGGTTAAGGTAATGAACTTACTTTTGTCTCCAACCATGTAATGTGAGCTTCCATTGTCAATGATTCATTTGTCATTCTTGTTCACACAAGTCATAAGTGCAACAACCTCATCCTTGTCTGATTCATCCTTCATTGCAACATATACCACTTCATCATCATTTTCATCAGAGTCATGATCATTAGTAATGTAGTATGACTTCTTGCCTTTATCTCTGTAGTCTCTTCCATTATCTTCTCTTATATTTTTGTGCTTGTTCCCTTCTTTGAAGTTCTTCTTCTATGTACATCTTGCTATAATATGACCAATTTTATTGCAATTAAAACAAATGATAGGCAACTTACCTTTGAATTTACCTTTTCCTTTGTGAAATCCTCTAGCCATCAATGCTTCCAATTGTTTAATGTCTTCCTCATCTATACTACTATCACTGGATGCATACTTTATCTTTCTTTTCTTTTCCTTTGGCTTTACCTCCTCAAAATCCTTTAGTAATAATTTTTCTTTGAAAGATGATTCAATACTCTTTGGTTTGTATTTGTCAAAATTAGATAACTCAAAGTAGTGAGTCTTCCTACCATAACTTCAAGGGTTAGATCATTTCCTGGCATACATCTTAACTCTTCGATTGTAGACACTCTAATGGTATACATAGGCAAAAATGTTCTCAAGAATTTACTTAGCACAGTATCGTCATCTATTTTATTAGTAGCACCTTTATTGCACTAACAACTTCTTTTATTCTAGCAACATATTGAGCAATGTTTTCACCTTCTTCCATTCTCATGTCATCAAACTTACCTCTAAGACTCTCTAACTTGGCTCTTTGAACATTTTTGTCTCCTCCATAGATGGTGTCTAGGGCATCCCACATCTACTTTTCATTTTTAAGGTCTTTGATATCATCAAACTCAACAGAGCTTAGGGAAAATGCAATCTCCAATGTCTCCTGATTGTGCTCTTTATTTTTCTTCAAATCTTCAACAGTTAGGACTCCTATTGGATCAACATGTGCTACTGAAATGCAAGATTGTGCATAATCTCCAAGTCCTCCAAGGTGCAACTTCATCAAACTTTTCCATGTAGGAAAGTTTGTTAGAGTAATTATTTGTTCTAACTTATGAATTAAATCACTTTGATTTAATTAATTAAGTTTCCTATTACCCTAGTTTTCTTAAGCTATCTTGAAGATGCATATAATTAATATTTTATTAATTATATTGTGCAACCTAGCTTTTTTAGGATTTAGTTTCCCTTGTTGGGTTTCATGATTCCTTTATAAGGATTCACCTCTTTGTATTTTATTCATTCACTTGTTGGATTATATGAGATATTGCTCTTTGCATGTCCATAAGATGGATCTGGCTTTTTGGCCTCCATGATTTTTCCGTGCCTCTATTTTTTGCTTCATCCATGTGATAGGTTTATGCATGCAGGTTTTCTTGGGAGATTAGTTTTTCACCTAATCTAACATGGTATTAGAGCTAGCTTGCTGCTCGTTGCTCGTGGTTTGTTGAAGCATTTCAGAAGTTGCATTTTTCAAGGGTTTCAAAAGCTTTTTATGTGGATTTAGGGGGGACCTTATTTTTTGGTCACTTTGGGCTCAAACGGACATCACCGTTGCGCTCAGAGCACCCAAAAACCCCAGAATCCATATAAAATTTGTCCATTTTGGACACCATTGATCTGGGAGACAAAATTTTTTTGCCATACAGGGCCATACAGCCTCTACATGCAATCCAAGATGCAGAAAATTTAAAAAAATTGCAAAAAAATTACATTTGCAGCAATTTTAGCCATCGGTGGTTAATTAACCGCAGCGGTCACCGCTGACGGCCACCGCTAGCGGCCTGCAGCGGCTCCGCCGGTGGCCACCACTGCTGCTCTGCCTCGTGGTGGCCCTCCACCTTCCCGCCCCTCGGCCAACACTCCGCTGGCGGTGGAGGGATTTTTTAAAAGATTTTTGTTTTTTATTAAAAACAAAATAATTTTTTGCATTTTCAGAGGCCCTGGAGTTTTTTCTCCGTAACTTGAGCATACAGACGTATTTTTTCAATCTGAAAAATGTGCTAGAAAGCTGGTTTTGAGACGGAGATACTGGTATAGGTGTTTTTGGGTTTTGATGTAGTTTGGTTGCCTATTTTGGTAGTCAAAGTTGGATGTTTTGTTTTGCACTTCGGGAGGCGTATCTTGAGCATCCGATCTCCAATTTTGGACTTCTTTATATCATTGAAAAGCTCTCTCTGTGCTCTTTCCAATGATGCTAGTTGTTGAACCAGATTTTTTTCCAGGCACATCCTATTCAGTCTTTTGCATTTTAGCATTCTGGTGAATATCTTAATTGTTTCAAGTTCGGAGATCGATTTTGTTGCTTCAGTTGCTTCATTTTGGGCTCTACCTTCTGTTGTTTCAGCCTTATGCTTTTTTTTATCATTGTTGATATTCATTATAAGCATCTTTATGCAATGCATTAAGATAAAGAGCCACTCTTGCGTTTCAGGATCCTTTTCATCATTGTGATTCGTTGTACTCGCACTATTTTATAAAGTGCCATGGGGGGGGGGGATAGTTGTTTACCACTTATAGGCCATATTTCTCTATTTTCTCATGCAGTGTCAATGACACATGCCTTTATTGGTGTTTGTACCTCACTCTCGATGTGTTTGGCTCCTGTGTTGTAGGAGATTTTAGGCCCATCTTTTCAGCTTCCTGTCACCTCACCTACCTTAAGGGGAGGTTATATTACTGTTCTATGCTTCTTTGATTGATGGTTCGTGCCTTCTATTTCCATGGAGGTTCCTTTGGTTGATGGTTCATGCCTTCTATTTCCATGGAGGTTCTACAGATCAACATTTATGACAGAGTTTTGTGGTTCTTCATGCTTCAATGATTCTCTTCTGATCTCTTTGTTCCTTCTTCTGGAACATTCTTTGCTATCTCTTTTTGGAGTAGGGTTTTTCCCATGTGGTTTTCTCTATTTCTCCACTTTATAGAGATTTTGTTGTGATTGGGTACCTGATCAGGCCTTGTTGCTGGGACCCAATTCTTCTTTCTGACTTCTGAGTATTGTATGCTTCTATTCTGTTGCATACTTTTTTTCTGTGAATGCACTGAGATAAAGAGCCTGCTTTTGCATATCTGGGATCTTGTACACCTTGTGTTTTTTTGTACTTGCACTCAGTTATAAAGTGCAATGGGGGTTCATGATGTTTTGCCATTTTGTGCTCATCCACCTTTGTCAAGTGAATTTTTCTTCCACGACATTAGCCCATGCAGTGTGTTGATGACACTGCCCTTTATCCTATGCTTGTATTTCTATTGCACTATTGGTGTTCCTGATTTTTCTTCTTGTAGATGTTTTTGGCATTGTATTTTAGTGTTTCTATCACCCCTCTCCCTGTTCAGCATTATGGGGGGGTTCACCTGTTGGCTCTTTTGCTTCCTTGGTTCGATTGAGTGATCTACGTATTCAATTTTTGTTCCTATGTACTAGGCGGATGTAGTGGCTAGGCACCTATGCATTTCAGTGAGATGGTTCATCTACTATATAGAAACTCATTCATTCCTACTTTTGGAGGTCACCTCTTCGATTGATCAGCTCTTCAAACTATCTATTATCTACCTGTTCATGCACTATTTCAGTGGGGGTTCTAGCAGTTTCTTCTGATAGTGTTTGTAGCTTCATGCTTCAAAGATGCTTCATGCTCTTTCTTGTTCCTTTCTTTGGGACATTTCCTAGATTGGAGGCTTAGTTTCCTTCATCTAGTTCTTTTTCTTGTATTTGGGTACCTAATTAGGCCTTGTTGCCGAGACCCATCTTTTCCTGCTTTCATAGCTGTGCTAGGTTAGCTTCCTCCCAAGCTTCGCTTAAGGGGGGGTGTTAGAGTAATTATTTGTTCTAACTTATTAATTAAATCACTTTGATTTAATTAATTAAGTTGCCTATTACTCTAGTTTGCTTAAGCTATCTTGAAGGTGCATTTAATTAATATTTTATTAATTATATTGTGCAACCTAGCTTTTTTAGGATTTAGTTTCCCTTTTCGGGTTTCGTGATTCCTTTATAAGGATTCACCTCTTTGTATTTTATTCATTCACTTATTGAATTATATGAGATATTGCTCTTTGCATGTCCATAAGATGGATCTGGCTTTTTGGCCTCCATGATTTTTCCTTGCCTCTATTCTTTGCTTCATCCATGTGACAGGTTTATGCATGCAGGTGTTCTTGGGAGATTAGTTTTTCACCTAATCTAACAAAGTTATCTCTATTTAGCTTAGGTACCTCTCTTTTTGACATCTTGATCTTTATTCTTTTAGTACCTTAAAACTAATCCTCTTAAGCAATTGTGGCTCTGATAAAAAATTTTGGATTTCTTTTGAAATAATTAAGAGGGTGGGGGGGGGGGGGGGGGGGGGAGGGGTGGGGGGCTGAATTAGTTATTCAAGGTCTAGATGTACAAATAAAACTTTTTTAGAATTTAGTGAACCCTTAAAACTTTCTCAACCATGCATGCATTCATTATGTGTTAACCAAAACTGATATGTTACTCTAACATTAACATGTAGGAATGTAAAGCATAAAACACAACATATCCATCAGCACATTTGACACAATGATCTAACATGGAAACCCAATTTGGGAAAAACCACCAGTAACATGCTACTCATTTTTCACTCTTGTGAAGTGATGCCCTGTTAAAGGCCAACCTTGTTAAATGTTACAACACACACTGTTAAATGTAACCTAGTTAAGAGATTTGAATCACCCTATTAAAAGTGAGCCTTGTTAGAGGACTTTTGGCCATTCACTTGGAATGCCACCCTATTAAAGGATTTTCCAATGAACTATTAAGTCAACCTTACTCCAAAGGATTTACCGTAATATGATACAATTTTTAGAAAGTTACAATAGAGGTTTGATCTAATACAACTTACAACCTTACTTATAGATTATAGATCACTATTTAGTCCTCAACCCTACTTGCCTTCCAATCTTTGCAGCTCTCATAGCTTGTTCATCCTTCAAGCATTCATCTTCTTTAAGCCTTCTTACTTAGTTTGCCTTTACAAACTTCTCCTCTTGGGTCACTTGATGAAGCAAACCCTTTTCCTTCTCCTTGTCAGATTTTTGCATCCAAAACTCTCTAATCTCTCTTTTGCTTCATGACCAAATATTACTACATATAGGAAATTAGAACTCTTTTCCCCACTCATTATCCATCACAAAAATTAGGGTTTTTGATGGATTAGGCAGGATACAATGTATCTACCCCATATCTTGTCTTCTCTAGAAACTTCTCCTAAAATCCATTTAAATTTGCCTTGAAAATAGTTTACATAAGATTCTATGCCTCCAACTCATCAATCTTATCTTCCTCCTAATTTACAAGTTCCAAGAAAACAAACTTGTCAGCTTTTAATTGGTAAATCTTTGATCTTTTTCATAATGCAATAGCTCAACATTATCAATTTACTGATGCTCAACACATACTATGTTACTCAACATCTATTGTAAAATCACTCGGCATCAACTGGATTTTACTAGTGCTTGGCATCAATTGAAAATCACTTGTCATCTACTATCTTGCTCGACACCCACTAACTTGCTTGACATCCACTAGAATTTACTTTCACTCGGCTCCAACTGACTTTTTGCTCAGCTTTCACTAACTTTGCTCGACACCTTCTATCAACTTGGTCAAGCTTAGCAAATGAGCTTTGTCCAACCTTATTCTTTTGAACTTTCTAAGTGTAGCCAATCATTTTGTAACCTCAAAGTAGATCACTAATACATTATGTTATCATTGTCTTAACTAATTCTTGCACTTGAATGCCTAATCATAACTCAACCTTTCCTCAAGGTACTTTTGTTACATCTTATTGATCAAATCCTCCTCATCAATCAACTAAGTGATAGTGCTTGAAAAATATAAGCAATTGTCTTAGTAGCATGTAGCAGGTTTAACATCAGTGAAAAAACAATGATTGAAACACATAGTCTTCTTCAACAATTTTCTTACTCAAATGATCTTTTCAATCACATATCAACACTTGTGAGAGACCAATGTCTAACATAGTAGGAATCATAGCTAGATCTAAGAAAGGAATCTAGTGGGAGTCATTATTTTGTTCACTAGAACTGAATCTAAGTTGTATAGAAAGCATGTTAGGAAAATAGTAATCCATATCAATATTTAAATATTCGTCATCACTATGTACATTAGAATCATCATCAAGAGTATATCCCATATCAAGATTAATAAAATCTAAAATATGAACAAAATCATCATTTTTATCCATTTGCATGTTATGATTGTGATTAATTTGTTCCAAAGGTTCAAACATGCATTAATCATAGGAAGGTAAAGGTTGAGTTTAAGATATAGTTTAACAAGCAAGAATGCAAACCTAGACTTAGCTTAATGATTCTTGTGATGCTTGAAAGTATGTTGATTGAGAATGGTTTTATTAGATAAACTTGAAGGATTAGGATCTAGTGTGATAGGTTTTGAAGAGGGAACAACTAAGGTTCAATAATAATAGCCAAAGGAACATATCGGGTAGGTAGGATACCAACATGAGGACTAACCCTAGGAAGGCTAAGCTCAAGAATATTTTCTACCTTAAATTTCTAATAGTATTGATAAAGATGGTTAGGATAGCTAGGTGGTGTTTGAGAGAGAGAGAGAGAGATGCCCACTAAAAATCTATCTAAGCACAATCTCAAGGATCTAAAGGTTTATAAAGAGGATGATTAATGGTGATAATTTCTTAATTATGGAGAAATATAATGCACTTATGAATGGGAGAAGCTACAACTAGCATGAAAGAGAGCCACAAAATAGTAAGTATTACTTGAAATTTATTGGAAGTAAGAATAGAAATAAAGGTAGTACGAAAAATCTACTAACAAGAGTGATAGAAATATTGATAGAAACTTGAAAGTGATAAAGGAAACCATTACAAGTTTGAATCCACATAGTAGATGTATCATATGTATCTTTTAGTAACCCTTTGTTAAGAAGACGCTCTTCAGTGATAACATTTACAGAGGAAGAAGGATCAATCAAATGCCATCAAAAGAGATATGAGCAACCTTATCAATATTGTAAAGAGGACCATTAGGCTCATTAAACATACCAAATTGATTAAAGGTGATAGATGGTGAATGTGTAGGTTCAAGTGGAGGTCAAATTGGAGGTTGAGGTTGAGGTTCAACATGATTAACCATGTGATTGTACACTCGAAAGTGTCCCACTCTAAACCCTTCTATCCAAACGATTCCATAAGTTGGAATGTTCGGATGCCGGCTTAGAGCTCCCTATCCATGGAGTGTAAGAGAGTGTATTTCAATTTCAAGGGCTCTCATATGAGCCTTAGAGATACTCTTCTTGCTAGTAAACCATGCAATGGGAGGTTCCAAAGACAAGATGCAAGAATGCAAATGTCCCAAGGAGTTCTTCAAGAATGGAATGCAAATGAAAATTAAGCTAGAATGAGATGCAAAGTGGAGCTATGCTAAAACATGTATGAGAGTGTTACAATACCATTATTAAGCTATGTGAGATTAAGCTACATGTAAAAATGAAAGCTAAGCAAAGCTAGAATGCCATGATGCCATGGATGAGAGAATTAGACAAGAAATAGAAGTTCTCCACAAAGCTCCAAAGAAACCTGTTAGAAAACCTGCAGCATAACAATATTCAAAATGAGGATGGATTCCTTTGAGGGGAAAAGCTCTCTCCCTTTTAAAGATATATGAACGGTAGAGATCAAGATGAAGATGGTGGATGATCAACGGTGGAATTCAAAAAGAGGAGTGATCCATGTGCACACACAAGTCAACCAATAGAATATAAGTTCACTTGTCATATAAGACAAAAGTCACAAAGCCTTTTCTTTTAATTGTAAAATAGAAAAAGGACTTTATGTGTGCACTTTAAGTGGGTTAGAAGAATGGGGTCTTTTATTTAATTAAAAGGGGACATGTTCTTTTAATCAAATAATGAACTTAGGATAGCATAGTCAAACTATATATTATAATAAATTGATTATTAGCAATTTGGTCTAGGTAAATGATTAAATTAATTTAGCCAAAATGCTGAGAAGGGGGCTAATAGTCTAGATGACCATTTTTAGGTGATTACAGTGATTAGCTTCTTCTACCTTATCATTATATCTAATGTTAGTGTTAGGAGAAGAAGGGTGATTAATGTCATTTTTTTAATGTAAACGTAAAGGATTAGTGTAGATTTGGGAATTCCAACTAGGAAGTGTAAAAAAACTAATCACACTATTAAGCTCAGCATCAAGAGATATATCATTGGAATCTTCTAGAGTAATAAAATTTTTTCTTATTAATTAAATCATATAGATTTAATTATTAAGTCACTTATTATCTCTAGTTTACTTAAGATAAAATTTGGGCATAAAATAATAAATTATTTTATTAATTATTATCATGCAACCTAGGTTAGCTTCCTGTTAGAGTTTTGATATCCTTTTATAAGGACTAGTTTCTCTTTGTAATTTATTCATTCACTTTTGATTATAGAAATTTCTCTTTTTTCTCATCAAGAAAGTCTCATCTATGGATCTGGCAATTCTAATCTCCATAGATTTTGCTTCTCCCTTTCTATGATAGGTGTTTGCATGCAAGTGATTCTTGGGAGTGGTGGGGTTGAGTTTTCATAAACTTCAATAGAATCAATAAGGTCTTGCATAACATTTTTCAAATCATAACACCTTTGAGTGTCATGACTAGGTTGATGATGGTATTGACAAAAAGCATTTGGATCAAATGACTTAGGGAATTGGTTTGCTAGTGTCAATAGGAAAAATAGGAGGAAGTCACAGAATTCCAATATGAAACAATTTAGTCACCACATCTGGCAAAGGTTTATATAAAAAAGTGTACTTATGATTATGATGATATACATAGGAGAAAGTAGTTGTACCTTTGGATTTAGTAGCTATGTGATTGCAAACTATGTTGTTGGACTTGTTGATTTTGATGAAGTTGTTAGGTTTAAATTTTTTATTATGATTAATGGCATCATCACTATTATCAATAGTAATAGGAATCATTGGAGTAGTGATCTTGAGATGGTTCACTTGTAACTGATAATGGTGAAGCATTGCATAGATATGTGAAAAGGAGATATACTCAGTAAGAATAATCTTATCTCTAATAGATTTTTACAAATTAGAAACGAATATACATTAAATATCATGATCAAACACATGATAAGATATTTGAGCATACAATTATTTAAATATACCAATAAAGTCACTAACTTTTTCTTTAACAATTTTTTGGAAATGTATTAAATCAGTCAAAGAAATTTTAGGGCCAATATTAATTTGAAATTATGGAATGAAAGAGTTGGAAAGTGTTTGAAAGGGATCAATAAAATAAGGGGGGTAAAGAGAAATACCATCACAAGGATTTTTCCCTAAAATTATGTGTGAAAAAATTAGCCACAAGCCTATAGTCATGAGAAAAATTACTACATATAGTTTAAAAAGTCCTAACAAGAATCACAAGATTGTCCTTACTATTATAAGTCTCAATACAAGGTATCTCAACTTGTTGTGGTATAAAAACATAAAGGATGTCTAAGGAGAGGGGATTAGAAATGTTGCATGTAGGGATGTTGTACTTAGATTGAGTGAATTGAGCCACTAGTTATTATAAATTAGTGATGGTTTGGACTAAGCTACTAATGGTGGGATTATAAGATGAAATAGTAGGCATACAACTATTGGATGTGTTACAAAATTTTTTATGGAGTGGAAGGAATATTCAAATATGTTGGTTAATGATTGGAAGGAATGGGAACAAGATTGGAGTATGTGAAAGGAACTACATTTTATGAAGGAAAAAAAGAAGGTATGGAAGTACGAGGAACACTAATGAAAAGTGAAGGGGTAGGAATACCAACATTTAGAGGAATAGAGATTTGTGTAAAATTAATCATGAGATTATGTGCATAAGTAGGAATGGTAGGAAGAGTAGCAAAAATTGGAATAGAGAGTTCAATGGTTGTGGAAGAAAGAGTGTATCCTAACTCTTTGAGAAAAAATTGTCAAAGGCTTAACATTATTGTTAATAAGGCGAGATGTGCCATACAAGATAGATATGTCATTATCATCATGGGTGATTAGCTTCTTAATAACCTTAATAACAACAACATTATCAAGGTTTTAGTTCTCTTGCACAAGACAATTTTACAATTTGTCAAATTCATTAGAGATCTTATCAACTTGGGCAGGAGGAGCTCTTAAGGATTCATCTTCATCATGGGAAGAATGATAAGAGTTGTGCTCCATGATAGGATTGAGATCATGAGGAAAAATATTAGTGTCATCGTGGGTCCTAGGAAGGAAAGAGGAATCATGATAAGAAAAGCCCATGACTCTATGAATTTACCTAATGAGAATATTTTAGATTAATGCAAAAATAGGTTTTGAGGGGACCCAAAACCCCATACAAAAACAAAAGATATATGAGAAGGATCACTAGGTTTTATGAGGACCTGAAACCTAAATTTCATAACAAAGCATCAAAAAGCTAGGTTTTACAGGGACTTGAAATCAAATAAATTTAAACATAGTATTAACCTAGGTTTTACAAGGACCTGGAACCTAGAGTTAAAATTGTAAAAATTTAGAAATGACAAAAAATAGAAAACTAGAACCAATAACCTGACTAGAGACTAAACACCTACAAACCAAACTAGTGAGTAAATTAGCTCTTTAATGACCTTAGTTAATTCCTTGCCAGCCTCTACTGTGCTATGAAGGATATCTTCCACAACAAAACTAGGAGCCTCAAAAGTCACCTTCTTTGTACTCCATCTTGTTTTTTTGCTTAGCCCACCTAGAATCTCTATCACAATTGCATCAAGAGACATGATCTCCTCACTACTCCTTTTCCCTAAATTGGTAGTTGCAACACATAATTTGGAAGTCACCATCTCCATTTTTTTTCCAATGTCTTTAAATTTTTACAAAGTTCCATATCATACTCTTTAAGTTTCTCAAGTATATTCCCAACTTGATTTTTTGGTTGGGTTCTCTTAATTTTTTCTTCTTCCAGTTCTTTTTGCATGTCACCCATTTTTTTTCTTTAGCACAGTTATTTCATTATAGATCTAGGAGTCAAATTGGAGGGAAGCATATGCTTTTAACTTGGTTTTGTGAAGGAAAGATAGCTTCACCATACTAATTTCATCTCTAGTCTCATCACTAGACTTTTTACCATAATCATTGGTAATTTCTTGGGTTTCTTTGAGATGGAGCTATTTCTCAAAATTTATACCCTTTTGTCCTATTATCTCCTTCTAATTATCTTTATCTAGGTATTGATCTTTAATGACAAGGGCTTTTCCTTCATCATTCTTCTCATTTTCTATATCTTTCAAATTCTCAACATCAAATATATCCTTTTTTATGGGAGTAGGTTGATCACTTCGGTTCCCCTCATTCTACTATGAGGCTTCAGAGATAGTTTTTGACTCTACATTCCTATCTTTACTACTTTGCCTCTCATTCTTAATTGTAGAAATACCCCTACTACTAGACTACCCATCCAAATTAGAGCTCGAGTCCCCCATTTCCATATTATCTATTGGAAATATAAGAGGACTAACTAAGAGGGGAGGGGTGAATTAGTTACTACTAAAATAAATCCCAGATCACTTAGATGTTAGTACAGAAATGCAAACTAAAAATTAGATATTGTTGAAGCTCGATAAACACACATAAAATGTTGTAACTTAGTAATAACTAAATTAACTCGGTAAATGCTTAACATATAAACTTTTAGATGTTGTCTGTGATTACCGTTACTTTAACTGAGTTGCAAACATATAAAAGAAAATAACATGACCAAATTTGACACCAAGATTTAACGTGGAAATCTAATTTGAGAAAAACCACCAATTGCGACTAGTTACTATTTTTACTCTTCTAGAGTGAGCCCTGTTAGCAGCCAACCTTGTTAAAGGTTATAAAAAATGCTATTAGGTGTCACCCTATTAAAGGATATAATCACCCTATTAGGAGTCACCTTGTTAGAGGTCTTGAGACAATTTAATAGAATTACCACCTTGTTAGAGGATTTGCAAATAGCTGTTAAGCCAACTCTGCTAAGAGATTTAGGTCATTGCTACAATGGTTAGAGAGTAACAATGAGATGACCTAATTTGAATGCAACTGATTTGCTGATTACAAACTTCTATTTTGCCTTGTACTTGATCCTTTCTAATTGAATGAAGATTTTTTTCTCCACAAGGATATTCTACTTATCCTTCAAATTCACTTCCTCTTCTCATCATTTAATATTCAATAACATCTTCATATTATTATTATTATTACTTTTTCACTTTGGAATCACAAATTGACCTTATATTTATATCTTCCACTTTGTCAAGTTGACTCAAATACAACTTAGAATAATTAATATTCATCACCTTAGTTGGCTGGAATCAATAGATAAATCAATTAAGCTTATTATGCCAAAATAAGAAAATCCTTTGTTAGCTGACCTAGCTTGGTAAAAAATAACTTAGAAATGATTTTCTTTGTTAACCAACATAAGCTCAGTTAACACTAAAAACTCACAAAAATCCTTTGGCAACTAAGTGAGCTTGGTTAGCACTAGTTCCATCTAACTTTCCTTCATTAACCAAATGAGCTTGATTAATACTCACTTTCTACATCTTTTCCTTTGATGCCCAAGTGAACTTGGTAGACACTACCTTTTGAACTAGACAAACATAGGAGTGCTTGGTAGACACATAAAACTATCTTCACTGCTCGAATGAGCTTGGCATATATTAACTGATAATTATTATGACATTTGTGTAATAACAAAGATAATACACAATTAATCAATTATATCCAATAATCTCCCTCTTTGGCATTGATGGCAACACAACATGTCATAGCACAATGAAATTTTGGATGGTAGACTTGAGAACTCCCTCTGTTAGTATGAGCTCTTCCTTTCAGTAGATTCTATCTTCAAAATTTTCTACCAAGTTCATTTAGAACATTCTCCCTCTTTCAAAAAACTTCTTATTTGAAAAATTCCCCCTCTTTGGTTTCTAACTTTATTTTGGTTCCAAAAATTTCTTAGAGATATGATAGTAAATTTCTCCCTCTTTGACAACACATGCCAAAGATAATAACTCTATAAATACCAATGTACCTTAAGTACTAATTCATTTGCAATATGCCCTTGCTAATTCTGCACCAGCTTATTGATCTTCAACAGGTTCTAGTTGATGCATTCACTAAACTATATTTAGTGAATTTCAGATAGGGGAATGACCCCTAGCTTACCTCTTAGATACAAAAATGCATCCTTAGGTAATATATTGGTGAATATTTCTACAATCTATTTCTTTGTATTCACATATTCCAATTTGACTTCTTTATCTTGCACTAACTCTCTTAAGAAGTGATACTTTATAGCAATATGCTTTGTTTGGAGTGCATTACTGAATTCTTTGATATATTGATTGCACTGGTGCTATCACAATATATGACAACTAGATCTTTGATCTCTCCCTTCATTCCCTCCAATAGTTATTTGAACCAAACAATGTTAGAATAATTGACTAATGCTGCTACATATTCTGCCTTTGTTGTGGATTGAGATATACAATTTTGCTTCTTGCTTGTCCAAGATACTAGTCTTTTACCAAGAAAGAATGCTCCACCACTAGTGCTTTTTCTGTCATCAAGACTTCCTTCCCAATTAGCATCAGTAAATATTTCAAGTCCAAATTTCCTCCAAGTTTATACCATAAACCATAGTCTTCAGTACCTTTTAGATATCTCATGATTCTCTTGATTGCCATAATATGAGTTTCTTTAGGATTTACTAAGATTCATGCCACTATTCCAACTGCTAGAGCAATATTAGGCCTTGTGTGTACTACATACTACAATTGTCCAATCATTGATCTGTAAGTGGTCTTATCTACTTCTTTGGAATTATCATTTTTGGAGAGCTTATGTCTAGTAGACATAGGTGTTCCAGTTGGCCTTGAATCTTCTATTCCAAATTTCTTCATTATCTCCTTGATATACTTAGATTGAGTGATGTAGATAACTTTTTTGTGTATCTGTAATCCAACAATTTTTTTTATCTCACCAAACATAGACATCTCAAATTCTATTCTCATTTCTTCTAAAAATACTTTGCATAAGTCATCATTTCTTGTAAATAAGGTATCATCAACAAATATTTCCGCCAACACAATCTTCTTGTTTGGTCCTTCCTTGATATATAGACTATTGTTATCATTTGTTCTTTGAAAACCAATTTGTACCAAGTAATTATGAAGTCTTTCATACCAAGCTCTAGGAGCTTGCTTGAGACCATATAATGCTTTGTGTAATTTGCAGACCATGTCCTTTTTGTTAGGATCTACAAAACCTTCTGGTTGTTCAATGTAGACTTCCTCATTAATAATTCTATTCAAGAATGTAGATTTAACATCCATTTGATATACCTTAAATCCTCTATGTGCTACATATGCTAGTAAGGTTCTAACACCTTCTAGTCTTGCCACAGGAGCAAAAGTCTCACCATAGTCAATACCTTCTTCTTGAGAATAACCTTTGCATACCAACTTGCTTTGTTTCTTGAAAATTTTCCATCTTCATTCAACTTATTTGTAAATACCCATTTTGTACCAATTACATTTTATCCTTGGGTCTAGGAACAAGAGTCCAAGTTTTGTTCTTTTCTATCTATTCTATCTCTTCATTATTGCGTCAATCCAACTTTCATTTTCCAGAGCATCCTTAATACATCTAGGTTCAAATTTAGCAAGTAAACATGTACCTTTTAATTTTCCTCTTGTCATTATTCCATTTGATTTGTCTCCAATGATCTGATTAGGTGCATGATGCCTTTTGACATATCTTGCTAACATAGGCTCTTTGGTTTTTGAATGAGTTCCACCATCTTCATCTTGAGTTTCAGTTTCAATCTCAGGTCCTTCTATTTCTGACTCAGGTCTATCAGGCTCAATTTGAACTAGCTTGGTAGCCTCTAATTGTGACTCAGGTCCTTTAGGCTATAACTCAGGTTGCACTGCCTTCAACTCAGTAACTATTGGGGACTTGGGAGGTGAAGATTCTTTTCTCTTAGATAGATTTGGTAGGGTATTAGGTTCATAGTAAAAAAATCTTCTGTAATCTTCTAGTTCTTTGTTGCTTTCTTCTTCACTATTTTCTACAAACTCATCAACTCTAACGTGTGCAATTTCTATAATTTTATGAATAGACAAATTCAAACTTCTTTATGCTTTACTTCTATAGGAGTATCCTAGAAATATGTCTTCCTCACCTTTTACATCAAATTTTCCTTTTCTAGATTCTTTAAATAAATAACATTTGTTACCAAATACTTTCAAGTAACTTACATTAGGTTTGGAGCCATACTATAGTTGATAAGGTTTTTTGTTTGAATATTTCTTCAACTGTACTCTATTCAAGGTATGAACTACAATGTTGATAGCTTCCTTCTAGTATTTGAGAGTAACCTTCTTTTCAATCATCAAGGTTCTTACACAATCCATGATGGATCTATTTCTTCTTTCAGCTATACCATTTTGCTGTGGTGCACCAAGGACTAATACTTGTCTTTTGATTCCTTTTTCAATGGAAAAATTATTGAATTCATTGGAGATGAACTCACCACCTCTGTCTAATCTTAAGCATTTCAAATTCTTTCCAGTTTTCTTTTCTACTCTTGCTAGATACCACTTGAATTTTTGAAAGGCTTCTAATTTTTCTTTTAGATACATTACTGTCATCATTCTAGAATAGTCATCAACAAAATGAATGAAATTTTTTTCTACACTATAGCTTTCTATTCCAATCGGTCCACATAAATCTGTATGAACAATTTCCAAGACTTCTTCTCACTGATAGTTTTTTCTTTTGAAGCTAATCTTTCCCATCTTACCAATTTGACAATATTTGTATAGATCCATGTCAGGCTTCTTCAAACTAGGAATACCTCTTACTCTTCTATGTTTTCTTATCTTAATGAGATTATCAGAGTTCACATGACATGGCCTTTTGTGCCATAACTAGCTTTTTTCCTCTCAAACAATAAAACATGAACAATCACTGAGATAAGATAAAATAGATTACCTTTTATTTGCTTGCCATATCCAACCAAATTTCCTTTTCCATCTAGTAGTTTGGCTTGTCCATTCATGAATTCTACCTTGAATCTAATGTTATTCAACTGTGTGACGTGTCACACTCAGTAGATTATGCTTTAGTCTTTCAACCCAATAAGCATTGTCACATATAAGTTCTTTAGTCAATGAAATACATCCTTTTCCTTTTATGTTACACGGTTCATTATTTCCAAATCTCACACTACCTCCATCATAATATTCGAAGTGCTCAAATTTTATTTTGTCTCTAGTCATATGATGTGAATAGCTACTATCAATAATCCATATATCATTTTTGCTAACATGAGAGATAAGTGCCATCTTATCTCCTTCATCATCAGATTCATCTTTCACAACAATATATACCATTTCATCTTCATTGTTATCAAAATCTTTAGCTATAAAACAAGATTTCTTACCTTTGTCCTTGAAGTTTCATGTAGTTTTTGGAGTCCTTCTTGCCTTTGTGCTTATTTCTTTTCTTGTCATCCTTGATTTCCTATTTGGACACCTAACAACAATATGACCAACTTCTTCACAAGAAAAGTAGATCAGAGGAACCTTACCTTTGTACTTTCCTCTTCCTTTAAACAACTTCCTTGTAAGTAGGGCTTGGACAAATTCAAGGTCATTGTCTAAACTTTCCTCTAATGTTCCTTCTGCTTCACTTCTTGATTGAATAGACTTTGATTTCTTACCCTTTTCCTTGAGTGAGAGTTGAGCTCTAAAAGTAGATTCAATAACCTTTGAACTAGGAACATAATTATCAAAGTTATCTAACTCAAAATATGTCAATCTTCCAACTAGAGTATCCAAAGATATTTTATTATTTAGATTAGATCCCATTTTTTGAATAACAGATAATCTAATTGCATAAATAGGAAGAAGAGTTCTAAATACTTAGCTTATAACTATTTTCTCTTCAATGTCTCATCTAGATGCTTTGATTGCACTTACACTTGCTTTGATCCTTTCTTCATATTTTGTAATGTTTTCATCTTCTCTCATTCTCCTTTGGTCAAATTGTCCTCTAAAGCTTTTTACTTTGGCTCTTCTTACATTATCATCTCCTCCATAGATATCTTTTAGTTTGGTCCACATTGCATGAGTAGTTTGGCAATCCTTTACCTCATCAAATTCAACATAACTAAGAGCAGATTGAATATCAATCATCATGATACTATGATTATTCTTTTCAACAATATCTTCAACTGATAATGTTCCAGTATGAGTTTTGTATTCAACATCAAGATATTTGCAACCTGAATCAATGATGGTAGCCAAATCTAACCTCATAAGTCCTTGCCATGCTGCAAAGTTGTCTCTGTTCAGCTTGGGAATTTTGTTTTTGTAAGACATCCTGATCTTTAGCTTAGGTCCTTAAAACCTTCTCTACAAGCACCAAAAGCTCTGATACCAATTTTTGGAAATATAAGAGGAGTAACTAAGAGGGGAGGGGTGAATCAATTACTACTAAAATAAATCCCAAATCCCTTAGATGTCAGTGCAGAAATGTAAACTAAAAATTGAATACTACTGAAGCTCGATAAATACACATAAAATTTTATAACTTGGTAATTGTAGAACCAGAATCAGTATGCAAAGAACATTAACAAACAAAGTAAACATTCACAAACCAAAAACTAAATTCACATATATGCTTAGACTAAGAAAGAAAATAAGAAGTGCAAACCTCACGAGAGAAAACACTCCATGCTTTCTTGATTCTGTAGATGTGTCCTTTTGCTGTGGATGTATGCTCAAGATGCTCAAAAGTTGCTTCAATGGAGATGGGTAATGGCAAATTGGTAGCTTTGTGAGCTCTCAATTTGGCATTATAAGGGTATGGTTGATGGCTTTGGTTCTCAAAATAGCATGGTAACTTTAGCTCAAAGATTGTTGATTAAATGGCTTGGGATGGGATTCAATTTATAGGCTAAGGGGTAGAGGGATGGAGGGCTTAGATGCAAGGATGGATGAAGGCTTAAGGAGGGCTAGGATGCACTCAAAGGAGAGCACATGGATTGTGCTTGTTTAGCACCAATGGGAAGGTGACACTTGTCACAAGGAGGATGAGTGTGAGAGGGTAGGGTTAAGGGTTGGTTAAGGGCATGATGAGTGGGGTTGAGTATGTAAGAGGGATGTAAGAGGAATGAGTGTGGAAGAGGGAAGAGTGTGGAAGATGGGTGTAAGAGTCATGAGTGGGCTTGTAAGAGTCTTTATGTTTTGTAAGAGCACTCATGACTTAGTGGTTGGGTTTTTTTGAGGGGAGACTTTGGTTTGGATTAGGAAAGTCTTAAACTTGTTTAAGGAATGTGACAACATTAGGGGGTGGATTAGGCTTGGGTTTAGGATTAGATTAGGGATGTTAGAGATGTGCAAGTGGATGGCATTAATGAGGGTGGGTGAGTTAGTGGCTAAGCTTGGTTAGTATGGGTGGATGGGGTGGATTAGGCTAAATGGAGGATTAGAGATAGGTTAGGGTTTTTTTGAATTTGAGGATTTCATTTATCAAATAGATTTATTTAATAAATGGGAATTTTTGGAATTAGATAGGAGAAAAGGATTTAATTGATAAATAATAGATTATTTGATTTATCAATTAGGACTATAGATGATTAATTAAATTAATCAACTAGGGGATGAAAAAGGATTAATTAAATAAGAATTTAATTAATGATGCCTTTAGAGATGGCTAAATTAGATTACCAAAGTAGTGTAATCAAATTTAGGTGTCTACAGTAATAACTGAATTAGCTTGGTAAATGCTTAATATATAAACTTTTAGATGTTTTCTATGATTACCATTACTTTAACTAAGTTGCAAAAATATAAAAGAAAATAACATGAACACATTTGACACCAGGATTTAACCTGGAAACCTAATTTGGGAAAAACCACCAATTGCAACTAGTTACTATTTTCACTCTTTTGAAGTGAGCCCTATTAGGAGCCAACCCTGTTAAAGGGTAAAAAATACACTATTAGGTGTGACCTTGTTAGAGGGCTTAATCACCCTATTAGGAGTGACCTTGTTAGAGGTCTTGAGACAATTCAATAGAATTGCCACCTTGTTAGAAGATTTGCAAATAGCTATTAAGAAAACTCTGTTAAGAGATTTAGATCACTACTACAATGGTTAGAGAGTAACAATGAGATGATTAGATTTTAATGCAATTGATTTTTTGATTATAGATATCTATTCTGGCTTGTACTTGATCCTTCTTAATCAAATTAAGCTTTGCTACTCCACAAGGATATTCTGCTTATCCTTCAAATTTGCTTCCTCTTCTCATCATTAAATCTTCAATAACATCTTCATATTCTTTTTTTTTCACTTTGAAATCAAATTTTGACCTTATACTTATATCTTCCACTTTTTCAAGTTGGCTCAAATACAACTTAGAATAATTAATATTCATTATCTTAGTCGACTATAATCAATAGATAAATCAATTAAGCTTATTATGCCAAAATAAGAAAATCCTGCATGAGCTTGACATATACTGACTGATAATGATTATGACATTTGTGTAACATCAAAGATAATATACAATTAATCAATTGTATCCAACAGTATCCTCTTCATCTCCAATTTTCTTAGATTCTGCATCTTCCTCAATATTTTTATTCCTTTTCTCCCTCTTAATCTCCTTCTTATAGCCCTTGCTATCACTAAAACCCTCTTCAATTTTAACCTTAATTTTCTTAACACTCATCTTTTGATGAGGCTCACTACCAAGTGATTTATTCTTCTTCTCCATAATAGGAGTGGGTTTTATTGCATTATTTTTATAGAAATTTTTAATTAATAAAATAAGCCCATCTTGGAGCACTGATCTAGATTCTTTTTCCTATGGGCCTGAAGATTATTAAGCAAAGATAAATTCAAATAAAAAAGAAAAGACATCCTATCTTTATATTGGAAATGGTTTAAAAATATGAAATAAAATTTATGTACCTGTTTAGACCTTCCATCTAGTATGAAGTATTCATGAATGCAGGATAAGACATCTTGCCATATAGCCTTGAGTTGGTCCAGGTCATAGAAGTCCCTAATCTTGACTAGCCTTTTCTCCTCATCATCATTTTTTTGGATTTTTTTGAATTTTGTATTCAAAATATTTGTTTCCTTTCTAAATTTTATCCCCCCCATAGAAAGACTAGTGATCTCCACAATGAATTCTTCTGTCGAATTCACTATAACTCCCTGCATAGTAACCCTTTCTTTAGTCCATTTCCTAAAGAAGTACTCAGTGATATGGGGCTTGTAGCCATGTAACTTCTTGATATACTCTGTTAGTTTACCCTTGGATAGTATTTCCCACACTATAGATTTTTCCTTCCACTCCTTATAGGTTGTTAACTATTGTTTCCTTGACTCTCCACCCATTGCATAACGTGCTCTACAATTTTTTTGAGAAATGGTAACTTCAACTAAGAACAAGGTATGTTTAATCTCAAGAAAATGCTTTATCCTTAGAAAGTGCCAAGTAATTTTAATGATGACACAATAGTACCTCCTTGAGATACACAAACAAATTTCCATAAAACCATCACCTATCATAATAAATTTCTCAATATTATGTAAACTTTCCTTCAATAGAATTAGTCATATCATTATTAATAATCACCACTAGCTCATTCTCCTTGCTAAGGTAAACACACTAGGTCATATTTGTGTTGACATATCAATCAAGTTTGTTATTAGTGACATACACTTATTTAGACTATACATGGCTATCAAACTTATTGTATAGTTAACAGTGTTTGCCAAGAATTTTAGTTGTTGCTAAGTTCTACAGTTGCTACTAAGTCCTTTGGACAAATTCTAGCATTTTTTGAGCATTTATAGTTATAGTGAAGATCAACAGTGTAATCTATGCATCTTAGTATATGTTGAGTTTACTAGTGCAAACTAAGCTATTTAGTGCTCACTAGGTTTGCAATTTATGTGATGCAAGTCCAATGTTAACCGAGCTACTCAGTGTTAACCAAGTGACTCAATTTATACCGAGCTCAAGGAGATAGTGTTTACCAAGTCATACAATGTAAACCAAGAGACTTAGTTTATATGATGAGTTTCATGATATCTACTGAGTCACTAGTGTAAACTAAGTTCAAGATTACTTGGCAGTGATTAGTGTGGACTGAGCTTCTACATCTATCAAGTGCATGATGATGCCGAGCATTAATAGTGGATTTCGAGTATCAAAATCTCACTAAGTTAGTTTTTAGAACTTGGGTGTCTATATTTGAGCCAACTTTGTAATAATTGTGTAAATTGTATGGTGGCCAAAATTGTAATTTGTATAATTGTATTGGTATATATGTAATGAATTGTATCATATCCAAGTGTGTAAGTATGTGAATGTGAATGCAATGTAATCGAATGTAATCTTAAGAGAAGAGCAGAAAAGAGAAAATTACAAAGGCTACAATAGTATAAGGAGTAGCAAAGAGATATCTATCAAAGCAAGGTGATTAGTACTTAAAGGAATCTCATTAAGAAAATCAAGTTGTAGATCAAAGATCAACTACTACTTCATCCTAACAGGTGGATCAGTCAAATCCTTTAACAAGGTAGACCTAACAATCTTTTATAAATCTCTTTACCAAGTGAATACTTCATTGTATGTTTGTAAATCCTTTCACAAGGTGGATCTAGCGTTCCTTATTGCTCCTAACAAGGCAGGTCATCAGAAGTGATCAATGTAAGCCTTAACCAGCCAACTTTATATTGTAGTACTAAAGCTTGTGGGTATCATCCCCAAAATCTAGATTTGGAAATGGCTATTGTCCAAGTAAACAAAGAAAAAGAGCAACTCTTCCAATCCCTAAAAAGAAAAAAAGATCTTGAAATTCAAATGAATGATCACCTCTACATTGAAGAAAGAATTGAAGACTTCCATCCTTCAAGCAACTTAGATGAAGCAATCAAAAAACTCCTAGAAAATAATGGTTCTTTGCAAGAAGTAAGAAAACTAAGAAGAGAGAAAGAAATTTAGTTAGTAAGGCTATGTGAAGTCATGGAGTAAAAGAACAAGATAAAAGAAGAGATAGATGGAAAGAATAATGAAATCCAACACCAATCCCTTCAGCATGCAAACCTCATTGATTAGCTCTCTAATGCACATGAAGAAATCATGATCCTAAGATCTAAAAATGAAAGATTACGGAATGATTTAAACTTTGAAAGACAAGTCAATAAAAGAATGATGAAATCCCAAGAAGACATGAATCAATTGAATGAGAAAAATCTCTATAGATAGAAAGGAAAAGAAGGAATTGGATATACAGAAGAAGAAGAATCATCCAAGCAAGGAGCTCAAAAGAATCAAAGACCTACTTGCAATCACTATGGTAAGATAGGTCATACTTCAAACAAATGTTGGAGCAATGGAAAAGAAAAATTCAATGGAAGGTGCTACAATTGCAATCAACATGGTCATAAGGCTAATGAATGCAAAGAGAAACCAAGATTTGAAGGCAAATGTCATAAATGTAAGAAACAAGGACACAAGTCATCAAAATGAAAAACCAAGATATTGAATCTAGTAGAGTAGATTGTGAAAGAAATATTTGGTTGGGACTACAACACCTAGTGCAGATGTCATTATTGTGGAGAATTTTGACACATTGGAATGAATTGTGTAAAGCATCATTTGAGGAAAAGAGACATTACTAAAAGATGTTTCATTTGTACAAAAATTGGTCATCTTGCCAAGAACTACATGAATACTTGTAGAATTGAAGACAAAAAGAAGGCAAAAGCTGATAACATCTAAAAATAGATGAGACAACAATGGGTTCCAAAGTCTACCAAGAATACAAGTCCAAGCAATGATGATCAAGTCACTCAAAAATTTGGTGACTCTACCATCTCTACTTAAGTTCTCAAAGGAGAAATTGGAACTAGGCTATCAAAGAAGACATGAAAAATAATTCAAGATTGAAATAACAAAATGATCCAGATCTATATTCAAGATACAAAGGGATCACTAAGTAAAAGGGTATTAATTTTTACCGAGTTACCTTCTCTATAGAGTGAGGTTGAGTCACAGACTCTACTGAGCAAGGTCAAGAGTAATGAAGATGCATATGGTTATTGAATCACAAAGACTTCACTAAGTGTCTAATGTAAAGAAGTGGATGATAGACTATCAACATGATGTCAATCAATCTACCTTTCATACTATGAATTTATGGAAAAATTTGATTAAAGGAATGGAATCGAAGTCATTTTTACCGTGAAAATTTCAAGAGCTATTGTGAAATGCGATCTTCAGAGCATCCAAGTGATTTGATCGAATTGTCAACAAAAGTTTTTGAATTCTTTTAGACACTACCAAGTGAAGATGGTATCTAGTAGTAGCAAGGTAAAGCAAGGTTCCAAAATGTTGGTTCATGGTAAATGGAAGGCACTAGATTTCAAGCTTACCGTTACAATTGTGAAAACCCTAGATCTTAGTGGAGTGTAGTCTCAAATCCCTCCAAAGGTACTATTGATCAATGATATTAAAACTCACTTTAAATGTGTTATTCAAGAGATTAGCAGTTTGGAAATGGATGATGCCATAGGTAAACTATGTGTAAATGGAGTTTTGAAACCTGAGCACCAACACCTAGAAACTAAAGGATTAACTCAAATCCGTCACATGCCCTATGAATTTCAAGTAAAATGGATTAGGTTTATCCTTAGTCGGGTGCATAATGGATAGTTGTGGTTGGAGCAACTAGTACTAATCATAAAGAAGATGATTCATTGAATCACTCATCTCCCAATACTAGACAAAGTTAAAACAACCAAAATCCTAGGTTGGGCCAAACTTGAAAAGAAAACCCTAGAAAAATGAGATGGTAGAGGAATTAAAATTAGTAATGTCATAGACATGTAGTTGAAATTTGGCATCCAAATTATTGCACATAAGATTTACAGCTCAAGCAGGTTAAATAACATATCATCTGAAGCAGTTACCCTTGCATACAAGGTAGTAGAGAAAAATCTATCTTTCAACCTTGCTGAGCTGTTGTTGAAAAAATTCAACAAGAATATGGAAAGAATCAAGAAATCAAAGAATAATCCTTGTAAGTTTGGATCCTTGTTAACATGTTTATTCTTTATGTTTATAAATTCTTCCCTTCAAAAGGCACTGTTGTTTGGAGAAAAGATGTACCTGTGCTATATTAGATTAATGAATTTATTACTGAGATGGGTGAAAACTACAATAGTATTATGGACAACTATTTTGATGCATTCAAGGAGAAAATGAACAATAGATACCGAATCCCCAAGAAACTTATTGAAGATTATAAGGATGATGTATGTTTCATGGTGGATTGTGACAAATCATAAATTCAGGTAGTTAAGCCTAGAATAGCATGGGTGAAACCTCTTGGATATGAGATTAATATCGATAAAACCAAAGATATTATGGAAGAACTTTTTAATGACCCAGTTGATCCTAAGGCTGCATATTTTGGCACATATGATAAAGAAAAAGCTAGGATAGATCTAGAGATAAAGCTCCCTCAGGCGGTTAACAAAGGAAAGAAAAGAATTGCTAAACTAAAATTAAGTTCAACCCTTTTGTTGATCAAAGGAAAAGGTGGGGATGAGCAAGAAAAGGATGAGGATATAGACGATGTGGAAGAATCTAAGGAAGAAGAACTATTAATGAAAAAGGGCAAGGTAATTATTACCAAGCTAGCCAAGCCATCCACTACAGTGTTTACCAGGAGATCAAGGAATAAATCTAACAAAGAAGGAGGAGACATTATATTCAAAAAATCGACACCCACTTTACAAGATAGATTGAAAGATCTAGAGGTTGGAATTAGTATAAAAAACTTTAAATCATTAAAGTATGAAATCAAGATAGCTGAAGAGCAAAAGAAAATAGAAGATCTAGTGTTGGACAAAATGGGCAAATCGAAATACTCACTAGACTAGCTTGCTTCTCAGCTCCCTAGCATTTTGTTGGAGAAAATTAAGCCAAGATGTGAATTTTCCATGCAAACTGTTAGAGACATCCATGGGAAAACTTTGAAGCAGCTTATACTAAGCATATCAGATGTAGAGGTTAAAGAGTCACTAAAGAAAAATGAAGAAAAATTGACTCTAAAATTCAACACCTCTCTGATTTTGATGAAAGATATTGAACATGTTGTAAGGAATGAAACTAACACTTAGAAAAATATGTATCTTTCACATAAGCCAAGTGTTTTTCCCATTGATGTAAAAGATGATGATGATGATGATGATAAAGAAGAGAAAGATGAAGAAGAAAATGTTGAAGAAGCAACTCATTTTAATAACATAGATGATGAAGAGGAAAAAGAGAAAGAGGCTATTGAGGAAGTAAAATAGGATGATGAGGAAATTGATCCAATTAAGATAGTTACAGCAGTCATTGCCTCACTTTCTCAGTCTCGAAGCAAACCAATGACAACTTCAAGTGAGAAAGCCCAAGCAAGATTGATTGTGACCATCGGTGACAACTCAAACATCCAATCACTCTTTGATCTTATTTAGCTCAACACATCATTGACTGAAGTGACCTCCACTTCATCTATTGAGCTGCAATCTCTCACCTCTTCTGTCGAGTTGGATACATCAGTTTTAAGCACATCAGTTGTGAATACATCAATTTTGGATTCTTTAGGTATTTCTATTAATATTCCTTCAATAAGTGAAATATCAATTTTTACAGCTAGTCCTAGTATGTCCACAATTATTTCTATTCTGGGTACACAAGCAATAAGTGCAATGACAGTTGAGACCAAGGCTCAACCAAGCACAAAATTTTTGGGTAAAGGAAAAGAGATAGAAGAAGAAATAGACCTAGACAAGGAAATTGTAATTCCAAATTGGGACATTTCCAAGGTCACTCCAGACCAAAATGTAGACATTTGGTTAAATCCTCCAGAAGAAAGCCAAACAACAAAGGTTAAGAGAGGAAAGGGATAAGGAATTCAAAATTATCGAGGATGCAAAGAACATTTTTGTAGATGCCATAGGTATTGAGGATGATTCTTCACAACCAATTTTGTATCACCTAGCAGAGGTAGTTCAAATGTTCAATGAAGATACTGATGGACAAGATAAGCTAGTGCAGAAGGCAGAGAAGAAGTTTGAAAATAAAGTGTTGGTGCACATTGCTCAACAAATTGCAATTTATCAAGTAGAACTTTCTACAATTTTGGGTTCTTTGGAAACATCTTGTATAATTGTATCATCACTTTTTGGTAAGCTATGTGATGTTTCTAATTTTACCAAAGAAATAAAGGACAAATTATCCAAAATAGATGAAGATCTTAACGCTAGTGCCCAGTAGCTACAACTTGATCCTAGTTCAAGTTCTGTACACTTCAAGAGGATAAGATTTTTGATAGATATGCTAGCAAAATTGCTTAGAGAAGAAGCAAGAATTAGATCTACATTGGTAGATATACAACATATGATTCTTCCCAACATGGATGCACTACAGAAACACATTGTACATCCTAAAAATCTCATCCATGACAACAATTTCTCCATAGTAGACCATATGATAGAGCTATCAACAGAAGTGCAAATTGCACTACATAAAAGTATGGTCTTGCAAGAAGACTGGTAAGACCTTGGCTATCATACTAAAGGTAAATTTAGAATTCTTATCTCATTTTGGCATTAAGATGTAAATAAATAGAATAAATCTTTGGCATTAATGTCAAAAAGGGGGCAAAAGATATATGTTATGGGGGAGAAAATGTAATAGGTTGTAAAAGCAATGGGGGAGAAAGGTATGTATAGTAAGTATATGTGTATACAACAAGAAGATGCATAACATACTATATGAAAGAACCTTACTATGTATAGATATTTATCTTACAAAATCAATTTTGAAAAATCTCAAAATTAGTATACTCTACCGAGCTAGTATCACATGGCGATGGATAAAGGTATTCGGGAAACTTTTTGAATTTAGTTTTGGTTAATAAGTGTTTTTGTCACTAATGCTGAAGGGGGAGATTGTTGACATATTAGTCAAGTTTTTTATTAGTGACACACACTTATTCAAATTGTAAATGGCTACTAAGCTTATTGTATAGTTAATAGTGTTTTCCAAGCATTTTAGTTATTTTAAAGTTCTACAGTTGCTATTGAGTCCTTTGGAAAAATTCCAATGTTTACCAAGAAATTATAGTTACAGTGAAGATTAGCAATGTAAACCATGTATCTTAGTGTATGTCAAGTTTACTAGTGCAAACCAAGCTGTTCAGTGCTTACTGAGTTCGTAGTTTATGTGATGCAAGTCTAGTGTTAGCTGATCTACTTAGTGTTAACCAAGTGACTCAGTTTATATCAAGCTTGAGGAGATAGTGTTTACCAAGTCATACAATGTAAACTATGAGACTCAGTTTATATGATGAGTTTCACAATATCTACTGAGTCACTAGTGCAGACCAAGTTCAAGACTACTTGGAAGTGATTAGTATGGACCAAGCTTCTACATCTACCAAGTGCATAACAATGTTGAGAATTCACAGTGGATACTGAGTATCATAACCTCATCAAGTCAATCTTTAGAACCTGAGTGTCTACATTTGAGCCGACTTTGTAACATTTGAGCCGACTTTGTAATATTTGTGTAAGCTTGTATTGTGGCTGACATTGTAATTTGTACAATTGGATTGGTATATATGTAATGAATTGCATCATATCCAAGTGTGTAAGTATGTGAATGTGAATGCAATGTAATCAAATTCAATCTTAAGAGAAGAGAAAAAAAAGAGTGAATTACAAAGGCTACAATAGTATAAGGAGCAGCACAGAGATATCTATCATAGCAAGGTGATTAGTATTTTAAGGAATCTCATTCAACAAACCAAGTTGTAGATTAGAGATCAGCTACTACTTCATCCTAATAGGTGGATTAGTCAAATACTTTAATAATGTAGACTTAACAGTCTTTTGTAGATCTCTTTACTGAGTGCATACTTTATTGTATGTTTTTAAATCCTTTCACAAGGTGGACCTAGCAATCTTTATTGCTCCTTGGTGGTCTAATTTTTCATGGTGTAGAAAAATTCCAAAAATATGTGTGAAAAATCATGTGATCCTTGTGTCATGTAGATTAGGGTTTCTCCTTTTTATAATTTTTCAAGATCTTGTGTTACCCTAGTTATGTCCTAATCTCTATGTTGTTTTAATCTTATTAAATTTTCAAGGTTTGTCATCAATATAGTCATTAAAATGCCCTAAGTATGTTAAAAACCCTAGGTTTATATTCAATTTTTTGAAAGGGTTTGCAAAATTCCTAAGTTTTGCTCCTTTATGGTGTTATGATGTTTTGGTTTCCTGTAGGAGTGTTGAGCTTTGTTTCTTTTGTTTTCATGGTCACACTTCATTGAATAGCATAAGGGCGCAAAGTAAATTTTAGTTTATAAGTATATGGTTGTGTAACTTGTAACAATGAAGCGATGGACTTTAGAGCTCTCCAATCATACGATGGATCATACAATGAAAGTGCATAAAAGGTTTTCATTCTTTGTAAGTTTGTCTTACGGTTCCATGGTGATGAGTTAACATGAATGAACGAAAGCTTTTCATTAAGGTACCTTTGGCTGTACACTATCCTTTTAAGCGTATGAGTGTAATAAAGTTTTAAAATGGTTATGTCTGTTGTTTTACAGGGGCATGAGCAAAAAGTTGATCGGATGAGAAAAAAGATGGATTGGTTTGGTTCACACCCTTACATTTTGTTGAGTGGCGTAAGAACATAAAGAGTTGTTGTGGTGTAAAAGGTATATCATAGAGATATAAAATATGTTTTATGGTTCTATGTGCAAGGGAAACTTGTAAGAGCAAAGCAAGATTTTATTTCTTCTATGAGCCTTTGCTATTTTGGTTTGTGGACAACCATAAAGTGATGTCACAAGGAAGAACATGTTGTGTGGGACCTAATAAATTGCCACTTGGTCCCTAAGAAGAATGAATCAAATTATGACACATCACATATGTCAAATGGGCCCGGCCCGCATGAAAGATAACTTAAGTCATTCATTTTGCATATGCTTAAATCAATGCTGATGTTTTTCTAAGATTTAATCTAGGTCGTTGATTTGTTGAAGAGAAAAAATTTCCTTACACTTCTACATTAGCAAGGATATCGTGTGAACGAAGAGGTGATTCATGTCTTCCTCCATAGATACAAGATTTGTTTAAGCGTATGAGCATAAAGGGTAAAATCAGGAATGAGATAATGCTTTATGTTGGTATGAGATGTGTTGAAGTGTAAAAACATAAAGGTATGTTGAGAGGGTTTGAGATCCTACAATAAAAGGGGCCGCATAAGAGTGTAAAAGGAATTGCAAAGCCATGCTTAAAGAACCCTAAAGCTTCTACACTTGGAGTTTTCTGAAGCATCACCAGACAGATGTAACGCTTTGCTAGTTGTATCTCTAGAGTTATGAGGATTAAAGAGTTTGGACTCGGCGTATGAGTGGAAGACCAAATTTGAAAAGGGAGGCTGAATGAGTTGTCATGCTAGTTAAGGAAAAAAGGATGAATTCATCATAGCCAAGTAAAAACAAAAACAAAAAGTAATCTAGGATCGAATTACATAGTTGATATTCTTTACTAACATCCTACAAGGGTGGTATTAAAACTTGTGCATGCAGAATTTATTAAAGCTAGTAGATTGAATAATTAAACTATAAAGATTTGATTGAAAGTTTAGAGTATTTTCCATTTCGAAGAGCTTGTGTTTTCTGTTCTAAAAATCCTTTAGGTGTCCATAGCTTTGTGAGTTTTTTTGTTATTGTTACAAGATTTTGAGATATAGATTTGCAAAAGACAATGGTTGACATGGATGTTGAAGAGATTCCTACTAATAAGGTAGAGGTTGAAGAGGAAGATGATGATGTTGTAGAGGTCACACCAGAAGGGAAGAAGAAGAAGGATACAATAAAGATTGAAAAGAAAACCAGAGTCTAAAAGCTGAACAAGCATGCAGAGGGCTGGTTGAAGATACTTCTAGGGTCATCCAATGGAATTTCAGCTAATGATCATATTTTTAAAGACCCTTACTTCATGTGTAGGATGAAAAATGCCTTAAGGTCAATTATTTTAATCTATTTATGTATTTTTACTAGAACAGAACTAAGAACATACTAGTATGCAACTCATGGAATAGGAAAATGGTGAAATTGATATTCCTAGAGGTATTTTTTGATGTGGACTTGTTGACGGCATTGATAAACTCATATAATCTAGTCATGAGGTAATTCCATAGGCACAATGGGAGTATTTTGTGCACACTTGATAAGATTTCTTTCATAGAAGCTTTTGGTTTGGAGGGGCAAATGGATGTGCCCCTTGATATTGATGATTTATAGGGAAAATTTAGGAGGAATAAGACTCATTATCTAAACAATGTGATGCTAACTCACATCCCTTACAATGTCAAAAAGGCAGGGCAAATACCGAAGAAAGTAAAGGACCATTTTCCACTAAGTAGATTCAAACACTACTTCAAGAATATAGTGTATGGATTGCACAAGGTTCTGGGAAGTGATGGGGTAGAGGATTGTGTATATGGCTCACTGTTTCTAATGGCATGTGAAATACAAGACCCTTTTCACAATAGGGAATATGATCATGTGGGATTTGTCATGGATAGCATGCACTATCAGATTGTCAATGACAAGAAAGGAGAGTTGAACAACTTCAAATATCATCATTACTCATTGTTGATGCACCTGATCCTATATAAGAACATTGGTTGCATCAGTTAGGATTTCATTGATCAAACTTTTGATGAATTTGGTGAGTTACCTATGTAACTATGGACTCACATTTGGGATAAGAATTTTTGTTATTCAAATGCAATTATGTTTTTCAATTTTTTTAGTTCTGTGATTATGAGGATGGTAGACCATAATTTCTTTAGGGCCCCTAATATTTTGAAAACATTACTCAAACCTTCCTTTTTGGATGAGAAAATCAAATTAGACCACAATTGGGGTGATATATTTTTGTTTAAAGAGTGTACATTGATGAGGGTTTATGCATGCCGACAACCTCCCCATATATTACCTAAATATCTTCCTCCTAGGGTAGCCATTATTGAATTCTTTTGGAAATTTTTATTGATGAAAAAAGAAATGATTCCTCCTTCCCTACACAAACCTACATTTGTCTATAGAAGTTTTAAGGTGGGAGATTTTATAATTCGGAAGAATGCCTATGAAGAATTAAGTGAGTATCTAGGTCAGTATAAGTTTGCTACTGGACCTTACAGAATGTATGACCCAAAAAATTATATAACAAATGAGGTAAAAGCCATTAAGGGTTACATTCTGCCTCCCAACAAACCCATCCTTGTAGAAGATTTAATTGCTAATATAGTGGCAACAGGGGATACTGATGAGCTACTAGGAAAGTATTGTGAGATCAAAAAAGTGGAAGAGGCCTTAAATAGGACCAACCCAGACTTCAAGGGTTTCTACACAGAGATTCCATATCCTAGTAATTTGAGGAAAATGGTTGAAAACTTTGTTCATATCATGGCCCAAATGCCAAGTGAGCTAATAGGAGAAGAGCCAATAGTGAAAAAAGAATCCCCTGAGCCTAATGTTTAATTGGAAATTGATGTTGAGGAGGAAGAACAACCATCACCTTTGAGATGGGCGGCACAAGGAAATAAGAGATAGAAAACCATGCACACCCCAAAGAGAGTGGTGAGCAGGGCCCTACAAGTTATGCCAGGAAATTATCAGTATTTTGTTGATATTAGGCATAGTTACTTGCAGGAAAGGGCAACAGAAGCAAGAAGAGCCTCAACTGATTTGCAAATTACAGTCTCTAGATTGGATGATAGACTCATCCAATTTGAGAAATTCATGGAAGATGATGATTTTATTAAATCATCTGAATTTAATTTTTTTATATATAAAATTAAGCAAAATGAGCTCACATTGAGCCTCATGCTAGGAGGGGATCCTAAGAAGAATAAAGAACTAGTGGATAAACTATTGATATATGATCCAGATAGTGAAACTATGACCCCTATAGAAGCTAGGGAGTTGGTGCATAGAAGTGGCATGGTCTTATTGCCAGGGTGGGACATAGAAAGGGCCTTTTGTACTTGACCAAATTAGAAGTCAAAACAAGGCAATCAATTATGAAGCCAACAATAGTGAGGGCTTGAAGAGAGGGTCAAGTTTTAATATAGATACAAAGACCCTAGCTATATGGAGTGTTGCCCTTGACATCAAGAAACATAAAATGATGAATATAGAGGAACTGCTCAAGGCAATATGATTGTTTGGACAGTAGACAACACCACTAGAAAAGAGATTTATAGCCTGGTTAAACACTTTGCACTCATAAATGAGGCAAGGTGGATCAAATTGAGGATAGGCTTGTTGCTGCATACAATGAATGCTTAGATGTGAGAAAGTTGTATGAAGAAGAACTTAAAACCAACTATGTGCAAAAGAAAATAATAAAAGAGTTGGAGGGAAGAGTTTAGAACCTAGAAGAGGAAGTTACATCCCTAAAGGACCAACTCAAAACTATAGTAGAGGTAGAACATGCACAAGGAAATGTGGAAGAGGATAGGCACACTGTTGAAGTAGAGGCCCAAATAGAGGATATACCCATAGGGCTAACAATGCCAGTGCTTGTGGTAAGTGTGGAAGTAGAGGTTTCTCAATCTGATAGTACACCAAAAAGGGGTGTAATACTAGGTATGTTAAATCACAGGATAGGCATCTTGAAGACAATCTCTCAAGATGCATATAATGCATTCACCAATCTACAAGCTACTAAACACATGTGCAAAGAAGCAATAGGTTGGCTTGACCCCATTTTTCAACAATGGGGACCTTATGCACAATTTTTTGATAGATTGATACCTCTACTAGCTAAAAAGCTAGACCTTCCTAATAAGGTCATTTTTATTAAAGAAGGCATGGATAAAGTGAAGGATTTGTTATAGTTCTTTATAAGAAAATTGGAAATTATTTAGAATAAGATGAAAGTGTTGATTAATGGTTTCTATTCCTTAATTCTTTCAATCCTCAATTCTGATAACCAAATAAAAGATTGAAATGAATGGTCTAGTTCTTTTGACCATATTGCAAACTTGCCACAGGTAGTATCCATTTTTGAAGGTGACACTGATGAGTTTTCTTTTAATGAACTCCTTAATACTTTGTTGAAAATTGAAATTGAAATGAATATTTTCATAATAGAGGGAAAGGCAGTTACAGATGCCAGTTGGCAAAAATCTATTGATGAGTTAACAACAATCAAAGCATGCGAGTGGCCAACAAAAAGAGAAGTTATTATATGGGAGGCAATCACAGAAATAAAAGCTTTACCAATAGGAGGTAGTTGAAGAAGATGACAAAATTGAAGATTTGAAGCTCCAGTTGTCATGTGCAACTATTTCTACCTTTTTTTGTTCATGTTAAGGATTCAAAGTATTTTGAGAAGTTTGTTGTTTTCCTTGTTGTAAAAGGACACTTGTTAGTCACATTTTCCCTTTGCTTGTTGCAACTCATGCTTATATAAATGAGTTTTCAAGGCATTGTGATAGGTCTTAATGGCTTGTATAATTTTTTTTTCTTACAAAGAAAAGTATAGTCAATCTAGTTATATCTAATTGTTTTGAGTTTACTTTCAATTGTACTCTCTGATAATATATAGAAATAACAAAATCAACAAGATATTCTAGGCTTTTCATTGAGTTTCTATTGGTCATTGTAATAGTCATCTAAAAGGATAATACAAAGGGGTACTTACATTATATCCGTGTCACCAATTTCTCTCTCCATTTTATGAGGTTGTTTACTTTGAAGTCATTTGAATAAGGTTTAATTGATTGAATGTAGTTTGGATGGGTTGTATACTGGCTCTATTGTTGCTTTTTAATTTAGGGAATTATGTAAATGCTTCAGTAGATTAGTAGAGTTTATGAGTTTATGAGATGGATATTTAATAAGAATAGAAATGGGTGATTACAATTGATAGATTCATTTACAAGTTATTTGAACTAGATCTCATGCGAATAGTTGACCCTTTTGTCCAATGGATAAGGCACTGGTCATATAAATTGAAAGTGAGAAAGGGTAAATTCTACCACTACATATCAAATCAATTATAAAATCAAAATCATTTTCATTCCATTTTGTTTAAAGTTATAAATGCTAATCACCACTTGTTTATATCTATTTTTTGAGTCTTAAGTAGCTGTTATTTCTAGAAATATTTGTAAACCCAAGGAGAATTATGACCAAATATGCTTATGGGGAATGTATATAAATTTGAAAATATTAAAGAATTGGATGAATTGTGTATGTGTCTGAAGATAGAAGATGAGAATCATAATGAAACTAATATAATTCTCATACAATAGTATGCATTTGAATCATCCCCTAAGTATACCCATCTTGGTTCTACAGAGCCTAAAGAGTAGAAAGCTAGCCTTGGTTTTGTTGAAGATGGTTTCAAGTGGTTTGCACATGTAATTCTTAATAGAAAGTGGCTAACCCTTAGATTATGTGAGTATTATCACTTTGGTATTGAGTATTTTGTTGTTCAGTAGTTTCAAACACCAACACTCCTAATAGGGAAAATCATCAAAAGTGATCGATGTAAGCCTTAACATGCCAAATTTATACTATGCTACTAAAGCTTGTGGGTATCATCCCCACCCCAATTTTACATTCTATTTTCAAGGTTTCTGGGTCATCAAATCTTTATGTCAAAAGTGTTATGAATGCTTTCATGTTTTTAGTTTCTTATGCATGCAGTTACATCATATTATATGTGAAGAATTAAATGCTAATTAGACTATTGGATTAAGAATTAAATTGTTGAAGTTTTAGAAGTTACTAATTCACCCCTCCCTTCTCAGTAACTTAGCATAGTCTATAATATTTTCAACACTTTGTGTCCCTATTAACCACTTTATTCACTATCTAATTAGCAACTTTATTGCCTTCATGAAAGATGTGGGTTATAATAACTTTCTCAATTTTTTTAATAGGATCTTTAATTTCCATAATTCTACCATCATTACTCCATGTGGTCATACTCTCATTATTCAACATATTGACAATATTAAGAGAATCCCCTTCCAACCATAAATTCCTATATCTAGATTCTACTACTAGCCTAACAATATACAAAGTCACAACAACCTCAACTTTATGACTAGTAGAATGATCAATAGGAATAGAAACAATGTCCACCACTCTACTATAATAGTCTCTCAAAACTCCACCACACCCTGATCTTCTAGGATTCCATTTGGCTGATCCATCAAAATTAGCTTTCAACCAACCCAAAGGAGGAGATCTCCATTTCACATATTGTCTCTGGTCATCCTATTTAGTATTAGTTCCTATACTATTCATAGGATTTCTAATTTGGAATTCATCACTATTTTTGTTCTAAGATCTAAAATTCTCTTTAATGGCTCTAATGATTCTTTGACCCACAACCCACTTAGGAGTTTCTTTATTTCTAATAATTCTATGGTTCCTTTATTTCCAAATACCCCAATAAAGATGGAGAAGAGAGATCTTCCAAAGAAATCCAATTTCAGCTCCCTTAATAAGACAAATCTAATTCTAAAAGTATTCATCAATATTATTAGACTAAACCCATCAAATATTCCAATATTGAAGGAGGTATCCCCAGATATTCTGGCTACATCTATAATTCAAGAAAAGGTGATTCTTATCTTCCAAATCCATCTTACAAAGACACCATCTTTTCACCAAATAAATACCTCTTTTTTGCAAATTATCTAGAGTTGAAATTCTTATTTTGAAGCAAATTCCGAAAGAAAATAATATTTTTAGGAATGGGACCCTTAATCAAGGCTTTAGCCCACATAGGGAAATTGATCTTATCCTTAGTTTTAAACACATAAGAGACCTTGAATCATCCACTATATTCAATCCTTGATACCATTAAATCCTCCTGATTAGTTTTAAACACATAAGAGACCTTGAATCATCCACTATATTCAATCCTTGATACCATTAAATCCTCCTGATACCATTAAATTTGGATGCTAGAAAAAAATTGATTAATCTTAGCAATATTAACCCAACCATTATTAGACCAATAATTTTCCACATATTCTCCATAAACATGTTTACATCTTGCTATTAAAATCATATCCACAAAATCACCTACCAAAAGGTGATCCAAGAGCCACTCATCTTCCTAGAATCAGACTTTACATCCATTACCAACTATCTACTTACAACCTTTGTTACCTTCGATAGCACCCCACATCACATAAGAACTATGGATAATAGGATAGGATAAAAATTTAGAAATATAGGGAGCATTATAAAGATACTTATATTTCTAAATAGAACTCCATTCCTTATCATCATGATACAATCTCCACCCTTGTTTGGCCAATAAAGCTTTATTCAAACTATTGATATATCTGATACACAATCCTCCTTCCATCTTAGGTTTACAAACCTTTTCCCAGGCTATCAAAACCAATATCTTATTTTTCTCAGTTCCAAACCATAAAAAATTTCTTTGAATTTTATCAATTGCATTCACAAATTTAGCTAGAATCCTAAAAAGACTCAGAGCATAAGTTGGGAGGCTTTGAAGACAAGCTTTGAGATGAATTACTTTACCTACTTGACTCAACATATCACTTTCCATCCAACTAATTTCTTATTGAATTTCTTAACTATATCCTCCCAAAAGGTTTCAGAAGGACTAAGCCCTAGAGGAAGGCGTAGGTAAGTACTTGGTAAAGAACCAATAGAACACCCAAGAATATTAGCAATTTTCCTTTGTCTATGATAAGGAATGTTGATAAAAAAGAGAGAGCTCTTGTCCCAATTTATCAACTGCCTAGAGATAATAGAAAAAAGATTCAATTATTTTTTAAGACTTCTAGCCTCCCTTACATTAGCTTTTCCTAAGAAAATAGTATCATCCGCAAATTATTCAAGAGAAAAAATTAGTAAATGAGAAATAGGTCTCACACCTTGAATTCCCCCTCTCAAAACCATCTTAGAAATATAATTACCTAGACTATCAGCCATAATAATAAAGAGAATAGGATAAATAGGATCATCCTGCCTCAGACCCCTAGAAGGAGGGAAAGAATTAGAACTCCCATTAACTAAAACAACTAGAGAAGAGGTAGAGACAAGCTAAAAAATTAGCTTAATCACAGAATCATTAAAGCCAAAAGAACATAAAACCTTTTGAAAAAAACTCCATTCAACTCTATCATAAGCTTTACTAATGTCCACTTTCATAGTAAAATATTGGTTGTTGGTTAGAGATAAAGAATGGATATTTTCATGGATTGAAATAATTGAATTCAAAATTTTCCTTCTAGGAATAAAACCATTCTATTTCTTAGAGATAAGGTTAGGAAGAATACCTAATAATCTCAAAGTCAGAACTTTTGAGATGATTTTGTAAATTGAGTTACAAAGACTAATAGGCCTAAACTATTCAGGGGAATCAAATCCATGCTTCTTTGGTATGAGACAATGAAAAGTAGAATTAATCTCCTTTATTATTCATTTAGCTCCAAAGAATTCTTTAACTACATCACACACATCTTTACCTACCAAATTCCATTCTTTTTGGAAGAAGAACATAGGAAACCCATCTAGGCCTAGGGATTTATCTCCTTCAAAGGAACAAACTGCTTTATGAATTTTCCCTCCATTGGGAGTAACTAACAACATTTTGTTCTACTCACTAGACACCACATGAGGAATAGCTTCAAGAAGCTCAAATTTCTTGATACCATGCACATTACATTTAGAAGTTAGAAGACAAGAAAAGTAGGATAACATTTCATTAGTAATTTTCTTTCTTCCCTTTGAAAGGCTTGAAATTCATTTCTTGGCTCTATGTTTCATAGTAGTTAGATGAATTTTTTTTGTGCATTTCTATCACCTTCTTCTAGCTATATGGATCTAGACCTTTGCCTAAAAAATGTTTCCTCTTTAGAAATGATGTCATGGTATTTAACTAGCTTCTCATTCTCTTCTTTAACCAACTCCTCCAAATAACCTTCCTATTGAATTTGATCTTGGATGGTTTTTTTTAATCTCAGATTGGTTTGAAAAGTGAGTGTCTATATAAAATTAATTCATTTACTTAGTTCATGCCAAACAAGTAACATATGTTGAGCACACCATATAAGTTAGCGCATGTTGAGTAAACAGTGAGTATTGAGTCACTCATATGCTGAGTCACTCAAGTGCCGATCAAATAGCATGTGTCGAGTGATTCAAGTGTCAAGTAAGCATGCATTCCAAGTCATTTAGATGTCTAGTAACAATATTGAAGTCACAATTAGTGCCAAGCACCAGGGACTTCAGATGTCTAATAACACACTTTTGACATAGTTATTTGGATGTGCACAAAATAATATGTAAATCATTTTTGGGCCAACTTAAGGATTGAATTATGATCTTTTATTGATAAGGATGAATCTTATATGTGAATCCCCATGTATTACATGCATCCAATTAGGTAAAGGGAAGGTTTAAGTGATAAAATGGATGAATTATAGCCTTTGATTCATACCTAATCCTAACACCTAGGTCTTCTTAAGAAGGAAAAAACCATAAATATTTAATGTGTAGAGAAGGAAAGAGAAGGAGAGTTTACATGTGAAAATAAGACATTCATGGTGACCAAGGTATTATGATCTAAATTACATTACAAAATTAGTTAAAGGAGAATAGCAGAAGGAAAAAATGAACAATAGGGAGACATCTAATCAAGAAGGATCAAGTACACATCAGTATAGAGGTGATATGGCATCAAAAAATAGAGTGCTAATCATAGGATCATTTCTGAGACATTCTAATAGGTGAATCAATCAAATTCCTTAACATAGTAGTCCTATCAGGCTGTATTGAAATTCTCTAACTATTGGAAATATAAGATGAGTAACTGAGAGGGGAGGGGTGAATCAATTACTAAAAAAATAAATCTCAGATCCCTTAGATGTTAGTATAAAATAAAGTCTAAAAATTAAACTCTACTAATGCTCAGTAAACATACTAAAAATATTTTAACTCGATAAATACTGAGAATGCTTGGTAAATAGTTAACATGAAAATACTAAGATGTTATCTATGATTACTTATTACTTTAGTTTAGTTGCAAAAAGAAATAGCATGAACATATTTGACAACAAGATTTAATGTGGAAACCCAATTTGGGAAAAACCACCAATTGCAACTAGTTACTAATTTTTACTCTTCTGAAGTGAGCCTTGTTAGGAGCCAACCCTATTAAATGTTACAAAACACACTATTAGGTGTGACCTTGTTAGAGGAATTAATCACCCTATTAGGAGTAGCCTTATTAGAGGTCTTTAGACACTTCAATAGAAATTCCACCTTGTTAAAGGATTTAAAAATAGTTGTTAAGACAACTCTATTAAGAGATTTAGATCACTGCTACAATGGTTAGAGAGTAACAATGACATGAACTAATATGGATGCAACTGAATTGCTGATTACAGATCTCAATTCTAGCTTATTCTTGATCCTTCCTGATTGAATGTATCTTTTTAGCTTCACAAGGATATTCTACTTATCCTTCTAACTTTCTTCCTCTTAACATCATTATTTCTTCAATTATCTTCCATGCATTCACACTTCACACATTCTAACCCTCAACTTGACCTTTTATTTATATCTTTCATATTGTCAAGTTAGCTCAAATACAACTTAGAATAATTAATATTCATCTTCTTAGTTAGCTACAACAAATAGATAAATTAATTGAACTCAATATGCCAAAATAAGAAAATCCTTTGTTAGCCAACCCTGCTAGGTAGACACTAACTTAGAAATGATCTTCTTGTGTTAACCAAGTGATCTCGGTTAACACTGCATATTTGCACAGTTCCTTTGGTAACCAAGTGAGCTTGATTAACACTGGTTGTATCTAGCATTTCCTTCATTAACTGAGTGAGCTTGATTAACACTCATCTTCTACAGACTTTCCTTTTGTGCTCAAGTGAACTCAATAGATACTCTCTTTTGAACTAGATAAACTCTAGAATGCTCGATAGCTATAGAAAACTATCTTCAATGCTCTAGTGAGCTTAGTATACATAAATTGCAAATGATATGACATTTTGTGTAACATCAAAGACAATACACAATTAATCATTTGTTTCAACACTAACAAGGTGCTTATTTAATTATGAGTTGAAGTCCTTTAATTAGACACACTTCTAATAGGGTGTTGAAATCATTTAATAGGGTAAGACCTAATAGTCTTTGTAAACTTTTAACAAGGTAGACCTTTCATAGGGTAGATCATGTTTCATGATCAAACATTGTGACCTTTATTGGATACACTTTATTACTATAGTAGTGAAGATTTTTGGGTGTCATCCCCACCCTAGTTTTACCTTCTCATTAGAGGCTTTCTAGGCGATCATATCTTGTGTCATATATATGTGAATGCTTACTTGTTTAATACTTTAGATGTATATGCTTTACATGGTATTTCAATTTACTTATTATATTGAGAGATGGATGTATGGTGAATGGTTTTATGGATAAAAGTTTGAAGCACTAATTCACCCCCCTCTTAGAGTTTACCTTTCCTATTGTAATTCCAACAATTGGTATTAGAGAAAGCTTCTATGAAAGTAAAGCTTTGTAGCTTTGAAGAAAGATCTTAGAAACATAAGTCTACAAGTTGGGAAAAGTTATTGAGAACTAGGAGATTGAAATGCAAATCATTCTACATTAGTTGAATGAATCAAGAGAAGATCTAAAGAAATCTTTGAGAAGAACAAAGGTAATTACTATTGAGGAGAATGACACACAATACCAAGAGATGGAAACTACTAAGCTCTTTGCAAACAGAGACTCCAATGAATTTGATGTAGTAGTTTAGATCTAATAGAAAAGAACAAAACACTTGCTGAAGAGATTAGAAATCTTAAGATAGAGATAAAATCACAAGCCATATTACTATGCAAGGTGATCAAATAGAAAAAAGAAACCTATGAAAGATAAAGTTATGATTTAAGATGACAAAAGATCTTTGATCAGTAGACTAGAAGAGAGATCATTAGAGGTAACAATGACTGCTAACATAAAATTAGAAACTTTGTGTCAAATGATGATTGCAAATCATGAATTGAATGCCCAGGATATTTTGATCACAACACTAAAGTTGTAGAATGGATAGTTGAACAATGATTTGAAAAGGGAAAAGGAGTTTTCTAAAAGCTTCAATAAACCTAGTGAAGCCATCAAATACTTTGAACAATTGATGAGATCTCCTAGATCTAATAATGATACATCTAGACTAGGATGCACTAGTACTGAAGAAGGAGAATCATTCAAAAGTGCTAAAGAAAGAAGTAAAAAAGGTAAGAACTCCAAACCTACTTGTCATAATTGTGGAAAGATAGGACATACTACTAATGTTTGTAGGAGCAAGAGTATAAGTTAGAGTGTTAAGTAGAAGAACTAAGTCACTACTAGAAGTACAATAAACGAGATCACTAGGCACATGAATGCAGAATAAAGACCATACACACTAAAAGATTTGAAGGATACTATTATAACTATCAAAAGTATGGACATAGAGCCTTTCAGTGTAGATTCAAACCCAATTGGTTATCAAACAAGTAGATAAAGGTAAAGAACTATGACAAATCTTATAATTGGGATTATAATACAAGGTATAGTTATCACTACTATCAAGATTATGGATATATTCTTGAGAATTGTATTAGAACACATTTTAGAAGTGATTACAAAAGGTGGTTGAGTCAAACCACATGTTTTAACTATTTGAAGACTTTTCACATTAGCAAATATTGTCCAACAAGGTCAAAGGCACCAAGTTGTGAGTTCAACAAAGGCAAAGGCAAGGCATATATTGAAAATGTCAAAGATGAGATGAACAAGACATGGAAGAGAAAGGAAGATTGCAACACATCAAGTGTAAATGGGATCACTTCACTGAATGGGTTAGGTGATCACACCTCATCAAATTAAGTAATCAAGAGGTATGTGGGACTGATATTTAAAAGATATACCATACATTAGTCTCAATGATTTAATTTTGAAAAGATTACATATGCATGAATAAAGATGCAAAGTGTTGTTAGAAATCAAGGATAAATCTTTAAGTTTTGTTAGTTTTTCATGTTATTGCTAAGCTAGAAAGTTTGTTAGTTAAGATCAAGCTTGTAGTGGTTGCTGAGTGTATGGAAAGACATGTGGATGTCGAGTGAGCTAGAAATTCAATTGATGCTGAGCTTACAACTGTGTAAGCACTTAGCATAAAATGTAGTGTTTTAAGGGCTATTTGATTGATTTCTTATTCATTTGACATCATTCGAATTTGAAGAAGAACATGAAGAGATAAAGGTGATCTAGAGAACTTGATCTAAGCATTTATAGGAGATTTAAATGGTTGTTCAACACTATTTCAGCAAGATTTATAAGCTATTTATCATGTGCCAAGCTACTCAGTTTCAAATTTTGCAAAGCCCAAATACATGAAATGGTGTCTAGTTCTTCTAAAGAAAAAGGTGTAGAGGGAAAAGAGGTTTTAAATGTTCAATTGATTAGAAATGAAATCAAACAACCTATTTTCAAGGCTATCCCAGATATAGCTTATAAGTAGGATCCCTCTAATGTATTGTCTATTATACCACCACAAGTCTTGATGATTCAAGAAGTTAGGAATTGTTACACATGCAAGATTGGAAGCATAGGAGACATGGAAATCAAACAAGTATATGGGAAACTATGCAAAAATGGAGCATTGAAGGAAGAACTCAAGATTGTCAAGAAGGGTTAACTCGTGCCCTAGATTTCCCCAACATCTTCAAAACAAAGTGAATTAAGTTTTTTTAAGAAAAATTCATGATAGTTCTATATGATTAGAAAATGGGCCAGTAAAAATCACAAAGAAGATTATTCACAAGGTAACAAGGTATCCAACCCTAGATTAGCCAAAGACCACGAGAAGTGAATCAAAGAAAATTATTGAAAAGAACATAGAGGCTGTATAGAATAAAAGGGGAATGACCATTGATACTATCATAGATCCCTTGATAGCTTTTGCATTGAGGGTAATAGCACACAAGTTTTATTAGTCTAGAAGATTAAACAATGTACCTTGCATTATAGTGGATATGAGTTAAAAAATTGTGAAGAAGGATCATACTTATGATCTTGCCAAGTTGCAGTTGCAACAACTGATTGAGAATTTGGGAGACATAAGGAAAACCAAGAGTGCATAGTGTAAATTTGGATCTATTCTGATATGTATTTTCTTTTATGTGTAGAAAAAATTTCCTACATTTGGTAAGGTTACATGGAAGGTGAATAGATCAATTGTAGTTCAAATAGGAGAATTTATTGAGCAATTAGGTGATAACTTTGAGTCAATGATGACTAGTTATTTTGAAGATTTTAAGCAATCAATGAAGAAGAGATTAAGTATACTAGTCTCACTAGTGGAGGAACATTGGAATGATGTTTTCTTCCTAGTAGATACTAATTTCACTTATGTACAAGTAACAGTTCCCAGAGTGGGATGGCTAAGGCCATTAGGTTATGAAATCAATGTTGATGAGTCCTCTACAACAATCACAACATTACTAGCAGATGAGGTGAATAAGGAAGCCAAAGCATTTAGTAATAATGACTTGGCCAAATCAAAGATCACTATGGAATTGAAGACTACTTTTGTGATTAGAAAGAAGAACAAATTGGTTAAGAAATTGAAAGAAAAATTTGGTGAAGAAGCCAAGGAAGAAGAAGAGGAAGATTGTGAAGAAGAAGAGGACACTCATGCTCAAGTACCATTAACACTGACACATTTTTAGGGAGAAGATAAACAAGAGGAGGAAGTAGAAACTATAGAAGGTGCTAAGGAAGAAGAAGTTGGTGAAGCACCTATAACTACTAATAAGAAGAAAAGAAAGGAAAAGACTCAAGCAGTGAGCAAATCAAAGAAGGTCGCAAAACCTAATCAGCCCAAACCTACAACACCTACTACAATAGCTAGTACAAGAGTCATTGCACAAAAGGCTAAAGAAGTAGCCAAGCCTAAAGAGAAAAAAGCTGGAGCATAGAAGAGACTGAGGAGAAAGTATGTTGCCCAAGCTAAATTTGATGAGGAGATGACTGAATTAAATGACAACAATCAATTCCAAGTGGTGAGTCACAATCCATCCTCGGATCTAGACAATTTATGTGAGAATGTTAGAAATGATGTTGATTTATCATGTTTCTATCATATTGAGTTTGATAATCTTGGAAAGATTGAGAAGAACCAAGAAGAAGATGTAGTATATGCCATGATGGCTATATTAAAAAAGACTCCTCTAGGACTTGCCAACTCCATACCTAAAAGTTTATATGATAGAGTTGAGTAGAAATGACATTATTGTTTATACACTGAGAGAAAAATTAAAGAGACAACCCTCAATCAAGTTATTGTAGAACTTAGTAAGGTTGAAATGTCTAAAGCCATTAATTGTACCAAAGTATAAGGCATTTAGCATATTGCAAAACAATATAGAGGAAGTTGTACAAAAGTCCAAACAAATGTGAAAGATAACATATGAACTATCAACATCGAAAGAAGTTGACCAAATACCTATTAATGTAGGAGAAGATGAAGAAGATGATAACAAACAAGGCATAGTTGAGGGAGGCACTAATTTGAATATTGATAACCAAGTACTAGTTGAGGAAGAGCAGAATAGTACATAGTGTACAAGATACACAAATGTCAAGTACCAACCCTCCATAGGTGACAAGTTTAAACACTAAAACTATCAAATTAAAGGATGTTTCTAATACTATTTCTTAGAACATCAATCCCCTTAGAGAGGAAGATTTGAATTGGATACTTATTCATTCCACTTTTTAGGTCAAATTATGTGACAACGCTGTATTGGTAAGTGTGGATGAAATTCAGAAGATAGAGACTATAACTATAGGGGAGGAAGTGAAAACACAACACTATAATCACTCCTCAAGTCACAAGTGTACAACCTTCACAACCCATAGTTGTATATCAAAGGGAGGAGAAAATAGGTTTCACTATTAGTAAATTCATGCAAGACACTTCAATCTCAAGAAATGAACAAGAAACTAAAAAGATAAGGTTGAGATAGTTGGAGAAGACAAAGTGGAAACACTAGAAAAGGATGGGACTCAAAGCCAAATAGGTTAGGTAGATACACCTACTCCTCCAACACAAGGTCATGGTGCAACTAAAACCATAGAAGTAGAAAAGGACAATTCTAAAGAGATAGGTTTGATACCTAAGCCGAAGGAGCTACTTGTAATCCAAGAATTGGTGACATTACCAAAATTTGGTACTCCTTCTAGTCAAGATCTTTAGAGGCCAAGCACAAAGGAAATTCTATTACAATTTTTAGTGCCAAGTCCTAGCTCATCTAAGGTAGAAGAGGTAATTACTCATGGAGATATTAGCCTAGATGAAGAGATTGTATTGCCTAAATTTTATTTGGCAACAATCACTATTGAGTAGATGGGCATACTAAAAGAGGCCCTAACAAAGAAGAAAAATTATGAACTACTCAAAAGGGAGCATAGGTAGAAGTAAGCTTTGATTTATATCAAAGAGATTTTCTTAGATGCATTCAGTTTTCCTACTCTAGATGAAATGAATCCCCTCATTGAATAATTGACCAATATAGTGGAAATAATTAGTGACATAGACCTAGATACTAACTTCAAACTATTAGAATGGTATAAAAGAAGTTTCAAAACAAGGTAAATGAGAAAATATCTAGTAGTATTGCACTAAAATAGATTGAGCTAGCAACCAAGCTAAAGAGTGTAAATAAGGTACTAGAGAACATTTTCTCTCTATACACAAAACTATGTAATCCTACACTCTTTACACAAGAGGTAAGGAATCACATCCTAAATTTGGAGAGCCAAATGTAGTCATCCAGTGCAACATTGCCTAAGTCACCAACTCAAAGTTAGAAACACTGTAGGAACCTCTTGCAATCCCATAGTTAGTCAACATTGTTACGAGTAGATGAAGCCAACATGAGGGCTAAACTAATCAACATCCAATCAACATTGAATCCTCACATGGATATTTTACACAAGGAGTTAGGCTATGCAAAATCATTTATGAAGAAAGACCCCAATCTTTCTACATTAGATGACTTAGTCCATCTTGCTACCAAGCTAACCATCCAAATTAAGCCTTTGGAGGTAGCTTGTGATAATTAGGATGTCACTCTTAAAATTATACTTGAGGTCCATAAATCCTTTTTGGACATACACTATAGGTGTATAACCCATTGACATCAATGTCAAAAAGGGGGAGTAAGAGAAATGGGGAGCAAGTAGAACAAAGAGATATCTATACCCAAGGGGGAGCAATCAAGCTAAACAAAGAGATATCTATACCCAAGAGGGAATAAGAAAGAAAGGAGTAAGAGAACACCAAAATGCAAAAATCAATTCAGACAGGAACAGAGAAAGAGTATCAGTTGATGCAAATCTACTTCATGGGAGAAATATTTTGATACAAAGTATACTACAAAATAGATTAAACAACTTAGGGGGAGTTATGATTTTTTGAGGTATAAGTCATGTTGCAAAATTTTAATATTTTGAAATGTTGTATAGAAACCAAATAGACATCTATGTTATGCTCATAAGAATAAGATTATCAATGTATAACCAAGCATTTTTGACACTCACATCAAAGGAGGAGATAGTTAATCTTAGATTTATTTTGACAAGTGAGTGTATATACACTTAATTCATTTACTTAGTTCATGTCAAATAAGTAATATATGTTAAGCACAACATATAAGTTAGAGCATGTGAAGTAAACAATGAGTATTGAGTCACTCATATGTCAAGTCACTCAAGTGTTGAGAAGATAGTATGTGTCAAGTGATTCAAGTGCCAAATAAGCATGCATGCTAAGTCATTCATATGCTGAGTGACAATATTGAATTTATAGTTAGTGTTGAGCACTAGGGACTTTAGATGCCAAGTAACACAATTTTGACATAGTCATTTGTATTGGCACAAACTACTATGTAAACCATTTTTGGGCCACTTAAAGATTGAATTACGATCTTTTGTTTATAAGGACAAATCTTATATGTGAATCCTTATGTATTACATGCATCCAATTAGATAAAGGGAAGGTTTAAGTGAAAATATGGATCAATCATAGTCATTGATTCATACCTAATCTTAGGTCACTTAGGTCTTCTTAAGGAGGACAAAACCCTAAATGTTTAATGTGTAGAGAAGGAAAGATGAGGAGAGTATGCATGAGAAAACAAGACATTCATGGTGACCAAGGTATTATGATCTGAATTACATTGCAAAATCAGTTAAAGGAGAATAAAGGAAGGAAATGGTGAACATCTAATGAAGAAGGATCAAGTACACATGAATATAGAGGTGATCTGACATCAAGAAACAAAGTAGTAATTGTAAGATAATTTCTAAAACATTCTAATAGGTGAATCAATCAAATCTCTTAATAGTAGTCCTAACAGGTTGTATTAAAATCCTCTAACAAGGTGCTTACTTAATTGTGAGTTGAAGTCCTTTAATTTGGCACACTTCTAATAGGGTGTTGAAATCATTTAATAGGGTTAGACCTAATAGTCTTTGTAAGCTTTTAATAGGGTAGACCTTTCATAAGGTAGACCATGTTTTTGTTATAAACAATAGTCCAACAAGATAACTGAGAGGGTGGGGGAGGGGGGTGAATTAGTTATCCAAAAATTAAAACATTTATCTTCTTTAAACAAAATTAACAATTCAACCAAAGTAAATAGTAACCATAATAAGATGCACAAAGACAATTACACTAGATATGTTAACTAGGGAAACCCTTGATTGGAGGGTAAACCCTAGTAGGAATGATGCCCAAAAGATGATGTACTAATATAAATATTCCTTGTTAGAGGATGGACCTTGTTAGGAGTCTATTACAACATTTAGTACATATATTCCATATTAGGAGATGTTGAATCCATGTTAGGAGATTCCAATCCTATTAGGAGTTGTGCCAACCTTTTTAGGAGTTGTAGTATAATGTATGCAAGAAGAGCCCACTCCCCAAACATGCAATTTCAATTACAAGAAGAGATCACTGCTCAAACATGAAATTTATTGTTAGGTTCTTCTTTCCTTTATTTTTTCAACCAAACCAAACAATACTAGACCTTGTAGACTAGGTCACAGACCTTAGATGCAAATATCAAACCTTGGATCACTAAGAAAAACCTTGGCAATGAAGTTTCCTTCACTTCTACCCTTCTCTGCTCAACTTCGTATTCCACTCTCTCTACTACTTACTAAATATACTCTATCTCATCCACATATCTCATGATAAAGGAAAATGTCCTTCCTTTATATAGAGTCCATAAAAAAATTCCTTCAATTAGCTATTAGAGCTTCTCAATTAATCATTATAGGACCACATTAAGAACATGTTACACTTAGTGATAACATTAATCTTCCATCTTTCAACTTGAATAAATTTATGTGCACACAATATTATGATGAGAAAACTTAGCCATGTCATCATCACTAACATGTATTCTATACATTCTCAACCTCAATTCTTAGAATAACAATTCTGCTAAGAGATATAACAAGTTTACCAGAACATGACTCTGCAAACTCTATGTTAGAATAGACATCATCAAAAATTACATAACTTCTTCCAGACTTATCATTTATTCTTCTGATGTTAACTATATATACCAGATACTCAGATGTATCTCTCATAACCTAAGATAGTTAGAATAATTAACTAGCCATCTGTACCAACTTGATCTTTACGTTGTTCTTCTATCAGATACCACAGAAAATTGCTATGTTGATATCAATGAAAAAATTAGTCACAAATGTAACATATCATCATAGTAACATATCTACAATACTCCCCCATAGGAATATCATTAGCATTCATGCTTCCAACAATCTGTCAATAATCTCCCCCTTTAGCATTGATGACAATATAGATGAAAAACATCTAGTTCTAAGTATACCTGCAACAAAAGACTGTTCATCTTTCTTTTCAAATCCTCTTCATCAATCATTCTTCCCCATTGATATACCTCAATGTGTTTTCTATCAAACTAAAATTCCATGTTGTACATATGATGTAATACTTCTCCCCAACATATTTTCCTCATGATGTTTTTCATGCCAAACTTCTCCCCCATTGACATCAATGTCAAAGGTTTTAGCAACCAATTTTACTGCATCAATTGATTCTTACTTAGCTCAAGTATCAAAGGACACTATTCTAAAACATCCAATAAGAGTCCTAGATGACTCTATCCATCATAGATACTCCCCCATATGGGAACCATCAACATTTAGTCTAGACAATAATGGAGCTCTGTTACATTGGATTGATGCACTCTTGCATCTTTTACTCTGATGTAGGAAGGGGCATAACCCTTAGCATACCTCGTAAATACTCAAAAGTCTCTTTCGGAAGAGGCTTAGTGAATATATCTTCAATCTTCTCTTTGGTGCTCACATACTCCAATCTAATTTCCTTATCTGCAACTTTCTCTCTCAACATGTGACACTTAATAGAAATGTCCTTAGTCTTCAAATGCAACACTGGATTCTTAGATATATTTATTATGCTTGTGTTATCACAATGTATTACAACATGTTCATTGATTTCTATCCTTATATCCTTTAGCATTTGCTTCATTCAAATGACTTGATTGCAATTTTTTACTGCTACAACATATTCTGCTTCCACTGTACATTGTGATGTACAATCCTACTTCTTGCTTAGCTAAGAAACCAATCTTCCTCCAAGAAAGAAGGCTTCACTACTGGTACTCTTTCTATCATCCATACTACTTTCCTAATCAGCATCAATATAAGCACTTAGAGTAAAATCATTGGATCTATCATACCACAATCCAAACTCAGATGTTACTTTTAGATATCTAAATATCCTTTTGACTACTACATAATGTGCTTCTCTAGGATCAACTTGGAATCTCGCAAGAATTCCAACTACATTTTCTATATTCGACCTTGTGTGAATTTGATATTGCAAATCTCCAATCATAGATTTTTACTTCTTCTGTTCAATAGTAGGTGTCTCATCCTTTATAGATAACTTGTGTCCAGTTACCATAGGTGTTCTAATGGGTTTACATGCTTCCAAATCAAACCTTTTCAATAAGTCCTTCAAGTTTTTAGTTTGAGAAATAAATATTCCTTCTTTATTCTGTCCAATCTGCAATCGTAGAAAATATTTCATTTCTCCTATTGTACTCATCTCAAATTATTTCTTCATCTCTTCTACAAACTTCTCACTTTCCTCATCATTTCCTCCAAATATGATATCATCAACAAATATTACCAAAATCATCAAACCATCATCAATTTCTTTCGAATATAGATTACTGTCTACCATACCTTTTCTGTATCCAAGCTTTGTCAAATGCTTGTCCAACCTCACATACCAAGTTCTCAGTGCTTTCTTCAAGCCATACAATTATTTCTTTAGTCTGCATACTATGTCCTTGTCATCTGTTAAAGGACAACCTTCAGGCTATTCAATGTACACATCTTCTTCAAGTTCTTCATTTAGAAATGCTAACTTGATAGCCATATGATATACTTTGAATTTCTTTTGTGTTGCATAGGCTAAGAATAATCTCCCTACTTCTAATCTAGCCACTAGAGCATAGGTCCCATTATAGTCTATTCCTTCTTGCTATGAGTAACCTTTACATACCAACCTTGCTTTGTTCTTTACAAATTTTTCTTGTTCATTCATCTCGTTCCCAAATACTCATTTACTTCCTATCACATTCTTGTCTACTGTTCTAAGAACCAATTCCCATGTCTCATTCTTTACTATCTAACCCAATTCCTCTTTCATAGCTTGTTTCCAATAATAATCTTTACATGCTTCTTCTGCATTCTTAGGTTCAACTTGAGATATCAAACATAGTTCTTAATTGACTTTGCTTCTTGTCAACACACCTTTATCTTGAATTTTAATGATCTGCTTAGATGGGTGATTCTTTATCATATTCTTTCCCAAAGTAGGAGTTTCTATTTCAGCTCTTGGTTCTACTAAAGGTTCTAAGCTTTGTTCCTAACTTGGATTTCCTTCATTCTGCAAATCATTATTAGTCTCAAGAAATACTTCATCATTCCTTGACTTAGTAATAATATCATCATCTGAATTGTAATCAACTATTCTCTCTTATATCCTAAATTTCTCATCAATTCTCACATTTTCACTTTCCATAATAGTCTTAGTTCTTAGATTATAGCATGTATAAGCCTTTCTTTTCAATGACTAACCAATAAACATACTTTCATCACTTCTAGAATCAAACTTACTAATATCATCACCTCTTTTGATATAGCACTTACTCCCAAAAATTATGAAATACTTAACTGTAGGTGAGTGACCAAACCATAGTTCATAAGGGGTCTTATTTGTGTCTTTCTTGACTTGTACTCTATTCAGAGTGTAGATTTCTATATTCAAAACTTCTCTCCAAAACATCTTGGATACATCATTCTTATCTAACATAGCTCTTGCAACTTCTATAACTAACTTGTTCCTTCTCTCTGTAATGCCATTTTGTTTAGGGGTTCTCAAAGCTGATAACTGTCTTTTGATTCCATTTTCTTCACAAAACATGTTAAACTCATTTGAAGTAAATTCTCCTCCTGTATCTGTTCTTAAACATTTAATCTTTATACCAGATTCATTCTCAACTCTATTCTTGAATATCTTAAACTTATCAAATGCCTCATATTTCTCTTTAAAAAATGCAACCCACATCATTCTAGAAAAGTCATCAACTAGAATCATAAAATACCTTTCACCATAGAATCCTTTAGTCTTTGTAGGACTGCAGAGATCTGTGTGTACAATCTCCAATTTTGTATTAGAAAACTTCTTGCGGGGAAAATAAGTTCTATTATACTTTTTCAACACACTTTCCTTGCAAATTGTGTTAGTAAGCTTTACAATCTTAGGAAAATCTCTAATTGCAAACATACTACTAGTCTTCACAATACTAACAAAGTTTATGTGACAAAATCTCTTATGCCATAATAAACTATTATGTACCTTAGCAACCAAACATGTCATTTCAGTAGGATTCAACTGAAATACATTATCTCTAGATTTAGTTCCTATTCAAATTACCTTTTCATCTTTGTCTCTAATCATGCATGTCTTTTCAATGAATTGCAATTGATAACCTTTGTCCACTAGTTGTCCAACACTCAAAAGATTGTGCTTTAAGCCATCAACAAAATATACATCTTCAATGTTAGTTTTACCATCAAGAGTTATAGATCCAATACCTTTAACTTGGTGTGCTACATTGTTTCCAACTTTGACAATGCCTCCATCCTAACTTTTGAAGTCAACAAACTTGTTCATATCATCAGTCATATGATGTGAACAACCATTGTTAATTATCCAATTAGATTTATTTTCAACCTATGACACCAAAGCTACTTTCTCTAGACTTTCTTCTTTAATTGCCACAAATCCAATTTCATCATCACTAGCACTTACTACTTGTTCATCACAATCATTTTTTTCATTTGCATACAAAAACTCTCTATTTCTTCTAGGTTTTTAATTTTCTTAATGTAATCACCTAAAAATGGTCATCTAGACTATTAGCCCCCTTTTCAACATTTTGGCTAAATTAATTTAATCACTTACCTAAGCCAAATTGCTAATAATCAATTTATTTGATTATAACCTATAGTTTGACTATGCTATCCTAAGTTCATTATTTGATTAAAATAACATGTCCCCTTTTAATTAAATAAAAGACCCCATTCTTCTAACCCACTTAAAGTGCACACATAAAGTCTTTTTTCTATTTTTCAATTAAAAGAAAAGACTTTGTGACTTTTGTCTTATATGACAAGTCAACTTATATTCTATTGGTTGACTTGTGTGTGCACATGGATCACTCCTATTTTCGAATTCAACCGTTGATCATCCACCATCTTCATCTTGATCTCCACCGTTCGTACATCTTTAAAAGGGAGAGAGCTTTCCCCGTCAATGAATTCATCTTTTGAATATTGTTATGCTGCAGGTTTTTCTAACAGGTTTCTTGGGAGCTTTGTGGAGAACTTCTCTTTCTTGTCTACATTCTCTCATCCATGGCATTTTAGCTTAGCTTAGCTTTCATTTTTACATGTAGCTTAAATCATATAGTCTAATATTTGGATTGTAACACTCTCATACATATTTTAGTATAGCTACATTTTGAATTCTCATCTTAGCTTAATCTTCATTTGCATTGCATCCTTGAGGAACTCCTTGGGACATTTGCATTCTTGCATTTTGTCTTTGGAACCTCCCATTGCATGGTTTAATAGAAAGAAGAGTATCTCTATGGCTCATTTGAGAGCCTTCTTATTCTTGAAATATACTCTCTTGCACTCCATGGATAGGGAGCTCTAAGCCGGTATCCAAGCATTCCAAACTCATGGAATCGTTTGGATAGAAGGGTTTAGAGTGGGACACTTTCGAGTGTACATTTTTAGCGCCCACCGTGGGGCTTGAATCAAATTTCTAGCTCCATTTTATGTCATTTCTTATCTCTAATTTTTTACAGTAGCATATTAGATCTAATCAAATGCTTTTGTAGAATTATCACTTTGGTTTTAAGGCCAACCCATAAGTAGATTGGTTTGAAGGTCAAAAACTTAGTTGGTTTAAAGATTTGATCATATCTTTTAAACCGCTTGGATTTTGGTTTTGAAATTTTTTTTACATGTTTGGAATGTGCTCAAAATGTCTCAGTACAATTTTTAGAGAATTTTGACACGATTTTCGGAAGTTATGAGTTTTCCTTTTTTTTTCATAAAAAGCCGTTTCTGATTGCAAATCAGCGAATTTTTCAAAAAAACTTACATTTTCAGAAAGTGTTTTCAATTATAATGGGGGTTATTTCTTTGTATTTTGAATTTTGAGGTCATATTAAGGATCAAAAACTCGATTTGATAAACTTGGCCTGTTTTGACAAAATCAATTTCTAGGGAGCAAATGAAGAGATTTTTTTGAATTTCCTGCATTTTTGAAAAAATCTCTAATTTTTAATAGGGGTCTCTTCTTTTAATTTTTATTTTTGGATATGAAATCATAGCAAAAAAGTCCAATCTTGTTGACTAGGTCAAAATCAAAGAGTAAAAATGAGAGCATTTGTGATTAACTTGCACTTTCTTTGCATGCACTTGGTTGGAAGATAAATTGGATTTTTGAGGAAACTCACCACTTTTTATTGCAAATTTTTATGTTATTTCACACTAACTTTTGGTGGTAACAAGTTGTGATTACAGGTTGCCATCCTTATGAAAAAAAATTTGAAACATTGCATAAAAAGAACGCATGTCAAAGTTTCAAATGCGCAAGGGCTACTAACATTGTTTGCAGGGCTGCCCAAAGCATAAAAAACTCAAAATTTCTTGCTTTTTTTATTTCATGTGTGGAATTGACTAATTGTTCATTTTTCATAGGCACATAAAACTTGTGATTGGAGTCTTTTGGTAATAGAAGAGTATGCTCTTCACCCTTGTGGTGAATCAGAAATCTTGACTTGCCATTTGATTTCAAAAGCAAGGGGTAACTAAATCTTCTTGGTATGTTTGGGAGAAAATGATTGGAATAGGAGAGTATGCTCTTCACCCTTGTGGTGAATCAGAAATCTTGACTTCCGAAAGTTGATCCTTTGTGTAGTTAGAATCCTTTAAAGGGCCTGCTCTCAGACAACTTGAGAGGAACGACCCAAGTGGGGACAAGCAGATTATCCGGCTCTTCCAACCCACTATAAACTCAAGGCTATCAAGGACACAAAACCTTGGTAGACGTAGTATTTTTCTTTGCCTAGTGTAATCGCTTATGGGATTTTGACCATAGGGAGATCACTAGGCAAGAATACTTAAGGTACTCTTGTGGTCGCGAGATCGGTTACTCATCGCAAGGTGAGGTGTCCCGTAATTGGGAGCAAGAGGAACACTATGAACGGAAGCCCTATCTAAACACCCTAAGTTAGTAACTACCTTTTTTAGCCGCTCAAATTCTTGGTGCAAGGATCGATCCTAGTGGACTACCCGGATCACCCAAGATTTTACACTCACCATATGTGTTCCCTTGGTTGTGCTTATGGCACTTCCATGACAAAGCCAATATCTCTTGTGGGAAACCACTTGGTGTGAGGCAAAGGAGCATCAATCGTGGGCCAATTTGTTGAGTAATGAACCATGTCCTTTAGGTAGATATTACTTGATGTGTTCTCAAATGTGGTATACTAGTGAAAATATTTTGAACATACACATGATGATAGTTATACGGCTTTCTTTTAAGACCTCACATATGCTTGTATCATGCAAGGTTGCTTTGTCCCTTACTTGATTGTTTGAAGACTATTCCATGTGTCACTATCTTGCTTGGAAATAAATTGCTTTTTTGAACATCAAACTTGCTATGCTATCAACTATTGTCAAACTTTGTCAACCAAGTCAAAACATCAAATGCAAACATTTTCTTGTGTTGCTTGCTAAGGGGAGTCTCATCATTTGATTTTTATTTTGTATGTCTGTAGTTCTTGAACATGCTTAAAGTGACTCTTTGGTCTTGGTGCTCTTGGTCTTTCTATCTTCATGGTCTATGCATGCTTGCTAGTTATTCTTTTGCTAAAATGGTTACCTTGATTTCTTGACTACACTCTTGGGTTGGGAAAGTTGTTCACTTGTCACCTTGCTTGCTCTATTTATTTGGCTATTTGGGAATCTTGCCTAGCTATTGACTTGAGTCATTCATGTCGTAAGTTTCTTGGACATATTGTTTGACAAGTTGCTTTAATCTCTCTCTACTGTCTTGGCAAGTGAACACTCTACCTCCTATAGTTTCAACATCAAGTTATCTTCTAGGCTCTTTTATGTTTGGCTTTGCATCTAAAACTATGGGATCTAAACCTTGTGCTACCAAAATTTAACCGAATCTAGATGATCATGATATCCTCCATGTCACTAAAGAGTTCCAAGATCTATATGCACAATACAAAGAACTAGAAGAGACAAATGATCTTTCTTACCTTCATCTCTCTAAGCGCATGACAAAAATGAAGTCTAAACTTGAGAAAAGGTTAGAGGAGAAGATTGCATCATTACATGAATCTTCTTTAAGATCTTTACATGCATGTGAGTCACCTTCTTTGAGGTCATCCTCTTCTTCTAGGTCTACATGCTCTACTTCAAGACATCAAATGTCTTCATCTTCTAGATCTAAAGACCTCTTTAGAGAACAAGCAAGTGATACCTCCTTTGAGCCTATGCTAAAATTTCATGATGGACCTATCTTTGACCAAACTAATGATGAAGACATGGATGCATACCATTCACTTGAGAAACAACAAAAGGACTCTAGACATACTTCTAATAGAACTTTTTCTCCCTTAGAAGATTCTTATGATGACACTTTGCAAAAACTTCTTGGAAATAAGCTCATCATGTTGCCTAAGTCTAGCTCCTATAGAAATCCATTCTTGGATACCTATTGTGCCTATCATCGATCTAATGACCATGCTACTTCAGACTGCATTGAGCTAAAACATAAAATCCAAGATCTTATTTATAATGGAATTATTGGAACCTCTAATGATTCATGCAATGAGGATACTTTTCTTGAGCAAGATTACATTAATGAACCTATGTCTAGTAGCAGCTCCACTACATCTTCCACTTCTTCCAACACTCATGCATCTACCAACACTTCAAAGCTTTCCAGCATGCCTCTATCAAAAAAGGAACCTAATGCTTTCCACATTGACTACGTGTATCCTCAAGGGCTACCTCTAAAAGAAACTCAAGCTAACCTTCACTTGGCTGCAAACCTTTTCCATGCTACCAATCCTAAACATCCTAAACCTTCATGAACTACTCCATTCACTCTTCATTCTCCCTTGTCCTTAGAAGTGGTTCCATGTCAAGAGGACTCTCAAAAAGAAAAAGCTATAAATGTCAAAAAAGATCAAGATCAAGCACCCTTTCATCTCTTTCAAGATTTCCCCCCTCCATATCCTATAACTTGTCCACCTACTAAGTATGATGAAGATATCACTTCCATTATCTCCCTTGAGCTTACTAAAAATTATGAGAAAAGTTCTCTTCATATGCTATCCAAAGCTACTTGTCAAGATCAAAGCATCCCCTCATGTTCTACTTCTCCACATCCACTTCAAAATTGTGCTCAAGCTTCAAGTGCTTCTATTAAAAATGTTGTTCCTATGAAAGGTACTTATGAGTCTATTGATGGATTTGACCATGTTGCTCATTCTAAAGATGTTGATATCCCTTCCTACTATCCCTTTGCATCTTCTAAATCTATCCTTGGTCCTTATCCATCTAAGCTAAAGCATTCAAACCTTCCATCCATATTGGGGCTTTATGTTCCTCCATCTCCTACATTCACTCTTAGCTCATTCCCTGGCTCTCCTATAATACCTCAAGATCAACAAAGATACTCATCCTTGATGAATTTTCACCCATCTATCCATCTAAACCAGTCATATCAGCCTTATTCATCCACAAATCCCAAGTCCTTTGGAAGTGAGAATAAACATAAGAATCCATTGAAAAAGAAAGATCACTATGTCCCATCTAATTGACATGTGAATGCTAAGAAGGAGAATGCACAAAAGAGACCACAAAGGTCCACTATTCAAAAAGCTAAATCAAAGAAAATATGGGTTCCTAAACCCACTATTAAAGAAATGTGTTTTGAAGTATCCAAAGGAAAATCTAAAGCTATATGGATTCCCGAGTCTCTTTTAGAAGACTTGAATATTGAAAATACTTCAAAGTTGACATTCAAGCTTCCAAAGGCTTCCATTCCATCTTCTTCCAAAAATATTCCTTAAAATATTCTAAAGGCTTTCACTCCACTTTTTTCCAAATCTCTTCTACCACCTCATACATCTAAATCTCAAGCTATTTCATCCATGATTCCTCCATCATTCCAATACCCTTCAAGGTGTGTGTCAATGTTGATCTTGTCCAATATTTCAACTACCCTCATGAAATCCTCTAAAGCTTACACTTACTTTCTATACATGAACTATTATCCTCCATATACTCTTCCTACTACCATTTCTCTTTCATCACCCTATCAACATCTTTGAGCATACCTTTCTATGGTCTTGGCTTATCATGACTTATATGTTCTATAGGAGCACTATCTACATTCAAAAAGCTTGAGCTCTTTCTAAAAATTTCAAAAAAAAAAAATTTCAAAAAAAAAAGAAAAACGAAAAAGAAAAAATAAAAAATAAAAAAATAAAATAAAAATAAAAATGAAAATGTGCCTTGGTGAAAACCACTTCTTGTGGCACCTTGGTAGCAAAAGTAAAGAGAAATAAATTTATCCTATGGTGAAAACTACTTCTTGTGGCACCTTGGATAAGTACCATGATGAAAACCTGGCAAACAGGCATCATGCGTAATTCTTTCATCATCCATCTATCCCCTCTTCTCTCTTTGATTTTGACAATGTTGAGCTATTTTTGCATATTGGTTATCTTATCCATGAGAGTTTCTATTGTGCTCTCCCATTCACTCATAGCCTCTATCTTGAGCTTTATTCTTATTGTTCTATCCCATTGCTATACTATCTAGTTGACCCCTTGGTCTTGATCATAATAAATGAAACATGGTTCTCATAGGTCTCTTGACATGGCCACTCTCTTGGATTGCACGCTTTCATGCTATCTCTCTCATTGGCTTCCATTGCTTATCCTACATGCTATCTTACTCATTGGCTTCCATTGCTTATGTTATATGCTATCTCACTCGTTGGCTTCACCGCTTATCCTACATGCTATCTTGCTCCTTACTTCCATTGCTTATACAAAATATGCTTCATATGACTATTTCACCTCTTTCCCTAGCTTGGGTATTCTTGAGGAGTCAGTCCTTGAGGATCACTTTTACTTGCTTCATACTCATTTCTTATCCATCTCTGCTTATCCACTAGCTTGTTTCTCCATCGTGTCCTATACCTTGCTAGACATTAGGAGAAAATGATGTGATCTTGCTCAAGAACTAGTGATCTCTAAAACCTTCTAAAAAATCCAAAAAATCATATATGATCCTGAAAAAAATCCTAAAAATCAGAAAATGTCTCTAAAAAAAATCTTCTTAGTGAAAACGTAGCAATAGGCACTTTGATGTATCACCAAAAAAAATCAAAAATACAAAAATACAAATTTTTTTTTAAAAGTCCTGAAAAAATCTGTCAAGTGATGAAAACCTGGAAACAAGCGCTACTTGAAACCCTTGCACCTATGTCTATCAATCTCAATCATCCACTTCGCTCCACATTTCTTGGCTTGGAATTGTTTCTTGTCCTCATCTTGGGGGCACAACTGCTAAGCCTTTTGAGGTATTCTTGTGCATTAGGGTTTCTTTGACAACTCACAAAATAGTGTTTCTCAACACTTCCCCCACCTTGACATCAAGTGTTTTTCAACACTTTTCAGATAGTTTACCTACGGTCTCCGATGTCGCGATATTTCTCACTATCAGAATCAAGTCTAGAAGAAATGGCCAAGTGACTTACACACATGCACTTTAACATTTAAATGACTGAGCTATGCTGATATTTATCTACTTTCTGTGTTGTCTATGATGATTTCTTTGCCATGTGTTCCATCCCTAATAGTCTTTCGAGGATGTCATTGACTAGAAGACTGGGGGCATGGGGCATGTCTTCTTGATTTCTGCTTGTGGGTATACTTTGTTTGTCTATAGTGTTGTAAGCATTTATGCTGGTCTATTCAACACGTTGACTTACAAATGTATCATCCTTGACTGTTTTGCAAGACCGCACTCAGGGTTTATCCTGGCGCTTATGCCTTGATATAGGTGTAATCTTGCTAAATTAAACTTAGGGAATCTAATCACGTAGTTATCTTGACTTACATGTCTCTGATGCTTAGATTGGATTTCCACATACCTATCTGATATCGATCATATTCATATCCTCATAGTTATACTAGTGATGGTTGTATGATCTCATGAGGTCCCTAATAAATGCTCAATGATGAAATTAAGAGTCTTCATCATCTTTTCAATGGGGAGAGCTCTCTCTTCATCTTTTTGTGGACATATCAGCTAACTCCTTTCATATATTTCTTTACTTTCTTCTTGTTCATGTCTTTTCACCTTCTTAATCTTTCGCTTCATCTCTTTTCTATCTTGTCATCACATTACATAAATTTTTGACCTCTTAAATAATTTTGACGTCCTAGATTCATTTTCGGGATCGAAATCCAAATTCGAGTTCATCTTGATGGTCAAAATTGTCTTTTAAAATTCTACTTTCTTCTGAGCAGTTAGCTGACCTTTTGAGGTCTAATCTCTGAATCATCACTGGGGCATCTTCATTTCTTTATGTCTTCATCATTTCCATACTTCATATCTACTTAAATTCACTATTTCATGTCTAAAATCACCTTTCTACTCATTTTGACCTTATTTTTATGCTATATCCTTCAAGGTCAACTCTAGTCAAACTGGGGCATTTTATCAATTTTTTATATAGTCATTCTTGGGTTCTAATCATCTATCTGTCATCTTGGACATTGCTATATTCTAATTTTCTCATTTCTAGCCAGTTTTTGCATCCCCTTACCTCATTTCAATTTCGATCCCGAGGGGGCATAAATACTCTATCACTGCTTAGGAGCATTTGTTTGATCTTCTCACTTGCTCTCACTCTATTCGCTTTTCTAAGTGTTAGTATTCTTCTTGAATTCTGACATCATCTCTTCCTAGTGTTCAATACTACTGCTATCAGGCTGTGCATTCAGGACTTGCTATCTATTTCTGCATTTCACTCTTTAGAATTAGACATCTATATCTATCATCGCCTACTTGGCTTTGATTTTCTTTGACATAATGTGTTCCCAGATCGATCACGCATTAGTCAAAGAGGGGCAAATGTAATCACCTAAAAATGGTCATCTAGACTATTAGCCCCCTTTTCAACATTTTGGCTAAATTAATTTAATCACTTACCTAAGCCAAATTGCTAATAATCAATTTATTTGATTATAACCTATAGTTTGACTATGCTATCCTAAGTTCATTATTTAATTAAAAGAACATGTCCCCTTTTAATTAAATAAAAGACCCCATTCTTCTAACCCACTTAAAGTGCACACATAAAGTCCTTTTTCTATTTTGCAATTAAAAAAAAAGGCTTTGTGAATTTTGTCTTATATGACAAGTCAACTTATATTCTATTGGTTGACTTGTGTGTGCACATGGATCACTCCTATTTTCAAATTCAACCATTGATCATCCACCATCTTCATCTTGATCTCCACCATCTGTACATCTTTAAAAGGGAGAGAGCTTTCCCCCTCAATGAATCCATCTTTTGAATATTGTTATGCTGCAGGTTTTTCTAACAGGTTTCTTGGGAGCTTTGTGGAGAACTTCTCTTTCTTGTCTACATTCTCTCATCCATGGCATTTTAGCTTAGCTTAGCTTTCATTTTTACATGTAGCTTAAATCATATAGTCTAATATTTGGATTGTAACACTCTCATACATATTTTAGCATAGCTACATTTTGCATTCTCATCTTAGCTTAATCTTCATTTGCATTGCATCCTTGAGGAACTCCTTGGGACATTTGCATTCTTGCATTTTGTCTTTGGAACCTCCCATTGCATGGTTTACTAGCAAGAAGAGTATCTCTAAGGCTCATTTGAGAGCCTTCTTATTCTTGAAATATACTCTCTTGCACTCTGTGGATAGGGAGCTCTAAGCCAACATCCAAGCATTTCAAACTCATGGAATCGTTTGGATAGAAGGGTTTAGAGTGGGACACTTTCGAGTGTACACTTAATACTTTTTCTCTCTTTTAGGATATTTAAATGCATAATGACCAACATTTAAAGATTTTCTTATCATCTTTTCCTCTTCTTACCAGAAGGGCTACTCCTTCAATCTTCCTGTCTTCCTTAGATCTATTGCTACTAGGAAAATCTCCTCTAGCACTTGTGCTCCCTGATAAACTAGGTTGAGTATTCAAGGCACTAAAGGTTGTCTCTGATCTAGTCAATTCTCCAGACTATCTAAGTTCATTCTCAACTACTTCAAGTCTTCCAAGCAATATCTCCTTTGTGAAATCTTTGGTACAAGATATCAACAATCATATCATTTGAACTGCTAACCTAAATGGTAGTGTTAAAGTCTTCAATATCTTCCATATAACCACATCCTCTTCTTTGGTTCCTCCTTAGGATCTAATACTTACCATGATTTCTGATATTCTACCTACATATGTTCTTATAGATTTATCTTCCATCATCTTAACATCCTGAAATGCACAAATCTAACTTTGTAACCTCAACTTCTTAGAATGTTCATCACCTTCAAAACTAGTTTCCAAAGCTTTCCAAATCAAATGTGAAGTAGCAAGTGATTTTACTTGATTGTATTCAATTTTAGGAAGTGTAGCCAATAGTGCTTCTCTATCTCTATTGTCACACATAAAAAGATCTCTTTCATCCTCAGTAAAATTTTCCAAGTCCTTTTCAGCAATGATTGTCTTCATTGATTTTGTCAAGATCCAATATCCTAGATCCATACACAATAGATGTGTCTTCATCTTTTTCTCCTAGCTATCATAATTTGTTCCATCAAACTTTAGACTATCTTTCCTGAACATGCTTGCCTTGGATCTCCCAAAGATGTTAAACTTTATCTTCAAGGACCTAATGCTCTAATACCAATTGTTAGAAAGAATAGTCCACCTAGATAACTAGGGGGGGAGGGGGGTGAATCAGTTATCCAAAAATTAAAAAAATTATCTTCTTTAAACAAACTTAACCATTCAACCAAAGTAAACAACCATAGTAAGATGCACATAGATAATTATACTAGATATGTTAACTAGGGAAACCTTTGATTAGAGGGAAATCCTTGGTGGGAATGATGCCCACAAGATGATGTACTAATATAAATGTTCCTTGTTAGAGGATGGACCTTGTTAGGAGTCTATTACAACTTTTATTACATAGAGTCCCTGTTAGGAGACTTTGAATACTTGTTAGGAGATTCCAACCCTATTAGGAGTTGTAGTACAATGTATGCAAGAAGAGTCCACTACCCAAACATGCAAATTAACAAGAAGAGCTCACTGCTCAAACATGAAATTTACTGTTATTTTCTTCTTTCCTTCATTCTTTCAATTGAACCAAACACTATTAGGCCTTGTAGACTAGGTGATGAACCTTGGATCCAAATATCAAACCTAGATCACTCAGCAAAACCTTGGTAACGAAGTTTCCTTCACTTCTTCTCTACTCTACTCAACTTCACATTCCACTCTCTCTGCTACTTACAAAACATACTCTATCTCATCCACATATCTCATGATAAAAGAAACATCCTTCCTTTATACTGGGTCCATAAAAAAAATTCCCTGAGTCGGTTGTTAGACCTTCTCAATTAATCATTATAGGACCACATTAAGAACATGTTACACTTAGCGATAACATTAATCTTCGACCTTGCAACTTGAATAAATTTTCGTACACACACTATTATGATGAGAAAACTTAGCCATGTCATCACCAACATGTATTCTACACATCCTCAACCGTGATTCTTAGAATAGCAATTTTGATAAGAGATATAACAAGTTTACCAAAACATGCCACTATAAACTCTATCTTAGAACAAACATCATCAAAACTTACATAACTTCTTCCAGACTTATCATTTCTTCTTTTGGCATTAACTATATATATCTGATACTCAGACGTATCTCTCACAACCTCAGATAGTTATAATACTTAACCAACTGTCTATACCAACTTGATCTTTCTATTGTTCTTCTATTAGATACTACATAAAACTGCTATGTTGACATCAATGACAAACTCAATCATGAATGTAACATATTACTACAGTAGTGAAGATTTGCAGGTGTCATCCCCACCCCAGTTTTACCTTCTCATTGGAGGCTTTCTATGTAATTATATCTTGTGTCATATATGTGTGAATGCTTACTTATTTACATACTTTAGATGTATATGCTTTACATGGTATTTTAGTTTACTTATTATATTGAGAGATGGATGTATGGTGAATAGTTTTATGGATAATAGTTTGAAGGACTAATCAACCCCCCAACCCCCCCCCCCCCCCCCCCCCCCCCCCCCCCCCGAGTTTACCTTTCCTATTGTAATTCCAACAGTTTTTAGATCATCCTTTAGATTTGATTTATTCTCAAATATATTCCCAAAATAATTCTTATTCTGTTCTCTAATTCTTCTTTTAACATACTTAAGTTTGGATGCAACTCAAAATTGAGCTTTTCCATCAATATTAATATTCCACCATTCTTCTAGAAAAGCCTCAAAATTAGGGTGCTACATCCACATTTTCTCAAATATGAATGGGAAATTCTTCCTTACTTGAATAGCTTGAGCCTTAAAAAGAGTAGAAAGTGGTAAGAAGCAATCTTCTGTAGTACATTAAGAGTACAAACAAAATCTTTGGTCCAATCTAGAGAAATTATAACTCTATCCAAGTGAGCTTGAATACATTCATTCCCAACTCTTTTATTACTTTGCATAAAGTGAATCCCTAGGAGATCCCAATCCATTAAACCTTCTTTATTAATAAAATCCATAAGATCTAGCCTTCCTTCCAATTGACTGGAATTTCCCCCTTTTTTTCATGTTCATAAAGAGGAACATTAAAATCCCCTAAAAATAACCATTTTCCATTATAATCTAAACTCTTGATCTTAGAGAGAGAATCCCAGAACTTTTTTCTAGAGTTTTTGTTATTAGGAGCATACACATTAACTACACATTAACTACATACCAATTTTTATCCTAAGAAAAATTTTTAATCTTAACTACAATGAAGTGCTTATTGGCATCCATCAAGTTACCAAAAAACATAGAATTCTTCCACATTATTAGAGTACCACTTGAAGCTCCTTCAGAACTACTAGACATAATATAATAGTTCTTGAATGATTTCAAATTCTCCACTTTAATTTTGTCCATTTTTGTTTCCTGGATCACCATTATATCAGGTTTATGCTTTCTAACAAAATTTTGAACAACATCTAACTTATGGATACTATTCATCTTCCTAATATTCCATGTCATAATTTTCATTATAACTTTTTAGGGGTGAAATCCAAAATAGTTGCTTGCTTCCCATTAGCAATATTCTGCATACTTTCAACCTCTCTCCTTTATTTGGTAGTTTTTCTTCTAGATTCTTTTGGAGTTCCAACATTAGGTTTCAATTTTATAGGAGTTTCTGATTCATTTCTTCAAGTTGCAACTCCTATAGGCAAAGGATTAGAATTTATTTATTTATTTTTCCTTTGAACCTATTTCTATTTTGGTTCTTCCTTTTCATTTATCAAGTCCAAATGTTTAAAATCTAATTCACTTCCATTTAGAGGGGTTTCTTGACATAGAGGTTTCAACAAAATAGGAATACCTTTATTTTTTAAGTCCCCTAGAATATCAATCTCATCCAGTTGTCCACTCCTTTTCTCTAGGATTTCTCCTTCCTCAATCTCCTTTAACTCCTCAACCACTTCCAAATCCTCTTCATTATCTTGATAGGTAATTAGTTGGTTTAATAATGTTTCAGAGTTCTTAGTTTCCTTAATAACAAGTGGATTTTCCTCATTGTTTTGGATCTTCTTCTCTTCATCCTTCAACATCTCCTTCCTTTGATCAACCTGAGATTTAACACTACCTTCCCCTTTATAGCCTTGAAATTTAGTTGAAACTTTAGGTTTCCAAACCCTTTTAGATATTTCTTTTGCACATTCACCATCTTTTTTTTATTTTTAAGTTTTAATGGAAATTTTTTTGCTTAGTGACCTGATTTTTTACAAAAAAAGCACACATTAGGAAGATCTTCAAAAGAGACCTCTTGAGTCCACTTTTCTAATTTTGAGTTAATTTCCACCTTTTGAGCAAGGTCCTTCAGATCCACAACTTTCACATAGATTCTCGCACAATGAAGTTTAGATCTAGAAGTAGTCATATTATCAATAGGCATTAGTTCTCCAAAAGATCTAGCTATCCCGTTAAAAATGTCTTCATGCCAAAAATCAAGATGGATACTCCAGAGTCTTACCCACACCGGACTAGTTAGGAAGAAAGCATTTGATAGATCCATATTTGGTTCCTATTTTTTACTCATTAAGGTACTATTACCAAATAACCAAGGTCCACCACATAAGACCATATTCAGATCTTCCTTACAAGTAAATAAAAAAGAGAAAAACCCTTTCATCATTAGAGCAATATCCACTTGACCATAGAGGGCCCATTTCCTATTAATTTTTTTTGTTAATGTTTCAATATCTGGTCAGGCCCCCAAAAACTTCCCAACTAGGGTTAAATCCATAGTAGAGATAGAATAATCTACTATCGAATCTAGGATAAAAATCTAAAACTCACCTTTTCCCAAAAGGATTTAGAAGCAACACAATGAAAAGAAGACTTGCCTCCTAACCTTTCTCCAAACAAAGAAGACCACTTTCTTTGACCCACTTCATTGTCCTCCTGCTCGTCAACACATACTCCTTTAGGGTTCTTACACATACCTAGAGAAGTTTCTCCTTTCAAAATATTCTTCAATGGGTCCCCTATAAGGATTGGGATCTTGGACTAAGGATCAGACTAATAATAGTAAAAAACCCCATAACTTTTAGAGCCAAAACACTATAAAAAATTGTCTTCTTCCTGCTCTAAATTCCACCTAATCTATTACCAAAATTTGCTACCACATTCCCTACAACACCTCTGAACTCCCTGTATCTAGATTCCATAGAAAACCAAATGTGATCTCCACAGCTAAATTCCTTCCTACCTAATGAGAATGTTATAAATTAGAATTAATATAATTAAACTCCTAAAAGGGGAGATCACAAAAGGAAACTCTAATGAGATCAAACCACAAATATATAAATGTAAGTGGAACCTTAAAAATAAAATATCTAACCACAAACAAAATATAGATCAATATAAGTCCACGATTAATAAGAAGAATCACTAATGTAAAGAAGGGAATAAGGGAGATCAAGGGTTCTAACTCCAAAATCCACAAGAAGGGGGGACTTTTTAGGGAGAATTTTCAAGCACAATCCGTTTTGAATCATAAATACATTAGCAAGACCCAAATAAATGAAGTGATGCCAATACTAAATTTGAACTACTAAAATGAATTTAGTGCAAATAAATTTTCTTTGTTCCATGTGTGATATATGAATGTAATTATGTGATTGAACTAATTGATTAAATGAGACATGTAATGTAGATCTAAGTGCTAAATGAATGAAATCATTCCAATTAAGAAATGCAATTATGTAAGAACTAAAAGTAGAAATGAATGATAGAGTACTCACCTTGAAATATGTTGGGGAAACTATCTTTTTACATGAAAATGTGTGAATTTAGGTTTGATTTTGAAATTTTGTCCACCAATACCTTTTTCCTCCCAAAGTTTTTGGAATAGTTCAGCCTAGAGGAAATTTGTGTAGACACCATTCTATGAAGTTGCCATGTTTTGATCTCATCCTCTTGAGGAGTTAGGATATGTGATGAATGCAAGGGGAAATGCACATCAGGGAAATAAACCCTACATTCATCACATATCCTAACTCCTCTAGAGGATGATATCAAGGAGAATGATTATTTTCAACCAATCCTTAAGGATGTTAAATCTTGGTAGGCCAATGCAATCCAAATTATTTTAGAGCACTAACTCAAACCAAGATCTAATGGTTATGAATATAGGCAAAATAATTCACTTTGTCCTTGAGATCCAAATAAATCACTTTTAAATCTATGAATAAGAATGAAAAGTAAAGTACAAATTGTTGAATTGACAAAAGTAAATGAAGTACTTATCTTGAAGAGGAAGTCAAATGATTAGATCAAAATCTATACTTGTTGCAACCCTCCTATCAATGAACATATCTTAATCTAGGCCCAAAACTACCAAATCTATGAAACCCAAAAATCTTTTGTCCTTCTAAAAGAGTCAACTTTTCTTTGGAGAGGTGACTTTTCTAAGCAAGGAAGAAATATGACCCTGACAAGTGGTGTCTGATTCTAAATATGATTTCACACCGTTGATTTTTTTTGAAAAGCGTATCTAAATCTATGCTTTATTTTTCCTTCTGACATTTGCTAATATCTAAATAATGAGTGTTTTGGGTGGCTATATAAGGCTTTGCCTTAGTCAACCCCTCATTTTGGTGGTTTCCACCTCTATGAATAACCATTGAATCAATAGTAATTTGTGTAGTGCTTATGTATGAGCTTTGAATGTGAAATGCCAAGATCTAAATCCCTAGATCTAAATTCTACAATGAAGTTTGGACTTGTATGATGACGAAGCAACAATGCATAGATATGAGGATAACCAAGACCAAGGGTAAAGTACTCTTAGTCATACTCATATTATATTTGCTACTTTGTGGTTGAACCTTGAATGCTTGAATGATATAATAAAATGGAGAAATGAAGAAATATCTTGCTTTAAAGGATGTTTTCAAGCCTCCTTTCTTTCACCTTTCAAATTTACTAAGACAAATTGGGATGTTTACATGAAGTATGCATGTGTTATCTTTCTCTTTATTTCTTGATTGCTTAGCTAATTCTTATATATCTTTATACCATATGTCAAATTAAGAAATTGAGGGTTCTTATAAAGGATTTTGTAATCACCTAAAAATTGTCATCTAGACTATTAGCCCCCTTCTCAGCATTTTGGCTAAATTATCTAATCATTTCCCTAGGCCAAATTGCTAAAAATCAATTTATTTAATTATAACATATAGTTTGACTATAATATCCTAAGTCCATGTTTTATTAAAATAACTTGTCCCCTTTTTAATTAAATAAAAGACCCCATTTTTCTAACCCACTCAATGTGCACACATAAAGTCTTTTTTCTATTTATGAATTAAAAGAAAAGGCTTTTGATCTCAAATGAAAAGTCAACTCCTTTGCATTGGTTGAATTTCTCTTACACATGGATTATGGAAAAATTCAACCCCCACCCTTGATTATTCACTCCTTGATCTTGATCTCAACTATTTGTCTACCTTTAAAAGAGAGAGCTCTCTCCTTCTCAAAGGGTCCCATTTTTGAGCTATTTTTATGTTGTAGGTTTACATATAGGTTTTCTTAGAGAATTTTGTGGATAAATTCTATCTTCTTGTCTCTTTATTGCATCCTTATTCTAGATTAGCCTCATTTGCATAGTCGCATTATGCATCTCATTCTATCATAGTTTTATCTTTGCATTACATATTTGAGAGTTCTTTGACACTAGCACTCTTTCTCTTGTATAAATAATCTCCCATTTCATGGTTTACTAGAAAGGGCTACATCTCTAAGGCTTAGTTGAGAGTTCTTTTCATGTTTATTTTGTATGCCTCTTGTAGTCCATGATTAGGAGCTCTAAGCCACCATTCAAGCATTCCAATCTATGGAATACCTTAGATAGAAGGGTTTAGACTAGTCCACTTTCTATATAACTTTTTGACCCTATTTTGACTTAATTTTGACATGTTAGATTCATTTTTGGGATTGAAATCAAAATTTGAGTCATCTTGCTGGTCAAAATCACATTTTAAAATTTTGTCTTCTTATATGCAGTTAGCTAACCTTTTGAAGTCTAATCCTCAAATATTCACTGGAGCATATTTTCTTATCCATGCCTTCATCATTTCTACACTCCATACCAACTTTAATTTACATCTTTCTCTTCTAAATCATCTTTCTACTTGATTTGACCTAATTTTTAGGCTTTATCCTTCTTGGTCAACTCTAGTCAAATTAGGGCATTCTATTACCTCCTTATGGTCAATCTTGGGTGCTAATTACTTATCTATCATCATGGAGTTTTCTATATCTCTATTTTCTCACTTCTTTATCATTTAAGCATTCCCTTTACCTCATTTTGATTTCAACTTGGAGGTGGCATAAATATTCTATCATTGTTACAAATTACTTTCTGCAACAACTATCTATTTTCTCTTGATCTATCTACTTTCTTTTCTCGACATATTAGTTCTCATCTTGGGTACTAATATTGTCTCTTCTCTCTCTAAATGTTCACTATTACTACTAAATAGACTATGCATTCAGGATCTTCTATCTCTCTGTGTTTCATTCTTTAGAGTTAGTTCTCTCTATCATCTTGGCTTCTTCATTCTTTGACATAATGTATTCCTAGAATGATCACACATTAGTTAAAGAGGGGAAAATGTAATCACCTAAAAAGGTCATCTAGACTATTAGCCCCCTTCTTAGCATTTTAGCTATATTATTTAATCATTTTCCTAGGTCAAATTGCTAAAAATCAATATATATGACTATAACCTATAGTTTGACTATAATATCCTAAGTCTATATTTTATTAAAAGAACATGTCCCTATTTTAATTAAATAAAAGACCTCATTCTTCTAACCCACTCAATGTGCATACATGAAGTCCTTTTTTATTTACAAATTAAAAGAAAAGGCATTTTGCCTCACATGAAAAATCAACTCCTTTTCATTGGTTGACTTTATATTACACATGGATCATGCCAAAAGTTGACCCCCACCCTTGATTATCCTTTTATTGATCTTGATCTCAATCTCTCGTCTACCTTTAAAAGGGAGAGCTCTCTCCCTATGAAAGGATCCCATTTTTGAGCTATTGTTATGCTATAGGTGTACTTATGGGTTTTATTAGAGCATTTTGTGGAGAAATTCTATCTTCTTGTCTCATTCTTGCATCCTAATTCTAGCTTAGCATCATTTTCATTAATCTAGTTCCTTTACAATGGCATAGTTCACCTAGTTTAATTAGTATGGCTTAGTAATACCTTCATGTTATTATCATAGTTGTATTGTGCATCTAATTCTAACAGAGTTTCATTTTTGCATTGCATATTTGAGAGTTCTTTGACATCAGAACTCTTTCTCTTGTCTAAAGAATCTCTAATTTCATGGTTTACTAGCAAGGGTTGCATCTCTAAGGCTCATTTGAGAGGTCTCTTCATGCTTATTTTGTGTGCCTCTTGCACTCCATGACTAGAGAGCTCTAAGCCACCATTCAAGCATTCCAATCTATGGAATACCTTGGATAGAAGGGTTTAGAGTAGTGCACTTTCTATATAACCTTTTTACCCTATTTTGGCTTAATTTTGACATCCTAGATTAATTTTTAGGATCGAAATCAAAATTTGGGTAATCTTGTTGGTCAATAATGCATTTTAAATTTTGTCTTCTTATATGCAGTTAGCTAACCTTTTGAAGTCTAATCTTCAAATCTTTGTTGGGGCATCTTCTCTTATCCATGTCTTCATCATTTCTATAGTCCATACCAACTTTGATTCAAATCTTTCTCTTCTAAATCATCTTTCTACTTGTTTGACCTAATTTTTAGGCTTTATCCTTCTTGGTCAACTATAGTCAAACTCAGGCATTCTATCACTTTCGTATGGTCACTCTTGGGTTCTAATCACTTATCTGTCATTATAGCAATTTTTATATCTCAATTTTCTCATATCTTTCTAATTTTAGCATTACCTTTACCTCATTTTGATTTCAATCTTGATATTTTATCATTATTGCAAATTACTTTCTACTACAACTATCTATTTTCTCTTGATCTATCTGTTTTCTTTTCTTGACATATCAATGCTTGTCTCAAGTACTGATATTGTATATTCTCTCTCCAAATGTTCAATATTGTTGCTAATAGACTATGCTTTAAGGATCCACTATCTCTTTGTGCTTTTCTCTTTAGATTCAGATCTCCCTATCATCTTGGATTCTTCATTCTTTGACATAATGTATTCCTAGAATAATCACATATTATTCAAAGAGGGACAAATGTAATCACCTAAAAATGGTCATCTAGACTATTAGCCCCCTTCTCAACATTTTGACTAAATTATTTAATCAATTCCCTAGGCCAAATTGTTAAAAATCAATTTATTTGATTATGACCTATAGTTTGACTATAATATTCTAATTCCATATTTGATCAAAATAACATTTCCCTTTTTTAATTAAATAAAAGACCCCATTCTTCTAACCACTCAATGTGCACACATAAAGTACTTTTTTCTATTTACAAATTAAAAGAAAAGACTTTTTGCCTCACATGAAAATTCAACTCCTTTTCATTGGTTGACTTTCTCTTACATATGGATCATGCCAAAAGTCAACCTCCATGTTTGATTATCCATCCCTTGATCTTGATTTCAATCGTCTATCTACCTTTAAAAAAGAGAGCTCTCTCCTTCTCAAAGGATCCCATTTTTTGAGTTATTATTATGTTGCAAGTTTACTTATAGGTTTTCTTACAAAATTTTGTGGAGAACTTTTGTCTTCTTGTCTCATTCTTGCATGCTCATTCTAGCTTAACCTCATTTGCATTAGTCTAGTTCCTTTACAATAGCATAGTTTACCTAGTTTAATTAGGATGGCTTGGTAATACCTTCATGTTATTAGCATAGTTGCACTATGCATCTCATTTTAGCATAGTTTCATCTTTGCATTACATATTTGAGAGATCTTTGACACTAACACTCTTTCTCTTATCTAAATAACATCCCATTTCATGGTTTACTAGCAAGGTTTGCATCTCTAAGGCTTGTTTTAGATCTCTCTTCATGATTATTTTGTATGCCTCTTGCACTCCATGACTAGGGAGCTATAAGCCACCATTCAAGCATTCCAATCTATGGAATACCTTGTATAGAAGTGTTTAGAGTAGTGTACTTTATTAGTGTACATATTCCTAATTAACTTTCTTCTACTAGTCAAACATGTAAGAAATAAATCCTTGTGTCAACCGCCAATGCAGGGCTTTAAAAGGGGGACCCAAGAAGGGATGCATTGCATCCCTTATTGGTCTATTAGGATCATGATACATACATAATTGAGTAGGGATGCATTATGTCCCTACTAATCAAGTGCAACAATCCCCAAGATTTCCTCAAGGTTCTAGAATAGGTCTCAGATCTCATAAATCATGTGCAAATTTTGAGAAAATCCCATTTCAGTGCAAAAAAGAGTTAAGGTGATTGAAAGAAGAGAAAGGGGAGGACCTAAGTAAATAGATCCCACCTTAATCTTGGTGTTATAGAACATAAATTCTAAGGAGGATCTATTAGGTCCTACATAGATTCTATTCAAGAGAAGTACAAGGGAGATATGCAAATGCATCCTAAATGTAGATTTAAATTAAATAGGAATAGTCATAAATTTAAGTGATTTCAATTTAAGATGGTACATTTAAATTTCACTTTAGCTAGATATAACACTATGTGAATATGAAAGATACTATAAAAAGAACTTTTAGTTAAAGAAAAATGATACAAAAAAGTCCACAACATTGAGAACCTACAAGAAAGTGTTTGTACTCTTTTTTGTACCCACACCCTATACAAAAATGTTTGTGAGAAGTACAAAATTACCTAAGAATTACTAAGAATTATTTTGTAAGGTTCATAAGTGTTTTTATGGCCCCCTATTTTGGTTTTCTCTCTTAGAGAAGGTGAAACAGGGTGATATAGCTAACCCTATAAACTAGAGATGCAGATTGATGGAAAAGACCTTTAAAACTAATGAGGAAGTTATCTAAACCTAACTAAATTTAAAGGGTTGGTAATTGAATCATGATTCCAACACTTGTAATAGGGAGAGAATTAAAGTTACATAGCTGAAGTTATGATGAAAAGAGTGAATGCCCATTATAAATGCATAGAAAGGAAAACCCTAATTTGATTTCAAAATTTATAAATAGAAATGATAAATATTCATTTGTTACCTTTATAGATTGGAGAAGTTGAAGATCATTCTTTAAGATATCAAAGAATATGTTAGAGTCAAAATGGTTAAAGGCCCTAAGAGAGGTTGTGATAGGTGGTGAGTCACTTCCTAAGGTAAATGCTAATTTTGAGTGTATTTTTTCTTGATTTATGTGTTTTTTTAAATCTTTATTACATCATATTTGATGGATGTTTGATCTATACCCAGGAGTTTCATTTTCCAATTTAGGTAGATGTTGACTCTAATTAAGAAAGTTGACCTTGCTTAGGGAAGTCAATCATGCTCAAGGAAGTCAACCCTAATCATAAAATCCAACCTTGATCAAGAAATTATACCTTATCTAGTGTGATTAGTCTCTCCTATAGATTTTAGATGATGATATTGATAGATGGTTTGATTTGATTTGTAGGAGCTAGTGTCTCTATGAGAGCATCCCATGTCATAGATGATGCAATTCATTTGTTAGAGCATGAAAATTATGAGTGAGAATGACATCTAGTTACTAAGAGAGATATGCCAATATTGGTTAGGTTAACTACCTTTCATGAGATTCCCTAGAGGCATGATTATGGTCTTAATAGAAAGGTGGAATGAGGACACATGTATGTTCCATCTTTTAACCTAAGAGATTATAGTAACCTTAGAGGATGTGTATAGGATGATTTTTCTTTCTATTAAAGGTCTTCTAATGAGGCCACATGTAGTTAGTGTTAGTGTAATAATTAATATTTACGCTTTACTTAAATTTATTTTGATAAATATGATAGAGCAGATGGTGATGAGCGATATCTGGTCGCAGGTGAAGGCCGTTGTGTGCTAGGACCTATGTGCCCTAGCGACTATTCCAGACCCTCCTCATAGCTAAAGGCTGCATGCTCAGCTTGCTCAAGAGTCTCCTTCGGTGCTCAGTGGTGTTTGGTTAGGCTTGAGGGCCCATACTCTCTTTTTGATGGCAGGCAGATATATTCTTTGCATTTGGCTATGACTGTGAAGACTCTTGGTCTTGGTCTGGGGTTTTGCTCTTGGGATCGAAGACCGAGGATTTCCTATCCTATCTTTGGCTAGTGGGATTTTTGAGTCTACCCTATGGTGAATTGGGGTCTAGTTTTATCTCAGATTTCCTCTGAGGATATGGTGATGGCTGATCCGTTGTCTTCAACACATGTAAATGGTAAGGACCAGATAAGTAATCCTACAATAGGAGATGGGGTCTTCTCCTCCATAGGGGTGCCTCAAATTAAAAAAGTAAATGGATGTTTGGAAAGATCTAAGGATCGACCTATTTTGGTTATTCAACCTAAGTAGATTTCTGAGGATGTTGAATACTAGTAGAATCATGCCATTATTTGCAAATTTTTGGGCCTTCATCTCTCCTTACCTATGTTAGATTCTTGGGCTCGTAGGATTTGGAACTTTGAAGGTGATATGGAGATCATTATGGCAGTGAATAATTACTTCTTAGTTATCTTCTCTTGCATGGCAGATAGAAATAGGGTATTTGAAGGAGGCGCTTACTTCATTAACCAGGTGGGGCTTTTCATCAAGCCTTGGCACATGGGCTTCAATTTAGCTGAGGAGATTCCATCACAGGTCCCTATGTGGGTTCGTTTGCTGAGGCTTCAGTTGGAGTTTTGGAGGGATGATATTCTTCATTCTATCTCACTACTGCTTGGAAAGCCTGTGGGAGCGGCTACACAAACTTAGGATTGTAAGGTAATTTCTTATGCTTGTATTTGTGTTGAGGTAGATTTAACTAATCCATTACCAAATTCTATGGAAATACACTTAGGATCCTCTTCCTAGATCCAATAGCTAGATTATGAGACCCTTCCTTTTAGATGTCAAATTTTCCATGAATATGGTCACTTGCTATGCAAATGTCCTAGATTCAAGCCTACTACTTTGGATGCTTTCCAACCTCTTATGGGAGAAAAGGAGAAGGCTCCTACATCTACTAGACCTATGGATAATGAAGGCTTTACTCAAGTTAAAACTTGGAACAAAGGCAAGTGTAAGAAGAGAACCTGACAGGAGAGACACAATGATGGTACGTACTTTTAATAGATTTGATGTTCTTGAATACCTTGTACAGGAGGAAGGTATTCTGGTTGAGCTTTCTTCTAGGGATAAGGGTCTCCATGAATTTTAGGAAGATGAGGTAAAGGGGGAGCATGTTACTATTGCCAAAGGATCCTCAAAGTGTACAAATTGATATGGATCTACCTCCTTAGGTTCAGGATACCAGGGAGCTCCAGGGATCACATGTTTTGTTGAGTTCAAGTGTGGTGGTTCCAGATCCCCTTGTTCCTAAGGGGGCCATAGAGTTGGCCAAGGGTGGCAAAGCCCATCCTACTTTAGGGTTACAACAAAAATCCTTCAAAAAGGGGTCTCTAGAGAAACCATCTAAGAGTGATAGAAAGACTGATCAAGAGTGGGTTAAGGTTATGGGGGATACTTTGGTTGAGTCTGGGTCTATGAGACCCATTAATTCCCATTTCACCCACCCCCATAAATGATTTTTTTATCATGGAATGTACAGGGGTTGAACAACATCCCTAGACAAAAGGTTGTTCGTAGATTAATTGATTCTCAATTACCTGATGTGGTTTTTATTCAGGAAACTAAGCTTACAGTGAATGGTTTGGCCAGTTGTGCTTTGCATATTTGGCCCTAGGGAAATTGGTAGGGGGTGGGAGCTTGAAATAGTTCAGGTGGGGTTGCTTGCTTGTGAAACCCAAGAAAATTTCTTCCCTTATGGTGGATTTCTAGTCGATCCTCTATCTCTTTGGTTGGATCCTATTTGGTAAGTGGGGAAAGGCGCCTTCTATCTAATATTTATGCTCCTATGGATATTTTAGGAAAGTCAAATCTGTGGGCTCATATTAGCTACATTTGGGCCATGGACCCATTTCTTCCATGGATCTTGGCTGGTGATTTTAATTCTGTTACTAGCTTAAATGAAAAATAGGGAGGAGTTGCTAGATTGGACCCCTCTGCAAATCCTTTCAAGGATATGATTGACTCTTTGCATCTCATTGATGTGAAGCCAACTAATGGTGTCTTTACATGGAATAATAGGAGGTGTGGTGTTGAGGCTATCTCAGAAAGGCTTGATAGATTTTTGGTTTCTTGTTATTGGATGAATAGCAGGTTGATCACTAACTCAAAAATTCTTGATTGGAGAGGCTTTGATCATTGGTCTATCAAGTTGTTGGTTACTACTTATGGTGTCACAAAGAACCCTCCTTTTAAATTTCAATTAATGTGGTTATGAGATTAGTCTTTGCAGGATCTTATGATGGACTAGTGGTATGAGGGGATGCCTACCCATGGGATGACAATGTTTACTTTCTATAAGAGGCTTCAGCATGTTAAGTACAGGCTTAAGAAGTGGAATAAACAATGTTTTGGGAACCTACAAGCTCAAAGGATAGCTACTAAGGCCAAGTTAGACAACATCACTCGATTGGTTCAGGACCAAGGGAGGACCTTTGATCTAAGTGAAGCAGAGTCCATGGATCTTAAAGGATTAGAAGAGTGGGAGCTTCGAGAGGAGATCTTTTGGAAGCAAAAATCTTGTATTGACTAGCTTCAGGAGGGGGACAAGAACACTGCATTCTTTCATAACTCAATCAAAGCTCAGAGATAGGGGAATTCTTTACCCTCCTTGATCTCACCTAAAGGGATTCATCTTTCTTCTAATGCTGATATTTCCAGGGCTACAGCCAACTATTTTTCAAATCTCTTTTCTAAGGAGGATCTTGATGATAGGGCTAAGGAGAGGGCAATCTTGGATGGTATTCCTCACTTGGTCTCTGCGAAGATGAATGAGGCCCTCTTACACCCTATTTTTCTATTTGAAGTGGAAAAAGTGGTGTTTAACATGAAAAAAGGTAAAGCTTCAGGCCCTGATGGATTTTTGATTGAGTTCTTTCAGGAATTCTAGGAAATTAATAAGTTATATCTCCTTGAGGTGGTTCAAGAGTCTCATAGGAATAAGCAAATGTTCAAGTCCATGAATTCTACTTTTTTGGTCCTTATACTTAAGCAGGAAGGGGCTAATCAGTTGGCTCATTTTAGACCTACTGCACTTTGTAATGTTATCTATAAGATCATCACCAAGTTGATTGTGGAGAGACTTAAGCCACTTCTCAACACTTTGATCTCCCCAGAGCAGGGGGATTTTGTTGAAGGAAGACAAATTTTGGATGGTGTTGTGGTTGCAATGGAAGCTATTCATTCTATGGCTAATTCGAAGGAGAGGGCAATGTTCATAAAGCTTGACATGGCTAAAGCTTATGATCGAGTGCACTGGGAATTCTTACAGAATGTTCTCTTGATGTTTGGCTTTACTAAGGAATGGGTTAATTGGATTTTGAGTTGTGTGACCTCCTCTTCCTTTTTTGTCATTATAAATGGGGAACCATTAGTTTTGTTTAATTCTTCTCAAGGAATTTGGCAAGGGGATCCTTTGTCTCCTTATTTATTAATTATCATGGTAGAGGGTCTTGGAAGATTTATCAAATCTCAAGTGGGGCAGGGCCTTATCCAAGGTTAGAATTGGAATGACTCTCTCCCTTCCTATTCTCACCTTCAGTTTGTGCATGATACTGCGTTGATGGGCATGGCCAGAGTTAGTGAAGCTATAAATTTTAGGAGAGCCATTGACATTTATCTAAAGGCTTCAGGTCAGTGTATTAATTATGACAAATCTTCCATCTTCTTCTTCAATACCCCCCGACCTATTCAAAATAGGATTGCTAGGAATTTTAGATTTTAGATTGGCGCTCTTCCCCTTTTATACCTTGGAGTCCCCTTGGTTTTGGGATCTCAATTTAGAGTGTATTGACGAGGGATTTTGGATAAATTATAGAGTAAAGTCAATCATTGGACTAATAGGTGGCTTTCTTCTACTGGCAGAGTGATTCTTCTTAAGACTGTGGTGCAATCTCTACCTATTTATAGGTGTTGTGTGCAAGTTCCCCCTTCCACCTTTGTTAGGGATTTTGATGCTCTTTCTTGGCAGTTCCTTTGGTTTGGTACCCTTTTTTCATCAAAGTGGAGTTTAGTTAAGTGGGAGTGTGTTTGTAGGCCAAAGTATGCTAGGGGCCTCTATGGCACTTGTTGTCATGGCTCTAGCTGCTAAGCTATATTGGAGGTGGTGCAACAATCAACACTCAGATTGGGCCAAGATTCTTACTCACAAATATTTTCCTGGTGTGGATAGTTTAGATGTGTCACACCTTGCTTTGTTGGGTAAAGGGTCTTGTGTCTATAACACCCTTAAGTAGGGCACTCAACTAATTAAGGAAGGCCTCTTTTGGATTTGTAATGGAGGCTTAGATGCTCTATTTTGGTAGGATTCTTGGGATGGCCATCCGCCCCTGATCTCTTACTTTCCCTAGCTTTAGCCTCTCTGCCACATTTTCACTAATGCTAGTTAGTTTAAGGTGGAGCATTTTAAGACTATCAATTGGTTGGGACAGGTGGAGGTGACTTGCTGGAAGGATTCTCAAGAGTGGCCGATCGGTGGCTTTGATGAGGATTGCGCTCTTCTTGCTCATGTGTTGGAGAATAGGTTTTGTAGATCTCTTAAGGGGAGGGATATTCTAGCTTGGGATCCTAGTCCAAAAGGAAAATTCTCTATGGCTCAAGGCTATGCTGTGCTAGATAAGAACCTTCATGGAATAGCTAAGGTGCACTGGTGGAAGAAGGTTTGGAATAACTTTTCTTGGCCCAAATGTAATTTCTTCATATGGTTGCTAGCCTAGAAGAAATGTCTTACTTGGGAGAATCTCCACAAAAGAGGCTTTTAGGGACCTTCTATTTGTTTTCTATGTTTTCATAATGAGGAGTGTATCTCTCACTTGTTTTTTCTCTACTCCTTTTCGAAGAATATTTGCCATCGATGGTGGGAGGCTTGGAATCATGGTTTTATTCATGCAACTTCTCTCATTGACTTTTGGGTAAGTTTGGGAAGACCTCCAGTGAAGATTTCTTTCTTGCAGTGTGTCTGGATGGTTGGGCCAATTTATATTCTCTAGAACCTTTGGTTGGAGAGGAACCATAGGATTTTTTGTGACTCTAAGTTGGATAGCCTGCAGTTGTGGAGGAAGATCCTTATTAGGCTACAGGAGACTATTTTTGCTAAGTGTGACATGTTCAAAAGTATAGAGCCTTGGGAATAAAATATTGTGAGGAATTTGAACCTGGATGGTGATAATCAGGGATGCACTCTTGGAAAATAACCATGCCATGGCAAGTAGCATGTTTGTAGGGATGGGTGATGGACCCCTCCCTCAGTTGGGATCCTGAAGATTAAAACTGATGGGTCTTCTCCGGGAAATCCTAGTCATGTTGGTATTGGAGCTATTGGTAGAGGTAATGATGGTGGTGAGGTTTTTATGATGTCCATTTATAAGGGTCAACATTCTAATAATCTAATGGAGGCCCTTGCTATCAAGATTTTTGTGGAGAGAGGTTGCTCTTTAGGCTGGAAAAAGATCATATGTGAGTCTGACTCACATATTGTTGTCAATATGTTGAATAACCAGAGCTTGGAGAATGTTAATTGGTGATTAGCCTCTTTAGCTAGACAAATACTAAGTTTATGTATTTCCTTGGACTTTGTCTCCTTTCGTCATATCTCTCATGAATGGAACAGAGTTGTGAATTGTTTGGTGAAGTGGACTTCAGAGAATGTGGATAGTTGGGATATTAATGGAAGGGATGAGTTACCTTGGGAATACTATGAGATTTTTGATCAGCTGATATTGGAAGAGAGGAATATATAGTGTTGTTGTGGGCCTCTGGCCTTTCCTTTGTATCCTAGATTTGAGTGAATAAATTTTTACCCCTTTTTTTTTTTAAAGTTTATTTTGATAAATACATTATTTTATTATTTCTTAGATTAGACACCTAAGAGTTTGGATACTCATTTGAGTTGTTATGCTGACAACATTGGAGTAAGAAACTTCAATTTAGAACATGGTGTTTACAACATTGGAGTTTGCATAAACAACTCAGTCATCATGTAGACAACATAGTTGTTCACACTATTATTTTAAAAACATGGTGTCTACAACATAATTGTACATGTTACACCTTTTTAGGCTCATCCTTTCATTATCCCACTAATTTGTGTGCTTAATGGAAGATAACCCACACCTAGTGGACATGTGCCTGGTTGTAAGACTTATCATGTTGCTAACTCCAAGGCATTCAAGATGCATCATAAAGGCCTTTATATACAAGCACCTCTAGTGTACTGTACAATGAATTGAATACCATATTGTTATTCTGATCATACTCTATTGGTCTTTTGTGCTAGTTATTGTGCTTCTTGGTCTTGGGTGAATTTTTCTCTAAGGCAAATTCTTACATGGTATCAGAACCATAGAGGCATCATTTTATAACCATTGGAGACCAATATTGCTTCACCTCTTTGAGGACACCTCAACTCAAATCCAAAGAATCAATAGATATTGGGAGTGTCTAGAGCCAAAGCGGACCTCACCATTACATCCAAAGCATCTATTCAATGAAAATTGACTACAAATTTTCCTATGATGGGTCAAAGTCAATTTTGAGGCAAATTTTTTTTGCAAACTGATATCTGAAGGCCTTGATTTGCAAATTTGGTATGATCTATTAGATCTGCAATTTATTTTATTTTCAGACCTATAATTAATTTCTCTTTGCAATTATTTTCAAATTTCTATATTTTTCAAAACAAAAATTCACTAGTGGGGCTTGCAGAGATTTTTTTTTTGCAAGAACTGGGTGGTCAAATCTTGACCCCTGCAAGTCAAATATTCCATTAAATTAGAGCATATTCCTTATCATATTTCATGGCCTCATCTCATATTTCTAGACTACATGCATTATTGGCTGCATCAACATTTTTGGCATAGCATTCCACAATCAGCAATCACACACCATCAAACTAGTCCAATAGATGTTACAATCAACCAACAACCAAGTCCATAATTTGTGGCTCTTTGCTTTGAGTCCTCTACCTTGTGCTTAAAAAAACTTGTTGGTGCTATCCCATAGCCACATTGTTGAAAGCTTGAAACTGTTACTCTAACTCCTAGCACAACGGAGTAATTTTTGGTGCCAACAAATAATTTATGGTGTTTAGTTCCTCCTGTCATCCATCATTTCTAGCTATGGTCCTTGATCACTTCCTCTCTAATAGGGCTCCACTCTAGTTACTGGAAATAAACTCTTGATGTTGTTGCTATAAACCTAGCCATCAAATGTTCCAAATCTTATGGTAGTGACACATCACTACTCCATGTGGACTTGCAGATGACCACCTCAGCACAACACAATATATGTGTAGTTGAGTAGGAAAACATGTCAACACTATCCAAATCACCAAATCTATACAATTTGTCTCAACAAGTATCCATGCCATCCATATGATTGCTAACATCAATGTGACATCATCCGCCATGTAAGCCAAGGGGCTAAATTTTTTGCTGACATCAAGAGTTCACTATATTAAAATCGATGGTCATCTAACTGTCATCCAAAGGAAAATTTGAACTACTAATATAGTTATTTGGACATCAAATTTAACCTCATATTTTGCTGCCCAAACCCCTCTCCAGATTTAGTTTTGATTTGACAATCCAACTTTGGGACGCTATATCTTAGTCATCTGGGCTCCAAATCAAGTGCAATTTTTTTCTTTTTTGGGTGAAAATTCCTAAAAATTTTAGTGGTGTAGTTATTTTATTGTTTTGGTGCACGAATTTGTCATAAATTACAATTTTTGGTGACTACACCTATCCAATCCTACATTTTACAACTTCAAATGCTCCATATGGGTTCATCTGGACTCCAAATCAGGTTCCATTTTTTTTTTGTAAGTGTATAATTTTTCATCTCCTTTCTAGATCTACAATCAAATTATAGGCTTGTGTGGATAAAAATATCACTTTAAAATTTATGTCCTTTCTTTATATTGTATTGCTTCAAAATTGTTGTACATTGCTTAGTTTCAGATTTAGACTCCAAAAGGAGGTTGTAAATAGTGAATCAAAAGACCACAAAGGCCTAATTTAGCAAGTGGCTATTGTAATCACACTAAGTATAAAGTGCCAAAATCTTTCATTTGTGGGGTTTCTTGATTGAGTAAAAAGGGGGGGTGTCTCTTAGTGTTGTGTTTCTCTTTTCTTGTTGTTATTTTTCATTTCTTACATTATGGGAAATCTTATATTTTAAAAATTAACACCACATAACTATGCTATATGGTCTATTAAAATGTGGTGTCAATTAATGCATAATGAAGTTTCTCAATATGTAGATGGCACCCTTCCTAAACCAACAGGTGATCAAGTATCAAAAAGTGATATTAATGCTTGGGAAATGGAAGATAGGAAAGCCCTAGGTGATATTATGTTAGGGGTTGACGACAAGATCTTCTATCAGATCCATAAGTATAAGCCATACAAGGAAGCATGGGATGCCCTCAAAAACCTATATGGTAAAGTTCCTACGAAGGATGTTTACAAAATTGAAGATCAACTTGTCTCCCTAGATCTTAAGACATTTGATTCTATACAAGATTTTACTATTAAGGTGAATGAATTAAGAATGAAGCTTGATGATTATGGTAGTCCTATTAAAGATAACGTGTTAATCTATCTCATTCATAACAATTTGTCATCTAAGTACTCCACATTTGTTTCTTCTTACAACACCACAAAGACTACATTAGGGGATGCCTATCAGAAAGTCACTTTTGATGGTCATGCTCAACTATTGGACGATGAAGAAAAGAAGTTGCAATCAATGGGGATTCTCAAGTCATTCAAGTCTAAGGAATTGGTGGCTAACAATGAGGGTTCTCAAAATTTAGCTGCTCAAACTTCAAATAAAGGAAATGGCAAGAAGAAGAAGTGGAAGAATAACAAACAAGAGGATACAAAAAAGAAAACAAAAACATCAAATCAACAAGGCAAGTCTTCCTCAAATACAAACAAAAAGGGGGACTCTCATTAGGAGAAGAAAAAGTGTACTTATTGTAAAAAGATGGGTCATGAAGAACATCAGTGTTATCACAAGGAGATTGATGAGTTAAAGCACATCATGAAGAAACACAATGTTCCACTACCTAATGCTTATAAGGAAAAATGACCTTCATCTTCAGATTCTAAGGGAAAAGGGCATGCTTTACTCATAAAAAATGTTAGTCAAGGAGAATGGATCATAGATTTAGGTGCCACACATCATATGGGTGTATCAAAGTGAGGCTTTTCTTCCATGACACATTCAAAGGTACTACACAACTTCATAGGTGATGATACTAAGGTGGAAGTTGAAGGTAAAGGAAAAGTTGAGATGAACAATGAAATCTTCAAGAATGTTCTATATATTCCTAACCTTAGCTCCAACCTTCTTTCAGTCTACCAAATGACTCACTACGAAGGTGGTAATAAAGTGGAATTTCTTCCAAATTGAGTGGTAGTGAAAAGCATTAAGGATAACTCAATGATTACAATTGGTGAAGCCAATCATGATTTAAGGCTTTACACTTTCTCCTCCTTTGCACCTACATCAAATGCATAAGCCTTGTTATTACATTCAAATGTAGAAAGTAAACTATGGCATGAGAGATATGTGCATCTCAACTATAGATATATTTAGTAGCTTAGCAACAAGAAAATGGTTAATGATCTACCTCAAATTCAATTTTAGAGGTGTTTGTTTAGGTTGCTCACTTGGAAAACATCCTAAAAATTTGTATGAAAAGGGGAAGTCTTGGAGAGCACAATATTATTGAATTGGTTCATAGTGATGTGGTGAGACCATTTCTAGTGCCATCATTTGGCAAGTCTCACTATGCACTCACCTTCATAGATGACTACTCTTGCTCTACTTGGGTTTTTTGCATGGATCACAAGAGTGAAGTGTATGAAAAAATTCTCAGTTTCAAGGCTCAAGTGGAAAACCAATCAAGGAAATTCATCAAAATTCATCGAACAAATAATGGGGGGGAGTATGTGAACATAAGACTAATAGACTTTTGCACTCAAGAGGGTATTGACCTTCAACATTCACTACCATATATGCCATAGTAGAATGCTGTTGCTGAAAGGAAAAATAGAACTCTCAAAGAGATGACCACTTACATGCTATTGAACAAGTCTCTTGATCAAATCTTTTGGGAAAAAGCAATGAATTGTGCTAACTATATTTAAAATAGAAGTCCTCACAAAGCTTTGGATAGTGTAACTCCTTTTGAAGCATTGACTGGCAGGAAAGCTATAGTTAAGCACTTTAGAGTCTTTGGTTGTCTCACATGGGCAAGAATACCTCCATAAAAATGCAACGCATTAGAGGCTCAAAGAAAACCTTACATTTTTGTTGGCTATGCAAATTCACATAAAGCCTACAAGTTAATGGATCCAAAGACACATGACATATTCTATGAGAGGAGTGTCCATTTTGAAGAAAGAAGTCCAAGCTTTTCATCTTCAAATCTTCCTTCTTCCTCCATCATTAAAGAGAGTGATAGTGACAATAGTGACTTGAAAGATGTTAGTCCCCAACCAAAACAAAGGAATCAAACAATTGAAGTTGAGGATACACCTTCTACATCTTCTTCCACGAGACCTAGATGGGCCAAGCAGACATTGGATGCAGCAGAACCATTGGTGGGAAATCCTTTTGATACAAGGAGGAAAATATCACAACAAAACTCACTCCCACATACTTATATTGCAGTTGCTTCATATCCACAATCATTTAAACAAGCATCAAATGTTCCAAAATGGGATAGAGGAATGGAGGAAGAGTATAACTCTCTTATGAGAAATGAAACATGGGACTTAGTCTCTCTTCCTAAGGGAAGAAAATTGGTTCGATGCAAGTGGATCTATTAGACCAAATTTAGAGTAGATGGAAGTGTTGATAAACATAAAGCTTGACTCATTGGAAAATATTTTTCTCAAGTATCCAACATTGATTACACTAAGACCTGTGCACCAGCGGCAAAGATAAATTCCATTCATTTGACAATAGCTATAGAAATAGCTCAGGGATGGATTGTTCATTAGATTGATGTAAAAAGCACATTTTTTAATGGTGATCTATATGAGGAGATATATGGAGCAGCCACAGGGATTCATATATGATTCTACCTTGGTTTGCAAATTGAAGAAGTCTATCTATGGACTTAAACAAGCTCCCAGAGCTTGGTACGCCAAGATGGATTCCTTCCTTCTCTCAAAAGGCTTCGCAAAATGTCATTCCAATCTAAATTTCTACATTCTTTAGAGGGATGATTCACATTTTCTCCTTGTACTTTATGTGGATGAATTGATCATTGTAGGAAGTACTGCATCCATCATCAACAATGTAAAGGCTACTTTGTAGGATAGGTTTTCAATGACAGACTTGGGTTTACTACACTATTTCCTTGGTATCAAGATACATAAATCTTCACTAGGGATAACACTATCATAGCCCAAGTGTGCTCTTGATCTACTAGCTTAGTTTCACATGAGTGACTACAAGGTTGTATCCACCCCATTCCTTTCTAGTGTTAAGTTAGAAACAAAGTGTTCCACTCCACTTGTTGATGTGACTCTATATAGATAGTTGGTGGGAAGCCTTATCTACTTGAAACATACATGCTCTAACATCTCATTTGCAGTTGGCATGGTTTCTTGCTTCATGCAAGAGCCACATGAACTTCATTGGAAGGTAGCCAAACACATCCTACATTACATCCAAGGTACACAAACACATGGTATAGGTCTTCAGTTAGTGGGATATATAGACTCAGACTATGCAGGGGACCTTGATTCTCGCAAGTCTACTTCAGGATATGTGTTTCATCTTGGTTCCAACCCCATTTTTTGGCAGAGTAAAAATCAAAACACCATTTCTCTCTCATTGACTGAGGCTGAGTATTGAGGAGCTGTGAATGTAGCAATAGAGGCTATTTAGCTACAATAGATTCTGAAGGAGTTTGGTTTTGATCTAACCTAACCCATAGTCATCCATTGTGATAACCAGAGTGCTATTGAGATCTCAAAACATCTAATTTAGCATCAGTGAACAAAACATATTGAGGTTCATATGCACTACATCAGAGAGCTAATCCATGAGCAGGTCATCGCACTGCAGTGTTGTCCTATAGAGTAGTAGGTAGCTGACATCTTCACCAAGCCCTTCATAGAGGTCAAGTATATTCATTTATGAGATCTCTTGGGGGTGAGGGATTTTTCACTAGGGGGGTCGCATGATCCTTCTCTTCTCTAGTGTACATATCTCTCTTTTTAGGGGAGGGTTTTTACCATTAGGTTTTCCCTCTTTCTTTGTTTATGGAGAGATTTCATGCATTTTAGCATTGCATTGTACCTGGGTACCTAACATGGCCTAGTAGCCAGGACCCATTATGCATTTTATCATAGGTTTTGTGAGCTTAAGTGCATTCCCCTAAGTTGCACTTAATGGTAGGTGTTAATGTAAATAATTATTCTTTAAGTTTTACTTAAGTTTACTTAGATAAATGCATTATTTTATTATTTCTTAGGTTAGATACCTAGGAGTTTTAATACTCATTTGAGTTGTCATGCTGACAATACTAGAATATGAAACTCAAATTTAGCACATGGTCTCTACAACACCATAGTTTGCATAAACAACTGAGTCGTCATGTAGACAACACAATTGTTTGGACTATTATTTTAGCAAATGGTGTCTAAAACATAATTGTATGTGCTACACCTTTTTAGGCTTATCCTCTCATCATTGCACTAATTCTTGTGCTTAATGGAGGATAACCCACACCTAGTGGACATATGCCTGGTTGTAAGACTTATCATGTTGCTAACTCCTAAGAATTCTAGATGCATCATAGAGGTCTTTATATATAGGTACCTCTAGTGTACTATACAATGAATTGAATATCATATTGTTATTCTAATCATACTTTGTTGGTCTTGGGTGAATTTTTCCCTAAGGCAAATTCTCACAGTTAGAGAGGTAGAGGAGATCTATGTAGATGAGGAGTATTATGTCGGGCACCAATCGTAAATGAGATTTAAGAAAAATCACATCAATCTCACCACTATAGTGAGTCCTACTTCATGGATTAGATGATGGATATATTGTATATTGAAATTCCTTGTGACCCCAAGTAGTAAGGGGACACTATTTTTAACACCCTTTACCCATTTGGTATGACTAGTTGAGACATACCAAGTTTTTATTGGATGGGGAAGGAGTATGCTAGAAACTATATATTTATAATTGAGAAAACTTACTAAATATTAGAGAGATAGCTTGAAACTCTATAAACTCTTACAGGTTTGGTTATTTGAGAACTTCACATGCACTAGACTAGCAAGAGTTTTAGTGGCATTGAAGTGGAGCCTTTTGAGAGAGTATGTTTATGCCCTACAAGAGACATTCTTGTTAAGAGATAGTAAGATTTGATTGGATGCAAGGAGATGAGATAGCATGGAGACCATACTTCCATTTAGAGGAGTAGCTGGAGATAGTATACCATATGAGATACTCATAGAGGAGGATATTCCTAGAGAGATGGCAAAGTCATGTTGTGATGCCATACTACTACGATCAAGTACTAAGATAGTTTGCATAGACTAATATGTATTAAGCATAGTTCCATGATATATATCCCACCAGATATATGCAAAGACATGGAGCCTTACATAGGCCTATAATAGTTGATATTTTCCTAGTAATACAAGGAGAGAGAGGATGTTCCTATGGAAACAAAACAATATGTTGGTTGCACTATTGAGTACATCCACTAGTGGATAATAGAATATCCCATAAGTGATCTAGATCCATTATATAAATTCCAAGGAGGATATGAGAGACAAAAAAACCTAGTAGAGGAGGCTGCCTCAGAGAGAGTAGAGGAGATGGCCCCAATAGGCCATACTATGGACAAGCAACCAATATTTACTATTCCTATTAGACCACTTTGAGCATGATAGTCACATACACATGGTGATACACCACTCCCATGGTTGAGGCAACAAGTGCATGGATAGGATAGTCATTCCATGCCCCCACCCTAATGATCAAAGAGAGATGTATAACACCTAGAGGGAAATCTAGGTAAGATATTATAAGTAAATTATATAGATGTAGATTGGAAATTTGAGAAAGAAGAATATACAAGTGATAGAATATGGTTTGATTGCAGCAAAAAAGAGAGAGTGGGGGATTTTTTGAGTGAGATCTTGAAGGACATAGCTATATCTTCAAGGATACCATCTACCTATTGGTACAAGGGTAGAGGACAAAGAGATCTAGGTAGACATGTTGACATCTTTGCTATGTCACTCTAGAGATAAGATTTAGATAGGAGAATGAGAAGAGACTTGAGCAACACATAGTGGAGTTGGATATTGAGTTACAAGTGGCATGAGAGATTTTATATGGGCACAACTCATCTAGGAGTCATTCTTACAACACCACATCATATAGGCCATCCTCCTGACACCACAAATTAGATAGTTTTGGGAGTCATCGCTTGATGCAACATTGAGAGATTGAGGGTTAGATAGAGATATATGATGATATACTAAATCCATATTTCATATAATGTCTTCATGTACTATAAATTTTGATGATGATATATATATATATGTATGTATGTATATATATACATATATGTATGTTTATATACATACATACATACATATGTATGTATGTATGTATGCATGCATGCATGCATATATATAATGAGATTTAATGATTAATTAATTTCATAAAAATAATAATAGAAAAGAGGGTACTAATTTTTCTAAAGTAACATTTTAATATAATGAACATTGTACACTAATAAAACTCAATAAAATGTTCTATTAGCAGAAACATTAGCATATGAGGAGAGAAAAAGTTTTTAAACATAACATCACTGAAGATGCATAATATTAATGGGTTCCTTGAGGGGAACACTATCCATATCAAAAATCTTATAAGCCCATGAACAAAGAGATCTAGGTAGACATGCTGACATCTTTGTTGTGTCACTCTAGAGATAAGATTTAGATAGGAGAATGAGGAGAGACTTGAGCAACACATAGTGGAGTTAGATACTAAGTTACAAGTGGCACAAGAGATTTTATATGGGCATAAATCATCTAGGAGTCATTCTCACAACACCACATCATATAGGCCATCCTCTTGACACCACAAATTAGATAGTTATGGGAGTCATCACCCAATGCAACATTGATAGATTGTGAGTTAGATAGAGATATATGATGATATAATAAAGCCATATTTTGTATAATGCCTTCATGTACTATAAATTTTAATTATATTATAATATATATATATGTATATATATGTATGTATGTATGTATGTATGTATGTATATACATACATATATGTATATAATGAGAGACATTGCTATTCTTATGATTAATGATTAATTAATTGCATAAAAATAACAATAGAAAAGAGGGTACTAATGTTTCTAAAGTAACATTTTAATTAAATAAACATTGTACACTAATAAAACTCAATAAAATGTTCTATTAGGAGAAACATTAGCATATGAGGAGAGAAAAATATTTTAAACATAACATCGCTAAAGATGCATAATATTAATGGGTTCCTTGAGGAGAACACCATCCATATCAGCAATCCTATAAGCCCATGAATCATAGAGTTTAGCAAACACAAAGGGACCTAACTAATTAGGACTAAGTTTCCCCTTTTTGTTAGGTAAAGCATTCACATTCCTTTGATTTTCATAAAGAACATGATCACCATGATAAAAAGAACATTCAAGCAGTTTGTTATTATAACACTTTTGAAGATATTTATGATAGGCTCTTATATGTTCCAATCTGTAGATTTATTGTTCACCTAGCATTTATAATTATTGTAAATAGTGTTCCCTAAAAGCATCCTTATTAAAAATCCCATGTAAAGATACTCAAAGATAAGGAATCTCTAATTCTAAAGACATAATATCATCAACACTATAAACAAGATTATAAGGAGAATTACCCATAATAGTATGAACACAAGTCCTAAAAGCCCACAAAGCATATATTAATTGAGTACACTAATCCTTTCCCTATTAATTAACTATTTTGCATAGAAATTTTTCAATGACCTTATTAGATTCTTCAGCTTTCCCATTGGATCAATGATAGTAAGGTCGAGAGAAATGCTGATGAATTCAATATTTATCCACAAGTTTCTTAATTTCCTTTTTAAAAAAAAAAAAAATAAGTACCATTATTAGAAATAATAGTTGAAGTAATACTAAAGTGAGAAATAATATTCTTAAGCATAAAATCACAAATAACCTCAGCTATAATATAACAAAGACGAACAACTTCAACCTATTTTGTAAAGTAATGGGTGGCTATCAAGATTTATGTATTCCCTTATGAGGAAGGAGGAGAAATCATACTAATAAGATCTCAACCCCAAACACTACATGGCCAGGAGGTCACTTGAGTATGAAGTACAATACAAGGAGACTGAATAAGATTACTAAGTTGTTGACACTACAAACATCTTTTGACAAATGCAAAATAATCTCATTTCATTGTATTCCAATAGGGTCTCATTCTTAATAATTTATTTACCAATGAATTTCACCAAAATTCCTACTACAAGATCATGCATGAGCTTCTTGTAAATCTATCAAGATTTCACTATTTCCTAGACATCTCAAAAAATGAGCATCATAAGATCTCTTATGAAGAGTGTCAACCAAAATGATATAATGAAGGGTTAATTTTCTTATATGGTTTTAGGCATTATGTGAGGAAAATTTATAAAAGATTTCATCACCACTCATCTAGATGTAATTAAAACATTGAGCCACCATGAGACCATTCTAAAAAATAATAGGTTCCAAGAGAGTATGAAAAGTGAATTGAAAGTCCTTATTGTCATCAAGGCATAGAAGAGATACAAGAGTAGCCATAGCTGCATTAACATGTCTATTATCCTTTCTAGGCACCAACTAAATTTCCTAGTATAAATCAAGATCTAGTTCATGATATCTCATCATGTTATCATTCTTAGAATGATATAAACCTTTTATTTGTTGCATAATCAATTTTGAATCACCAAAATTATTCAAGTATTTAATTTTAAGGGATGCGACTTCAACAAAAAGAGCCACATATTCTGTAATATTATTTTTGAGTTAAAAAGAGAGCTTTTAAGAAAGAGGAATCAATTTCTTAGAAGGAAGAACTAAAATCACACCCCCGCTAGCATCAATTTTACACCTACATCCATCAAAATAAATCTCCCAAGCATCATCTTTACTCATAGGTAATATTTTTGTATCAAGAAAATTAGTAGGACTAATGACTATAGGTAAAGGCTTGCCCTTTGATTTCTTTTTTAGAGATAAATTTTAAATCAAACTCTATCAAAAGCATTACCCATTTCACAAGACATCCAAATAAATTAGTTTTAGAAAAGAGAAACTTTAAAGAATCAAATTTGACAATGACATTGACTTTTTCAATGAGGATATAATGTCTAAGTTTTTGACACGAAAATGAAAGCAAGACATTGTTGCTCTATATCTCTATATCATGTCTCATAGTCAATCAAGGTAAAACTAATGTAATAGATAGGATTCTCTTTACCATGATCATCATTTTGAACAACAACAAAACTTAAGGCTTTAGGAGAAGCCTATGTATAGAGATAAAAAGGCTTATTAGGTTGTGTAAGTTTCAAGATAGGAGGATTAGCAAGATATTCCTTAAACTTCTTAAATGATTTCTTAGATTCATCATTCTAAGAGAAAGTGGAATAATTTTTAAGAAAGGAAGTGAATGGAATAGTTATGTTAGTTAAGTTTAAAATAAATCCATTGATAGCTTGAATCTTCCCTTGTAATATCCATTATTGCGAGACATCCTTAGGTGGAGGCAAGTTGACAATTGCTTCTATATTTTTTCAATATCCACTTCAATAGCCTAGTCAAAGATAATAAATCGCAACAATTTTCCACTATATACCCCAAATGAACACTTGTGAGGATTTAAGTGCATACTATAGCTACATATCCATTCAATGATTTTTCTAAGGATAACACTATTGGAAATAATCAAGACTAGCTAAGTTACTGAGAGGGGAGGGGTGAATCAATGACTTCAAAAACTTTAAATTAATTCAGCACTTAATCCATTCACCATTAATACCTCTAATCTACTACATGCATGAGAAAAGATAAACATTCATGACACATGAACATAGAATTTTGGTGACCCAAAAACCTTCCAAATAGAAATTAAAATTGGGGTGGAGACGATGCCCACAAAACTTCACTATTGCAGTATAAAGTTGGCCTAATAAGGCTTACATTAACCACTTCTAATGATCTTCCTGGTCAAGAGCAATTTGGACTACTAGATCCACCTTATTAGAGGTTTTACAAACATACAATGAAGTATGCACTCTGTTAAGAGATTTCAAGAAAGATTGTTAAGTATACCTTGCTAAAGAATTTAGAAAACTAATTCACTTATTAGGATGAAATAGTAGATCTGACTTACAACTTGATTGCTAATTAGATCCTTGAAGTACAGATCACCTCTTGTGATAGATATAACCTTACTGCTCCTTGTAGACCTTGTTGAATACTCTACTCTACTACTGATTCACATTCACTCTTCTCAAAACATTACATATCCATCCATACATATATTTATTTGTTCATTCATACATTGCAAATGATATAATATATACCATTCCAATATTTATAATTACAAGGTCAATTAAAACACAAGTAAACAAAATATTACTGAGTCAGCCAAATAGTAGAAACTCGAGTTCTGTAAGCTAACTTGGTGAACTTCTGATACTCGACGTCCACTACATTGCTTTGCATCATCACACTCTTAGTATAAGTTGAGGCTCAATCCATACTAATCACACAACATAGCTTCAAAATCGGTGACCATTAGAGACTTGGTAGATATAGTGTTACTCGGTAGATACTAAATACTTTGTTTACCTTGCTGGAACTCGGTAAAAACTACTCATTCCATCACTCAGTAGACATTGGCTTCACATCATAGAAACTAATGACTCAATAGACACTACAAAGCTTGGTGACCACTATCTACTCGGTAATAAATGTTGGTCTGCACATTGTCTATATTCACTTGGTAGCTTCTAAAATGCTCGGTATGAACTGTGAAACTTGGTTATCACTAGATTGCTTGGTATACACTAGAGACTAAAATGCTGAGCACAATAACAATAAAAAAATTGAGTAAATGTTGTCACTAATGACAAATGTGACATAGTGCCAAAAATCTCCCCCTTTGGCATTAGTAGCAAAAACACTTATAAGCTAAGACTTATGTACGTTGACATATTGATTTTTGATTTTTCAAAATTTATCTTTGTAAAGCTATTGTATATACATTTGTACATATCTCCCCCATACATAAGACATGATATATACATAGTCTCTCACCCTTTTTATTCTATACATAAATCAATCTATTCTCTCCCCCTTTGTCTCCACATATCTCTTACTCTTACTCCCCCTTTTTGACAATAATGCCAAAGAGTTATGCAATATATTCAAATAGAGACACCAAAATGTGAGAGAAACTCAAAGTGTACCTTCAGAATAAGAGCTAATTTCTTATTTCAATTGTCTTGCAAAATTTTGCTAGTGGAGAGTGCCACTTGAAATTCTATTAAAAGTTCAATCATATGGTTTGCAATAGAAATTTTTTTATCCTGGACCACTGACTTTGAATATGCAATATGTTTCTACATTGTGTCCATGAATGGAAGGATCATATTTTGTATATCTATCAATGTGGACCTGATCCTTGCTTCTTCTCTCAAGAATTCTAACTATATATTTAACAAAAATTTCACCTTAATGTGATGTGTTGAGCTTGAGCTGAGGTCAAACTATAGCCTTTGAGCACTGGCCTTCATACCCACATCAATCTTATTGAGTTTCTCTTTTATCTCCTTGGTAAACTCGGTAACATCACAAAGCTTAGCAAAAAGTAATGTCACAATGGTAAAAGAATGTTTAAGATTGCTCAAAGTTGAGGATAGTTCTACTTGGTTTATGGCATTGTGCTCAAGCACTTTATCATCAAATTTTTTCTCTACCTTTTCAATTAACTTTTCTTGACCAGATGTATCCTCATTGAACTTATTGACTGCTTCTTCCAACTATAGAAAAATGCGTTGAGATGAATCCACATCAACACCTATAGCCTCTATTATTGTATTCTTTAAATTCTTAATTATTGTAAACTCTTTATCTCTTTCATCTCTTAGCTATTTTTGCTTTGCCTTCTATTCCAAAAGATGACTAACTAGTCTCATTTCTTCAACTATAGCAGTATCTAGATCCAACTTGGGAATTACAATTTCTTTGTCTAAGTCAATATCATCATTAATTTCCTTTCTAGTAAGAAGAAGTTTTAGGGTTTTCCTTGGTTCTACTTCTGACATTACTGCCTTGGACTTAGAAACAAATACAATTATAGAGATAGCTGAACTTGCAGTAAAAATGTGAATAGGACCAACTGAAGGAAAACTAAGAGAAGTGCTAACTGAATCCAAAACTAATGTGCTACCCAAAATTGAAGTGATGATAGGTGGAAAACTAACTAGAGCACATACAATAGGAGCACTAATAGAAATATTTACAAGTGATGTACTTACAGGAATATGTAAAACTAAAGTTGAAAAAATTGTATAACTAGATGCTTCACATACTGTTGATGTAGTTGACTCGAGAGCTGATGAAGAGGAGGGTTGTATCTTGGTAGATGAAGTGGTAGAGGCTTCCATAATTGATACCTGGAGCTTAGAGGGAGCAAATAGTGACTAAACAGATGATGTGTCTATTGTAGTTGTGGTCACATTTTTTGAAGCTGTCTCCAACCTAGATGATGTACCAATCTTTGGTGGAGAATGAGGAAGGGAGGTTATGACTAGTGTTGCTATTCTCACTAGATCACTCTCTTCATCTCCTTCCTTGTCTTCCTCTTTAGCTTCTTCCTCTTTCTCTTCTTCATCATCCTTCATCAACTCTTGGCATTCCTCAACATCAATGGTAACACTTGGAGTGTTATCCTCTTCCTCATTGTCACTGTCATCGTCATCATCCTTGATTTCTACTAGATCTTCACTAGGCTTGTGTAAATGATAGATGTTTTTCCACATGTTTGTAGCATCTCTAACCACATGCTCAATGTCTTTGATCAAAATCAAGCATGTATGAAATCTAATCATCATTTTACGTGCATTCTTTTTCATTGCTACCTTAACTTCTACATCTGTGAGACTCGGTAGTAGTTGCTTCAATGATTGCACATATATGTCTTTTGTTTTTTGTTCAGTTGATTCCCACCTTGGCTTCAATTTTACCAATAATTCATTTGAAATTTGAGGGGAAATTTGATTAGGGGAATACTTCCATTTTCTCGTCTTATTGAGTACTAGCTCCTCAATTTGCATCTTCTCAGCATATTTTCTAGTTTCAAACTATAATGCCTTGAAGTTTGTGATGCCTACGCCACCTTCCATTTATTTCAACCTTTCTTGAAAGGTGAGTGGAGGCTTGCTAAACACAACTTCATTGCCACCTTTCTTCTTTGATCTCCTTGTAAATATAGTCGTGGAGGCTTTGGGTGGCTAGGTAATACTTACCCTACCCTTCTTTTTCATAGGCTCAACCTCCGTCTTAGATTCTTTCTCTTCTTCTTCTAATTCTTCTTCATCCTCTCTTTTCCCTTGGTAAGCATGAGAGGGGCACTTGTAGTTTTTAACTTGGCTACCTTCCTCTTGCCTTTGCTTATAGCCTAGGGTAGTGTGATTTCAAGCTCAATTATGGTTTTGGCTTCTTCATAGGTTCCAAAGATAGGTAGCTTTGGATCTACTAGCTCATTCGCCAAGGCTTCAATAATATCTTTTGTTTCATCAATGTTAACCTCATATGGAAGAGGTTTCACCCATGCAACTCTAGGCTTGACTACTTAGATATACACTTTATCACAATCAACTATGAAACATACATCATCTTTATAATCCTCAACTAGCTTAGGAGGATTCCTGAACCTATTGTTCATCTTCTCCTTAAAAGATTCAAAATAATTATCCATAATACTATCAAAAATTTCACCCATTTCTACAATAAATTCATTAATCTAATACAACATTGGAGTATCTTTCCTGCATACTACTGAACCTCTTGATGGGAAAAATTTTTGAACATAAAAGAAAAGACATGTTAACAAAGAACCAAATTTATAGGGATTGTTCTTTGATGTCTTGATGCTGTCCATATTCTTGTTTAGTTGTTTCAAAAATAATTCTAATAGATCAAATTCCAAATTCTTCTTTACAACCTTATATGCCAAATCAACTGCCTCACCCGACACACTGTTCAAATGACTAGAGCTATAAATCTTGTGTGCAATGATGTGAATACCAAACCTTAATTATACATCAGATACATTGCTAATCTTCAGACCTCTACCATCCCACTCATCTAGGGTTTTCTTTTGAAGCTCTTCTTGACCTAGGGTTTTGGTTGTTTTGGTCTTGTTCAGCATAGGGAGACCTGTGATCTTATGAATCATTTTCTTTGTGATCAACACTGGTTGCTCTAACCACAATTGACCGTTATGCACATGGCTCAGAATATACCTAATCCACTTTATTTGGAAACTCCTCGACATATGATGAATATGGGTTAATCCTTTGACCTCCAAATGCTTATGCTTGGGTTTTAGAGAACCATCAACACACATTTATCCTAGGGCATTTTCCATCTCTAGGGTTCTAATTTCTTGCACAGAACACTTAAAATGAGTGCAAATATCATTAATAAGGAGTACCTTTGGAGGAATTTGTGATTGAGCTCCATTCAGGTCAAGTGACTCTACAACTACTGGTACTAGCTTTCCATTCTATGCCTTTCACCAACATTTCAAAACCTCTTTTTGCCTTGCTATTACTAGTACTTCTGGATGCCATGGTTGCTCAGTAAATGAGAAAAAATTCTTTGAAGAATTATTTGTTGCAAAATCGCTCGAGATTACTTGGATGCACCTAGAAATTTCTCTGCTTTGGGTATTCTGAAGTCACGATAAAAAATGAAGTCAAATTTTTCCCTTTTGATGAAAGTTCTCCATTAATTCTTGGTAACATAATGACATAGTGCATGATAGACTGTCATCCACTCACTTGCTTGGTCGAAGCTTGTGACTTGGCAACTGAACACAACTTTTGTTACTCCTGACCTAGCTCAGTTGAGTCTATGACCAACCTTACTTGGTATGACCTAATTTCTTGTGAACCCTTTACATCTAAAATATTGATTTGGATCTTCTACTTCCTTTCATCAGAACTGCTCAAGGTTTGACTTTAAGATACAGTTCCAGTTCTTTCCTTAAGAATCTAATTGGAAATGGTGGAGTCACCCACTTCTTGAGTGACATGATCATCATTTGAATAGTCTTTCTCAGTAGATTTGGGAATCCACTACTATCTCATTTACTTCCTAATGTTATCAACTTTAGCTTTCTTTTAGCTATATGACCAAGTTTAGCACATGTATAACATCTTATTGTAGTATCCTTCTTTCTCAAGTGATGCCTTGCATAGATTATGCCAGTGTGTCCATATTCACCACAATAATGACATATACACCAAGTATTGTAGTCCCAACCAAATATTGCCTTCGCAAGTTTTTTAGCTAGATTGAATGATTTAGATCTACATTCAGATGCCTTGTGACCTTGTTTCTTACATTTGTGACATTTACCTTCAAATTTTGGTTTCTCCTTGCATTCATTAGCTTTATGACAATGTTGACTACAACTGTAGCATTTTTCATTGAATTTTTCCTTTCCATTGCTCCAAAATTTGTTTGATGTATGACCTAACTTACCATGGTGATTGCAAGTAGGTTTTTGATTCCTTTGGACACCTTGTTTGGAAGATTCACCTTCTTCTTTGTATCCAAGTTCTACTTTACCTTTTTTCCTATAAAGATTCTACTCACTTTGCTGATTAAATTAATCCATGTCTGCTTGAGATTTCATTATCCTTTCATTGAGTTGTTTGTTAGAAATTAGATTAGCTTTCAATTTTTCATTGATTTGTATTTTAGTGATTAAATCATTCCTTAAGCTTTCATTTTCAGATCTCAGACTCATGATTTCCTCATTTGCATTGGAGAGCTAATTGATAAGACTTTCTTGCTAAAGGGATTGACTTTGAGTTTCATTGTTCCTTGTCTCCAAGTCTTCACTTTCTTTATTCCTTTGTTACAATATTTCACACATTCTTATTGACTAAATTTCCTATTCTCTTTTCAATTTTCTTACCTTTTCTTGTAGAGAGCCATTCTTTTCTAGGAGTTCTTTGATTGCCTCATTTGCTTCATCTAAATTTCTTGAGGGGAAAAAGTCTTCAATATTCTCTTCAACATATTGGAGGTCATTCATCTATTTTGCAAGTTCCTTCCTTCTTTTTAGGGATTGGGAAAGATATTCTTTTGCTTCCTTGAGTTGAGCTATGGCGATGTCTAGATCTAGCTTTTCATTGTCAATAGCTTTGTCAAGTTTGAATATCTCCATTGTCCTTGATCTTTGCTCAAGATGTTAAACTTTATCCTAGGAACCACAAAGTTTTGATACCAATTGTTGAAAATCATCAAGACTAGCTAAGTTATTGAGAGGGGAGGGATGAATCGGTAACTTCAAAAACTTTAAATTAATTCAGCACTTAATCCATTCACCATTAATTCATCTAATCTACTACATGCATGAGAAAAGATAAACATTCATGATACATGAACTGAGAATTTTGGTGACCTAGAAACCTTCCAAATAGAAAGTAAAATTGGGGTGGGGATGATACCCACAAAACTTCACTACTATAGTATAAAGTTGGCCTGTTAAGGCTTTCAATGACCACTTCTAATGATCTACCCTGTCAAGAGCAATTTGGACTGCTAGATCCACCTTATTAGAGGTTTTACAAACATACAATGAAGTATGCACTCTGTTAAGAGATTTCAAGAAAGACTGTTAATTCTACCCTACTAAAGGATTTAGAAAATTGATTCACCTGTTAGGATGAAATAGTAGATCTGACTTACAACTTGATTGCTAATTAGATCCTTGAAGTACATATTAGCTCTTGTGATAGATATAACCTTACTACTCCTTGTAGACCTTGCTAAATACTCTACTCTTTTGTTGATTCACATTCACTCTTCTCAAAACATTACATATCCATCCATCCATATATTTATTCATTCATTCATACATTGCAAATGATACAATACATTATATATATATATATATACCATTCCAATATTTACAATTACAAGGTTAGCTAAAACACAAGTAAACAAAATATTACTAAGTGAACTTATGATACTCGACGTCCACTGCATTACATTTTCATGCACTCGATCGAAGTAGAGGCTTGGTCCATACTAATTACACAATGTAGCTTCGAACTCAGTGACCATTGGAGACTTGGTAGATATAGTGTTACTTGGTAGATATTGAATACTTTTTTGACCTTTCAAGAACTTGGTAAAAACTACTCATTCCATCACTCAGTAAACATTGGCTTCACATCATAGAAACTGATGACTCAATAAACACTACAAAGCTTGGTGACCACTATTTGCTTGGTGATAACTACTAGCCTATACACTATCTATATTCACTTAGTAGCTTTTGAAATGCTTGGTATGAGCTGTGAAACTTGGTTATCACTGGATTGCTGAATATACATTGGAGACTTAATGATGAGCATGGTAACCATACAAAATTGAGTAAGTGTTGTCACTAATGACAAATATAACATAATGCCAACAAACGTTGTGCTAGGTGCTCATTTTCCCTTGTTTTTCTCCACCTTATTCCCATATCTTTTTGCACTTGTCCTAAGTATTTTGGGGCTCACCTTCTCTCTCCTCTTGGAACAAGTTAACTTTTTATTGAAAATGTCAACCCAAGTTGACCTAGTCTAGGAAGGTCGACCCAGGTTGACCTCTTCCCTAGAGATTGCAGGGCCCATAGCCCAAAAAGCCTTGTGGTATTAATTTGTTAACTCCTAATATCAAGTCAACTTGTATTTTTTTCCCACCTAAAAAATACTATATAAGGAGACTTGGAGGATTTATTTTAGACCTAAAAATTTCATGATAGATTCACCCAAACTTTGTATTCAAGGCATTCAAGTATTTCAAACATTCAAGTAAGGGAGAATTTATCAAGTATTGAAGGATTCTTTGTGAGAATTTCCTCTTCAAGATTTAGCATATTATTGGCCATCAAGGGAGGAGGGATACATATAGGCATTCTTCATCTTCTTCATTGATTCAAACTTATGTCCATGGCTCCATGATGTGGGTATGGTAGATCCATTGTAACTTTTGGAGATAGTCAATATTTACATACTAAATTCAACATCTACAAAAAATAAAAATACTTACAAACAAGGGATTTTATATGGTGAATATTTACATTTATTTTTGTTCACCCATTTACATTTACATGGATCAATTAAGGTTCATTCATCAATCTAGGGCTTGACTAAGGTAAGCCCTCATCCACCAAACAACAAAAACCTTTACTTTTCTATAGATCTTATTTTTAGTTCATTAGAGTGCCTCTAGAATATAATGACCTCATGAGAATCATTATGAAATAGTTACAAATAGGTCAACTTGTTCACTGTTGTTTTTCTAGAAAATCAATTTCTAGGTTTTTTTGGGTTTTTTCATCCATAATTATAGATTTAGATCTATGATTTTTGGAACTAAAATAAAACTTCTTGTACACATTTAAAGGAAATTATTTCATATCTTATTTCCATTTATAACTTTGGCTTAGATATGTATCTTAATTAGGATGATTGTATACACTTCACATCTAGATCTATTATTTAATTAATTAGTTCAATTTTGTATACACATTATCACATAGGAGCCAAAGAGTGTATTTCCTTGTATTGCATTCCATTTCACAATTCAAATTTATTATTTGCATACCTTTCATTTTGCACTTTGATAATCTAATTTGGGTTATAAAGAGGAATTATAGTTGGGGATTATTTCTTTCCCTTTACAATTATCTTTTGAATGTTTAGTGGCAAAGAGTAGAGGCGTACATCCTATTTAAGTATCTCCCTTTTTCCCCTAAATATATTTTTGAACCCAACTTCTACTCCTTCCTTTTTGGAGTTAGATTATTTGTTTTCCTTGTTTTGGTGAACCCTTTACTTCTTTCTTATTCTAGAGTTAGATTTAGATACATTTTGTCTATGGTTAGGTATCTCTTTTTATGTTATTTATTACATTTATGTGGTTAGATCTCATTAGTGTTTTCTTTTGTGATCTCCCCTTTTATGAGATTAATTACACTAAGTCCAACCTATATTATTCCCATTAGGAGAAGTTATAAACAAATGGTATCCTTTGATCATGATTCCTCTTTTCTCCCTAGGACTCGTGATTACACTGGTATCTTTCCTCATGATCTTAATCCTATAATAGAGCATAAATCTTCTCACTAATCTAGCCTTAAGAGTTCCTCCTTTGCAAGTTTATAAGATTTTTCATGAATTTGATAAATTAAAAACTTAGCTTATACAAGAACATCAAAATTTTTATAGTATTAGTTTTATTGAGGCTATTAGGAAGATTTTTAATAATAATGATAATAACCTTTCTATTTTGCATGGTATATCTCACCTTATTGATACTCATGATAAGGCTTTGACATAATATGCTCAAGAGTTAGGATATCCTCCTCCTTCCACAATCGTTGAACCTTCTGTTCTAATTTCCACCACCATTTCTATCATTCCTACATATGCTCCATGATGCAAAGGTAAGGGTGGTGGATGGATGGCCCAACTATAAACTCATTAACTTGTGAATATTGACTACTATACCAAAACCCTCTACAAGGCAAAATAATGCTTAAATGACTCCAAGACCTCCTAGATGGATAGGATGATTGACTTAAGCTAAAATAAGATGGATTTAAATAGTTTCAACACTATTTTGGTTATCAATCATTACCCAACGCCTAAATCACCTGACACAACCTTCTAGGCCTAGTTTCCCTATTAGGCCTCCAATGATAAAGAATCTTGATTTCCTGTCAACTTTCATAAAGACCAAGTCTAACTCTATAGGTTTTTAGATACCAATTTGGCCATATTCTAACATACCAAAAGAATAGTTAGGGTTCCTTTGGATGAAATCCTATTATCACTAGACCTATGGCTCTAAAATGCATATAAGTGAGCAATTTAACAAAGGAACTATAAGTTATTTGCACTCCCCAGACTCCCCACTCTAGATAGTCTCTTCTTAGGTCATGGATGTCTCAAATACAAGAGGAATTAAACTAAAAACTTTAGCAACACCAAAATCCCCAAATTGCTTCCCAAAACCCTCAAAATTAGGGATTTCTAATTAAATGTTGTCCACAAACTTCTAAGATCAAAAAAGGGTGGATCCATATTTTCCTCAACATACTAAATCACTTCCAATAATTAAAAAATAACCTCCAATGGCTAGAACTTCTATTGTTTCTCTATAGCCAAGAATTTAATGTCTTTTCCTCCACAAACTTCAATGGTAATCATCTATTCTAATAATTTCCTATCAAAACCTTGTTAGAAATGATATCTACATAATGTTACAAGACCATTCCATGAGAATCATATTCCTACATCCATGGAATAATCAACATGTTAATTAGAAACTCAAACTAGTCAATAAAACAAAGGAATACTTCAAAACAACAACAACCAACTTGGTAGAAATGAACTTCACTAGTCTTAGTGCATTAGGAATTGACCAAAAAACATGTAGATATGATTAAGAGGTCTCATTAAAACAAGACAATCAATAAGAATGAAATATCCATACCTCAAATGCTTGAAAATGAGGATTTTATTGCTTTACTTCACACAGTTTGTACAAAATATTTAATCCTAGGTGTTGTCTATTGTACAATGCCTCCAAATGATCTTAAAAACCTTCCTAAAATTTTATTTAACTGATTGGAATTAGTTTCCATGCATAGTTAAGCTTAAAACTCCCTAAAACTACTTTCCCTCCAAAATGCACTAACTGTTGGGATTTAAATATTTGAATTCTCCAACTTAAAAATTATTGTAAAAAAATAACTATTTAAATTTTCTAACTTACCTATTAGGTCATCTAGACCAAGTTAATCAATCCTAGACCTTCCTAAGACTCCTTAGACTTATTTGAGTCCATGTATCCTTCCTACACTTAATTCACCATTAAAGATCCTAAGGTCCTTAATAAGCCCTTTACAATTCATTACAACTTTAACATTTTTTAAGCCTCCTAACCACGATTGGCTTCAAAACATGCCAATTGACTGGTTCATACACTTCTTTGCCTCTAATCCACCTTCTATCTTCTATAGAGATCCTTGCATGTGCTGATGCTCCTAAATCACTCCCACTTGTTATGATGACTTCTACACAAGTACCCACTCATTTAAGTGTTGGTATTCCTAATTTTCACATCTTGTGAGTGTTCCTCCTACTTCTATACCTTCTTATTTACCGTCATATAATGCAATTCCTTTCACATATTTCATTCCTTGATCAATTCCTTCTAATGCTCTATCAATATCTTTGTATCTTCCTTTCACTTCTTATAATTTTCTTAACACATCTAACATTTGTATGCCTACTATAGTGTCTTATTATCCTACCATTAGTAGCTTGGTTCAAACTGTTACTTTGTTGCAACAACAAGTGGCTCAATTCACTAAATCTAAGTATAACATTGCTAAATGTACATTACCAATCCCATTTCCTTAAATATCCTTCATGTTTTTATACCATACCATGTTGAGGTATCTTGTATTCAATCTTATAATGGTAAGGGAGATCTTGTGATTCATATTAAAACTTTACACATATTAAAACTTTACAAACTATATGTAATGCTTTCTCTCATTACTATAGGCTCATGGCTAAGTTGTTTATGTATACTTCTATAGAACCTTGCAATGGTATTGATCTCTACCTCTGTATTCTACTAATTATTTTCAAATTCTTGTTAATACTTTCATTCAACAATTTTAGAATAATATTGGCCTACAAGTTTCTTTAACTAATTTGATGCATTATAAATAAACTATTAAAGATAAAGTTACTAATTTCATTGGTAGATATAAACATTTGTATGCTTTGATATCTTATCACATGTCTGATCATGATATTTAATTCATATTTATTTCTAATTTACAAAAAAATATTAGAGATAAGATTTTCCTTATTGAGTATACCTTCTTTTCTCATCTCTATGTAGTGCTTCACCATTACCAATTACAAGTGAGTCAACTTGAGAGCTTTAATCTGATGGCTTATGTTACTAGTGATAAGGATGATATCACTGGTAATTCAAAGAAGTTTTTAAACCTAAAAAATTCATCAAAATCAAGTCAACCAACATAGTTATTGATCAAATGACTACTACATCTAAAGGTACAACTACTTTTACCTGAGGTGATGACTAAATTAATTCATATTAGAGTTCTTATACTTCCTCTTATCTGTCCTATTGACACAAGTAAACAAATAACTAAGTCATTTGGTTTAAATGCTTTATGTCAATGCCACTATCAACTTGGTCATGATACTCAAAGATGTTATGCTTTGAAGAATTAAATTCAATACCTTATCGATTCTAATGATATATCTATTGATGCTCAAGTTAATAGTATGAATAAATTTGTTGCACCTCCTAATTATAAATTACAAATTTACTCTAACCCTTTGTCTTTACATTCAAAAAACATCATTAATCAACCTTATTCATCTGACATTAGTTATGATGATAATATTGAAGAAGTTAATCATGTAGTTAATCATGTTGAGTGTCAACATCAACCACTAATTTCATATCCTCTTGATCCTAAATAGACACCTCCTATCATCTTTAGTCAATATATGTTTGAAACCTAATGGACCTCTTTACATTACTTGTAGTGCCTCTCGTGTTTGTAGTCTATACCTTGTCCATTTTTAATTCAAGAGATACTTGATACTCTTATTTTTTTTTGTATTTTGAGATGACCTAAGGGTCAGATGTATACTTTGATTCAATACCATAGATGTTTTAATACTATACTGTTCAATTTATCATATTTGCATGTTGATGCTATTTTGAGATGACAATGGATGTATGACGATATCTAGTTATATGGTTTATTGGACATATAGTTGATTATGTTATGAGATGGATTTTTATGCTATGGTTACTTACTTCAATCTTGTATTTTTTACGCTTTCTACAAATGTGAGTGATGTAAATGGATTAATTAGGTATTTAATACATGTTTATTGGATATGATATTATATGCAATTACACTTGATCATGTATTTTAGTGTGCATGATTTATATCCCTGGTAGTGGCATATGGAGTTAGTGATTTATCTATTCATATTTTACCAATGTCATCCCTATATGGTTGATGTATCCTTATTTAATTATTTTAAATTAAAACCTTTCAGTGATTAGTAAATCCAAACTCATCTGCATTATGTGACTAGACCAATGAGCATGTTTGTACATTTAGAGGTTCACAATGTCGCAAAAGTGTTAAGTGATTCTCTATAATTTTGGGTTTTTGGGCTTTAAATATTTTTAGATTTAATTTCTAGCAGCTTTGCCTTAGGTGAATTCCCTTTATAGATAATAACTTGTTTTCATTTGGGTTGATTCAGGGTCTAGCTGCTATAGTTGGTTATTTTGCCTAATCGACTATTCACTCAAAAAGTGAATAAGTATTGAGAAAGTGATTTTATTATTCACTTCTCACTTTTTGAAATAGAAAATTTGAGAGCTTTTTGAGAATCCTCTTTTGAAGGATTCAAATTCTATTCATTCTAAAAGCTATGAGCATGGGCTTTTCATGAGGATAGTCTCATTGGATCTGGCTTGAGGAGTTTACACTTTGTTGTCACTTTCAGAAAATTTGGTAAGTTATTTATTTTATTATGTAAGCTTCAGTTTCTACCCCTTTTGCTGTCAAGTAGAGCCTTCCCATTTTATTGTTTTTACTTCATTTCAGCTTTTTTTTCTTGTTGCACTATGTTAGAAGGCTAAGAGTGTTCCCCTCCATTTTTGTTTGTTGGTTCTACCTGTTTGGTTGAGTATGAATGTTTTCCCTTTTTTTAGGATGAGGGTTTGGGGTTTTGAGCTATTATACTAGTCATTTTTGTATACAGTGTCTGAACTCATTTATTTTTGGATTTTTGGGGATTTTGTAGCAAAAGTAAAATGGGTTTTAATTTTGGATTTTTTTTCAACATTTAGGGTTTTTACCTCATTTTGCGTGCTACCCTATTTTCTTAGGTTTTCTTGGCACAATGAGGGTTGTGGACCTAGATGATCTATTTGGATGTTAGCCCAACCACTGTGACACTTTTATGTTGCTTTGGAATGCATGTCGCATCCATCTTCCTGAGTCTATTTTTAATTAAGTAACTTTCTTCTTTCTTTTCTCATCCAATCCTTGTGTTATGATCTTCATGATGGTGGTGCACCACACACAACTACATGTGTGTACATTGTTGGATGACTTGAAAGTCTAAATATTTCATGGTACTTCCAAAAGTTATGATCATTGGGGTTGGGTTGGGAATTTGCATGCCAATGGGCACTCATTATTGGATGAGCATGGTTAGGGTAGGGTAGAAAATGGAGGGGGTTTCTATCTTGCAGGTTGATGATCATGGCGCCATGGGTTGGCCGAGGGAGCTTTATATAAGTGATAACTAAAGAAAATATTGGGTGGTAATAAAACTTAAGATAATAAAATGTGTAAGCACCCAATTAAGTTTGAGGACAAAATGTGTGAGCACCCATTTAAGTTTGAGGACACATGATCTAAGAACGGGCTTCTCGATGCCAAGTGACTCTCCATGATGTCAACCCCTACTTAGTAGCCTATCCAGCTGTCTAACTAGGACCTATAGTTTATGCATTGTCTTTGTCTTGGATTTAGTCATCATGCTTCCTGACGTGTGTGTTAGCCATGGATGTTTGCTTGCATGTGTTTTTGGTTGGATCATTATCTCCATCAGCACAATAGGTGTGGACCTATGGGTGCCATGTGGTTGGGAGGTGTAGGTACCTACACCACTACTAGGGACCAATGTACAAAGATGGTCTATTGTTCTAGTGTGACCATTGCTAGATGTTTTCACTTGGTACTTCAAGTTTTGGAGTATGCTTTCTTATGATTTATGCTTTCATTGGAATGCTTGTATATCATGTTTAGATGATGCTAGATTTGACGCATTTCCTTATTATGATGATTAACATGTGATAGGTGATGTTATCTACTTGTAGGATAATCTTATGATTTATTATAGCATGTTAGATCTCCTTATGCTTATGTTGTAGCATGTTTAGTAGTGACATCTGTATTATGATGGTACCAACGATCTAATTGATGACTTGGGATGTTACGCACAGGGGATGGCTAGGGCCCACAATGGTCTTATGATGTCATTGATGGTTGGGAGGAACTGCATACCTAGTTTGTTGTACTGCTTATTGTGATGTTAATTTTGTTCATTGCGATGTTATTTCCATTTACTACAATATTGCTTTTAGTACTCTACAAATGTTTCCCTTTTTTTCTTTTCCTTCACTATATGATTAGATGGTTAGATGTTATTTTTAGCTTTTTGTCTTTTAGATATGGTTTGAGTGTTCTTGCCTCAAAATTAGATCAGGTACTCCCCGGTGTGGAGGAATTATTTTCCTAGTTTTCTTCCTTTATTTTTTTATGGCTTTTTGTTTTGGATTCTCACATGAAATTGCAATTTCTCATGTGAAAATACAAGTCCTCACATGGCGTGTTGGGTTTCTTCACATAGCTTTGCACTTCTTTGCATGAAACCCAACACTAGTTTATGTTGTTGGAAAGGTGCTTTCTCACATGGCATGCTACACATCCTCATGTGGAAGGCACTTCCTAATGGGGAATTCTGCACATCTTTCTGCAAAAACTAGTACTCTATTTGTTTCACACAAAAAACAAGTGATATTTAGGCTTGTCGAAGAAAAGTTTGGAAGTGGGTTTTAGACACCATTTTGGGTTTTATACCTTCCTAGTTCAAAAAAAATTTCCTAAGGGGTTTAAAATATATTGTTTAAGTATAAGTTGACATATATTTAATTTGTGCATTTGATTTCTGGATTTGATTGTGTGAACATATTTTTTACATCAACATTTCGGATCACACTCCATGATCCATCTTCAGGATGCATGCAAGAGAAGAGAAGGAGAAGACTCCTGATGATGGATCATGGAGTGTGATCTGAAATGTTGATGTAAAAAATTTGTTCACACAATAAAATCCAGAAATCAAATGCACAACACTAATTGATTGTGGAAATTTGATAGCTCTAATATATTTAATTCCTTATACTTAAGATATATTTTAATATATGTGATGAGTCTTTTGAGATAGGTTCCAGACCTCTACAGGCTAAGATAAAGATTCTAGGAAATTTTAGGGCTTCAAAAATTTAGACTTAACAAAATTTCAAGGCTTCAGGATTTCAAACTTAGCCAATTTTTAGGAGTCATCTTTTGTCTCTCAGCTTGGTTGTTTCTTATTTTTTAAATTTATGTTTTGGTTAATACTAGCTTTTGGAGATCTTTTGGTGTTTGGATGATTGACAGTCTTCCATTGCAATATGTGCACTTACACTTGTTTTAAATTTTTTTATCTTTCTTATATTTCATCCTTTTTTCTGAGGATCTCCGAGTGGGCCATTACATCTAGTGTCAGATCCCATGTTGCAACATTGGGATCTCTGTGTTATACTTCCACTATGGTTTTGTTTACTTTTGGGTATTGCTATATTATGTTTGATTATTTGATATCTTGTCGGTTCATGCTTTCAACTCTTATGCTTGTGATCTAACTTTTTTGACATCACCTTGTTGTTCAAACAATGATGCCTCCTACATGTAGACCTAGTGGTTGTGGTGGTACCTATAGTGGTAACCATGGAAATGAACACCATGAAGAGGGATGACAAGGAGGGGGAGAATAGGGTAATGATAATCAAGCTATCATTGGGGTATTGATGCTAGTGCTCCATGAAATCCTTGCTCAGTTGGGCCCTCGTGTTGAGGAGCACCAACATGATCATGATCAGGAAGAGGGATCTCGTTATGGAGATTCCCATCAGTCAAAGCATAGGAAGGAAGAACATGAATGAGAATGTTCTCATACACCACTTGGTGGAAGAAGGCACTGATGGAGGGGCCATGGCTAGGATGATCCTAATCTCATGTAGATTGAGATGATGTGGGAACTTCAGAGGTCCAAACCACCAAAGTTTGATGGCTAGGGAACAAGATTCAAGGATAAAACTTGGTTACTTGATATGGGGCATTGTTTCTCATTATTACCTTATGGGAGCAATGTAAAGGCCTATTGTGCAATTACACATCTAAGGGAATATGGTTCCATTTGGTGGGATGGAGAGAGAAAAAGGCTTGGTATCAATGTCATAGATCTAACCTAGGAGATCTTTGAGGAAAGGTTTATAGAGAAGTTTTTGTCACCATAGTATCATGAAGCTCACATTAATGAATTCGATGAGTTTAAATAGGGCTTTATGAAGGTTTGTTCAGTATGAGAAGAAGTTCCTTGGTCTAAAACAATATTCAAGCTATATGCATGATGATGCACTCATCACCCAACATTTTGTTAGGGGCCTCAAGGACTTGATCATTGGAGATGTCCATGCTCATCAACCAAGGACACTTGCTCTTGCCATGGAGAAGGCAAGGATCATAGAGAGCAATGTGGCTAGGGGGTATAGTGGTAAATCTAGTTCTCAGAACCAAAGTACTTAGAATTTTGAACAAGATGCACAATATTCCCAATCCTTAGTTAAGGGCTAGTCCCAATCAGAACCCTCTTAGGGTGGTTATCAAGGTAAGAGTTAGAAGAAGTTTTGGGGAAAGAAGGCACAATCTTCTAGTACCTCAAGAAAGAAAGGAGATAACTAGAACTAAGGATAGAAATCTTAGCAAGATTTTCCTTCTTATAATGCTTAGTAGAATTCTAGTAGGGGTAGTGCACCTTATCCTAATGTTACCCAAAGAGGTCATGGAATAGATTCTAGCTTCAAGGGAAACTATTTTTCTTTTGGTCATCCTTGCCATAAATCTTTTGAGTGTTCCATCAAACCATCTTTAGGACCTGGTAAGGGCAAAGTGAGATCTAAGCCTACTCTAGGAGATGCGAGTAGGAATCACAGAGTCTTTGGGACAATTGACAACCATCAAGCATATCATTAGGGTACAATAGTCAAGGCTACAAGTATGTTGCATGGTATTTCAACTTTAGTTTTGTTTGACTCTAGTGCTTCAGATTCTTTCATATCACCATCTCTTGTTTAATGATGTGGGCTAGTGGCAATGTGTCAGGTTGATAGGTGGCAAGTTGAGTTAGCCATGGGTTCCAAAGTGGCTATTAACTCATTGGTTAGAGGTTGTAGCTTGAATTTGGGAACCTTCACCACCATAGTGGATCTGCACATTCTACCTTTGGGATCATATGACATTGTTTTGGGCATGTATTGGTTAGCCACCCATCAAGAAAATATCAATTGTCATCATAAGATAGTATATTGTATGGATGACATAGGTGGGCAAATGGAACTTTTGGGAGTTCAGAGACCATTCTCACTTTGTATGATCTCAGCTAGTCAGCTGAAGCAGAGTGTGTAGAAGGGTTGCTAATTGTTTCTTGTGTTTGCTAATGATCTCAAGGAAGTTGAGAGCTATACGATGACACTTGATGATCACCCACTCCTTCATGAGTATGCAAATGTGTTTCCTGATGAGATTCTAGGTATGCCACTTCAACATGACATTGATTTTTGGATTGATCTTGTACCAGGAGCAAAGCCAATATCATGAGCTCCTTACTGCATGACTACTTAGGAGTTGAGTGAGCTTAGATTATAGCTATAGGAATTGTTGGCCAAGGGCCATATTCATCCTAGTGTATCCCTATGGTGTGCACCAATCATCTTCATAAAGAAGAAGGATGGTTCTTTGCATTTGTGCATTGATTACCAATAGTTGAATAAGGTGATGATGAAGAACCATTATCCTTTGCCAAGGATAAATGACTTGTTCAATTAGATGAAGGGAGCACAAGTGTTCTCAAAGATTGATCTTAAGTTGGGATACCCTCAGCTTCGTATCTAGGAGGTTGCTATTCATTGAACAACTTTTTGTACATGGTATGGGCATTATGAGTTCATAGTTGTACCCTTTGGGTTAACCAATGCACCATTGGTGTTCATGAGTTTGATGAATGGTGTATTTCACACTTACCTTGATCAACGTTTCATTGTATTCTTGGATGACATATTGATCTATTCAAAGCTTGTGGAGGAGCATGAAGTCTATTTATGTTAGGTATTGCAGTGCTTGAGAGACCACCAATTATATGGCAACTTGAGTAAATGTGGGTTCTTCTAGTTAGAGGTAAAGTATTTGGGACACATCATCACTAGTGATGGAATTGTAGTGAATCCAAAGAAGATTTGTGCTATCATGGATTGGTTGGTACCCACTAATATCTTAGAAGTTTGTAGTTTCATGGGATTGGTGGGTCACTATAGTCACTTAATGAAGGACTTCTCATGAGTAGCTCATCCCATCACTTCTCTTTAGAGGAAAGGGAAGAAGTATGTTTGGTCAGACCAAGTGTGAGGTAGCATTTGATGCTCTTAAGGAGTGTTTGACCAATGCACCAATCCTTGTAGTGCCTAATCCTATAGGTGATTTCATGGTTTGCAGAGATGCTTTGTTGGAAGGCATGGGTGCAATGTTGATGTAGGATGGTTGCGTAATTGCATATGAGTCCAAGAAACTCAAGGACCATGAGTTGAACTAACCCACCCATGATTTGTAACTCATGGTAATAGTGTATGCCCTTGTCCATTGGAGCATTTTCTTTTGGGACACAGGTTTGAGTTGTATAATGGTCATAGGAGCATGTAGTATATCTTTACTCAGCTAAACCTAAAAGTACGATAGCATTGTTGGATGGAGTTCTTGTGTGAGTATGACTTTGATGTTCATTACATTAAGGGGAAGGAGAATGTCATCATGGATGCTTTGAGTAGAAGGCAACATGAGGTATTAATGATATCATTGGGAGTGGATTTGCGAGGCCATATCTTAGAGCCTTTTCCTAGTGACACTTGGTATCAAGAGGTGAGGGTGGAGATCAAGTCTGGACATTACCTTGAGGGGAGATTTTTAGGTTATTTGCTTGATTCCAATGGACTACTACATCACATGGAGTGTATCTATGTACTCTTGATTCCAATGGACTACTACATCACATGGAGTGTATCTATGTACTTATGTCAGGTGATCTTCGTACCTTGGTTTTGTCAAAAGCGCATCACGCACCATATTCTGCACATCCCAGAGTCAAGAAGATGCATGTTGATCTCAAAAAAATTTACTTTTGGGTAGGGATGAGGTGTGATGTTGCTGATTTTGTTGCTAGATGTCTTGAGGGCCAGAGAGTGAAGGTAGAGCATCAACATTCGATGGGTCTTTTGTAGCCACATACCATTCCAGAGTGGAAGTGGGATATAATAACTATTGATTTTATCATAGGGTTACCTATGTCATCATGGAGACATGATTGTAGCATGGTGATAGTGAAAAAGTTGTCCAATGTAGCACATTTTTCACCCATGAGAGCATCCTACATAGCTTCTTCTATAGCACATGTTTTCTTGGTGGATATTGTTCATTGGCATGGGATTGCTTGTCAGATCATTTTGGATAGAGATCTAGTGTTTATGTCTGCATTGTGGACATCTCTCCAGCATGCTTTGGGTGCACAACTCAATTTCAGTTTAGCTTATCACCTAGAGACCGATGGTTAGACTGAGAGTGTGAATCAGGTTCTGGAGGATATGCTTCACATGTATGTTATGGATAGGCAGGTGAATTGGGAGGACTATTTGTACCTTGTTGAGTTTGCATACAACAACAAGTATCATAGTTCTATTGGCATGTCACCTTTTCAAGCCTTGTACAATAGACCATGAGTTACCCCTTTGAGTTGGGATCATTTAGAGGACCAAGTTCTTTTGGGTCCAGAGATGCTTTAGGATATGGAGCAATAGGTTGTTCACATTAGGGCACATTTGGCTACTGCTTACGATAGGTAAAAGAATTATGTAGATGCCCATAGATTGGATTGTCACTTTCCTATTGGTGACAGGTTGTTTTTGAGAGTGCAATTGAGGAAGAGCCCCATCCATTATGGGAAATGCTCTAAGTTGGCACCACATTTTGTTGGACCTTTTGAGATCCTTGAAAGGATTGGTCCTATTGCTTATCAACTAGTGTTGCCACTTAGCCTATCATGTATCCATGATGTTTTTCATGTTTTTGTTTTGAGATAGTGTATTCTGGATGTGACCCATGTTCTTGATTGGGATTTTTTGCAAGTAGTAGATAGGAAGCTTACTTTAGAGCCCATTCATACCCTATAGTAGCAGAGGTTGACCTTACGTGGTTAGGACATTAAGTAGGTAAGGGTCCAATGGGACCTGAACGATGAGACCTTTGTGACTTGGGAAGATGCTACACAACTGAGGCGATTGTACCCCTATCTTTTTGCTGGCTTCTAGGAGTAAGCCTATGCTAGTGGGGGAGGATGTAGTGCCTCTTGTGTTTGTAGTTTTTACCTTGTCCATTTTTTATTTGAGAGATACTTGATACTCTTATTGCTATTTGTATTTTGAGATGACTTGAGGGTCAGATGTATACTTTGATTTAGTACCATAGATGCTTTATACTACTATACTATTTAGTTTATCATATTTGCATGTTGATACTATTTTGAGATGACAGTGGATCTATGAGGATATCTAGTTATATGGTTTATTAGACATATTATTGATTATGTTAAGAGATAGATTTTTATGCTATGGTTACTTCAGTCTCGTATTTTTACACTTTATGTGAATGTGAGTGATGTAAATTGATTAATTAGGTATTTAATACATGTTGCTTTAGCTATGATATTATATGCAATTGCACTTGATCATGTATTTTAGTGTGCAATATTTATATCCCTGGCAGTGGCACATGGAGTTAGTGATTCAACTATTCATATTTTACCAATGTCATCCCTATATGGTTGACATATCCTTATTTAATTATTTTAAATTAAAACCTTTCGATGATTAGTAAATCCAAACTCATCTACATTAAGTGACTAGACCAATGAGCATGTCTGTGCATTTAGAGTTTTGCATTGTCGCAAAAGTGTTAAGTGATTTTGTATAATTTTGGATTTTTGGGCTTTAAATCTTTTTGAATTTAATTTCTGGTAGCTTTTCCTTAGGTGAATTCTCATTATGGAGAGTAAACTATTTTTGTTTGGGTCAATTCAGGGTCTAGCTACTATAGTTGGCTATTTGCCCTAATTGACTATTCACTCAAAAAGTGAATAAGTATTGAAAAAGTGATTTTACTATTCACTTCTCACTTTTTGAAATAGAAAAATTGAGAGCTTTTTGAGAATCCTCTTCTGAAGGATTTGAATTCTATTCATTCTAGGAGCTATGAGTGTGGTTTTTTCACAAGGTTAGTCTTGTTGGATCTGGCTCGGGGAGTTTATGCTTTGTCATCACTTTCAGTAGGCTTGGTAGGTTATTTATTTTACTACGTGTGTTTTGGTTTCTACCCCTTTTGTTGTCAGGTGGGGCCTTCCCATTTTATTGTTTTTACTCTATTTCAGCTTTTGTTTCTTGTAGCAGTATGTTAGGAGGCTAAGAACTAGTGTTCCCCTCCATTTATGTTTGTTGGTTCTACCTGGTTAGTTGGGTATGAATTTTTTCCCTATTTTCAGGATGAGGGTTTGGGGTTTTGAGTCATTATGTTGGCCATTTTTGCATACGGTGTCCAAACTCATTTATTTTTGGATTTTTGAGCTTTTTGTACCCAAAGGTCAAAAGTGTTTTAATTTTGAATTTTTTCCAAAATTTTAGGTTTTTACCTCATTTTTCATGTCATCCTATTTTCTTGAGTTTTCTTAGCACAATGTGGGTTGTGGACCTAGACGATCTATTTGGATGTCAGCTTGACCATGGTGACACTTCTATGTTGCTTTGGGATGCATGCCGCATCTTTCCTCTCAAGACTATTTTTGGTTGACTAACTTTTTGCTTTTTTTTCTCATCTAGTCCTTGTGTTATGATCTTCATGATGGTGGTGCACCACATACGAGTATGTGTGCATACATTGTTGGATGACTTGCAAGTCCCAATCTTTTGTCATACTTTTGAAAGTTATGATCATTGGGGTTGGGTTGGGAATTTGCATGCCTACAGGCATTGATCATTGGACGAGCATGGGTAGGGTAGGGTAGCATATGGAGGGGGATTCTATCTTCCAGCCTGATAATCATGGTGCCATGGGTTGGCAAAGGGAGCTTTATATAAGTATTAACTAAAGAAAATACTGGTTGGTAATAAAACTTAAGAAAATAAAATATTTGAGCACCTGATTAAGTTTGAGGACACAATGCATGAGCACCCATTTAAGTTTGAGGACACATGATCCAAGCTTGGGCTTGTCAATGCCAAGTGACTCTCCATGATGTTAGCCCCTACTTAGTAGCCTATCAAGTTGTCTGACAAAGACCTATAGTTTATTCATTGTCTTTATCTTGGATTCAGTCATCATATTGCCTAGTGTATGTGTTAGCCATGGATGTTTGCTTGCATGTATTTGTGGTTGGATCATTATCTCCATTAGCATGGTGGGTGTGGACCTATGGGTACCACATGGTTGGGAAGCATAGCTACCTACACCACTACTAGGGACTAGTGTATAGAGATGGTCTATTGTTCTAGTGTGACCATTACTGGATGTTTTCACTTGGTACTTTTGGTTCTAGAGTATGCTTTCTTGTGATTTATGCTTTCATTGGAATTCTTGTAATGCCAAAGAGGGAGATTGTTTACCCTATGGTAAGGCATATTTTTAATTAGTGACAAACCACTTAAGTATATAGGAAGGTTGGTTAATACTACAACCATGTTTTTCATCAATAAGTAGTGTAGCCTAAGAAGATGAAGGTTTATTGTGTTAATCGAGCTCACACTATAAACTGAGTTACCCAAGTTGTCTATGGAAACCAATTTCCTACTATGAACCAAGTTTATAGTGTTAGCCAAGTTCTCTGTTTGAACTGAGCTAACTAGTTCAAGTCAAATTTCTTTAGCATTACTTGAGTGTCATAGCGTTATCAAATAATCCAATAAAAAATGTCACCCAAGCTCACTATATTGCTCAAGCATCAATAGAAGATTGAATTCATAGTATTTTTTGAGCATTAGTATTTGGGCTGACCTAAAGGTATAATTTGATTATTATAAAGATAACTCCTATCTAAATTGACTTGGTATGAAATTATTGATTGAAGGCTATATAAGGAAGACAAATTCATTTCTCTAGTTGTGTGATAAGATCAAAGTTGTGGAATATAAGATATATATGAAGACAAAGAGAAAATATGGAGTAGATTAAGTAAGCAGACTACAATGAAAGTATAAAGGGAAGAGCAGAGACTCATCTATCATGGTCAAGTAATCATATTATTCAAAGGATCTACATCAACAAATAAAGTTGCAATGTAGAGATCAACCTACTATTTCATCCTAATAGGTGCATCAATTAGATCCTCTAACCAGGTGGACCTAACAGTCCTTTGTTGAACCTCTTAACAGAGTACATAGTTCATTGTATTAGAAAATCCTTTCACAAGGTGGACCTACCAGTCCTTCATACTCCTAACAAAGTAGATCACCAGAAGTGATCAGTTGTAAGCCATAATAGGCCACCTTTATTACTAAAATAGTGAAGCATTATGTGTGTCACCCCCACCCTAGTTTTACCTTCTACTTGGGGCTTTTTTGGGTTACCAATCTTGTGTCAAAATTTTAATGGAGTTGATTTCTTTGTTACTTTATGTTCATGCATGAAAGTATATTAGATCATCTAAAGAAGTACTATAGAAGAAATCTAACAGAGAAATTTTAATTGGTACCTAATTCACACCCACCCCCCTATTAGTCACTTGCTTATCATTACATTTCCAACAATTATATGATCATACTAACCTCCCTTTGTGTTCTCTCTTGTTGTTATGTACACATTTCCCTTGATATGTTCCTCTTCTTAGGGGCATCTCACAATGGGAACATTCTCAGTGGATGCATGAATGCTTCTATTAAAATGATTTCTCTTGTTAAATTATTTGTAATCACTTTAATGTCAGGGCATATGCTCTTCTCATATTTTTTAATTATCATGAAGTAGCAAGTATGGATTCTAAGTATAGATTGGAGTACTTTATCTTTTATGTTGGTATGATTTCTTGGTTATCTTCAAATCTATGAATTTTTACTTCATCTTTCTTCCTTTCTTTCTTTCCTTTTGTGAATTATTAATTTCTTGGAACTATTGATGGATCTAGGGGGCTTGGTCTCTTTGGATGTCTCTCTCTAAACAATTGACAGTTTGGGAGGCCTTATTCTTGATTTTTGATGTAGGAGCATCCCAGGGAAGTCAGCGATCCTATATGCAAGGGCTTGATGCTCAATTTTGTGGAGTTATGATTCACATGGTTGGGGATCTATTCAAGGCATATTGGGGAACATTTTCTTAAGTGTGTGTGATGACTAGAGTCATCATCTTGGAGTTAGAGCTATTTTAATGGTTACTGGTAGACCTTGGATTTTGTACGAGCTTTGATTCAAGGGAGTTGGTGTGTATGCTCTTGGATTTTGATAGTTGGTTGACACATGGACCTATGTCTAAGGTTGTGTATTCTTATGTGGTCTAATGAGTTAGTTATGCTTTGTAAACTTTGGGCTTGTCTCGAGTATTTAATTTATGTTATATATTTAATGTTTCTAGCCAAGCTAACTTGTGGCTTGATGGGTATATTTAATGTGGGTGTATTTAATTAATGTAATTGGCTAGGCTGACCTATGGCTTGGTTTAGTATAAATAGAGGGTCTTTTGGAGTCTAGAGGCATTATTATTGTCATTCAACATGGAGAAGATGAGTAGTTAAGAGGATAAAAAGTTTGAGCAGAGCTAGTAGCTAAGTGTGGCTTGGGAAACAAGAAATTTTCTTGGTGGATTGCAAGCATGATTTGAGATTCTTCTTGGAGTTCTCTATCAAGTGGTGGATCTGGGCTACCTAGTGGTTTGGATCTTGTGAGATCTTACTAAACTTATATCATAATAATTGATGTATTTGGTTGTAACTCAGAAGGCCTTATAGTTGAGCATATTGGATGAAAATATTATTATGAGAATTGGCATTATGCATATCTAAATCTCTATGTTATCATGTACATTATGTTATGTTGTTATTTTTTGTGGGTTAGGACATCTCCTTTTGTAATTTTCATGCCTTTCACTATGTTAAGTGGTATATGAACAAAGGTTGGATCTAGTTGATTTGTTGTAGAGGGTTTTTGAAGACCTCATAATATTCCTCTAAGAAAATTGGACCCTAGGGTGATTGAGGGTCTCTATGATATTGTGGAAGCAAGGATCTCAAAGAATATTAAAGAAAAATTTAGATCCAAGACGGTGTTGATTAAAAGTGATATGATCTTTGAGATCATAAGTTCTATAGGTGATGTACCTTAACATATGGGTACTAAAGATGGTTATGAGGAAGCTATTGAAGACTTTGAGGTTATTGGATTGAGTGGTGAAGATAGAACTGATCAAGTTGAGAGAACTATGGGAAATAGGGTTGGTGAGTTTGATAGATCTGGATCTCAATTGAAGTTGAAGCATAAGGAGGTTTCTAATTTCCCAGGTACTTTGAATCTTGAAGACTTGATTGATTGGATTGGTGAATCAGAAGACTACTTTAAGCTAGAGGATATTAGAGATCCACTTTGAGTGAGGTTGGTACACACTAAGTTGAAGGGACATGTTGCTTTATGGTGGAAGGAACTATAGTGAGATAGAGAAGAGGAAGGTTAAATGAAGATCACTAGATAGAGATTGATGGTGACTAAACTAAAGGCTAAGTTCATTCCTACCAATTATGAACTTGAATTGTTTAAGAAGTTTCAGAATTTGAAGTAGAAAGATATGAGTACAAAAGATTATACTGAGGAGTTTTACAAGTTGACTATTATGTCTAGACATAGAGAACTGTCTAAAGAAAAGGTGGTTAGATATATTAATGGTTTGAGATTCAATATTCAAGATGAGATTGGTATGCTAAATCTTTTTTGAGGATGCTTATCAATATGCTTTAAGAGAAGAAGATAAGATGAAGAGGAGACATCAAGGTAATCCTTGAGGGAAGGAGAAGTGGGATCACTTGGTGAAGAACAAACAAATTACTAAAGATGAATTGAAGCCTGTTGAATAGAGGAAGAGGATAGACAAAGGTGCATTTAAGGGTACTTGCTACAGATGTGGTGAATAAGGTCATAGATCTTTTGAATTTCCTAAGGCTAGTGACAAAAGAAGTGTTTTGGTGCAATAGGTCAAAGACTTGGTGAATGAACCTAAGAAGGATGGGGATAACTTGTTGATTCGAAGAGTATTTCTTGGCAAGAGGATGTTGGAACTTTTTCAAAGGAGGAATCTATCTAGGACTTGTTGTAGATCTAGATGTAAAACCTATAATATGATTGTGGATGGTGGTAGTACTGATAACCTAGTTGTTGAAGAGATGATTCAAAAAATTGGTTTGAAGAGAGTATGACATCCTTGTCCTTATAAGATTGACTAGTTACAAGATGAACATGTTTTGGAAGTGAGGGACCAATGTCCTATTGATTTCTAGATTGGGCAGTATAAGGATCAAGTGTTGTGTGATATTGTGAACATTAGTAGTTGTCACATATTACTTAGTAGACCTTGGCAGTATGATTGTAGGGTTGTGCATGATTGTGTCAAGAATGTGTTTTTTGTCAAAAAGGGTGGTAGGAAGCATTCCTTGATTCCTTTGCAGAATGAAGAACTTGGTAGAAGGAACCTGAGTATTGGTAGTTGAGTTGAGTTGAAGGATTCTTAGGGGGTTAGAGATCAGTGTGGAAAGAAAATTTGTTGGACACTAAGGATGGATGTAAGGAAGAAAAAATGGAATAGTGGAGGGAGTGTATAAGTTGATATGGTGGAAGACATGTATGTGAAGAACTAGTTTGGGTTTATGTGTTTAACCCTAAAAGATGTTCTTCCAAATATTAAGAACATCTTTTCTTTGCACCCGAGGTGTCTGATACAAGAGCATCCTAGGGAAGTCAATGATCCTGTATGTAGGGACTTTGTGCTTAATTTTGTGGAGTTATGATTTGTGTGATTGGGAATTTTTTCGAGGTATATTTGGGAACCTTACATTAGTTTGCATGATGATTGGAATCATCATCTTGGAGTTAGAGCTATTTTAGTGGTTTTTGGTAATGTGCTCTTATTTATTGGAAAACCTTGAAATTTGTTTTTTTGAGCTTCAATCTAAGGGATTTGGTGCGTGCACTCTTGGATTTGGATAGTTGGTTGACATGTGGACCTATGTCTAAGTGTGCATATTCTTATATGGTCTTATGAGTTAGTTATACTTTGTAAACTTGGGGCCTATTATGAGTATTTAATTTATGTTATGTATTTAATGTTTGTAGCCAAGCTGACTTGTGGCTTAATGGATATATTTAATATGGTTATATTTAATTGATGTAATTGGCTAGGCTAACTGGTGGCTTGGTTTAGTATAAGTAGAGGATCTTTTGGAGTCTAGAGGAATTATTATTGTCATTCAACATGGAGAAGATGAGTAGCAAAGAGGATAAAAAGTTTGAGCAGAGATAGTAGCTAAGTGTGGCTTGGGAAACTAGAAAGTTACTTGGTGGCTTGTAAGCATGAGTTGAGATTCTTCCTGGAGTTCTCTACCAAGTTGTGGATCTAGGCTAGCTATTGGTTTGGATCTTGTGAGATCTTGTTGAACTTTTATTGTAATTTCTTGATGTATTTGGCCATAACCTGGAAGGCCTTATAGTCAGGCATATTGGATGAAAATCTTATTATGAGAATTAGCATTGTGTGGATCTTAATCTCTATGTTATCATGTACATTCCATTGCGTGGTTATTTTTTGGGGGTTAGGAAATCTCCTTTAGGGATTCTCCTATCTTGTACTGCATCAATTTCAATCCTTCTTTCAACTACTAATAGTCTTAGAAGCCTTATCTTTTTTTTTATCCCTAAAAGAAACACATGTCCTCATGTCTAGCTCTTATTTAAATTATTTGTTTTAGGAAATGGATTTCCCTTGAATTTGGATCCTTTGATGGATTGACTAGCATCCATAGACAATTTCTAAACCATTCAATTCATCTTCAATGGGTTGACTAGCATGCCACACACACTTGCTAGACTATTCAACCTCGTCCCATTTTTTGAGATCTTCCCCTTGTTATCTTGTCTTTCATTTTCTTTTATGGTCCACAATAATGTGCACAAAAATTATTGGTCAAGTAACTACACCCCTTTAGAGTGATATCTCTCTCATTATGATTTTGAAAATGATATAGACTTGAGTCTCTTGGGGGCTTGATGATCTCTTTTTCTCCTAAGTCATGATAAAATTTTCTCTTTGCTTTTGATTTACTTTACCATGAGTTTGAGATAACTCATAATCCTGCTAAAGTGGGGGATAAGTGTACCATCTTAAAATGGATGCACTTATCTTTTTAAAACCTGTCTCATAGTGACTTTCAGGACCATAGATGGATTTGTTCTTGATGCTCCCTTTCCCTTGTTTTCTTCCACCTTCTTCCCAAACACTTATGCACTTGTCCAAAGTTTGTTGTGGCTCACCTTCTCTCTCTTATAGGAAAAGGTCAACCTAGTCTAGGGAGGTTGACATGATTTGACCTCTTCCCTAGGGATTACAAGGCCTGGAGCCTAAAAATCCTTAGGGTATTAATTTGTTAACTCTCACTCTCAAGTAAACTTGTATTGTATTCCTACCCAAAAACTAGTATAAGGAGACTTCGAGGCTTCATTTTACACCTAAAAATTTCATGATAGCTTCATCCAAACTTTTCATTAAATGACTTCAAGCATTCAAGGCATTCAAGCATTTCAGCATTCAAGCAAGGGAGTATTGATCAAGTATTGAAGGATTATTTGTGAGCATTCACTCTTCAAAATATGGCATATTATTGGCCATAAAGGGATGAGATCAACATAGAGGTATTCATCATCTTCATCATTGGTGAACACTTACATCCATGCTTCCATAATGCAGTTATGGTAGATCCATTGCAACTTGTGGATGTAATCTACATTTACATATTGAATTCAACATCTACAAAATAAAATAAGACAAAGTCCTTACTATCAAGGGTTTTTACAAGAGAGATGAATATTTACATTTATTTTATCTAAGCCATTTACATTTAAATTTCTCAATTAAGGTTGATTCCTCAATCGAGGGCTTGACCAAGGCAATCCCTCATCAACCAAACAACAAAAACCTTTACTTTTTGGTGTGCAGCAGAAGGATAGCAGAGTTGCGATCACATATCTAAAAATAACTTTGTGAGATATTTCTTAGATCTTAGTTTGACTTCATTATAGTGCCCCTAGAACACTATAACCTTGAAGGAATCATTCTAAAATAGTTATAGCCAGGTAGACATATTCTCTGCTTTTCTAGAAAATCATTTTTTGGGTTTTTCATTATGCTTGAAGATCTATTGTTAGATTCCCACTTACAAATTTGGATCCATAATTTTTAGAAATAAAATAGAACTTATTCTACATGTTTCAAGGTCAGTATTTCATATCTTATTTCCATTTATAACTTGATCTTATATTTGTATCTAAATTGAGTTTCTTGTATAAAATTCACATCTAGATCTATATTATTTAATCAATTATTTTAATTTTATATACACATTATCATACATGGGCTAAAAAGTTTATTTCCTTATATTTTATTCCTTTTAACAATTCAAATCTAGTATTTTCATATCTTTTCTTTTGGGATTTTATAATCTAATTTAGGTTATAAAGAGGAATCATATTTGGGCATTGTATCTTTCCCTTTCCACATATCTTTTTAATACTTTAGTCATGAAGAGTGGAGGTCTACATCCTCCTAAAGCATCTCCCTTTTTCTTCTAAATACCTTGTCCAAATTTCTCACAACCTCTACCATTAAACCTATGTTTAACATGTATACATGACAAACCTACCTGTTGGGAGCAACTTAAACAAGGAAAACATTTATTGTAAAAGAACTTATGCATATATTGAATTCAAGAAAAAAAAACTAACTTGAGTTTAACTTAACAAATGAAACCAAAAAATAAAGTCCCATGCAACCTCAGAGTAGCTCAATAAGTGCACCCTATGGGCTTGTTGATATGCTCAAGATTGAGGGATGTGAATGTGCTCTCCCCAAACACAACTATTGAATTCCAAGATCATTGAAATGCTAAATGATATGAAACTAAGGTAAAATGATGAAGAACACTTCAAGAAATAGCTATGGAAGAAACCATTCTTAAGAGCATTCAAAGATAATGGAGATGGATGAAAGAATAAGAAATTAACAATGTAATGCTACCATGAGAATGCAAGAAACTAAGAAAACAATTTAACAACTACCAAAGGGTTAGCTCTAAGCAATAAAATCTAAAAAATCTCTATAATCAAACTAACATAATAATGATGAAATAGAGGAAGATGAAAAATGCTTGAGACAAGGGTCATATTTATAGGATTGAGGAAGAATTTGAGGAGGTGGAATCTATGTGGCATCCACATAGGTGCCACAAGGGAGACACATGGGCTAAAGGGCAAGCCATGCAAAAGTCAAACTGAGCCTTTTAAGGTTTGAGTGGCTCAAGGTTTGCTCACACATGTCTAAGGAACCTTGGGGAAAGGAGTGGGGGACAAAGGTGTAATAGTACCATTTGGAGGAATAAGAAAAGAGGGGCTCCTTAGGATTGAGTTGATAAAAAATGTGTGAGCAAACCATTAGGAATAAAAGATGGCCAAAGTAAGCTTAAGAGTAATTAATTATTTTTAACTAGTGGGTAGGCCTAGGTGGGTGAGAGTGATGAGTAGTAGACTAGGCTTAGGTTTAGGATTAAATTAAATAAGATTTTATTTAATATTCAATTTAGGAAATTTAATCATGTGGAGGGACTTAAATAAACAGTTTTTTTTGTAAAAAGGGGATTTATGGAGCTCTATAAATTAAATAAAATTAATGCATTTTGGGGATGTATTTGAATTTAATTCCAATATTTTAGGGAACTAAACATATTTAATTAAATAAACTTAATAAAATAGGTATATGAATATGAAAAAAGTTATTAATTAATAAATAATCAATTATAGTGTCATAGGAAATATTAAATAAATCAATATAGTGTTTGGGATGATTTTAAGCATCCAAATTTTGCCTCTCTTTGATGTATTGTCAAAATGGTGTTGTGTCAAAGAAAAGAAAATATAGGTTACGACGAAGGGGAGAGAAGTCTTAGGAGTCATGTCATAACAATGATAAGAGAAGAGGAGACCTCCTCAAGAAAATGGGGCAAAAAGGACCTATTTTGCACAATTTTCTTGATAAATGCATCAGGGGAAAAAATAAAGAAAAGATGAAGTTTGAAACATTAGCATGACTTGTGGGTTAAATAGGATCTAACAGGTCAAAAAATGGGGGTTGAGACAAAAAGGGGCCCCCAAGCACCTACATAAAGCCTGAAAGGGCCCAAGGAAGGTTTAGTTTCACACCTAGAGAGTAGAGACCAAGAGAGGATCATAGATCCCATTGAGAGATTGTAGGTTGGTGAGCACACCAAATCATACCAAAGGCCAATATACATGGGACTACTAGTGAGTACCCCATCCAATATTATGAAATTTTAGTTTTTTTTTTTTTTTTTCATATTTTGCCAATTTTGGAGGATTAGATAGGTAGAAATTGGGTCAAGTCAAAGACAACAATCTAGAGATTATGGTCTTTATCATATGTATAGATGATAATCCCTAGATTATCGTCCACACACATGACATTCCTTAGATTATCATCCATGTAGATGAAAATAAAAATATTTTTTTCTAGAAGATGACATTTCATAGAATGTCATCATTGGGAGAGGAAGGCAAAAAATGTCATCTTTGCAGATGAGTTTCATCTACGTAGACACCAAAGAAGATAGTAATTGTTGTCTTTCTAGGTTGGAATCTCCATCAGTTTGATAGAAGTAAGTGACAAACAATCATAGGGACTAACTAGGAGAAAAGGGGAAATGATTCCCTAGACTATGGGAGAAGGGGTTATGATGCCCCAAATTGGGAGGGTGTAAAACTAGGACAGAAGATAGATGATTATTTTTGTGATGGTGTAGGAGAATACATTCTTTTTTGGATGGGAGAATTATCCAACAATGATGGAAATAAAAAAGAGGTTGATGGATGAAAAGTAGAGTAGTGTTCAACTTTGTGGGCTCAAGCATTTTCATGAGTGGTCAGACTTGTGGGCACATACAATGATGTTATCTACATTATTAGAGAGGTGGCATAACACCACTTCAAGCTTTCATCTACCTACTTGAGAGGTGAATGTCACACTACTCGATGTGTGCCAAATACTAAGGGTCTCTATTAGAGGGATGATTCCAGTTTATATTTTGGAGGGATCAAACCCATACCTATAGGAGTGTTTTGGGAAACAATACATGGGCTCCCTGTCTAACAAACTTAGATATCATGGAGGGATGTTATGGAGGAAAAGTTTCCATAGTTTCCTTTGTACTTGGTGGAGTTGATATGGAGGATGGTACCAAACCATGTAAGAAGTGGATTCTCTATAGGATGGGCATGCATGTTGAGTCATCTTCTGCAAGATGGTGAAGAGACATGTGGTTGGGGATATACTATCCTAGCCCATCTATATTATGCTCTCCACATGTGTGCATACTAGATGCAACAAACACTTGAACCTAGGATAACTCTACTACTGGTATGGGCCTAGTAGCATATTATTGTTACTAGGCCACTTAGATGGTAGGAGACATGATGATTGGGAGATCTCTTATGTATGTAATTACAAGCTACTAATATAGTACACATTGATTAATTTTGTAAGATTTTGGTGGAAATGTCTAGATGATATTATCATCTTTGAGTCAAAGTCATATAAAGGCTATGAGTGATGGAGGTTTGTAGATCTTATAGGTGGAGATGATGACACACAAGATTGGCTCTATCTCCATTTTGTGAAGATGGATTATTGGTTGATCACATGTACAACTCATATCTTCAAGGGTACAATGATAGTTTGGGTGAATCCAAGATGTTGTATCAAACATGTATGTATATTTGGTAGTATACCAAGAGGTTAGCAATCTATGGGGTTTGGGAAACACTATTTAAATGACATGATCGTAATGGATAGGGATGACATTGGTTGGTTAGGCCTGAGGATAAGACCAAGACAATGAAGGAGTCATGTCTATATAAGCATAGTGATGGGTCACACATCAACTTGTGAGGCTAACTATATCAGGACCGATGCCACCAGTTGAGAAGCCATAGAGGGATAGAGATAGAGAGAGCAGAGGAGGAGATGGTGTTGAAGGGGAAGATAATGATGGTGGAGGTAATGATGGGGCAATAGTAGATGGTCATTAGGTATGACATATGGGGCCACAATAGAGATTATGGTAGGGATAGTCTCAAGTACCACCTCAATAGGTACCACAAAAAAAGTACCACAACCTCATGCACTACAAGGACCACAAGAACCACCTCCTATTTAGCAAGAGGATCATGGTATAGTAATGGTAGAGCATTCTATTCTAGAGATAGAGGCAGCTCACATATAGGGGGAGCTAGTAATAGATGTCATCAAATTAGTGAGTCTGTGAGATGAGATTACATGACTATAGGGTGAGGTAGCATTACTATAGGTAAAGGTATAGGTAGAGTGCACCCAAACTGATAGTTCACAAGAGTTCTTGAGTTATCTCTAGGCCAATATTGATGTTGGAGAATTGATAAAGGTCATAATGCATGCTGGTGCTAAGTAGAGTGCAGAGATAGACGAGCTCTAACAAGAGACCTTGTAGGCAAATTGAGATAGGATATAGAAGAGGGTAGATGAGCACTATGGTTAGTGGGACATGGTGATACAAGCAATATGAGATAAAGGACTAGAATCACTTATGCAAGAGGCCCTCTCAGTGCATTATCATGAGGCCACAACTCTTAAGGGGGCTAGATAGTGCAAGGCCTACACTATGAGTTCGTGTTGGAAGAGTAGTGTCAGTGAGATTTCTAGACAACATCTAGCTCCTAGACCCCTACGGGTTGACCAAGAGCAGAGAAGTTAGTAAGAGTCAAGGCCTCTACCAAGGGATGGCATAGGAGTAGTGAGACCCTCACAAATAGATACTTTAGAAAATATAACTAACATTTTGGGACATTCTTGATGTATGATGTATATGTAGATGCAAATTTTTGTACTTTTGATGTGCCATGATTACTATTTTGACATTACACTTGATTTATGATGTACTACATGATTGTTTTTTTTGATTCTATATGGACTGCACATGGACACTTATTCTTTTTTTATGTACATGATGACATGATTTGATATCCCTACATGTTTTTGCACATTGACTCATAGATATTTAGGCATGTGATGGTTTAATGACAATGTTATTGACATTAGTGATGTAGGATATGTGTGATGCTATGTGATTTTATAGGATGTTATATGTGATGTCAAATGTCTAATGTGTTTATGATGTAGGACCTATATGTTGATGATTATGAGATGTATATATGAACCTTATGACATGTGGATTTATGATGTATGAATGTATGTTATAGCTATTTAATAGACAATATATGTTGGTGAACTGATGCATATGGATAGATTTCACATGCAAATGAATTAATGATCAATAATGTAAGATAATGATAAATGGATTATGAAATAAACTAAAAGATGATCCAATGATTAATGATTAATGCAAATGATATGATAAGTATATGGATATGTAACTAATAAATATATATGTAATGAATGCAAATGTAAAATCAATGCAACCTAATGAAAATGTAAAATGTCAGTAACAAATCAAGACTCACTTAAATGAATGACATGTAAATGAAAGATTAAAAAACCTAATTTAAAATGAATGATGGTAATTAATATCTAATATTAAATGAAAATGAAACTTTTAATTATGAGACTCTAAATGAAATGTATCAAATTGTAGCTCGTAGGGATCAAGTAGCTAATGTAGGAGGAGGAGGAGGATAAATAAAACCCTTATCTCAAGCAAAGATTAAATAATCATGTACAACATATATCCTAACTAAATTATATGTGGGATTCAATTGTGTTCATATGGGAGTAAACACCTTAGTTTGATTTTGCAAAAGGAGTTATGCATCAGGTGCTACAAGAGAACATATGACAAGGTTCCCTTGTGTGGACTAGACTCTCAAACACAATAGAGACTTTAGGAACATAGATGTAAATTTCATATCCATGATGGAACAAATGTCACATACATACTAAAGATGTCTGGGCACACCCAAATTTTTTTTAGGGAACTTGGTGTAAAGTATGCTAACCCATTATCTCTAGTGAATAATGTATAAAAATAGCTCAAAAACTGCTATAGATGCACTAAAGAATTAGGAAAAAAATCATACTACAAATGACACATGTAGTCAATTTGAACCATTTAGGAGATACCAAGAGATTAAAGATCAAGGAAAACTTGAGGAGGTGGCCACTACAACACAAAGAAAAAATCAACAAAAAAGACCTCCAGACCAAGTAGTCATTCAATGCATAGTTCTTGCCAAGAACTTTATTTTGGTGGTGAAATTTGTTGTGTCATTGTAGGAAGGACTTGTCCTATATGTCACATTTTCACTAGTTTTTTTCATGTGTATTTAATGTGAATATTTGATGGCAATTAAAGTGAAGAGAACAAGGTTCTCAAATCATTTAGTCTCAGTGTCAATTTGTTTAAGTTACGTTGTAATCAATATTTGGTAAAATCTCAGTGTAATTAGATCAAATTGGATCCTTATTATGATCACGTCATGGTAAAGTACCTTATAGACTAGAGGTATTTTATTGGATGCATGAAAAAGTGTGAGTTAGATAAGACTCCTACACAAATATGGGATGATTGGAGGAATCTGTGGAAGTGATGTAGTACAAGGTAGAAGAGTCCCCATGTGATGTCCCCATATTAGTATATAATTTACATAATAAATAAATGTTTTATATAAAGTAATATTAATAAAGATATAAAAATAATAATATGATATTTCTTATAGATATGATTTCATGATAACAGTAATAATGTATGGAGAAAATGTTTAATAAATAGATAATAATTTATCTACTAAATATAATATATTTTCTATTTGATTCTTTATCTGATTCATATAAATCAAATATTAAATATTTTGTAAATAATGAATATACTATTAAAATATTATATAATGTCAAATATTATTAAGATTGACATATCATAATAAATATTATTGTAATATCAAAGATAGTGAAAATTATAATAATCATAATCAATCAATTAAATGTAATAGTTGTGACCTTTTGATAAACCCATCCTTGTTCCTCCTGTGCAATTATAAAGGATGATAGTTCTATGGCATAAAAAGAGAAAAGAAAAGGAAAAAAAGGAATTATCAATGGGAGATTTGAAAACTAACATAGCAGAAAATAAGGGCTTTGAAGAGTAACAAAAGATACATGGGATATGATGATTCAAAGAAAGAGATTCATCAATCATTCAATGTTACACATAATGGTACACACCGATAGCAAATTGTGACCACGGTCCTTGGACAAAAACACAAATATAAATCAATAAGACTCTTTCCATCAACTGTTATCATTTAACATGATTGGAGTATATACAAGTGATGGATTTATATAAGTAACACTTTGGTAGTATTCAAACATGTAGATCCTCTACCAAGAATAATATCATTTAATAGAATCATTACCGGCACAATATTTGTTCTAACAATGAGCTTTATTACCTTTGAGCCATCTAGCCAACTAAATAAATTAAGGTTGTGCCCACTGATTTTACTCAAAAATAGATGTGAGCCCAAAATATTACAAATAGAGTAAGTTTATACCAATGAAATTATGTTCTATATTGGACTAATAATTTGAAACTTCTTTCTGCAGCATTTGACAGAAACTAAAAAGGAGTGATTAAAAAGGTGAAAGATGAACCTGATCATAAAAGTAAAAGTCATAAATAAACAAGGACCCCCCCCCCCCACTAAATGGGTTCATTACACCCCAAAGGGGATGTCCTATCCCCCATCAAATAACTACACAACATAAGATAATAGATCTGATACCACACTCAACTCTGTATTCATAAAACAACTGATTACATGCAATATGTCAGGCTATAAGCCCTTCCCAATTATGACCAAATACAATGCAAGTAATAGTTTTGAAAGATCCCTCAAGATCCAACCCAAACCCTAGCTAGTCTAGATTGTAGCACAACAACAATCTGGTAGAAACCTCTAGCAAGATATAAACTTATCCTCATAAGCCACCAAGCAATCTCCTTATTTCCCAAGCCATAGCTACTTGCTCTACTAACAAACTTCACTCCTCTTAAATACTCTATGTTGAACTGAATAATGACTCAAGGCTCCATAATACCCTCTAATTATACCCAACTAGCCACAAGTTAGCCTAGCAAGTTACCAATTTACAAATTAAATAAACCCTTGTATTAAATACAAAATTCCTTACAAGGCTTAAAAAACCCATTAAATACACCTAGGATAAATAACCAAGACCCAAATAAGTCCACATAAGCTCCCACAATTGCTCCACATCATAATCACATGCCACATGCATTAAACTTTCCAAGACAATTGATTAAATCTGCAAGAACTTCATTTAGCAAGCCCAAACTATTGAGTGTTAGCAACCATTGACCAAGCATCATTGAGCTCCCACAAGCATTGCTGAGCTTCACATGATTTGAACAACCAACACACATTGAGCATTGTGATGAGTGTCAAGAAACATAGTATGCACCAAGCAACAATATATGCCAAGCTCCTTGGCCAACACCACACCTAGTTAGGACTGAGCACCACTCCTTTGGTGACCAAGTCCTAAACTCCAAAGCCAAAATCCCTCCAACATGTAGGATTGTCAATTCCCTAGGATGCTCCTACATCAGGAAGTGAGGTGATTCTAATAGATAAAGGATCCCGTTTACTAGGCATGGCACTTGATATAGGTTTTCACCATGGTACTTAATCAGATCACTTAAATTACCAAGTTTTCACTACTAGATGAATTAATTTTCTTTCTCTTTTTATCTTTTTTGTTTCTCTTTTTTTAATATTTTTTTATATCAATGAGGTGTTTGTTTACTAGGTTTTCACCACAATAATGAGTTTTTCAAAAACTTATTATTCTTTTTAGTCTTTTCTTCAGTTTCTTTTAACAAATGTTTTTTGATTTTTATCTTTTTTTTTGTTTTTGGAAAAAAAAATTGATTTTTAAAATTTTTAGGATTTTTTGGAATTGATTTACATTGCAAAAGAATTGTCAAACTCAAGCATAGAACCACTTGAGATGCTAAATATGTATTGGATCAAGGAGAGGACTTACCTCTAAAGTTTCAATCTAATATGCCCTAGAACCAAAATTTGTTGTGATCATAAATGGTCTAAACCAATTAGGTTTGAACTTTCCTTTCTTCTCTTGGTTCTAGAGATTTGTTATGTTATGTTGTAATACTAGGTCACCAAAATAAAAGTCTCAAGGTTTGACCTTTTTGTAAAATTAGAGCCGAAGGCAATGTTGATGCATATGAAGATGGTTTAAAGTATTGAGGCATCTTTCATTGACGAGTTGTATTTCTTGAAAGTAAGAAACTCAAAATTCTTCTTTAGATATCAGTATCTTGAGAGATATAATGAGAGAAAGACTCAAATTTAATGGGTAAGATAGAATTTAAACCATAAATAAGGGAAAATAGAGTGGCTTATGTTGAAGTGTGAATAATGGTGTGATATTCTCAAAGGAAAAGAACAATCTTAAGATTTTAATCACACCTAGATGCATCAACTATATTTTTGAGGATTTTTAGAATGGTTTTATTGGTAGCTTCATCTTGATTGTTTTCCTAAGGAAATACTTGGTGGAGAAATGTTGGGTCATTCCAAATATCCTAGATAGATTAGTGACTTCCTAGTTCTTTAAAGGAGTCTAATTACTGAGCATTATGTCCTGGGAAAAGTTGAAGTGACAAATAATGTAGTTCAAGATTAACTTCAAAACCTATTTTCCCATGGTATAGGTTAATGGAATATCCTTGACCCACTTTGGGAAGTACTCAGTGGTGGTAATAATATACTTGTGGTTGTTTAAGGAATTTAGATAAATTTAAATAATAATATCGAAACCCCAACAAGGGGAGGGTCATGGTGTGATGATGGGTTAAATGTCTTGGGCAGGATTGTGTATCAAATCTCCATGTTGCTAATAAGGAATGTAACATTTCACAAAATGATATGCATCAACTTCCATAGTAGGCCAATAATAGCCCCTTTTGATAAGGTTCTTTTCAAACATAAGGCTATTGGAATGGGGTCTACAAATTCCTTAGTGTGCCTCTTCTAACATAGTTCTAGCTTCATCTAAATTGAGACATCATAGGAGGGTTTCATCAATTTTTTATGGAAAAGTGTGTTACCTAAGATAGTATATTAGATAGTGTGATAGATAAAGGTTTTTCTTTTATTTGTGCAAAGGGATAGGCAAATTTTTTTTTTATGGAGGTAGATTAAAATGTAAAAGTACCACAAAGACTTAGAACCAACAATTTCACACACTAGCTCTAATTCGGGTTGCTGATAAGAAAGAAGCAAAAGGTTCTCAATAAGAAACTCATGCTTGGGAATATACTTGGCCATTTTGATCATGGAGGAAATGGTAGCCAAGGAATTTTCTTCTTGTTTATTTTTCCTTGGTATCCATTGGAAGATTATCTCATTGAAATGCTTCTTAAGATTCTTTGCAATTCTCCAATGTGGTAGTAGCTTTTCATCCTTCCATTGGTATTCATCTATAACTTGTCTAATAACTAATTGGGAGTCACCAAAGATAAGTAAGCTCTTGATATCCTAGGGGAGAGCTTGACAAATTCCTATTACCAGTCCTTTCTACTAAACTATATTGTTTGTGAGAGGGAATGAAATTTTGTAAGACCTCATAATGAGATCTTATTGTAGTGCAACAAACTAGACTCTTTTCCTTGATCCTTTCTCTGTGAAAGAGCCATTGAAATAGAGCTTTCACTATGTCCTAGGAATCATATGCATTTATTTTCTATATGTCTCTAGCTATGCCGAACAGTTCATTTGCATTTATTTTGCACATTAATAGTAGTTTTCTTGGACAATTATAATCACTTCATCTAGAAAATCAGATATGATAGGACAACCTCCTTGAAAAGGAGCTATTGTAGGTTGATTGAAAAGCTTTTATTTTGATATCCTTGTGGTCTATGTAGATAATGTCTAATTTACTAAGAATCAAGACCCATTTTGTAGTGTGATCAATGAGTGCAACTTTTGATAGCATATATTTTAGTGGATCTACCTCGATGATGAGTTGCATAGTATGATTAAGCACATAATGGTGCAACTTTTGCATGTATAAACCTACTTCCAAGCTATACAATATATTTGTATAACACTCTAAACCCTTCTATCCAAGTGATTCCATGAGTTCAAAATGCTTGGATGCCTTCTTAGAGCTCCCTATCCATGAAGTGCAAGAGAGTATGTCTCAAGCATAAGAAGGCTCTCAGTTGAGCCTTAGAGATACTCTTCTTGCTATTAAACCATGCAACAAGAGGTTCTCTTAGAGACAAGATGAAAGAGAAAAAATGTCCACAAAGAATGCCTCAAGGATGCAATGCAAATGTAGACTAAACTATTATGACTATGTAAAATGCAGCTATGTTAGCAATAATGAGAGTGTTACAAATTCAACTATTAAACTATGTGATTTAAGCTATTGTGAAGAAACTAAACTACTATGAAATATGATTCTAAGCTAGCATGTGATGAATGAGTAATGACATGAGAAGTAGAAGTTCACTACAATAGCTCTTCAAGAATTTGAATGATAAATCTTTAGGATAACAATACTCAAGAGTGTGGATCCTTTGAGGGGGAAGCTCTCTCTCTTTTAAAGTCATACGAATGGTGGAGATCAAGATCAAGATGATGGAAGATCAAGAGTAGATTTTGAAAATGAGATCAATCCATTTGCACACACAAGTCAACCAAAAAACAAAGAGTTGACTTTGCATATGAGACAAAAGGAGTCTTTTCTTTTAATTTTTAAAATAGAAATAAGACTTTATGTGTGCACATTGAGTGGGTTAGAAGAAAGGGGGAATTTTTTTTAATTAAAAGGGGACTTGTTCTTTTAATAAAATAATGAACTTAGGATAGTATAGTAAAACTACATATAATAATCAAATTAATTGATTTTTAGCAATTTGGTCTAGGTAAATGATTAATTAATCTAGCCAAAATACAAAGGAGGCTAATAGCCTAGATGGCCATTTTTAGGTGGTTACATTTTTCCCTCTTTGACTAATGTGTGATCGATCTAGGACCACATTACATCAAAAAAAATAGAAGCCAAGTAGGCAGCAATAGATAGAGATATATGATTTCGAAGAACAAAATGTAGAAAGAGAGAAAATCTTGAATGTACAGCCTAATAGTGGTAGTACTGAACACTTACAAAAGAGACAATGTTAGAACTCAAGAAGAATACTAACACCAAGAAAAGTAGATAGATTGAGAGAAAATGAAAAGATCAAACGTATGCTCCTAAAAAATAGATAGTTGTAGCAAGCGATGTGATGCAGAAGCATCTTGACCCTTCATACATTATGATGAACTTCATAATATTGTAATATTTAAGTCATTTAGAATTTCCTATAACCATTTTGAAGAAATGGTTAAAGTTCTTAACTTTGTATTGTGATGTACTAAAAACTAGAAAAAAATAGATTTACATTGTAATGGGAGTGCTTAAAGAAGCATTGAAAAATGTACAAGGGTTAAAAGAATTTAATGGGTTGGTTTAAAAGGTGATTGGTAAGTTGTAAACCAACAAAATCAAATTAAAATCATTGTATCGGTCATTCCAAATCAGATTTTAATGAATGAGAAGAGGAAGATCATTTTGAAACAATTGGTATCTTCATAACTTGCAGTTTTGATTGGTGTTAACTATTTTTATACAGTTTCTAGGTCTTGTATGGACTTGTACAGACTAGAAATGTTGGAAAAAGTGTATTTCATTTAAATTAGGATGAATAATAATTCATTTGGTTCTAGTTTGGAGTGATTATGTTGAGAAATGAAGAAGTTAAGCTAGTTTTGGTAAAAGTGATTATTTTTAGATTTGAGGAAACCTAACTACAGTTAGATTTAAATGTTTGGTATGGACACATTTTGATTAAATAGAAACCATAGTTATATTAATTGGAAGGATATATGAACTAGCTTTCATTTCCAATTGGTTTGAGTTTTTTTCATTTAGATATGTATAAGTTATGTTCATTTTAATGAAGACTAGTTTTTAAGGATCTCTATTGAAGTTGTAGACAATGATTTGCGCTTTTAGAATGATTTATGAATTGGAAAAATTAATGGCTTATATATTTAGAAACTATACTCATATAAGGTTGATTAAAAATTGGTTTAGTTTCATTTGGAGTTGTCTGAGGAAGTTATTAGATACCCTAGGCAGGGTTACTAGTTTTACTTTTGATTTATGACAGAGAAAATAGGTCTACATGCAGAGACTATAATGTGTAATAGATTTATTATTTTTGGTTCATCTTTGGATATGTTTTAATAGGTATAATTTGGAAAAATTAAACTAGATGGTTTTTCAAGAAGAGTTTTAGAAAAGAAGTTATGATTAATAGAATCAAATATAGTAATCAGAATATGCAAAAGGAGGAGGGTTAATGTTTTTGTGTTAGAAAATGCTTTGTTTTGCCTCATAAGATGCCTCTATATAATGAAATTATTTTATAGATTTTGAAGGAATAAACATGTATCCCATTGATTGGTTTACTCCATTGATGCTATTTACATCACAATGATAGAGTATTTATGTCCCCTTGGGATTGAATTTGAAATGAGGTCAGGGGGATGCAAAAATAAGCTAGATATTACAAAATTTAAGATATAGGAAAGTCCATGATGACATAGATGATTAGAACCAAAGAAGGACCATAAAGAAATGATGGAATGCCCTAATTTGACTACAGTTGACCATGAAGGATAAAGCATGAAAATTAAGTCAAATCAAGTAGAAAGGTGATTGTAGACATGAAAATGTGAATTGGAGTAGATATGAAGTGTAAAAATGATGAAGATATGAAGAGATGAAGATGCCTCAAGGAATATTTGAAGATTAGACCTCAAGAGGTCAGCTAACTGCATAGAAGAAGGTAGAATTTTAAAATGCAATTTTGCTATCAAGATGGACTTAGATTTTAATTTTGATCCCAAAAAATGGATCCAGGCAATCAAAATTATGCAAGAGTTCAAAAGGTTATATAGATGTGATGATAGGATAGCAAAGAGATGAAATGAAAGATCAAGAAGATGAAAATAAATGATCAATAAGAAAGAAAAGAAGATATGAAAGTAGTTAGCTAACTTGTCTGAAAAAGACAAAGAGAGAGCTCTCCCCATATGTAAGAATGCAAGACTAAGCTAGGAAATGAACCTAAAATGTAAACTAATATGCAAAGTGGTTTACCAAAAAGAAATGCATAATATTTAGACTCTAATTTCATCATTTATCATTTATTAGGGACATCATGAGATCATACAACCATCACTAGTATAACTATGAGGATGTGAATATGATCGATATCATATAGGAATGTGGAAATCCAATCTAAGCATCAAAGACATCTAAGTCAAGATGACTATGTGATTATATTCCCTAAGTTTAATATAGCAAGATTGCACTTGTATCAAGGCATAAGCACCAAGATAACCCCTGAGTGTGATCTTGTAAAAATTGTTAAGGATTATATGTTTTTGAGTCAAAGTGTCAAGTATAAAAAGCATGAATGCTTTAAACACTATAGACAAACATAGTATACCCCCAAGAAGAAAGCAAGAAAACATGCCCCATGCCCCCAGTCTTCTAGTCCATGAAATCCTTGAAAGACTATTAGGGAGGGAACATATAGAAAGAAATCATCATAGACAACACACAAAAAGGATAAATTTCATCATAGCTCAGTTAAGTCACTTGGCCATTTCTTCAAGACTTTATTCTGATAGTGAGAAATATCACAACATCCAAGACTATAGGTAAACTATCAGAAAAGTGTTGAGAAACACCTAATGCCAAAGGGGGTAGTGTTGGGAAACACTATTTTGTGAATTTCCAAAGAAACCCTAATGCACAAGGAGACCTTAATAGGCTAAGAAGCTATCTCCCCAAGATGAGGACAAGGAACAATTCCAACCTAGGAAATGTGTTGCAAAATGGGTGATTGAGACTAATAGACATAGGTACAAGGGTCTCAAGTAGTGCCTATTTTTAGGTTTTCACCACTTGGTAGATTTTTTTAGGACTTTTCAATTTTTTTTGTATTTTTGAATTTTAATTTTTTTTGGTGATACATCAAAGTGCCTATTGCAAGGTTTTCACTAAGATGATCATTTTTTTAGGACATTTTATGTTTTTTAGGATTTTTCAAGACCAATAAGTATGTACAAAAGAACTGAGAGGTGAGTCTCTAAGCATAGAACTTTTTCAAATATAAGATATTGATAGGCTCTGCCAGTTATTCCCCTTTCAGAGTGGAAAGTTGATAAGCACCATACCCAAATGTATTTTTGATAATATAAGGGCCAACTAGTTAGGTTCAAACTTCACTTTCTATTGTCAGTTTTGCTAATTTGTAGAGTTTTCTCTAAGCACAATTTCTCGCACTTCAAACTCATAGGAATGAACTTTCTTGTTATACTGAGTAGACATGTACTTCTTATAAGACCTCATGTGATCAAAAGTAGCCTTGTGGTATTCATCAAGGGTTTCCAGTTCATGTACTCGCATAGCCCTATGGTCTTCATTAGTTATAATCCCATGAAAAGAGACTCACAATGAGGGGATCTAAACTTCTAACGGGAGGAAAACCTTAGAACCATAGAATAAAGAAAAAGGTGTGGCCCCTATAGGAGTATAGATGGTAGTTTTATAGGCCCATAATGTTGGATTGATCGATAAGTGCTAGTCTTTCCTAGATTTGTGAACCATTCGATGCAAGATTTTTAGCAATGTTTTGTTGGAGGCCTTAGCTTGATCATTCCCTTGAGGGTAGTAGATAGAAGACCAATGTTGTTTGATTCTAAATTTCTTGTATAGTTGTTTGAGGTCCTTGTTCTTGAATTGTCCTCTATTATTAGTAATAATGGAAGAAGGAAGGACATAAAAACAAATGATGTGGTTTAGTATAAATAGGGCAACATGATTTCCTATAGCAGTCGATAGTAGCATAGCCTCAACCCATTTGGTGAAATATTCAATTGTTGTAATGATGAACTTATGGCCACTAGATGAACTTGGATGAATTTTTCCTACCAAATCAAAGGCCCATTACTGAAATGGCCAATATGTCAGAAAGGGAATAAGCTCATGTCCAAGAGCATGAATTAAGTTTCCATGAAGTTGACATTTCTTGTAGGACTTAGCATAACGAATAGCATCATCTTGCATGGTTAGCCAGTAATAACCTACCCTAAGTAATTTTTGAGCAAGTGCAAGGCTATTGAAATGTGCCCCACAAATATTGTTGTGGACTTCAACAAGTGCTCTAGAAACTTAAGAAACATTCCATCTAGACCCTTCCAATACAAGTCACTGGAGACTAAAGTATAATGTGAAGCATTGCAAAGAAGTTAGTGCTTTTAGTTGCACGTAAGGATTTTAGGAATAACTTGATCACATAGGTAAGAGAGGATAGTCACATGGCAGGAGGAAACATGACCTACAATAGTGTAGATTACATGGTCATCCAAGGAATCATAGGCATGATGGCATAGTTCTTCCACCAAGAACACAAATCACAATTCATGTTCTTGCAACTGGAGGATAGATGCTAGAGTGGCCATAGCATTGACAATCTTGTTCTCTACTCTAGGAATTTGGACTATTACAAAAGTGAAATAGTTCTTTAGAACATAAATAAACTTTGTAAGGTATCAACTTGTCATCCTTTGTTTGATATTCATTGTTTACTTGATTTATGACAAGTTGTGAATCTCCATAAATGTGCAATTCAGTGATTCCCCATTCAAGAGCCAATTTGATCCCATTTGTTAATGCCTCATATTCCGCAATATTGTTGGTGTAAGGGAATAAGAATTTGTAGGATTTTGGGATTGTATAACCATGAGGTGAAATAAACAAGACATCTACTCTAGCCCTATTCTATGTATGAGAGTCATCAAAGAACATTTCCAAGTTCTCTTAGTGATGTACATAATTGAGGTATGGAAACTTAATTTGCATAAGCATTGTATCTTCTATTGGAAAATCAGCCAATTAGTTAGCAATAGCCTATCCCTTAATAGCTTTGTCTTCAACATAGTGAATGTAAAATTCTAAAAGAATCATCACCCATTTGGCTAGATAGCCGGTAAGCACAACTTTGCTTAATAAGTATTTCAAGGGATCAATTTTAGCAATTAGGTGAACTAAAATTAGGTGAACTATATGTGCTAACATGTAATGTCTAAGTTTTTGAGAAGCAAAGACCACTACCAGGCAGGCCTTCTCAATTTTTCTATAGTTCCTCTCATAAGCCACTAAGGCATGACTGATGTAGTATATTACACATTATTTTATAGCCTCATCACTCTATGTCAATAATGCTCCTAGAGAGGAAGTTGTAGCTAAGATGTACAAAATCAAAAGTTTTCTCAGTATGGGTGGCATTAGTACCAGAGTTTTAGCCAAGTACCCTTTGATTTGGTCTAAACTTTTTTGGTAATTTTCATTCTAGATATGATTAGAGCCTTTGTGCAAATTCATGTTAAAAGATTGAGCTTTATCAACCAACTAAGAAATAATCTTCTAATGGATTAAAAATGTCCTTGCAGACTTCTAAGCTAATCGATATTTCTTGGAGGAGGCATTTCCATGATTTCTTGTACCTTTTAAGGATCAAACTCAATGTCTTTTGTTGATATAATGTATCCTAGAAATTTTCTAGATGTGATGCCAAAGGTACACTTTTTTGGATTCAACTGAAGTTGAAATTGTTCTATATGGTCCAAGATCAAACTACGGTCGTCAAGGTGTGTGTCTCATTTTTTAGATTTTTCTACTGTTTCATCAACCTAATCTTCCATATTTGTATGCATCATATCATGGAAGATGGTTTTCGTGGCTTGTTGATAGGTAGCACCCACATTTTTGAGCCCAAAGTGCATGACATTGTAGCAAAAGGTACCCAAGGCACATGTAAAAGCAGTCTTTTCTTAATCAGCTGGAGCAATGACATTAAACTCAAAGACATTATTCAAGATCTATTGAAAATGTACACTATATTTATTGAAAAATGTGTGTACAAAATGTGTCACACTTCTATAAACCATTATTCTTTAGAATACCCATTAAAGAGGGCATCTCAAGAGGTAGCTTATAGCTCTCTATATATGACATGAAAAGGCTATGAGATGGTAGCTCTCAAATGAACCAAACTATGCAACCCTTGCAAGGTGTACCATAGAACAAGAGATTCAAAGAGTAGAGGCAATAGTGTCAATATGCAAGAATCTAGAATAAGATCCAATGCAAATGAAAGCTATTCTAAATGAAATGCAAGATAACTAAGAGAACTAAGAAAAATAATAAAGGAAATTAAGCTAAAACTTATGACATAATGTAAGTAGAATGAGAACTAAGCTAAAATGCAAAAATGCAAGAATACTCCAAGTCTCCAAAATCACCAAGAAAACCTATAGCATAACAATAGCATCAGAGACTAAGATTTTTGAATGAGGAGAGAGCCCTCCCTTTTAAAGAAAAATGGATGTTAGAGATTAAGATTAAAAGGAGGCATAATCAAGGGAGGAGAATGCATCTTGATTGATCCATGTGCATAAGCATTTCCACCAATCATGATAAAGAATTGACTTTTGTCCCCCGTGTGGGACAAAAATGTAATTTCTTTTATTTTTAAATAAGTCAAATACTTTTGTGTGTGCAACTTGGGATAAGAGGTGAGTGGAGAATTTTATTTAATTAAAAGGGGAACATGCTCTTTTAATTAAATATAAACTTAGGATAAAGTGGTCAAACTATAGGATAAAATCACATTAATTGATTTTTGAAGAATTGATCAAGGATAAGCATTAGATAAATTATGCAAAAATGCTAGAAAGGGGGCTTATAGTCTAGATAACCATTTTTGGGTGATTACATTTTCTCCTCTTTGACTAATGTGTGATCAATCTGGGAACACAAGATGTCAAAGAATACATAAGCCAATTAGGTAGTAATAGATAGAGATATCTTATTCTGAAGAACAAAATGTAGAAAGAAATAACAAGTCCTAAATGTACAATCTAATAGCAATAATTCTAAACACTAGGACAAAGACAATGTCAGAATTCAAGAAGAGTACTAACACCAAGAAAAGAAGATATATCAAGAGAAAATAGATAGTTATAGAAGAAATAAATTTGCAACAATGATAGAATATTCATGCCCCCTCAGGATTGAAATCAAAACAAGATAGAGGAGATGTAGAAATAAGCTAGATTTGATCAAATCAAAACAAAGAAAAGTTCATGATGATAGATAAGAGATTAAGACCAAAGAGTGACCACCAAGCAATGAAGATATGCCCCATTTTGACTAAGTTTGACCAAGAAAGAAAATGCATAAGAATTAGGTCAAAGAAAGATGAAAGATGAAATGAGATGAAATAGAAATGAAAATTAAATGAAGAAATGATGATTTCCCCAACAAGATTCAAAGATTAAGCCTCAATAGGTCAGCCAACTATATAGAAGAAGGAAGAAATTTTGACTAGCACGGTGAGCCCAAATTTGGATTTTGATCCCAAAAATGGGTCTAGGATGTCGAGGTTAGAAAGATAGGTCAAAATCATAGATGAGATGGTAAGATAGAAAAGAAGAAAGAAAAAAGAAAGAAGAGATAAGATAAGATTGATAAGAGGAAAGAGAAGGATGAATGCAGTTAGTTGACATGTCCACGAAAGATAAAGAAGAAAGCCCCATGGCGGGTGCCAAAAATGTACACTGTATTTGTGTCACACTCTAAACCCTTCTATCCAAGTGATTCCATGAGTTTAGAATGCTTGGATGTCAACTTAGAGCTCCCTATCCATGAAGTGCAAGAGAGTATGTTTCAAGCATAAGAAGGCTCTCAACTGAGCCTTAGAGATACTCTTCTTGCTAGTAAACCATGCAATGGGAGGTTCTCTTAGAGACAAGATGCAAGAGTGCAAATATCCACAAAGAATGCCACAAGGATGTAATGAAAATATAGACTAAACTAGTATGAGTATGCAAAATATAGCTATGTTAACAAGAATGAGAGTGTTACAAATTTAACTATTAAGCTATGTGATTTAAATTATTGCAAAGAAACTAAACTACTATGAAATATGATTCTAAGCTAGCATGTGATGGATGAGAGAATGATATGTGAAGTATAATTTCACCACAATAGCTCTTAAAGAATTCGAATAATAAACCTACAGTATAAAAATACTCAAGAGTGTGGATCCTTTAAGGGGGAAAGCTCTCTCTTCTTTAAAGTCATACAGATGGTAGAGATCAAGATCAAGATGATGGAAGATCAAGGGTGGAGTTTGAAAATGAGATTGATCCATGTGCACACACAAGTCAACCAATAAACAAACATTTGACTTTTCATATGAGACAAAAGGAGTCCTTTCTTTTAATTCTTAAAATAGAAATAAGACTTTATATGTGCACATTGAGTGGGTTAGAAGAAAGGGAGTTTTTATTTATTTAAAAGGGCACTTCATCTTTTAATCAAATAATGAACTTAGGATAGTATAGTCAAACTATAGGTTATAGTCAAATTAATTGATTTTTAGCAATTTGGTCTAGTTAAATGATAATTAATTAATTTAGCCAAAATGTTGGGAAGTGGGCTAATAGTCTAGATGATCATTTTTAGGCAATTACACAAGCAAGTTATCTCAATAGAAATATATTTCATCTCATAACTAACTAGTATTTAACTAACATAGTAAATAGTTGGTTCATTTCCATTATCATCTAGTTGTGCTAAGAGAGAAATTAGTAGAATTGTAGCAGTGCAGATGTAAAAAATTAAAAGTTGGTCTACAACAAGAGGGACTAGCACTAGTGGATTAGTTAAATACACCTTGACTTGTTCAAATATTTTGTAATAAATGAAATTCCATTTGCACTTTGTATCCTTTCTGAGAAAATGAGTGTGAGGATGTACCTTATCTACTAACTAGGACACAAACTATTTGATAGACTATAGTCAGCCTTGAAAAATTTGGATTTGTTTCAATTTAGTAGGTGGAGGTATTTCCATGGTAGCTCTCACTTTTTTAGGATCTACGTCAATTCCTCTTCTTGATACAATGTAACCCAACATCTTTTGTGATTGTACACTAAAGATACACTTATTAGAATTTAGCTACACTTTGTACTTATCTGATAATTTAAATATCTTTGATTTACCTAGGATTTCATCAATATAGTCCTCCATTATCACATGAAGAAGATCGTGGAAAATTATGGTCATCACATGTTGATAAATAGTGCCAGCATTCTTCAAGGCAAAGACATGACTTGATAATAGAAATTTCCCCATGGGATAGTAAATGACATTTTTTCAAAATATTTGTCTCCAATTCGAATTTAATTATAACATAATAAACCATCCATCAAAGATAAAATTTCATGTCTGGTAATCAAGTCCACTATAATGTCTATATTGGGTAACAAAAATTAATCTTTGGGATATGCGAGATTAAGATCTTAGAAATCTGAATAGATGCATATATCCTAAGAGGCTTTACCTATGGGTACAATATTAGAAATCTATTCAAGATAATCAATTTTTTTAGATGAACTATTTTTCTAACATCCTTTTCAATTCTTCATTTACCAAGAGTGCCACTTTAGGGTACATCTAGTTTAACTTATGTTTAATAGGTCTAGCCTTTGGATCAATAGCTAGGTGCTATATAATAAAGTTTGTGTCTAAGATGGGAATTTCCTTGTAAGTCCATGCAAAATTTATTTTTCCTTTCTGTAGGAATTGAGTCATCACTTATTATTATTCTTTATTTAGGGTAGCGGCAATGTAGGTGATTTATGAATTTTCTGCAATACCTAAGTTGATTGGAATGGTGTCTTTGATCAATATAGATGATTTTTCTGGTAGTAGAGTTCTAAATGGAAAGTCAAATTATCCCTCTTTTGGAACCTCAAGGAGGTTTTCACAAGGAGATGCATCCTTTATTTTATCTTTTTCTTCATCTATAAATTCCCTAGAAGGGTTTTCACTAGTGGATGTTTCATCATTTTATTTTCTTTTTTTGTTTTTTTTACTAAGAGAGTTGACTTGGATACCAAAATAGGCTTCATTTTTGTATTCGATCTTATGCTCATAGTCTTGAAGTTCCTTGAGGCTAAAGTGGGCCATTACTACTTTGTTAGAGTTGTAGATGTCAAGAGTTGGTCATTTGTCCTGAAAGTTCAAATCTATCATGTCAAGGTTAGTGAGAGAAAGCTCAAGGGATGAAAGATTAGCCATGGACATATCTTTCTAGGTCATCCTAAATGTATTGGAAAGGTACTTCATAGAATTCATCCTCTTTAGTCTCATAATCAGATTCAATTGTACAATAGTTGTTGGTAAAGGATACCTTAGATTTCAGGGAGCCCTTTCCTTATCCTTTAGGATAGCTAGTATCTTTAAGGGGTTGTTTAATTCCATCTTTTTTAGGTCCAAGGCTTGTGATGTAATAGCCCATGTTTTCAATAATTTGTGAGGTTTTTACATACTATCTTTGGGGAATTCTACAGGATCATCTTTACCATCAGAATAGAGCCAATCCAGGATATTTAACTCTATGCATTCATTGTTGAGGGAACTCCAATGTTCAAAGGTTGATTTTTTTACATGCATGGTATCCTTATCTTTAGGAAAAAGTATTTGGGAAGTTTTATCTAAGGATTGAGGAGAGAATGGAAGTTTTCTAATCTCTAATGTATTCTCAAAATTATACTCTCCCATTCCATGATTGGAAAAGGTGACCTTATTCTCCATAGTTTTGACCTTAACTTCTTAAACCTTCTCTTTTCCTTTGCTAGAACTTGGATCAATGTTAGGTGTCTTTATAGTTGTAGTGGAAGGTATCTCTCTTATTTAGATATGTTTAGGCACTACCTTCACAAATTTATGAATTGGGAAAAAATGATTTGGGCACTTTCTAACCTCTTACAAAAGCAAAAAGGTAAAGGATCTCCTAGAGTCATGACCTCACTTCCCTAGTGGGGAAACTTCAAACATTGATGATAGGTAGATGAAACAACTTTGAGTGTATGTATTTAGGATCTACTGAGCAAGATATTATATGGAAATTCAAATTCAAGGACATAGCATTCAGTGTAATGCCTCGCCAAGGGATCCAAAAGAACTAACATAAAGTTTTACTAAGTTTGCCAAACATTTTTTTTTTTTAAATAGAATAACATGTACATTAAACATAAAGTAGCAGAAGTAATAACATACACTCATACATAAGAAAACATAATAGATTACATTCCTTAAGGATCCCAAGACATTGAATCACATTTAAATTTAAATAATACTAAGTCTAATAAATACCACATCCACATGAAAGAATAATTACAAGTCCAAGTCCATTTAAATAATATACATTTGTTCTGAATACCACTTGGCAATAAAATTCAGAATGCACAATCATTCATTATACATGTCACAGGGTATGAAAGGCTAAAATAATATATATTTATAAGAATACATTACATCATCTCTTTCAGATCCATGAACAAGATATAATACAATAAGTAAAATTATCCACCATAAATATATAATCATCCATCATAATGATATAACCATCCATCATACTACACAAAGATAGAATGAAGGGAAATGCAGAACAAGGAACTCCAACTACGGCATCAATAGGAAAATCTCAATGGTAAAAGTAAAAAGCACTACCACCCAACCTCGTGGTAACCCAAAAAGGTCCACTCCCACTGTGCTAAGGAGATAGTCTCAAGTCCCAAATAGGATATCAATCCCAAAATCAAAAGTAATATCTAAGTCAAGAAAACCCTTAAAGTAATGTAACTCGAAGGTTCCAAGATAAATTGACATCTAGACCCAAAGGCAAACATAGACACGTAGAAAATCTATACTGCTAGTGGGCAAGTGTCATCACATGAACCAACTCTAGGGTTACCCAGCTAGCCTTTTAATCCTTTGGCCCCCTAGTGATTCTATGTGACATTAGTATCCTTTTGTACTAACAAGGCATACTAACGATGCATGGTCGCAACCAAGCATCCTCTCTACTCCCATCCTAGTTTGTACTAGCACTCAAGGCATGGACGAGGAAAGACAAGACTCTTATTAGGTTCATTTTACTCTCATTTAGTGAAGTGTTTTCACTTATTAACTACTTATAATGGGTTGCCCTGGTAGCCACTTTGGGCCCCAGCCTCCATTGCAAGCCACTTCCCAACTTAACATATAGATTACCTACCCTAGGCTCATAAAAGTACAAATTAAAGAATCACAATTTTCACCTCATACCTATACAAGTGACTTGAAAGCATCAAAAAATAGTTCACAATAATCCCTCAGTCCTTTACAAACAACTAGAAAACATCCCAAAAATAACTAATCGAAGACTCAAAAAGGTTAAGTCAAATATGTCATAACATTCATCTTGTTATCCCACAAGAACATTAACAGTAAAAATAAACAATATAACCAAACTCATCATAGAACATACCAAACACATTACCATGGTTGAGTTTAAAAGATCAAAGATCAAATCATCATAATATCACAAATACAGAACTCTTAAGCCTCTAGTAGACGTCCTATAACTGGTCAACACTCTAGTCAACCCAAACCCAAAACGTAGACAACATAAAAATAATAGTTTAGTTTCATAGTTTGGTTTGATTTTGAAAAAATATGGTTGATTTAATGGTAAGGTTTCAGTTTTCATTTTCAATGTAAGTTTTTGAGTACATAAGATTAACACTTTAACCCTTACTATTTAACCCATTTCTTGTATTGAATGAAATGCATGATTACTCTTATCTTATGAGATAATTCAATAATTCATTATTTTAGTAATTTAGTAATTAAATTATTATTTAAATAATTAATCATTATTTTAATAATCAAAATCATTAAATAATAACATAATGAATATAGTTAAACTTAACCCAATAATATTTAATTAAATTTCATTAAATTCAACTAATAATTATGAAAGTAATTATATTAATATATTATTAATTGTTAATTAATAATAATTAACAAAACTATTAATAAAATTATTAATAACTAATTAAAATTAACTATATTTAAATATATTTAAAAATTCATTAATAATTAATAAATACTTATTAATAAAATTATTAATTAATAATAATAAAATTATAAAATAAAATATAAAAAATAACTTGTGATTATTTTAAAAGCTCGTCAGATTTGTTGTCGTAACAATAGGTGTACCTGTTGTTCATGGCAGCAGGCCCACCGTGTAGCTTTTAATGGCCACCAGCAGCCTGTGCTACCATGGCAGGTAGGGAAGAGTATAGTGGGAGGTGGGGAATTTAATGGCCCACCTCCCCACCAATATAATATGGCATTTTTATTTATTTTTAAATAAATTTTTAATAACAGACCTCCCCAAATTCAATATTATACGTATATATATACGTATACGTATACATATACATACATACATACATACATACATACATACATACATACATACATATATATATATATATATATATATATATATATATATAGAATTTCTATCAATATTCTAATAGGAAAACTACGACAAACCATTCAAATTTTCAATCTAAAAATTTCCATTTCTTTCAAAACCTTTCCTAGATTAATTTGTAACTTTAAATCTACAGAAAGTGTTTTACTGATCTTTTAAATCCTCACGTATACAGATGAATTCAAGATGCATACTAGTAATTTCAAAATGAAATATTAAAAGATTCGTCACAATGAAATTCAGATAAACAATTCATAATCACGATGAAGAGATGAATATTAAATTACATAATTATCTAGGTGAACAAAACACAAGGATCTACCTAGTTCTGATGCTAATTTGCAACCACCCAAAGATTGTGAGAGAAATCTCTTCTCTCAAAATGTTCTCTCTAAAAATTCCTTCCCCAAAATTCCTAGTCCTTAGAAAATGGACCCTCAAATGCTGATAGGGAGTTCTCTCCTAAATTCGGGGCACTGATTGTGCAATCACCTGAGGGAACTCCTTGATCACAACTTTTTAACTCTTTATTATCTTTTTCGAAACTTCATGCATACTTTATGTAATTTTAAATATCTTCAATGAATTAATTTCTTTTTCACTCTTTAATTTATTTTCAAAGCATTAATTAATAAAATATTTATTAACTTAAGTAATAATAATATTTAGCACTTATTTAAAATGATCTCCTAAATATATTATTATTAAATTAAATTAATATTATTACACTCTCAAACTAGACTATAATTTTCTCTTTAAATTTAATTTTTTTATTTAATTAATATCTCAATTAATTAAATATAATTAAATATTGAAAATATCATAATAATTTTCTATTGAATTAAATCATTAATTTGATCTTTTAATTTGAATTACTTAAAAGAAAAAAAAATACCAAAGACCTATAAAATGAAATATGAAAACCCATCATAAAATACCACATACAAGATCAAACTGTAGAGTTATAATCATGAATTTACGTCATATGATGCATTCAAAAGGTTAATCATCTTAGATGCTTGTCCTAAATTTCTAGGACAATTGCTTTAAAGGTTGGGATTTGGACTCAAGAATTTATCTCTCGTCTCTTACCATTAAGATATTGCAATAGGTTATGCTCATCCTGGCAATTCAGGGAATTCGATACCCGATACCTGCAATCTGCATAAAATCCATGCATGTACAAACACATATATACTAAACTAAGTAGGAAAAGGCAGGAAGTGGTGCATCATGTAGATCTCGACTAGCAGGTGACTACGACTCCCTTCCTTAACCACATCAAAAATGTCATACATAAAGAAAATATATGCGCACACCATACACATGCAGTATGGGGTAAGTATCCATAAGAAAACACATATATTAATCCATCTAACTAATCATCATCAAATAAATAAAATCACTATAATAATCATCATCAAGGTATAATCATGCATACATGAAGTAAATAATACCAAGTAGTCTCATCATAAAATTAACCAAGTGTAAAACAATATCTAACAATCTGAAAGATAATGCTACTAATCATCAAGCATAAAATGGCCTCAAAGAGTTTGGCAATAATAACAAAATGTAAACTAGGGGTAGGCACTACAATACTCTTCCATTCCTAGATTAGAAAAGGTGACCTTATTCTCTATAGTTTTGACCTTAACTTCTTAAACCTTCTCTTTTCATTTGCTAGAACTTGAATCAGTCTTAGGTGTCTTTATAGTTGTAGTGGAAGTTGTCTGTCTTATTTGGATATGTTTAGGCACTACCTTCACAAATTTATGAATTGAGAAAAAATTGTTTGGGTGCTTTCTGTAGTGGCTCTCCCATTTGACTTTTGTAAGTCGTCCTGATGGATGCACCCTTGCTGATCTTTTGTTGTGATGGATTATGATTATGACCCTGAGTAGTCTACACTGTTGAGGTGTTTGGATTTATGTTTCTTTATCAGTTGCATTGATTATGCTTTTGACTGATCTTTGAGATTATGATGTGATTTTTGGTTCACTGAGGTTTGTGCCAATGGTTACCAGGATCGATATGGTATCATGAGGTTGTTTCGTGATTACCCTGAGATGTGTGCAGAGATTGCACCATGTTCTTTTACCATGCTGCACTAGACTAGGTTCCTGTAGTAGTGGTTAGTCATGTTTATGACTGTGTTTGCTTATGTGTTTTAAGTGCCTTTTTAATGTAGAGTAATCAATCATTATTAAATGTGCAAGTAATTAAATGGATTGTTCATGTGAGATTATTTGGTTATGTGCTGCGGACATTTACCTTGTTACATTTCTGATTAGAGAGATATTTGTTACTCATGTTATGTTTACATTTAAGATGACCTGAGGGTCAAATGTTGCTCTTTGATTCCAGTATCATAGATATTAGACTACTATGTTGTTCAGCTAATCATATTGCATGATGATGCTATTTTGAGATGACAGTGTGTTTTATGATGATATCTAGTTATCTGGTATTTGGACATACCTCTGATTTCACTATATGATGGATTTAATGCTATGGTTATTTACTTCATTCCTGCGTTGCTATGCCTTTTGCGAACGTGAGTGATGTAAATAGATTATTTTAATATAATTAAATAAATGGTTAAATTAGGTGATTTAACGCATTATTGCTTTGGCTATGTTATTATATGCAATTGCACTTGATCGTGTTGTTTAGTGTGCAGGATTTATATCCCTGGCAGTGGCACATGGAGTTAGTGATTCAACCGTTCATATTTTACCAATGTTGTCCTTGTATAGTCGACATATCCTTAATTAAATATTTAATTTAAACCTTTCAGTGATTATTAAATCCGAACTCATTGCATTATGTGATTACACCAGTAAGCGTGTTTGTGCATTTAGAGGTTCGCATTGTCGCGAAAGTTGTTTAAGGAGATTTATGTGTTTTTGGGTTTTCGGGGTTTTTAATTGATTTATTTTAATTTTTGGCAGCTTTGCCATAGATGAATTCCTATTTATAGGAATAGCCTGTTTTCATTTGGGTCGATTCAAGGTTTAACTAGATTGGCCGGTTAAATGCCCTAATCAATTATTCACCCGAAAAGTGAATAAGTATCCAAAAAGGAATTTAATTCCTCACTTCTCAGTTTTGGAATTGGAAAGTTGGAGAGTAAAACCCAAAATCCTCTTCATGAGGATTTACTGTTTTGTTCATTGTGGGAGCTACAGGCGTGGGATCGTTGTGAGGTTGGGCTCGTTGGATCCAGCTCGGAGAAACCTTGGATTGCCGCAATTTTTAGCCACTTCTGCGGGCATTTTATTTTCTGGTTCAGTTTTTTGTTTTGCCCTTTTGGCTGTGAGGTAGGGCTTTCCTATTTTATTATTTCTGCTCCGTTTCTGCTTCTGTTTTTGGTAGCCGTTTGTTTGGAGGCTGAGAATTAGTGTTCCCCTCCGTTTTTGTATGTTAGTTCTACCCGGTTGGGCAGGTATGAACATTTCCCTATTTTTCGGGATGAGGGTTTGGGATTTTGCACCGTTATGCTGGTCATTTTTGCATATGGTGTTCGATTTCATTTATTTTTGGATTTTGGGGTTTTTGAACCCAAAGGCCAAATGGATTTTAATTTTGTAGTTTTCCAAATTTTTGGGGTTTTTACCTTGTTTTGCGTGTCGCCCTGTTTTCTCGAGTTTCCTTGGCACAATGTGGGTCATGGACCTTGATGATCCATTTGGATATCAGTCAGACCACTTTTGAACTTTTATGTTGCATTGGGATGCATGTTGCATCTGTACTCCCAACGTCGTGTTCGGTTGAGTGATTTTACACTTGTTATGGTTTTTGTTGGACCTTTGCTTTTGTTTCATGAACGCTAGGATTCGTGTAGAATCCATACTCTCAGATTGAGGCCGGTTGAGTGAGTTCACGATGTTTGGTCTTGTTACATCATTGGGATTCGTGTAGAATCCATACTCTCAGATTGAGGCCAGTTGATAAGTTCATGACTTTTGGTCTTGTTACATCATTGGGATTCGTATAGAATCCATACTCTCAGATTGAGGCCGGTTGAGTGATTTCATGATGTATAATTTTATTGGCTTTGGGATTCATGTAGAATCTGTCCTCTTGAGTTGATTTCGGTTGGGTGTTCTCATTCCTGTCCTTGTGTTATGATCTTCGTGATGGTGGTGTGCCACACACGAGAACGTGTGCGTACATTTGTTGGGTGACTTGCAAGGCCCGATCTTCCGTGGATTTGTCAGAAGTTATGATCATTGGGGTTGGGATGGGAGTATGCATGCCCACGGGCACTTGTCACAGGATGAGCATGGGTAGGGTATGGTAGCATATGGAGGGGGCTTCTATCTCGCAGCCTGGTGACCTTAGTCCCATAGGGTTGGCAGAGGAAGTTTTAAATAAGTGATAATTAAAGAAAATGTGTGACTGGTAATAAAACTTAAGATATTAAAATGTGTGTGTGGGGCCCTCCGTTAAGGAGTTGAAATGCACGATCCGAACTTGGGCTTGTCGATGCCAAGCGACTCTCCATGATGTCAGCCCCTACTTAGTAGCCTATTGAGTGTCTGACCAGGACCTGCACTCCTTGCATTGTCTTAGGTTCTTGGTTGCAGCCATCATACTGTCTGGTGTGAGTGTTAGCCATGGATGTTGTGCTTTATGTATGTTTGTGGTTGGATCATTATCTCCATCAGCACGGCGGGTGTGGACCTATGGGTGCCACATGGTTGGGAGGTGTAGCTACCTTCACCACTGCTAGGGATCGGTGTATAGAGATGATCTTTTGTCCTAGTGTGATCGTTGCTAGATGTCTTCACTTGGTACTTCGGGTTCCGGAGTATGCTTTCTTGTGATTTATGCTTTCATTGGGATGCTTGTATATCATGTTTAGATGATGTTATTTTATTTGGCACATTCTCTTATTATGATGTTTAGCATATGATGAGATGATGTGATTTGCTTTAGTAGTATATATGTTGCTTACTGTTGTTTAGCATGTGATAGGTGACATTATCTACTGTAGGATTATCTTATGCGTTATCACTAGCATGTTAGATTTTCTTATGCTGTTATTATGCATGTTTTAGTAGTGACGTCCCTATTACGACAGTACCGACGATCTGGTCAGTGGCTTGCGATGTTACGCGTGGGGGATGGCTAGGACCCACGATGGTCATATGATGTTATTGACAATTGGGAGGAACTGCGCACTTATTTGGTTGTTTAGTTCTGAAATGTATTTTGTTCATTGCAATGTTTATTTCAGTATGTGCTTTGCTTTTATGTTTTAGATGGTTAGATGTTCCTCTTTCCTTGTTGTTAGTGCTCTCGAGTGTTCATTCCTCGATTTGCATGGATTTGATACTCCCCGGTGTGGAAGTTTCCTTGTTTGTTTAGCTTTTTGTTTGCGTTTTGTGTCACGCTGATTTGTTTCCTCGAGCAAAATTTTATTTTCCTCACGTGAGACTATTTCTTCCTCGCGCAAAAGAATACACTTCCCGCTTGAGAATGTAAATCTTTGCGCAACACGTAGGGAATCCTCACGCGAGAATGTGAATCCTCACGTGAATCTCATTAGTCCTCGTGTGAAGTGCGCACTTTCTCATGCGAAGCGGTGAAAGATCTCGCGTGAAACTCTAGACCAATTTTCTTTCTCGCACGAGAAATAGGGGCTATCTAGGCTTGTTGGGTGAAAGTTCAAAAGTTGGTTTTGGACATCATTTTGGTTTTTACACCTTCTTGGTTCAAAACAGATTTCCTAGGGGTTTAAAATATATCGTTTAAGTAATATACGTCAACTTATTAAATATACATCAACTTATACTTAAGATATATTTTAATATATGCAACAAATCGTTTGAGATAGGTTTCAGACCTCTCGGAGATAAGTTATGGATTCTAGGAAATTTTAGGGCTTTAGAAATCCAGACTTAGCCAATTTTTAAGGCTTCAGGATTTTAGGCTTAGCCAAATTTTGGGATTCTGCATTTTACCCCATCTTGGTGTTTTGTTGATGAGTGGTCATTTCTTGTGCCCTCATCTTGTTGTGGTGATTGTTGGCTTTTGTTTGGGTGTGTCAGTTGGGTAGTGGCATTCGGAGATTCGTTGGTTGTCGGGATTGTGTTGAAGTCTTCCATTGTGATCTTTGTGATCCCTGTATGACGTTGTCTTGTGCATTCATACTTGTAAAAAAAAAAATATCTTGGCTTGATTTGAATCCTTTTTTCCAAGGATCTTCGAGCGGGGCATTACACTTTCTAACCTCTTACAAAAAGAAAAGGGTAAAGGATCTCCTGGAATCATGACCTCTCTTCCCTGGTGGGGAAACTTCAAATATTGATGATAGGTAGATGAAACAACTTTGAGTGTATGTATTCAAGGTCTACCAAGCAAGATACTATATGGAAAGTCAAAGTCAAGGACATAGCATTCCATGTTGGTTGATGAGGCCAATTTAAGGCCTATTTGGTTCATGTTTTTATGTATTTTTATGGTTAAGGACCTGGAAACTTTAGGAGTTTTTGTTGGACTTGTTCAGACTACCTATGTTTATGCTTCTATATGTGTGTGCACTTTAATATTTCTAAGATTGAATAAATATGTTGTATATATATATGTGTTATATAGTTACATGGAATGAAATATTGTATCTTTTTTATCTTGCATTGATTGGGTAGTTCTCATGTAGCCATATGATAAGAGAAAAGCTAATATAAGAAAAACATATTATGAATTTTATCTTGGATATGTATTGCAATTTTTGTATGTGCACCATAACCTTTTACAAATAAAGAACAAGTAAACGAGGGAAGAAGAAGCCAACATCAGCAGACAAAGTGGTGACAAGAAGTTAGTTGATTGTTTTGAGCTCATTATGATTCCATTACTTTCAATTATCAATGGTTACCATTGTAGGTTAAGTCAAAGTAGTTATCAATCATTATGGAGTAAATCTAGAAGTCAAGAACTCTTGAATTCATGAGCAACTAAATGTAACTTGCTCATGTATTAAATGATTATTATTTTTAATCTTCAATGTCATCATATCCCTAACGTTGGAGGATCCTAGATTTAGGGATTCCTATTTTATGTTGATGTTATAAATAAGTTGGATTTTATATTCCAGAGCTAGCTAGTTTTTGTGTGGAATTCTCTTGTAATCTAGTAGTAGAGATGAATGCAATTTTATTGCTACAGCATGTACTTGTGTTTTACTCATGAATGAAATGATATTTATAGTTCTTAATATTTGGGTTATTATTCATTCACTCTTCCATGGGAACCCATGAAAGAGGTGAACTTAATTCATAGCTAGGTAGGAATCAGTTTACAGTTTCGTAGAAGTGTTTAGAACTTTGTTGCTCCTACAACCATATGGTAACATAATTGTCAATTATTTCCTGCAACATAAGAAAATATTTTAGCTTCTTTTTTGTAGCATTATTCCAAAGTGCTAGTCTAGACTTCTATTAATTTCTTAGCTTAGTATTTCCTTCATAATTTCAATTGCATAGTTATGATGATATTTAAGATAGAGTAGAGCATATACTTTACAGGCATCATTTCAAGTTTATGTCCTTGGTCAATAATTTAATGAGATCAGTATTTTATTCTAGTATGATATTTGGCACTACTAAAATAAAAATTTGTTCTAAGAAGGATGTCCAATCCTTAATTATAGAGTCATTATACTAACCAGTCATTTTTGGCATCAATGTCAAGGATGGTGTCAATCTAATCCAATCTTGGAGTTATTGTCTTAGTTTAGTCTATACATTTTTCCATTTTGTATGCCTAGAAGAAGAAGAGACCATCTTGGGAGATTCCTTCCTTAGAATATCCAGAATGAACTAGAAGATATATTTAATCCTAAGCTTGAGGAACCCCAAGTTGAGAACAAAGAAGAAGAAGAACTATTTGAAAATCCATTTATTGATGCCTAAGAGCAACTACCTTCACCATCTAAAGAATCACTAAACTTGAATGATCTTTTTTCTAGACCTGAGTATCAAGACAATCCATTAGCTCTTGTCATTTATCAACCACAACAACAACCAATTCCACCACCAAGGATGGCCCAACCTACCTTCCCTTTTCACATTCCTGATTTGCATGGCAACAATAATCTGAAAAAAACATACATGCCTCTGCACTTCCCAAATTTATGGCATTATCACTAATGATCCTGAAACCTTTCTTTTTTAATTTTATATCCTCTATAGGAGTTATTATTATAAAACTAATGGCCATAAGATAAAATTGTTTCCATCTACTCTTAAAAAGGCTTCTCTAAGATGGTTCATGAGATTAGGTACTAGTGTTATAAGGATGCAATGAAGAATATATTTCTTGCTAAATATAAGGAGTATTATAGGGGTCATGATATAAAGGGGATGAAATTTTCAAAATTTCACAAAAAGAGGATGATACCTTGGAAAATTATGTCTCAAGGTTTATGTTTAATTTGCAGTGCAATATCCAACATCAATTGAATGAGGAGTCACATAAACATTTTTCTTTGAAAGGTGTAAATGATGCAAGTATTGAGGTCTTAGACCTTATGATGGGAGGAGATGTTACTTAGAGGAACTAGAATAATATTTAGAGTATATGTTTGAATTACTCAAGAGCCACTATGAAGAAAGGTACAGGACTCGGGACCATGTCTAGTAAATCTAATAGTTCAGGAGTATCTAAGGTGGAGTTTTCCATTATTTTGTTTGATTTCAAGTAGGACATAATTAATGATGTTGCCACTTAGTTAAACAACATGTAAGCAAGGAAGAAGAAGGAAGTTGAAACCATGTTAGCTAAATATTTTCCACATTGCAGATAAAGGAAGAGGAATTTTAAATCCAAGACTATTATGAGTCTGGAGTTACAGCTAATGCCTACTAACTTCAAAGCTATTGATGAAAATGTAGAGGTGCTTTATGTTTCTCAATGCAATGGTAACAATATTCAATGGAAAAACTAGAATATAGGTCCCCAAGGTTTTAGTGGGAGTAACAATTGGCCAAAACCTCTTGAAGGTTGGCAATAACCTCAACAAGGTTGACAACAACCTCAACAATGGTCTAACCAACCCAATCAGTAGGCCTTAATGCCACCACCTTAGCATCATATAATGTCCCCTCCTATAGCCAATACCAATCTACTTAAGCAAACCTAGTTGCCATCTCAGCCTTAGAATCCTAATCCTAATAATAACAAGCAGCCAACTCAGTAAAAAAGTTATGCTATCTCTTTGAATGATATCCACCTAAGGTCAAGAACCACTCTTGCTTCACCTAAAGGGCCTGTAATCACAAAGGTTAAAGATCCTCTTGCTGAAAAAGAGGATGTGACCACTTCACAAGCTACTCCTATAGCAAAAGAACCCTCATTTCCTCAAAGGCTAGTAGATCCAGTTGTGCCCATAGAAAACTAAGCTATAACAAATTTTTTCAACCAGCTGAAGCATATGACTATGAAAATACCATTATTAGATGTTATAAAAGAAGTTCATATTTAAAATAAGGCCATTATGAAAGGTTTCATAAAACAACTATGGAGAAAGAGGAAATACCCTAAAACTATTCATGTCATAGGACAATTGTCTGACCTTATATTAGAGAAGTTGACAATACCTAAATATTTTGACCTTGGGAGTCTTGTGGTTATTGTCACCATTCATGGAATTCAAGTACAAAATGCCTTAGTTGATTTAGGAGTAGTTATAAATGTAATGAAAAAGGAATTCTTGTCTCACTTGCATATTATTGGCCTTAGAGAAATGCCAACCATTCGACAACTTGCTAATAGTTCTACTATTAAACCAGATGAGGTGGTAGAGGATGTTATAGATACACTAAACTCTTGGGAATACCTTACAGACTTTGTTGTCCTTTCCCAAAAGCCAATATGGGTGGGTATCCTCTCATCTTAGGGAGACCATTGTTAGCTACTATAGATTCTTACATAGCTTGTAGGTCTAAAAGATGGAAATATTTAATGGGATGCATACTAAGAACTTGACCCTATACTATCTAGCTCAGCCTCTATTACAAGATGATCAAGTAGTTTGTCCTAATTTAGGAGATGAAGAATCATAAATCAACTCAATCCATCAGCTTATGATGATAATTAGAGATCGATTTGTAGCCCTCAAGAAGATCATGATGCTATCTCATCCATTTTTAGAAATGAGTATGGAGTAGATTCTCAATTGTGTTCACAACAAGACTGTACCTTCGAAACTATTTTTCCACCTCCAAATGCACCTCAATACACAAAAACCTCCCAATTCCTTCATTCATTACTACCTCATGAGATGCATTCTTCTCTAGTTACTCAATTATCCATGATGGAAAAAGTAATTAAGATTGAGGTTAGCCCCAGGAAAGAACTGAATGTTAGTAGTGCTTTGTCTTCACCACATCAGAAAGGTACACTAAATCTACTACAAGAGAATCAAAAAACATTTTCCTGGGATTATAAAAATATTAAGGGATTGGATCCTAAGCTTTATACTCATAGGATTTACATCAACCTAGAATATAAGCCTATGAGATAGCCTCAAAGGAGAGTTAATCCCATCTTAAGAGACATAGTTAAGACTAAATTTCATAGATTGTTAAATTTTGGTTTTATCTATCCAATCTTTGATAGTCAATGGGTTTCACCTCTAGTCATAGTACCAAATAAAGGAGGAAAATGGAGAGTTTGTGTAGATTATAGAGAACTAAATTTAGCCTGTAAGAAAGACCATTTTCCATTGCCATTTATAGATCAAGTTCTTGATAATTTAGTTGGCAAGAAGTATTTCTCTTTTCTATATGGTTTTAGTGGCTATAATTAGATCCAAATAGCTCTAGAAGACAAGGAGAAAACCAACTTTACATGTCCATGGAGAACCTTTGCATAACCAATCTTTCCTTTTGGCTTGTGTAATGCACCAGCTACATTCCAAAGAGTTGTTATCAGTATTTTTTCTAACATATCTATTGTCAAAAAAAATACATATGGATGAGTTTACTACCTACGGAACTACTTTTCAAGAAGATAAAACTAATTTGGAGAAGGTTCTCAAAAGATGCCAAGACTACAATCTTTCTCTTAATAGTGAGAAATGTTTCATGATGATGGAGGAAGGTGTTGTATTGGGTCATTTCATTTCATCACAAGGCATTTAGGTAGATCCAACAAAACTTGAGGTAATCAGCACTTTTCCTATGCCTAAAAAGAAGTATGTGAGAATATTTCTCGAACATGTTGGTTATTATAGAAGATTTATCAAGGATTTTAGTCAAATTGCAACATCTCTCTACAACTTGCTGAAAAGGATTATGAATTCTTCTAGAATTTTGAGTGTGACAAGTCTTTCTTGCAATTTAAGGAGGTGCTAACAAAAGCACCAGTATTAAGAGGCCCCAATTGGGGATTTCCATTTCATATTCACATAGATGCCTTAAACTATGCCATAGGAGCAGTGCTAGGATAGAAAGGAGCAGTAGAACATGTCATTTATTTCATAAGTAAAAATCTATAGGGAGCATAATTAAATTATACTGTGACAAAAAATGAATTGCTTATAGTTATTTATGTGTTGAATAAGTTCAGACATTACATTACTTGTTATGAGATATTTGTCCATACTAACCATTCATCTATTAGATACTTAATGAATAAACTTGTCATATTAGGAAGACTAGCCAAATGGTTTTTACTTATGCAAGAATTTGATATGACTATTGTGGACAAACCTAGAAAAGCCAAAGTAGTAGCTAACTTTCTATTCCATTTACATGTTCTTGATGATCCTACAACCATTGATGATAATTTTCTAGATAAGCATCTTTTTATGTTGTTAACACAAAATCCATGGTATGTTGACATTGCAGATCACCTCACCACAGACAAGACACTAGTTCACTTCTCTTCTAAGGAAAGAAACTTGTTAGTAGAAAAAAGTTTTAACTTTTCTTGGATTGCTAAATTTATGTTTTACATTGGCCCTAATCAATTAATGCATAGATGTGTCAAAGAAGATGAAACTTATGATATCCTTCAAACATGTCATGAAAAACACCATATAGAGGTCATTTTTCTACCAAAAGAACATCATTCAAAATCTTGACCATCAAATACTATTGGCCAACTCTCCACAAGGATGTAGCTAAGTACACCAAGAAATGTGATAGATGTCAAAGAATGAGGAGGCCTACTTAATCAAATGAGATGCCCTTGCAGCCACAAGTTGTTGTAACACCTTTTGATAAATGGAGAATTGACTTTGTTGGGCCTATTGAACCTACTTCACAAGGTAAATCTTATATTTCAGTTTGTACTAATTATGTCATCAAGTGGGTAGAAGCTAAGCCTATGAAACATTCTAGGGATAATAATGTTGCTAAATCTTTATATGAATCCATTTTCACAAGATTTGGTGTCCATAGAGAATTAATATCTAACCAAGGTACTCAATTCACTTCAAATCTCATAACTACCTTGATGGAGGAATACAAAATTAGGCATGGAAAATCTTCTCCCTACCATCCACAAGCCAATGGCCAAGTAGAGGTAACTAATACAGAGCTTGAATCAATCCTTACCAAGACAATGTCAGTCCATAAGAAGGATTGGGCAACAAAACTCCCTAAAGCTTTGTGGGCTTATAGGACTACATGGAAAACCACCACTGGATTCACACCTTTTCAACTTGTCTATGGAAAGTTAGCTATGATACTTGTAGAATTTGAGCACAAGACTTTAAGGACAACATTGGAACTAGATTTGGATCTTACTATTGCCCAAAGGGAGCATATTTTGACTCTGAATGGACTAGATGAATGGAGGAAATCCTCCTTGCATAACATAGAGATAGTGTAACAACAAAGGAAACAATGGCACAATAAATGTATTAAGGATAAGAAGTTCATAGTTTGTGATTGGACTCTCCTTTATGATTCTAGTTATCAACATACCCCTAGGAAATTTCAAACTAGGTGGTTGGGATGATATGAGATTATTGTTGTTTTTCTAAATGGTGTTGTTTAGTTGTCAATTGTTGATCTTGTGCATTTCACATTATTGGTAAATGGACAAAGGCTTAAGTTGTATCAAAAGCCTTAGAGAAAAGAGGAGCTCCTACAACAATTTCAATTTGAAGTTGAAGACGAGCCTCCTATAGCATCTGGACTTAAGCCTTCTACTCAAGACAGATCTCCTCTTTACCATTCAAATCATTTCATAATAAATAATTTCTTCTCTCTCTACCATAGTAAATACTTTCTTCTGCTCAAGACAGATCTCCTCTTTAACTCATCATTCTCCACACACGGATGACAAATTGTTCTATTGTTAGCACCTTGCCAGGTTTGTACATACTATCCAAGGTATATACTTCATTTATTTCTTCTCTCTCTACCATTCCAACTCATCATTCTCCACCAAAAAATGATAATTTTTTGATGTCATTAGCACCTTGCTAGGTTTGTACATACTATCCAAGGTATATATTTCATTTATTTTTTTTTCAATTTAGTTGCACTCTTGTCACATGTGCAATTGTGGGACCAATTGCTCAATTAAGTTGGGGAGGAAAGGTATTATCTTTTTTTTATGTGACTATAATCACTGTATATGCTATTCTTTAAAATCTTTCCACACTTCCACATATGATGTGATAAGTTTAAAGGAATTATTTACTTTGCATATAATTTGCTAAGGTGGCTAGTATGACAAATCTGAAGAGATAATTATCAGTAATTAACTTGTGATATATTTAAGATTTTCATTAATGTTTCTATAATGGCCTAACTCCAAAAAACCTTTATATTTGGAATTCTCCTATTACTATTTTCTTTGTTGTCGCCACATTTCAAATTTCCCTGCTAAAATTCATTACTATGATTGTGAATTCCATCTTGAATTGCTATGAGTTTTTTTGTGTGGGATGAGGTTTGGTTTAGAATAAACCTACAATCCATAATGTCTTGTTAAATGACCAGGCATGCATGCCACATTTTCAAGCTAGGGGTTGGCTTGACTACATTCACAAGCTTATCAACTAGGATGGTGAAGTGACTTCTCAATTTTTTAGCACATTGAGTGATAGTGTAGCTATGGTCAAGGGATTGAGGGTGTCATTCACTCAAGAAATTGTGGCAAAAGTCATGGGGTTGTTACAGGAAGGGGAAGAGTGTTAAAAAAAAATTGATCCTATAATTTGTATAGCTCAATTACATTACATAAAGACCCACCATTACAAGTTGACAAAAAACAAGGTACAAACAAGGTACATACAAATTGTCACTACCACACCCTTATAGGGATTGTGCAATATATTTTATAAATTATTTCATTTGTGAAGGTTGGAAAACATTTCTGCACTGTGTTCACTTCAAATTTTTTAGTTGTTTACACCATGACAACCGGCCAATAAATGTTCCCGATTTCATATTCCATATTCTGAAAAAGAGGGCTTCACTCGTATAGGGAGGTAAGCTCAAAATCATTTCTCACCATCGTCTAATTAAGCTAATAGTAGAAAGGGCATTAAGAGAACAAACAAATATGTCATGGGAAATTTTTCTTTTATGAAAATTTGAAAACAAAACCCTAAGTCCTATAAGGAATAGAGTAGGTAAAAAGATTCATGCTAAACATGGGATTAGAAAAATAATTGAAAGAATAGAATCATCATCTTCCTCGGGAGAATCTAGAAGTTCTAGGCATAAAAACCTTCAAAATTCTCCTAGAGTCTCTATATCTGGATCAGTCTAGGCTAAAGGTAAGAAGAAAGTCAAAATGTCTAAAGGAAAGATGACACCCTTGTCTATGAAAACTAGGGCTTCTATGAGAAAAGCACAAGAAGAATGAAAATGCCCTCTAGTTCTTGTTAAAGACAAAGGAAAAATTTCTTGTAGCCTCAACTAGTTCCAAAAAGAAGAAAATGCCTATAAAAGGAAAAGAAACCCCAGAAAGGAGAACTTGTATCACAAGCTAGGTCAACAATTTATATTATATCTTTTGAGCCACTTGAGCAGGGAATGATTGAACCTAGTGATAGTAAAAAATAATTGTCTAATTTGCCACCTAAGATTGAAAAAGTGAAACTCTTTGTAGATAAAAAGGTTGAACTTGAGGAAATAGTGACTAAGGATGATTATAGTTTTGATGAATAGAAATATAGGTTTTAGAGGAAGGGTTCATCCTCAAGAGGACCCCAAGTAGTTAATGACCCTGTTGACTTAGAAAATGACAATGTGTTAGAAGGATACTTCCCACTGGAAGAGGATATACCAAAATCACCTCCTACAACATCAAGAAGAAATTTTTCTAAACAGGATTTTGGATTTGATATGAGATTTTTTAATGAAGTGATAGAGCAAATACTTAATAAGGGTTTATATGTGATAGCTATAGTTATTCAGTGACTTGATAATCCTAAGAGTTCTATAGTACTAAGTACAAACCCTCTAGAGGTTAAAATTCCAATTAATGATGAGATTTTTTTTCCAAATGCAGTAGGAGGAAGTCCTAATGATAATACCATGTCAGGTGCCTCTTATTTCATATCATTACTCTCTATTATTTTTTAGTTGTCTAATCAGTTAACTTTGGAAAGAGAGTAGTTGAGAAAGAAAAAGAAAAGTTTGAATCAAGCCATTGACAATCATTATTAGGATCTCTTGGAAAAGGAGGAAGAAGTGGAGAAGCTACATATAGAGCTTGCTAAGGTAACTTCAATGATGCCTGAACTAATGAGTTGTCATTCCCCATCTCATGTTTATGCATTGTTCCTTAAAGAATAGTTACTAAATTATCAAATGACTTGTGTAATGAGCAATAAGTCTCCATCTTTAGTTGAAACCCTTGAAATTTTTCCAATCTTTCCACAGTTCTTTTACAACCATAAAGAATTTTTTGCATGAATTTTTTCTTCATAACTTTGTAGTGCCCAATAATAGAGAATGGAACCCTTTGTTGTATGTTGGAGATGTTCACTTAGGAGCTTGATGTCTTAGATATAGAATGAAATAACTAGGGAATCATAGGCTAAACCCTATAGGGAACTAGAGGAAGAAATTCCCCTTTAACTAAGGTCCAAAGTTTGAGATCCCAAAAATTACTATGATGACTAGTTGAAAATTGCTCCTTTAGAATTAGGGAGTAGTGTAATTTACCCTCGTAGAGATGTAACATTTGATGGATATGTTAAAATGGCTAAGATCAAGCTACCTAAGGCCATGAAATCAATACAACATCATTGGGCTAGCATGTCTGAGGATCTAAGAAACAAAGAGCCACACTCACCCCTTAATTTTATCATGGAAAATAGAAGAGCCCCTTGGTACATTATATTAGGTAGAGTTAGACAAATTTTTTGGATTCCTCTCACCTTCCAAACACCCATGCTTATTTCTCCCTTACTAGAAAATGCAAAAAATTTGGTTGATTATGATATGGTAGGAGAGGTAAGGAGATGGGAAAAGTACAAGAAAAAAATGGGTTTTTATTGGATCCCTGCAAAAGGAGTGGGATAAAACAACTACAGATTATAGATTGACATCTAGAGTCAAGAATTTTATGTTTGTTGGACGACAAGAAAAGGGAAAAGTTTGGGGGAGATGATGAGGCCAATTTAAGGCCTATTTGGTTCATGTTTTATGTGTTTTTATGGTTAAGGACCTAGAAACTTTATGAGTTTTTGCTAGACTTGTTCAGACTACCTATGTTTATACTATTATATGTGTGTGCACTTTAATCTTTATAATATTTCAATGGATATGTTGTGCATATATGTTTTGATTAAGTAAAAATAAGTATTGAAAGGACCCAAAACCTTTTACAAAGGACAAGAAAGATATAACAATGAAGATCTTAAAATAACTATGGAAAACCACCTAATAAACAAGAGGGACATACCAAAGTTCCCAACAAGAGGGAAAATAGCCCAAGAATCCATAGACCATCAAGATTTATATTTTGGTCCGATCTTTTGAGAACATAAAGATATATCAAATGAAGGTTTGGAGGATTCATCTTTTTTCCTTTAGCAGATGTTCAACCATCCTCCACCTTCCCAACAGCCTTCTACCAATCTCCACTAACCCCCAAAACCCCCCACAGCAAGAAAATCATTGGCAATAGAAAAAGGGATAGCATCAACATTCTCACCCATAGCTACTAAAGGGACAACAATTGAATCAATAGAAACAAAAGCAGGCAACAAGTCAAAAACAACATTCTGATTCAAAATCATCATAGGAATGACATTCAAATCATCAAAAATGGCAATAAAATCCTAACCCAAAGTGAGATCAATATGAGAAGAGCTACTTGACCCATCTACATCTGTGGATACTTTTCAAACCGTATAGTGATACTTTTTGACCAGTCATATGACATTTCCAACATCTGAAAGGTATACCCTCATAATCAAGAAGCTGACTCTAAGAACCATTTGGAGAAGCCAACTTCAACATTGTCGGGAGCCCCTTGGAGACATCCATCTCCACAAATATACAAGCATACATTGTCCTATAGACATTGGAAGAAACTCAATCAACCAATATTTAATACCCAAGGTCTATTGACATATCAATCAAGTTTTTTATTAGTGACACACACTTATTCAGATTCTATATAGCTACCAAGCTTATTGAACAATTTATACTGTTTGCCATGTAATTCAATAGGCACCAAGTTCTATAGTTGCTACCAAGTCTTTTGGACTAATTCTAGTGGTTACCAAGTAGATTCAGTTAATGTAAATTTTAGCAGTTCAAACCAAGCATTTTAGTGTATACCAAGTTAATCAAGTGGTTATCAAGTCCGCAGTTCATGTGATGTGAAGCCTATGTTTACCAAGCATTGCAGTACCTACCAAATTCATAGTTCAAGTGATGCAAAGCCAGTGTTAACCAAGCTACTTCATGGTAACCAAGTGATTCAGTGTTTACCAAGTTGCACAATATCTACTGAGTCACCAATGTAGACCAAGTTCATGACTACATGAAAGACATTGGTATGGACTAAGCTTCTATGTCTACCAAGAGCATGACAATGCCAAGCAGTGATAGTGGATGTCATGTATCAGAACCTCACTGAGTCAGTCTTCAAAACCGAAGTGTCTTTGTGTGGGCTAACTTTGTAATATTTGTGTTAACTTGTGTCATGGCCAACTTTGTAATTTTGTAAATTGAATAGGTATATATATGTGATGTAATGTATAATATCCAATGTAATATGTATGGAAATATAAGCAAGAAAAAGAAAGTGAAAGAATGTGAATGTGTAAGCATATGTATTGTGAATGTAACAAATAAAGAATTATAAAGGCCATATTAGTACAAAGAGAAACAATGACAAATCTATCATAAAAAGGTGATCAGTGCATTAAGGAATCTCTATTAGCAAACTCAGTTGCAAAATTAGAGACCTACTACTTCATCCTAACAGGTGAACTAGTGAAAATCCTCAACCAATGTAGACCTAATAGTCTTTTCTAAATCTCTTTACCAAGTACATACTTCATTGTATGTTTGTAAATCCTCTTACAAGGTGGACCTAGCAGTCCTATTTGCTCCTAACAGGGTAGATCACTAGAAGTGATCAATGTAAGCCTTAACAAGCCAACTTTATGCTACAGTACTGAAGTTTATGGGTTTCATCCCCACCCTAATTTTATTTTCTATTTGGAAGGTTTCTGGGTCACCAAATCTTGTGTTCAAGTTTTGTGGATGCTTTCATGTTTTCAATTCTCATGCATGCAATTAGATCAAATGTGATGGATTAAATGCTAATTGGTTTATTGGATTAAGAATTGAAATTTGGTAGAAGTTTTAGAAGTTGCTAGTTCACCCCTCCCCTCTCAATAACTTAGCATAGTCTTGAATATTTCCAACAATTAGTATCAAAGCTTTGTGGTTCTTAGGAGAAAGTTTAACAGCTTGAGCAAAGATCAAAGATATGGAGATATTCAGACTTGACAAAGCTATTGACAATGAAAAGTTGGATATAGAAATGGCCATTGCCCAACTTGAGAAAGCTAATGAGAAAATTTCCCAATCCCTAAAAAGAAGAAAGGAACTTGCAAATCAAATGAATGATCATCTTTATATTGAATAAAGAATTGAAGACTTTCACCCTTCAAGTGGTTCAAATAAAGAAAATGATGCAATCAAAGAACTCCTAGAGAAGAATGGTTCCCTACAAGAAGAAGTAAGAAAGATGAAAAGAGAACAAGAAATTCAGTCAATAAGGTTATGTGAAATTTTGGAACCGAGAAACAAGATAAAAGAAGAGATGGATGGAAGGAACAATGAAATCTAGAACCAATCCCTTCAACAAGTAGACCTTATGGATCAGCTCTCCAATGTAAATGAGGAAATCATGAGCCTAAGACTTGAAAATGAAAGAATAAGTAATGATCTAAATTTTGAAAGACAAATAAATGAAAGAATAAAAAAATGAGTTGAGATCTAAAAAAAAATTTACTAAAAGATTAAGAAATGACTTAAACACTGAGAAGAAAATCAATGAAAGAATGATGAAATCTCAAGCAAACATGGATCAACTGAATGAGCAAAATCTCTATAGGCAAAAAGGAAAAGTAGGAATTGGATAAATAAGAAGGTGAATCCTCCAAACAAGGTGTTCAAAAGAATCAAAGACCTACTTGCAATCCCTGTGGTAAGATAGGTCATACATCTAACAAATGTTGGAGTAATGGAAAAGCAAAATTCAATGGAAAATGCTACAATTGCAATTAGTATGGTCACAATACTAATGAATGCAAAGAGAAACCAAAATTTGAAGGCAACTATCATAAATGTAAGAAACATGGACACAAGGCATCATAATGCAAAACAAAGACATTGAATCCTACAGAGAAAATTCTGAAAGCAATATTTGGTTGGGATTACAATACCTAGTGTAGATGTCATTACTATGGAAAATTTGGAGACATTGGTATGAATTTTGTTAAACATCATACGAAGAAAAGAGATACCACTATAAAATGTTTCATTTGTAAAAAATTTGGTCATCTTGTCAAGAATTGTATGAATATTGGTAAAATTAAAGATGAGAAGAAGGCAAAGGCTGATAACATTTGAAAGCAGATGAGACAGCAATGGATTCATAAGTCTATGAATGATACTGGCCTAAATAATGATGGTCAAGTCACTCAAGAATTGTGTGACTCTACCATTTCCAATTAAGTTCTTAAGGAAGAACTAGAACTAGACTATCAAAGAAGAAATTAGAATTAGTTCCAGTTGAAAGGTAACAAAGATCCAAATCTATATGCAAGATACAAATGGATCACTAAGCAACATCTATATCAGTTATTACCGAGTTACCTTCTCTACAAAGTAAGGATGGGTCATAGACTCTATCGAGCAAGATTGGGAGTAATGAAGGCACTTACAATTATCGAGTCACAAAGGCTTCACCGAGTGATCAATATAGAGTAGTGGATGATAGTCTATCAACCATAATGTCAACTCATCTACCACCATACTAAGCATTAATGGCAAAATTTTAACAAAAGGCATGGAATCAAACTTGTTTCTTACTATAAATTTTTTAAGTACTATTGTAAAGAGCTATTGTGAAGAGCTATTTTCTGTGTGATCAAGCGACTTGAGTGAATTTCCTGCAAATTTTTTTGAAGTTCTCTTAAGCTATTGAGTGAAAATGGCATCCAATAGTAGCAAGATCAAGAAAGGTTCAGACATGTTGATTCGAGGTGTTGAATGAAAGGCACTGAATTTCAAGCTCGTGTCTGCGATTACTGAAATCCTAGACCCAAGAAGAGCTCAATCTCAAATCCCTCCCAAGGTAGTTCTTATTAATGACATTCAATCTAATTTTAAATGTGCAATTCAAGAAATAGGTACTCTAGAGATGGATGATGCCCTAGGTCAATTGTGTGTTGATGGAACCCTAAAACCCAAGCATCAACATTTGGAAGCAAAAGGATTAACTCACATTCCCCATATGCCCTGAGAGTTTCAAATTAAATGGATTAGGTATATTCTTAGCTGGGTGCATGACGAACAACTATGGTTAGAGCAGCCAATATTGATAACCAAGAAAATGATTCATCAAATCACTGACCTTCTCATGCTCACCAAAGCCAAAACAACTAAAACCCTAGGTTGAGTAGAGTTGGAGAAGAAAACCCTAGCCAAGTGGGATAGCATAGGCATAAAAATAAGTAGTTTCATAGATGTAGAGTTGAAGTTTGGTATTCTTGTTATAGCTCATAAGATATTTAGTTCAAACTGTCTTAATAGTGTATCATGTGAAGCAGTGGACTTAGCATATAAAGTGGTGAAGAATAACTTATCTTATGACCTTGTCGAGTTATTATTGAGGCAATTCAACAAGATTATGGAAAGTATTAGAACTTCCAAGAATAACTCATGCAAATTTGGTTCTTTTTTAACATGTTTATTCTTTTATGTCCAGAAGTTCTTCCCTTCCAAAGGCACTGTAGTCTGGATAAAAGATGTGCTTGTATTATAACAAATAAATGAATATATTACAAAAATGGGAGAGAATTATGGTAGTATCATGGACAACTACTTCAATGTATTCAAAGATAAAATGAATAATAGGTTTAGGATACCTAATAAATTAGTTGAGGACGACAAGGATGATGTGTGCTTCGTGGTTGATTGTGACAAGGTATACATCTAGGCAATCAAGCCTAGAGTTATGTGGGTCAAGCCTCTTGGCTATGAGGTAAACATTGATGAGACCAAGGATATCATTGAAGCCCTTGTCAATGAACTCATTGATCCCAAGGCCCATTAATTTGGTACCTATGAAAAGGCTAAGGCAAGAATAGAGCTGGAAATAAAGCTTCCACATGCAGTTAACAAAGGGAAGAGGAGGATAGCCAAACTAAAATCTAGTGCACCTCTCATGTTAACTAAGGGTAAAGGTGAAGATGAGGAATAGGTAGAGGATGAAGAAGAATCAGAGAAAGAAGAAGAACCTTTGAAGAAAAAGGGAAAGGTGATCATCACAAAGCTTGCAAAGGCATCCACTGCAGTCTTCACAAGGAGGTCTTGGAAGAAAGGAAGTGACATTGTACTTGGCAGACCTCCACCCACCTTTAAAGAAAAATTGAACTAAATGGAAGAAGGAGCTGGAATAACAAATTTAAAATCTTTGAAATATGAGACAAGGATAGAGGTAGAGAAGAAGCAAGTTAAAGAACTGGTGTTGAGAAAAATAGGTAAATGGAAGTACTCACCAGACCAAATGGCCTCTCAAATCTCTAATGAATTGCTAGAGAAAATAAAGCCAAGATGGGATTTTTCCATGTAAATAGTAAAATACATTTATGCACAAACCTTGAGGCAGTTACTACCGAGCATATCAAATGTTGAGGTAAAAGAGTCTTCAAAGAAAAATGAAGATAAAATGACTCTAAGGTTTAATACTTGTTTAGTTTTGATCAAAGATCTAGAGCATGTAGTTAAGAATGCTAAAAATGATTGGAAGAAAATTTATCATCTTTATAAACCAAGTGAATATCCAATTGAAGTAAAGGATGTTCATGAAGAAGAGGACAAGGAGAAAGATGAGGAGGAAAATGTTGAAGAAGTGACTCATTTTGATAATGAGGAAGATGAAGAGAATGGAGGTAAAGAAGCTACTGAGGAAGATAAGCAAGATGATGAGGAGACTGACCCAATAAAGAAGGTTTTGTAGTCATTGCCTCACTTACTCACTCCTTGAGAAAACCTTTGACTACATCAAGTATGGAGATAGCTTCAACAAGTTTGGTTGTGACTACCACAGATAATCAAATGTCCAATCACTCTTTGCCCCAACATAGCTTAGCAGATCATTGATAGAAGTGACTTTGACTTCATCAACCAAGCTACAGACTCCCTCTTCATCTATTGAGTTGAGTTCTTCAGTCATCACCTCTCCAATTTTGACTTCTTCAGTTTTGAGTGCATCCATGGTAAGCTCTCCAGTTTTGTCTACTTTAGTTTTGGATTCTACAATTTTGACTTCATCAATTTTAGATTCTTCTAAAATCTTAATAAGTATTCCACCAGTAAGTGCTATATCAATTTTTACTACAAGTCTGAGCATGTCCACTATTGTTTTCATTCTGAGTACTAAAGCAATAAGTGCAAGGATAGTTGAGCCTAATGCTCAATCGAGTACAAAAATTTTGAAAGGAAAGGAGATAGAGGAAGATATAGATTTGGATGAGGGCATAGAAATTCCCAAATGGGATATCTACAATCTTTTGTAGACCAAATGCACATATTTGGTGAACTCTTCCAGAAAAAGGCCAAGCAACAAAGATTAAGAGAGGAAAGAGATAGAGATATAAGATTTGAGATGATGATAAGAGTATTTTGTCTGAGGCTATTGGAATTGAGGTTGATTCTTCTCAACCTATTTTGTTTCAGCTTGGAGAGGTAGTCCAAAAGTTTAAAGAGGACACTAAAGGTCAAGAAACAATGGTTGAAAAGGCTAAAAAGAAATTCAATAATAAAGTGTTGGAGCACATTGCTCAGCAAATAGTTATTCATCGAGTTGAGCTTTCAACAATTTTGGTCAATCTTGAGGCATCCTATTTAAATGTGTCATCACTTTTTGCAAAACTATGTGATGTCATTGAGTATACCAAGGAAGTTAAGGACAAATTGTCCAAAATTGATATTGATCTTAAAGCAAGTGCTCAACTACTACAACTTGACCCTAGTTCAATTTCTGCACATTTTAAGAAAACCAAATTTTTATCACACTTGCAAGCTGAGTTGTTAAGAGAAGAAGCAAGGATCCATTCAACATTGGTTGATATACAAAATATGATCCTTCTAGTCATGGATTCTATGCAGAAACACATTGAATATTCAAAGACCTTGATTCATGATAATAACTTCTATGTTGCTGATCACATGATTGAATTATCAGCAGAAGTGCTAATTACCATTCACACATGCAAGGTATTGCAAGAAAATTGGGATAAAACTTTGATAATTACCCTCAAGGTACACTCTAAATTCTTATCTCATTTTGGTGTCTCCATTTAAATATGTTGAATAAATCTTTGGCATTACTATCAAAAATGGGGAGAGAAGAGTTACAAAGAAGAGATGTGATATGAGAAGAGAAGAGTTTTAGGGGGAAATACGTATATAAGAGAAAAGTTACATGTACATAGTAGATCACATAGTATGGGGGAGAAATATGCTATGGTGAAGAAATACTCTATATATACTTACAAAGATCAATTTTGAAAAATCTCAAAAATAGACTGAGCTAGTATCACATGGTGATGAATACAAGGTATTTAGTTTTGGGTTAATAAGTGTTTTTGTCACTAATGCCAAAGGGGGAGATTGTTGACATATCAGTCAAGTTTGTTATTAGTGACACACGCTTATTCAAATTCTGTATAGCTACCAAGCTTATTGAACAATTTGCAGTGTTTGCCATGTAATCTAGTAGCCATCGAATTCTAAGTTGCTACCAAGTCTTTTGGACTAATTCCAGTGGTTATTGAGTAGACTTAGTTAGTGTGAAGTTTAGTAGTTCAAACCAAGCATTTAAATGTATAGCAATTTTATCAAGTGGTTACTATGTTCACAGTTCATGTGATGCGAAGCCTATGTTTACTGAGCATTGTAGTATCTATCGAGTTCACAGTTTAGGTAATGTGAAGCTAGTGTTAACCAAGCTACTTCATAGTAACCAAGTGAATTAGTGTTTACCAAGTTGTACAATATCTACCGAGTCACCAGTGCAAATTGAGTTCAAGACTACTTGAAATTGATCAATATGGACCAAGCTTCTATGTCTACCAAGAGCATGACAATGCCAAGCAGTGATAGTGGATTTCATGTATTAGAACCTCACTGAGTCACTCTTCAAAACCTGAGTGTCTTCATGTGGGCTGACTTTGTAATATTTGTGTTAACTTGTGTCATAGCCAACTTTTAAATTTTGTAAATTGGATTGGTATATATATGTGATGTATTGTATCATATCCAATGTAATATGTATGGAAATGTAAGCAAGAGCAAGAAAGTGCGAGAATGAAAAATGTGTAAGGATATGTATTGTGAATGCAGAAAATAAAGAATTATAAAGGTCATATCAATACAAGGAGCAGCAATGAAAAATCTATCACAGAAAGGTGATCAGTACATTAAGGAATCTCTATCAGCAAACTTAATTGCAAAATTAGAGATCTGCTACTTCATCCTAACAGGTGAACTAGTGAAAATCCTCTAACAAAGTAGACCTAATAGTCTTTTCTAAATCTCTTTACCAAGTGCATACTTCATTGTATGTTTGTAAATCTTCTCACAAGGTGGACCTAGAAGTCATATTTGCTCCTAACAGGGAAGATCACTAGAAGTGATCAATGTAAGCCTTAACAAGCCAACTTTATGCTGCAGTACTAAAGTTTACTGGTATCATCCCCACCCCAATTTTACTTTCTATTTGGAAGGTTTCTGGGTCACTAAATCTTGTATTCAAGCATTTTGGATGCTTTCATGTTTTTAGTTTCTTATGCATGCAATTATATTAGATGTGATGAATTAAGTGCTAATTGGTTTATTGGATTAAGAATTGAAATTTGGTAGAAGTTTTAGAAGTTACTGATTCACCCCTCGCCTCTCAATAACTTAGCATAGTCTTGAATATTTCCAACAAGGGATCTCCCACAACCTCCAAGATTGAATCTTTCCAAAAGTGAAGGGGAAGATTCGACAACTATACCCAAAGAGGGATCCTATTAAAGGTTTTAGTAATAGGATTAAATGTTGGATACCAAGGTTTGGTCATCAGGGTGAACATTTCCTTCCAAGAGAAACCATAGAAAAAGATGGCATTTATGTCATCAACATTAACAAATTTTACAATAAAAAAACCCCTTGCCACAAGGTAAATCTGCACTACATCCAAAATAATTGATTCCTAATATTTGAAAATCAAGGCATGCAAATTTGAAAGAGATGACCAAAAACCCCTAAAATGAAAAATAGTAGTTGTAGAACTGTAATCCACCACATATGTACTGATCTCATCAACAATATATTTTTCAAGATGAAGCACAAGTAGTTTACTTATAGAAACAAGCTCAGCCAAATGACTAACAAAAGGTGCACCCAAATGGAGCCCCTTATACATAGGAGCAAAAATACCTACTTCATAAGTAGCCACATTCACATAAGAGAGTGCGAATCTATTAGGTTAAGCATCCATAGCATGAACAACTAGAGCAACAGGTGTAGGACCAACAACTTGAGCCACAGCAGCCATAGCTAGAGGACAAAGGGAATTAGCAGCACCAGGAGAGGAAGCTTGAGTAGAGAGGGCAGAAGTAGCTTGGGCATGATTAGTAGCCTAAGGAGAAGCTTAAATCTTTGCAAGAGCTAGCATGTTAGTCACAGAAGCTTGAGTGGGAGTCATCATGGGAGGAGTGAGATTCTTCATTTTTTTTTGTACTTATATGTTATATAGTTACATGGAATGAAATATTGTATCTTTCTATTTTGCATTGATTGGGTAGTTCTTCTTGTAGCCATGTGATACAAGAAAAGATAATACAAGAAAAACTTATTATAAACTTTATCTTGGATATGTATTGTGATTTTTGCATGTACACACTAATCTTTTGCAGAGAAATGACAAGTTAGCAAGGAAAGAAGAAGTCAACATCAACAAATAGAGTGGTGATAAGAAGTTGGTTGACCATTCTGAGCTCATAATGATTCCATTACTTTTAGTTATCAGTAGTTACCATTACAAGTTGAGTTAGAGTGGTTATCAACCATTATAGAGTAAATCTACAAGTCATGAACTCTTGAATTCATGAGCAATTGAACACAACTTGCTCTTGTATTAAATGATGTTGTTTTGTACCTTCAATATCAGCATATCCCTAAGATTGGAGGATCCTAGATTTAGGGAGTTATTTTTTATGTTGATTTTATAAATAAGTTGGAGTTTAGATTCCTAAGCTAACAAATTTTTGTGTGGAATTCTCTTGTAATCTAGCAGTAGTGATAAATACAAATTTGTTGCTATAGCATGTACTCTTGTTTTACTCATGAATGACATGATATTTACAGTTCTTAATCTCTAAGTTATTATCCATTCACCCTTTCATAGGGGCCCACACAAGAGGTGAAATTAGTTTATAGCTAGGTAGGAATCAGTTTACAGTTTCATAGAAGTGTTTAGAACTCTGTTGCTCCTATAGCCATATGGTAATAGAACTATTGGTTATTTCTTGTAGCATTGGAAAATAGTTTAGTTTCCTATTTGTAGCATTATTCTAGAGCACTAGGTTAGACTTCTATTTCATTTCTTAGCTTAGTATTCTCTTCAAAATTTCAATTGAAAAGTTATGATGACATTTAAGATGGAGTAGACCATATACTTTGTGGGCATCATGTCAAGTTACATCCCTAGTCGATAATTTAATGAGCTCAATATGTTATTCTAGTATGATATTTGGAACTACTAAAAATATAGAGTCATTATAAGAAGGATGCCCAATATTTAGCTACAAAGTCATTATACTAACCAGTCATTGATTGTGATGGGTCCTATATGTAATGATAACATGATAATCCCCTTTGATTCTTACTCTTGCTCATCATATGCCTTTAAGGTTATTATTTTGTTTATCAAGGACATTATAAAGACATCCCAAGACACATATCATCTTTAATGTAGGTGAGTTTAAACTAGACCCATTATTTATAAGGACTTTTTTTAATGTTGATGTATAAGGACTTCAATATGGAGAGACAATTTGTGGTGGGAATCAAGACCTCATAAATCTTTGTTTGTGAATACAAGGTGTTGTGTAGTGAGATTTTTTATCATGGAAATGAATTGGGATGCATTGATATTATTAGGAACACAAAATTCTAAGAGAGCAATCTCAAGGATATCTTTATGGATGGATGATGTGGTATGAAGCTCAAGAATGGATATTTGTGCAAGAGTCTTCTCCAAATATGAGAGGAAATCATAGTGAGAAGCCAATATTTGTGAAGTGGATGGCACAGTAGGCACATTTGGAACAAATGGATTAGTGGGATTAGAAGTGGAAGCTTGCAAAGGAACTATTCCTCATCTTGTAGTTAAGCCACAATCAATTATTTTCAATGTGAAAATGTTTACATGGGTATAAACTTCTTCAATATGACCAAACATGGAATCAAACCCATATATAAAATTTGTTTCTATTTTGCCACACAAGGAATGCTTGATATTTGGCTAGTAGAATAGTTAGAGTGTTGCACATTGGATGTAGAAGCTTGATTAATGTTGTTCCTATTATTATTTTCATTGTTATGAGCAAGGAACAATTTTTCAAATTCCTTCATTTTATCATTTCCAAGAGATTGTCCTCCTTTATGCATAATTTGTTTGTCATAAAAAAGGTTTTGAGTGTTTGAGCTTGATGTATTTCTTAGTGTCACCTCCTTTAATGTGATGAAAATCATAATATTCATTGACTTTGTACTATGGTGGTTTAGGTCAGTTTTCATCAAAGGGTCTTGTTTTTGGGAAGACCATTAAGTTTTGATCACCTAGATTTTTGAATATATCATCTATTAAAGTTGATGAAATCTTGACCGTACAACTCCCAAGAATCACCTACATGTAAACACCTATCATAGAAAGAGAGGGGAAAAATCTATAGGGGTTGGAATTCCTAGATCCATAGATGAGACATTCTTGATGAGAAAAAAAAGAAATTGTTATTAATCAAAAGTGGATAAATTAAAATTCAAAGAGAGATCATCCTTATAGAGGAGATCAAACCCTAAAAGGTAAAACCTAGGTTGCGTGATAATAATGAAAATATTTAATTATTATATGCCTAAATTTTAGCTTAAGTAAAGTGGAGTTAATTAGAAAATAACTAATTATGCTAACACTCCCCCCTTAAGATAAACTTAGGGAGTTGGTCGAAACCTAGAAATTACTACTAAAAGTATATTTGGGTCCTAACAAAAAGCCTAATGAAGTACCCAAGCATGAAAAAATCTTTTTAAAGAGGAGAAATAGAGGAAACCACATGGGAAAACCCCTACTCCAAAAAGAGATCATGAAGAATACCACTAAAGAATATAGAAGTTGTAAAACTCTGTCAAAAAGTAACTGCTGATCTGAAGGATCTCCACTGAAATAGAATCTAACCAAGTAGAGAAGACTATAATCTACATGAGTGCTCTTAAATGACACTACAAAAATTAGGAGGCACACAAAGGTAAACAACTAAACTTGAAGATACATATGGCATGAAACACTAAAGCTTGAAGAGATGATCAATTGAACATGGAAGGCTACAACCAAAATAGGAATGATTTGAACAGTGTCTATATGGTAAATGATCCATCTAATTAAAATAAATAGGTACCTAGCCATTGCATCCACCTAGTACATAGGAAAAAATATTGAATACATAGCTCACTCCATCAAACCAAGGAAGCATAAAAACCAATAGAAGAACCCCCCTTAATGTAGATAAGGGTGAGGTGATAGGTGACTAGAAAAGTGGGTCAACAGAACTATATGTCAAGGAAAGATGATCAAGATGCACAAAAGAATACATATGTGTGTACTGAGATGATCATTCTCAAACACATCATGAGGCTAATTTCACAAAAGGGAAACTTACTAGATAAAATTAGATGGAAAACAAAAGTAGAACATTAACCCCCCATGGAACTTTAATCAAAGTAGTGCATGTACAATAAGACACAAGAAATGATGAATCCCAAGAATATAATAATCTGCATAAGTGTCCTTAGATGACACTTCTCAAATCAAAAGGCAAAAAAAAGAAAAAACAACTGAAGAAAAAAAATACAAAAGGAATATGATACTTTATCTCAATGCATTTGCAAACATGCATACAATAGATATCTACAAAGACTAGAAGAGACATAAAGATGATACAACAAGTAGTAAAACCCTTAACAAATCATCTACAGTAATGAAATTGATTCTCAAACATGAAATAGCAAAGATATCCACCAGAATTCAAAAATAAAAAAAATTGAATCCAAAACAAAATATGGAAAAAAAACTAGCATCGCTAGAAAGATCTCTAAAAAACCTATCCAATGATATAAAGTGTTCGATACAATTGATTAATTGTGTGTTGTCTTTGATGTTACACAAATGTCATAGCATTAGCAGTCAGTATATGTCAAGCTCACTTGGGTAGTGAAGAAAGTTCTTAGTGTCTACCAAGTGTTCCTGTGTTTGCCTAGTTTAGAAAGCATGTCTAACAAGTTCACTCGGGCGTCGAAGGAAAAGTTGCAGAAAGCAAGTGTTAACTGAGCTCACTCGGCTAACAAAGGAAATTTTGATGGAATTAGTGCTAACCAAGATCACTCGATTGCTAAAAGGATTTTCATAAGTTTGTAGTATTAACCAAGCTTATGTTGATTAACAAAGGAAATAGTTTAAGAGTTAGTTTCTACCCAACAGGATCAGCTAATGAAAGATTTTCTTATGTTGTTGTATTAAGCTTAATTGATTTATCTATTGATTCTAACTGACTAAAGTGATGAATATTGATTATTCTAAGTTGTATTTGAGCTAACTTGACAAAGTGAAAGATATAAGTATAAGGTCAAGTTGTGATTTCAAAAAGTGGAAGTGAATGTGTAAATTGTGATGATGTGATTGAAGATCTATTGATGAGTAGAGGAAGCAAATTTAATAAATAAATAGAATTACCTTGTGGTGTAGCAAAGACATATTTGATTAGGAAGGATCAAGTACAAGCCAAAATTGAGATCCAAAATTAGCAAATTAGTTGCATTCAAATTAGGTCATCTCATTGTTACTCTCTAACCATTGTAGCAATGATCTAAATCTCCTAATAGAGTTGGCTTAATAGCTATTTGCAAATCCTCTAACAAGGTGGCAATTCCATTGAATTGTTCTCAAAGACCTCTAACAAGACCACTCCTAATATGGTGATTAAATCCTTTAATAGGGTCACACCTAACATTTTGTTTTGTAACCTTTAACAGGGTTGGCTACTAAAAGGGCTCACTTCAGAAGAGTGAAAATTAGTAACTAGTTGCTATTGGTGGTTTTTCCCAAATTAGGTTACCACATTAAATCCTAGTGTCAAATGTGTTCATGCTAATTTCTTTAGGTGTTTGCAACTAGGTTAAAGAAATGATAATCACAAATAACATCTAATTATTTATGTGTTAATCATTTACCAAGATAATCCAATTATTACTGAGTTACAGCATTTTGTGTGTTTACCAAGCTTCAGCAATATTCAGTTATCTGTTTGCATTTTGTACTGACATCTAAGGGATCTTGGATTTATTTTTTTAGTAATTGATTCACCCCTCCCCTCTTAGTTACTTCTCTTATATTTCCAACAATTGGTATTAGAGTTTTTCTTACTTACTAAAAAGGTTTCAAGGACCTAAGCTAAAGATCAAGATGTCTTACAAAAGAGAAATTTCCATACTAAACAGGGACAATTTTGCAGCATGGCAAGGAATAAAGAGGTTACATCTGGCTACCATCAATGATTCAAGTTGCAAGTATCTTAATGTTGAATATAAGTCTCCCACTAGAACATTATCAATTGAAGACATTGCAGAAAAAAAAAAGAATCATTATATCATGATGATTGACATTGCATCTGCTCTTAGTTATGTTGAATTTGATGAGGTAAAAGATTGCAAAACTACTTTTGAAATGTGAAACAAATTGAAAGATATCTATGGAGGTGATGACAATGTGAGAAGAGCCAAAGCAGAAAGCCTTAGAGGACAATTTGATCAAATGAGAATGAGAGAAGATGAAAACATTGAAAAATATGTGGAAAGGATTAAAGCCAATGTAAGTGCAATGAAAGCATCTAGAGGAGACATCAAGGAGGAATCTATTGTAAGTAAAGTGCTCAAAATTTTTCTTCCTATTTATGCAATTAGATTTTTTGCTATTCAAGAAATGAGATGTGAACCAACTAATAAGATACGCTTGGATGCTCTAGTTGGAAGATTAATAGCTTTTGAGTTGGACAATTATGATAACTATATTCCTAATTCAAAGAATATTGAATCTACATTAAAAGCTAAACTCTCACTCAAAGATAAGGGTAATAAGTCAAAATCCTATCAATCAAGAAGTGGAGAAGATGGATCATTAGAAGCAAGTTCAGAAAGTGATCTTGAAGTTGTTGAAGCCCTGGTTACAAGGAAGTATTCCAAAGGCAGAGGAAAGTACAAAAGTAAAGTTCCTCTGATCTGTTTTTCTTGTGAAGAAATTGGTCACATTGCTACTAGGTGTCCAAATAAGGAAATCAAGGATGAGAAGAAAAGTAACAAGTATAAAGGCAAGAAGGATTCCAAGAACTACAAGAGCTTCAAGGACAAAGGTAAGAAATATTATTTTATGGCTAAAGATTCTGGTAATAGTGAAGATGAAATGGTATATATTGTTGTGAAAGATGAATCTAATGATGAAGGAGATAAGATGGCATTTATCTCTCATGTTAACAAAAATGATATATCAATTATTGACAATGGCTGCTCACATCATATGACTGGTGATAAAACAAAATTTGAGCATATGAAATATTATGATGGAGGTAGTGTAAGATTTGGAAACAATGAACCTTGTAACATAAAAGGAAAAGGATGTATCTTGTTGACTAAAAAACTTGTATCTGACACTACCTATTGGGTTGAAGGATAAGGAAATAATCTACTAAGTGTGGCACAATTGAATAATATTGGATTCAAGGTAGAATTCATGAATGGACAAGCCAAACTACTAGATGGGAAAGGAAATTTGGTTGGATCTAGCAAGCAAACAAAAGGTAATCTATTTTATCTTGATCTCAAAGATTGTCCATGTTTTATTGTGCAAGTGGAGGAAAGTTGGTTGTGGCACAAAAGGTTATGTCATATGAATTTTGATAATCTAGTTAAGATAAGCAAACATAAAAGAGTAAGAGGTATTCCTAGTTTAAAGAAGCCTGACATGGGTCTATGCAAGATTTGCCAAATTGGTAAGATGGAAAAGACTAGCTTCAAGAGAAAAGGCTATTAGTCAGAAGAAGTCTTGGAAATTTTTCATACAGACTTATGTGGACCTATTGGAATAGAGAGTTATAGTGGAGAAAAAAAAATTTCTTTGTGGATGACTATTCTAGAATGATGACAGTAATGTATCTAAAAGAAAAATTAGAAGCCTTTCAAAAATTCAAGTGGTATTTGGCAAGAGTAGAAAAAGAAACTAGAAAGAAGTTGAAATGCTTAAGATCAGACAGAGGTGGTGAATTCATCTCCCATGAGTTCAATAATTTTTGCATTGAAAGAGGAATTAAAAGACAAGTATCATCCCCTAGTACACTACAGCAAAATGGTATAGCAGAAAGAAGAAATAGATCTATTATGGATTGTGCAAGAACCCTAATGATTGAAAATAATGTTGCTCTCAAATACTGGAAGGAAGCTATCAGCACTACAATTCATAACTTGAACGAGTTCAATTGAAGAAAGATTCAAACAAGACACCTTATCAGCTATGGTATGGCTACAAACCTAATGTAAGTTACTTGAAAGTATTTGGTAGCAAATATTATATATTGAAAGAATCTAGAAAAGGAAAATTTGTTGTAAAAGGTGATGAAGGCATATTTTTAGGATACTCTACAGAAGTAAAGCATACAAATGTTTGAATTTGTCTACTCACAAAATTATAGAGAGTGCACATGTCAGAAGTGATAAATTTACAAAAAAGAGTGAAGAATAAAGCAACAAGGAACCTCAAGACTATAGAAGATTCATTTACTATGAACCTAATACTCTACCAAATCTATCTAAGAGAAAAGAAGCTTCATCTCCTAAGTCCCTAGAAACTTCTATAGTTACTAAGTTACAAATAGCGCAACCTGAGCTACAAGGACTCGAGTCACAATCAAAGGCTACCAAGCTAGTTCAAACCGAACCTGATGGACCCAAGTCACAGATAGAAGGACCTAAGCTTGAAACTGAAATTCAAGAAGATGGTGGAACTCATTTAAAGACCAAAGAGCCTATGTTAGCAAGATATGTTAAAAGACATCATGCACCTGATCAGATCATTGGAGACAAATCAGATGGAACAATGACAAGAAGCAAATTAAAAGGTACATGTTTACTTGTTGAAATTGAACCTAGAAGTGTTAAGGATGCTCTGGAAAATTAAAGTTGGATTGAAGCAATGAACAAAGAGATAAAATAGATAGAAAAGAACAAAACTTGGACTCTTGTTCCTAGACCCAAGGATAAAAATGTAATTGGTACAAAATGGGCATTTAGAAATAAGCTGAATGAAGATGGTAAAGTATCAAGAAACAAAGCAAGATTAGTGTGCAAAGGTTATTCTCAAGAAGAAGGTATTGACTATGGTGAGACTTTTGCTCCTGTGTCAAGACTATAAGATGTTAGAACTTTATTAGCATATGCAGCACATAGAAGATTTTAGGTATATCAAATGGATGTCAAATTTGCATTCTTGAATGGAATTCTTGATGAGGAAGTCTACATTGAGCAACCAAAAGATTTTGTAGATCCTAGCAAAGGAGACATGGTTTGCAAACTACACAAAGCATTATATGGTCTCAAGCAAGCTCCCAAAGCTTAGTATGAAAGACTACATAATTACTCTGTACAAATTGGTTTTCAAAGGACTAATGATAATGGCAGTTTGTATATCAAGGAAGGAACATATAAGAAAATTGTGTTGGCAAAAATATTTGTTGATGATACTCTATTTATAGGAAATAATGACTTATGTAAAGAATTCTTAGAAGAAATGAGTAAAGAATTTGAGATGTCCATGTTTGGTGAGATAAAATTCTTTGTTGGATTGCAAATACAACAAAAAAAGAATGGCATCTACATCACACAATCTAAGTATATCAAGGAGATACTGAAGAAATTTGGAATGGAAGATTCAAGACCAACTGGAACACCTATGTCTACTAGACATAAGCTCTCCAAAAATGATAATTCTAAAGAAGTAGATAAGACCACTTATAGATCAATGATTGTAAAATTGCAGTATGCAGTACACACGAGGCCTGATATTTCTCTAATAGTTGGAATAGTGGCAAGATTCTTAGCAAATCCTAAAGAAAATCATATGATGGCAACCAAGAGAATCGTGAGATATTTGAAAGATACTGAAGACTATGGTTTAAGGTATAAACTTGGAGGAAATTTGGATTTGAAAGCATTTACTGATGCTGATTGGGCAAGAAGTCTTGATGACAAAAAAAAAACTAGTGGTGGAGCATTCTTTCTTGGTAAAAGACTAGTATCTTGGATAGGCAAGAAGTAAAATTGTACATCTCAATCCACAATAGAGGTAGAATATGTAGCAGTAGTAGTCAATTGTTCTAACATTGTTTGGTTCAAAAAAATATTGGAAGGAATGAAGTAGAGATCAAAGATCTAGTTGTCATATATTCTGATAGCACCAATGCAATCAATATATTAAAGAATTTAGTAATGCACTCCAAAACAAAGCATATTGCTATAAAGTATCACTTCATAAGAGAGTTAGTGCAAGATAAAGAAGTCAAATTGGAATATGTGAATACAAAGGAATAGATTGTAGACATATTCACCAAGCCATTACCTAAGGATACTTTTTTGTATCTAAGAGGTAAGCTAGGTGTCATTCCCCTATTTAAAATTCATTAAATACAGTTTAGTGAATGCATCAACTAGAACCTGTTGAAGATCAATAAGTTGGTACAGAATTGGCAAGGGCATATTACAGATGAATTAGTACTTAAGGTACATTGGTATTTATAGAGTTATTGTCTTTGGCATGTGTTTTCAAAGAGGGAGAAATTTATTGTCATATCTCTAAGAAATTTTTGGAACTAGAATAAAGTTAGAAACCAGAGAGGGAGAAGTTTTCAAAGAAGAAGTTTGCTAAAAGAGGGAGAATGTTCTAAATGAACTTGCTAGCAAATGTTGAAGATAGAATCTAATGAAAGGAAGAGCTCATACCAACAGAGGGAGTTCTCAAGTTTACAATCCAAAATTTCATTGTGCTATGACATGTTGTGTTGCCATCAATGCTAAAGAGGGAGATTGTTGGATATAATTGGTTAATTGTGTGTTGTCTTTGATGTTAGACAAATGTCATATTATTAATAGTCAATATATGCTGAGGTCACTAGGCTAGTGAAGAAAGTTCTCAGTGTATATTGAGTGTTCCTGCGTTTGCCTAGTTGAGAAGGCAGTTTCTACCGAGTTCACTTGGGCGTCGAAGGAAAAGTTGTAAAAAATGAGTGTTAACCAAGCTCACTCGAGTAACAAAGGAAAGTTGGATGAAAATAGTGCTAAGCTCACTCAATTACCAAAAGGATTTTTGTAACTTTATAGTGTTAACCAAGCTTCTATTGGTTAACAACAGAATTTTTTTCAAACTTAGTTTCTACCAAGCAGGGTCAACTAATGAAGGATTTTCTTATTTTGTTGTATTAAGCTTAATTGATTTATCTATTGATTCTAGCTAACTAAGGTGATGAATATTGATTATTCTAAGTTGTATTTGAGCCAACTTGACAAAGTTGAAGATGTAAGTATAAGGTCAAGTTGTGATTTCAAAAAGTGGAAGGGAATGTGTGAATTGTGATGATGTGATTGAAGATCTATTGATGAGTAGAGGAAGCAAATTTGAAGGATAAGAAAAATATCCTTGTGGTGCAGCAAAGCCATATGCAATCAAGAAGAATCAAGTACAAGCTAGAATTGAGATCTAAAATCAAAAAATTAGTTACATTCAAATTAGGTTATCTCATTATCACTCTCTAACTATTATAGCAGTGATCTAAATCTCCTAATAGAGTTGACTTAATAGCTATTTGCAAATCCTCTAACAAGGTGGCAATTCCATTGAATTGTTCTCAAAGACCTCTAACAAGACCACTCCTAATAGGGTGATTAAATCTTTTAATAGGGTCACACCCAATAGTGTGTTTTTTAAACTTTAACAGGGTTGGCTCCTAACAAAACTTACTTCAGAATAGTGAAAATCATTAACTAGTTGTTATTGGTGGTTTTCCCAAATTGGGTTTCCACATTAAATCCTAGTGTCAAATGTGTTCATTCTATTTTTTTTATGTGTTTGTGACTAAATTAAAGTAATGAAATCACAGATAACATATAATGATTTATGTGTTAATCATTTACTAAGCTAATCTAGTTATTACTGAGCTATAGCATTTTGTGTGTTTACCGAGCTTAAGCAGTATTCAGTTATCTATTTGTATTTTGTCTTGACATCTAAGGGATTTGGGATTTATTTATGTAGTAACTAATTCACCCTTCCCCTCTTAGTTACTCCTCTTATATTTTCAACAATAAAGAGTTCCCAAAGAAGAGATTGGATGCTCAAGATACGCCTCCGGAAGTGCAAAAAAGAATACCTAACTTTGATAACAAATAAAGCCATAAAAACAATCAAAACTGAAAATTACCTACACCAATACGATGAGATCAGAACCATCTTTCCAGTGATGTCTCATTTTCCAAAAAAGGATTCCATATACCTAACATATGAGAAGAAAAACTAAAGGTATGTCCAAATAGAGCTATAAGGGCTTGTAGGGTATGTTGATGCAATGCTGACGTGGTGCTAATATTGATGAATGGTAGGCATAAATTTTATGGCCATTTGATTTTCATGGGAAAAAAATCAAGATAAATCCCTCACTTGAAGGAAAAGAATCCTAATCTTGAAAAAACTAGTATGCCATAAAAATAAGCCAGTGTCGGTAAAAAAATGGTGGCCAAAATAAATATGTGGGAAAAAAAAAGCCTTAAAATAGGCACAAACCACTCACATGTCTAAAGGTCCCACAAAATCACTTGAAGATGCCCAAAAACCTTCAAAACTTTCAACCACTGGTAAGCCATTATAATGCCAAAAAAGAAAGCATGTGAGAGATAGATCAAGTTTCGAGGTCAGGCTTGTGTGTTCAAGAAGCTTGTGTGCCAAAAATTGTGTATGAAGTTCATAGAAAGCATGAGCTCCAAAAAATAACCCAATCAAAAATTCCCATCACTTTCCTCCAAAACACAAACTTACCAAAAAAACATTCCCTTCATGCCAATCATGGAACACATGATGTAAGGCCTAGTGCATGAAACAAATGTGGCCCCCATGAACGATGGCATGAGTGTATACTCCAAGTTGCAGGTGGGAACTTTGGTGGACATGTCACTGTTGAGTCCAAGTTGGACTCCAATCTTAGCTATAGACATGAGAAAAAGGCCAGCCCTTGTCTCCAAAAATACACGTGATTTCTAAAAATAAAGCTCCCAAAATATATTTGACCCAATAGTTAGAACAACTTTGGCTTTCGCTTTGGTTTTGAAGGCCAAAAAATGAAAATGATAGGAGTCCCTGAGTTAGTTGACTATCAAGGCATATGGGTTCTCCAATCACCATCATGGATTGTCTCCAAAAGTTGGTGCAAATTATAGAGACCTATTGATCAAGGAAAAACTTTGGGCCTTGCACCAAAAAATGGGTGGCTCTATTAGAAGGCCAATAGAGGAGAAAAAGAGTAGGGCCAAGCTTTAAACAAAGGCATGGTGACCAATCAATGGTTCTAAAAGAATGTGGCATCCAAAAAAAAGGCTATGCATTGGAATTGAGGACCCACTCCAAAACCAGTGGTGTTAGTTGGAGAATTTCCTCGGTCACATCAAATGTCCTAGTACAAGGCTAATTAGACACCAAATGGGGATGCATTAAGATCAAAAAAGTTGTTGATGGGGGTAGAAAAAAATGGGCCAAGAGGGTCAAGAAAAAGAAAGGCCCAACAATGCTTGGAAGAAGCACAAAGATAAAGGAAGTCAATTGTGTGTATGTGCACGAGGTTTGATGTAGTTTGACAAGATTGTCAAAAAAAGACTTGTGAGACCCCCAAAACAAAACTTTTAAATCACTTCCCTTTTCTTTTTTTCTTTTTAAAAAAACAAGGCCTCCTTCCAAAGCATGCAATAATTTTTTTGTTAAAATATAAACAAAAAAAATTTCCAATTTTATTTTTTTAAAACAAAATAATCAGTGCCTCATTTTGTGTGCCCATGCTCTATGGCCTACATGCAAAAATCAATTTTGCCTTAGATTTCACTTGCATTTGAATTGGACAATTTGTATATGGAAATAGGGGTTTTTGGACACAATGATCTCAATGGTGATATGTGTTTGGGCTCAAATTGTACTAGAAAAAACTAACCCCTAGGTCCAATACAAAAACAACTCTAAAAATGGAAACCCTCTTAAAGAGAAAAACACATATTTGAAAACCAAGCCAAACCTCTCATAAACTAAACAGGGGCATGAAGATCCAGAACTCTAATACCATGTTGAAGTTGGTAAAAGCTCAACGCCACAAGTCCCAAGAATAATCTACATGCAAACATCTTTCATAGAAATAGAGGAGCAAAAGCTTTGGAGGTTGAAATTCCTAGATCCACAGATGAGACATTCTTGATTAGGAAAAAAAAAAAAATCTATTAATCAAAAGTAAATGAATTAAAATTACAAAGAGAGATCATTCGTATAAAGGAGGTCAAAATCCTAAAAGCTAAAACCTAGGTTGCATCTATAAGATCTTGGAAGCTAGTGAATTTCCTATTGTGGTAATTCTTTTTATTATAGTTATTATTGTGAGGAAAGAACTATGTTTGATTAAGGGATTGTTGATTATTATTCTAATTGTTATTTTGACCATTATGGTTGTTGTAATTCTAATTGTTGTTGTTGTAATTCAAATATTTTTTATTGGTATTATTACCACCATGGAGATTTTGCACACTATTAACAGTAGTGATACTATCATGTGTAACCCCATTATTTTTAGACCAAAACTTTAGCTTTCCATTGTTTTTGGTATTGGTGTTTGATGACGAAGAGGTGTAATGCTTAATGGAACCATATTCAAAGAGTCCATTTTCAATGTTCTTTCGATTCTTGACCAATGTTGAAAAATCTTTAGGACTAGCCATTTTCTTTTGGAAAGACATCTCATGTATCATATTTTTTATGAATATGTCCACTAGGTGTGTGTCTTTAATTTTATACAAAATGTGATTTGCATGGTGTTGCCAATTATATAGAAAATGAGAAAAATTATCACCATTTCTTTCATTAGTAGTGCATAAATCACTCAGGGAAACATGGCATTCAATGTTATAAGAGTATTATGCTAGAAATTTGCCTTAAGTCATTGAAGGATATAATAGATCTAAATGGTAAGTGATGTGAAATATCATTTTATTTTCAAATAACATCTTTGAATTTATATCAAATGTTCACCAAGGTGTGTACAAGGAAATCTATTATAAGGATCTTTGATGAGACTCGCTAACTTTGGGGGGTGGGTGTTGCACTGTAAAACAATGACTAACTTAAAATTTGGTATTTTCCAGATCTATTTAGAATTATCTTGACCTTTCTTTCTCTACCTAGAATAACCTAATATAAATGAATTAATGATCTCAAATTTTGAATTTAGAATGGACTATAAACACTTTCCCCTTCAGTTTCAACAATTTAAGATAACTGTGAAAGATTCTAAGTCTAATTTTCTCATAAATAAATTACCTAAGTAACATTATAAGATTGAAATATTCTTAAGTTATTTTTTCTTTTGAAAGAAATAATCTAAATTTTACAAACTAGAAATAGTAAATCTAATCTCTCACTTCTGATATTACTGTACTAAATAACTCATCTTCATGATCTACAATTTAGTTTCTATCGCAAGAAATGATACCGGTCTTACTCTAAAAATAGTTCAACTATTACTTGTAATTGCCCAAAAATGATCATCTAGACTATTAGCCCCCATTCTATCATTTTTGCTTCATTTATCTATTACTTATTCTTTCTTTTTTCTTGATAGGTAATCAATTGAAGCCTAGATTATTCATTATTCATTTTATTATTATTGTTAGATTAATTATAATTATTTTTTAATTTCAAGTACATTCAAACCCAAGACCTCCTCGATGAGAGGCTTGCAATTTATCGATGCCTTGTAGGCTCTTGCCTTATCTATTGCTTATTCTTGTTAAAATCATCAAAAATATATTTATTCGATTATAATCTATGGTTTGGCCACCTGATACTAAGTTTTTATTTAATTGAAATAATTTGCTCCCTTTTAACTACATAAAACTCCCACTTCCCACTTATCCTAAGTGTGCACAAATAAATAATTATTCCTATTTTAAAAATAAATTAAAAGACATTTTTTTCTACACATGAATGTACAACTTTCCATGTGAGAGGAATCTTTTATTTTTTAAATAACTTTAATTCTCCTCCACACATTTCTTTCCCTCTCAAAAGTCAATTGTTGATTGAGATTGGTGGAGATCCTTATGCACATGGATCACTCAACATGCATTCTCCTCCCTTGATTATGTCTATTTTTCCTCTTAATCCCTAGCATCCATTTATCCTTATAATGAGGGCTCTCTCCTTAATCTTTAACCTTAGACTCTCATGCTAACATTATGTTGCAGGTTTTCTTGGTGACTTTAGAGCTTTGAAGATTAGATCATTCTTGCACTCTTGCATTTTTGCTTAGCTCTCATTCTACTTGCATTATGAAATTCTTAACTTAGCTTTCTTTATGCTTTGCAATAGCTCACATATTAAGAAGATCAAATTTTGACAATCCATGATAGTTATGGTGCTTACTTTTTGGATTAGATTGTGTTGAGATTTTTAGATGGTAAATATCTCAACACAATATAATACAGAAACTAAGCATCATAGCTCACATAGTTTAAGTAGAAAGGCTTGTAGCCCTCATTCTTCTTAGCTTAGCTTGCATCTTGCACTCCATTTAGCTTATTTTACATTTGCATTGCATTGCATTTTCATGTTGATTCTTGAATGCTAGTTTTCTCACTCCCATCTTTGAATCTTCAATTCTATGGTGCACCTTGCAAGGGTTTGCATAAGCTAGCTTTATTTGAGAGCCACCATCTCATAGATCTTGCACATCATAGATAGGAATCTATAAGCCATCTCTTGAGGTACTCTTTATCATGGGTATTATCAACTATAATTGTTTATAGAAGTGTGACACATTTTATGCACACACTTTTTATGCCCACCATAGTGCTTGAACCATGTTTCTAGCTCCATTTTCTTGCATTTTTTTGTGCTTAGTAGCTTGATTTGTTCACATTATAGTTACATTTATCATTTTTAGTTTTTTGTAACCAATTATTAGATCTAATCAAATATTTTTTCAAGATTCTCATTTTGATTTTTAAGGCTAACCCTTGTGTAGTTTGAGTTGAAGGCCAAAACCATAGTTTTTGAAAGATTTGATCATATCTTTCAAACCACTTTGAGTTTATATCTTCTTCTTTTTTGGAAAGTTAGGGATGAATTCAAGATGTCTCAATCAAGTTTTCAAATTGTTTTGAGTTGATTTGTGTCTATTTTATTTTCTTCTTTAGTTTTCATAAAAAACCATTTATGGTTGCAAATCAATGAATTTTTCAGAAAACTTTACATTTTTTGAAAGGTCTCTAAATTATACAAGGGATTGGTTCTTTGTGTTTTAAATTTAGAGGTCATATTATCGATCAATAACTTGACTTGAAAAAAGTGATTGATTATGGGAAATAGGTCCCTAGGGAACAAATTAAGAGATATTGATAAATTTCTTGCATTTTTAGAAAGCTCTCTAGTTTTTAGCAGGGGTGTTTTCTTTGTATTTCTTTTTTTCGAGTCAAACTAATAGCAAAAAAATAATATCTTGTTGACTAGGTCAAAAGCAAAAAGTAAAAAAGAGAGCATTTGTAATTAGTTTGCACTTTTTTTGCATACACTTGATTAGAAGACAACTTGGATTTTTGAGGCAACTAACCACTTTGTGTTGCAGATCTTACTTAGTTTGATGCCCTAACCTTTTTGTTTTAAGGAATTGCACACTTGCTTGCCAAAACAAAATAAAAGAACACTTGCCAAAGAAAAAAGGGATACTAATGTGTTTGTAAGGCTGCCTAAGCAAAAAAAACAAGTTTTTGTGTGTCTTATTTCATTTTCAAGTGTGGCATTAGATTAGTTATTTCTTTCATAAAACTCATGAGTAGGGGTCCTTTGTTGGTAAGAGAGTATGCTCTTCACCCTTTGGGTGAATTAGAAATCTTGACCCTTCATTGGATCAAAGAAACTGAGTGGGATACTCCACTTTTTAGTGGTTTTAATTGATCTTTTTGGTGTGTTTGGGGGAAGCACCAAGGAATGGGAGAGTATGCTTTTCACCTTCTAAGGGATCCCTTTGACCTAATTTTTTATCTATTTAGATTTCTATTTAATTTGCACCCTTACCTAATTTCAACATCCTAGATCCATTTTTGAGATAGAAATCAAAATTTGAGTTTACTTTGATGGTCAAATTTGCATTTTGAAATTCTTCCTTCTTCTATGCAATTAGTTGACTTATTGAGGCTTAATCTTCCAATCTGACTGGGGAAACCATCATTTCTTCCTTCCTTCATCATTTCTACTCTCTTTTTCTTATCTTATTCATTCCATTTCATCTTTCTACATGCTTAGACCTACTTTTGATGCTTTATTTTCTTGGTCAAAATTAGTCAAACTGGGGCATATATTCACTGTTAGGTGGTCACTCTTTAGTCTTAATCACTTATCTATCATCATGGACTTTGATTTTTCTTAATTTGATCATGTTTGGCTCATTTTTTCATCTCCTCTATCTCATTTCAATTTCAGTCCTGAGGGGGTAGGAATATTCTATCATTATTGTAATTTTTTTTCTATAGCTATCTATTTCTCAAGAGCATATTCTTGACCTTTTGATTTTCTCTTCATCTATTCACTTTCTTTGCTCAACATATTAGTAATTGTATTGGGATCTTATACTCTCTCTCTCTCTCTCTCTCTCTCTCTCTCTCTCTCTCTCTCTCTCTCTCTCTCTCTCCCCCCTTGTGTTCAGTATTGTCGCTCATAGATTGTACATTCATGATTTGCTATCTCTTTTTGCACTTCGTTCTTCAAAGTCAATTTCTGCTACCTGCTTGGCTTCTTCATTTTTTGATGTAATGTGTTCCCAAATTGATCACACATTAGTTAAAGAGTGGCAAATATAATCACCCAAAAATGGGCATCTAGACTATTAGCCCCCTTTTTATCATTTTTGTTTAATTTATCTATTGCTTATTCTTGATCAAATCATCAAAAATATATTTATTTGATTATAACCTATGGTTTGACCACCTTATCCTAAGTCTTTTATCTAATTGAAAGAACTTGCTCTCTTTTAATTAAATAAAATCCTCACTTCCCACTTATCCTAAGTGTTCACACATAAATAATTATTCCTATTTTAAAAATAAAATAAAAGATATTTTTGTCTACACATGAATGCGCAACTTTCTATGTGAGACGAATCTTTTTATTTTTAAAATAACTTTAATTCTCCTCCACACATTTCTTTCCCTCTCAAAATTCAATTTTTGATCGTGATTGGTAGAGATGCTTGTGCACATGGATCACTCAAGATGAATTATTCTCCCTTGATTATGCCTCTTTTTCCTCTTAATCCATACTGTCCATTTATCTTTACAAGGAGGACTATCTCCTCATTCTCTATTCTTAGACTCTAAAGCTAACATTATGTTGCAGGTTTTCTTGGTGACTTTAGAGCTTTGAAGACTAAGAGCATTCTTGCGCTCTTGCATTATATCATTTTTAGCTTAGCTTTCTTTATGCTTTGGAATAGCTCACATAGTTTAAGTAGGAAGGCTTGTAATCCTTATTCTTGTTAGCTTAGCTTGCATCTTGCACTCCATTTAGCTTATTTTACATATGCATTTTGACTCTTGGATGCTATCATTATCGCTCCCATATTTGAATCTTTCATTCTATGGTGCACCTTGCAAGGGTTTGCATAAGTTAGGTTCATTTGAGAGCCACCATCTCATAGTTCTTGAACCTCACAGATAGGAAGCTATAAGTTTCCTCTTGAGGTACTCTTCATCATGGGTATTATCAAGTATAATGGTTTATAGAAGTGTGACACATTTTATGCACACACTAATTTTATCCATTTCCCATCTACAAATACAAGAATTATTCCTACAACATTTGTTTCCAAACCATAAATTTTAAGAACAATTGGGCCATCAAATCTATTAGAGTAATAAGATATTGTCTTATTAATTAAATCAATTTTATTTAATTATTAAGTCACTTATTATCTCTAATTTACTTAAGCTAAAATTTAGGCATATAATAATTAATTATTATCATGAAACCTAGGTTTCCCTATTAGGGTTTTGATCTCCTTTCATAAGGATTGATCTCTTTATAATTAATTCATTTACTTTTGATAATAGCAATCTCTTTTTTGCTCATCAAGAAAGTCTCATCTATGGATCTAGGAATTCTAGCCTCCATATCTTTTTGCTTCTCTTTATGTGACATGTGTTTGCATGCAGGTGATTCTTAGGAGTTGTGGGTTTGATCTTTCATCAACTTCAATATGGTATTAGAGCTTCAAATCTTTATGCCCTTGTTTTGTTTATGGGAATTTTGGCTTGGCTTTCATATCTGTGTTTTTTTTCTTTTAGAGGGTTTCATTTTTCAGAATTTTTTTATATTGAATTTTGGGGGTCACCATTTTTTGGTGCACTTTGAGCCCAAATGGACATCACCATTGAGCTTAGGGCACCCAAAAACCCCTACCTTCATATAAAATTTGTCCAATTTGGACATAGTTGGAATTTGAGGCTTAAAAATATCGCAAACTTGTTGGCACATTTCCTGAGGTGATGATTCTTGAGATTTTTGAGTCAAAAATCAAGATTTTTGGTAGGTAAATTGAGATTTGTTTAGCTTGAAATTTGATATTTTTACATGCAAATTGAGATTTTTGGGCATGCAAATCAAGATTTTTGTTAAATCAAAAATTGTGGTGCACAAATCAAGATTTTTAGCATGCATCCCAAGATTATTAGGTGTAAAAATCAAGATTTTTGCACACAAATTGAGGTAATTTGGTGCTATAAAAAAACTTTGCACAAATCTCAAGTTATTTTCTGGTACTGGTGGGCATGCTCCTCTATGTATTTTGGCATAGATCCCAAGGCAATAATTTTGTTTGCTTTTCCAACATTTTTTCACCTACCTATGGTTTTTTGGTTGTAACTTGCTCATCCAGACTCCATTTTATGCAAACAAAATATTGTTGAAAAGCTAGATTCGAGTCCATTGTGATGATGAAGTTTATTTAGATTTTTAATGTTTTTTATTTGCTGATTTATATAGTCAAAGTCAGGGGTTCTATTTTGTACTCCTAAAGACATATTTTGAGACATTCTATTTTCTAGATCTTTCTCTAGGCACATCCCATTTAGTTTTTTGCTTTTTTGTACTCTAGTGGATATCTTGATTGTTTAAGGTCCAAAGATTGATTTGATTGTTTTAGATGATTTTTCATGGGTTGTACTATCTCTTGTATCAGCCTTATGAATCTTTTGATCTTTGTTGACATCATTTTGTAGTATTTTTGCAAATGCACTGAGATAAAGTGTCACTCTATTATATTTTGGGATCTCGCACATCTTTATGTTTTATTGTACTCGTACTACATTAAAAATTGCCTTAGGGGGTTTCATGTTGGCCATATTCACCATCTTCTTTTGTTAAGTAAGTGTTCCTTCCATGATATTAGCCTCATAATGTGTCAATGACACGTGCCATTATAGGTGTTTATACTTCTTTTGCACTCTTGATGTTCCTTGTTCTTCTTTCTGTAGGAGATATTACATTTAGTTTCAATATTCATGTCTTATCTCTTAGCATTATAGAGGGGTTATGTTGGTTATATTGCTTTCTTGGTTTGATGGAGTGAGTTATGTATTTAGTATTTGATCCTATGTACTACGCGATTGTAGTGGTTGGATACTTATGCATTTCAGTGAGATGTATCATTTACCATATAGATATTTTTTCATTCCTATTTTTGGAGGCCATGAAGAAACCTTCTATTTTTTATTGATTGGCTCTTCATATTTTGTCTTCTCTACCTAGTCATGCTCTATATAGTGGAAGTTCTTTAGATCAGCAATTTGGTAGTGTTTGCGGCTTCATGCTTCAATGGAGTTCTTCATGATCATCCTTTTGTTCCTATCTTCTGGAACATTTTATTTCCATCTATTTTTGGAGTAAGGTTTTTCCCATGTGGTTTTCTCTATTTCTCCTCTTTATAAAGATTTGGTTGTGCTTGGGTACGCCATTAGGCCTTGTTGTTGGGATCCAAATTTGCTTTCAGTAGTAGTTTCTAGGTTTTTAGCTACTCCCTAAATTTATCTTAAGGGGGGTGTTAGAGTAATAAGATATTTCCTTATTAATTAAATCATTTTTATTTAATTATTAATTCACTTATTATCTCTAGTTTACTTAAGATAAACTTTGGGCATATAATAATTAATTATTTTATTAATTATGATCATGCAAACTAGGTTTTACCTGTTAGGGTGTTGATCTCCTTTTATAAGGATTGATCTCTTTATAATTAATTCATTCACTTTTGATAATAGTAATCTCTTTTTTTCTCATCAAGAATGTCTTATCTGTGGATCTAGGAATTCTAGCCTCCATAGCTTTTTACTTCTTTTTATGTGATAGGTGTTTGCATGCAGGTGATTCTTGGGAGCTGTGGGGTTGATCTTTCATCAAATTCAACAGAAACTACCTTTGTAGGATCAAGTAAATTGTTTCAAATAATTTCCAAATATGGATTCCATTGAATAGAAACATGAATCAACCAAAAACTTTTTTATTATCAAATCTTCATATCAAAGTCCAAAGAACAAGTTCTGATTGTAAAAGTAGAAAAGAAAGACCAAACTAATTTTCTAAAACTTGAACTATCTAGCTAATTTCACCTATCAAAACAACTACAATATTCACATCCCTAAAATAGGATTAGTGATAGGATATTTATAAATTATATCCCTTATTTAAAATTCAAAATCTATAGATCTGAGCAATCAGGATATTTAAAAGTTTTAATTTACAATTGAGAAGTATGAAGCATATGGATGAGATGTGCCAATAGTTTTTTAAAGAAACATCAATGTGTCTTGATGATTAATTGATAATTTTGAAAGTTTATGATTAACCTCCATTTGGCCAAAATGACTACTTCAGTTTTGACAATTATGCATTAGTTAATTGAACTTTCAAATTTCCATCAAGTGCAATATAAAAATCTCATTGCTTTCAAATTTGTTATCACTCATAAATTATAAAATGTAAAATATGAATAATAATGACATGTATTTGTAAAATCTCATCAATAATATATCAAGAAATTTATGCATTATATTAACTGAATGTCAACAATAATTCATAAGTCCAAAATAAACTAAAGTATCACTAATCTAAATAAAATTATACATTGGTACAATCAATTATACATATCTATCATACAAAATGATGTTTATGGAATTATTTAAAAACCAATAAAAGATGCATTTATCAATGTTCATCATTTCTCCCTTTCCTAGGTGACATGATGTCCTCATTATGGATTAGGTTGATTTATGTTCTCTTCTTCTATGTATATGCACAAATAGAGTCCTTTGAGTTTATATGCAGTGTAAGCCTTATTGTAATGGTATCAAATGGTAGCAGTAATGCCATTCCTCCAGTTTATAAGCCTTTATCTATTAAACCTATTAGCTACATTAAATGTTGATAGTGGAAAAATAACCAATGGATTCCTGAATCTCATCCCAACCCATATAGTACCTTGCATTTTAATAATGTTTGTTACCAAAAAAGTTATGAGGTGTCATGGGTTCTCTATGCCTAATCCTGTGCGGAATAACCTTGTACCTTTCTCTTATAGCATTTCAGGCTTGAATTGATATGTTATTGACAACAATTCTATAATCATTGATGGGTTGTTGTAAGTTTTGTTGATAAACTATAACTATTGTTTCAATTTGTGCTAACTCATTATAATCCATCCTAAATGATTTATTTTTGGGGTATTCATCTTTGATGGGAAGTCCCAATCTTGCTTGCATTTCTAGAAACCTATCATTATTTTCTTTCCATTCAATTTTATTTTTTCTAAATGAAATGAATGCTCTAATTTGAACATCTCCAACATATAAATTGATAAAATACTGAATTTGATGACCCCGCAAAAATAATGTAAATAGAATTCACACATCAAATTACAAACTATGAGAATACTAGCTATTTAATCAATCCTGAGTTCAAAACCATCATTCTAATATAACTTCCTTTTTAAGATGATCTAATTAACTTTCCACATCAAAAATTTATCTCTAACGAATGCAACATAGACCCCTGAGGGTTTCTTAAGGCAAGCAAGATGTAATATGATTTCTACTATCTAATTTACTTGCTCCTCTACCTCATTTTTCTCATGAGTTAACTGCTCTATTTGTTGTTGTGATTCCTAAACTTGTTATTTATACCTCTAAGTAGTGAGTGATGATTATCATGTTGGTGCTATTAATGTGTAAGTTTTTTGTTGTATTTTTTCCCTAGCAATTAGCAATTATTTCCCTAGTCCTTTTATTTACTCCTCATAGTTATTTTTAACTTCTACAAGTTGTTGTTTGATGCATAGTTCTTTTTGTTACATCATATTTAGTCTTTCTTCCTATTAATGTTGAAGGTTTTTTTTGTATTACCTCCCTAGAAATTAGCAATTACTTCCTTGGTCCTTCTATTTACACCTCAAATTTATTTTTAACTTCTACAAGTTGTTTTTGATGCATAGGTCTTTTTGTTGCATCATATTTAGTTTTTCTTCATTGACTTTGTTATCATATTATAAATTTTCTAACTATTATTGGTGTTGTTTTTCTCTATCAAGCATTTGAGTATACATTTCATTCTTCATTTTCCTTTGTTCTTCAAGTTCTTTATCTTTTTGAGAGAGAATAAGAGCTTCTCTCAACAACATTTCTTCCTCAGTAAGAAATTTTCGTATTAGTTGTTCCATTATCTCCTCTTCCTCCATAATTCATTTTCCTTCCCTTCTCTAAAATACTTCTTCTCTAGCCAATTCTTCCTCATTCTAATGCTTAGAAGATGCCAATGCTTCAAATTATTCTTCTATTTATACATATTCTAAGTTGGAACTACTATCTTCTAAAACCTCAACTATCTTTGGACCTTTGTGTACAGGGAAACCATGGGGAAATCTAAAGTTCTCCTTATTTCCATGAAAAGTATCATCTTTTTAATCACTACTCTGAACATGAGTTTGGCTTAATTCGTCCTGTAAGGGTTCTTGCAAATTCCTAATGGGACTGTCATCTAAAGTTTGAGCTTCTTGCAAGGGTTATTGTAGATTCCCCACATAATGCTCAGTATTAAGGATATTTTCCTCAATAGGGAGTTCTTTTGTAACTCTTGGTGACTTATTAATTTATTTTGAGGTTGGTATGTGTTGCTATGTCCTATAACTTCTTCTTGAATTTGTTCTATTTTGCATTAAATGATATTTTATTCACCTTCTTCTCCAAGAATAGAATGTAGAGTTTTCTTTCCTATTTTGCCATATGTTTGGGTTTACATCTAGAAGGAGTAGTTAATTCACTATATTTTAGGTCTTTTTGAAGAAATCTAGGTGAGCATCTAGCATTGTTAGGTATATTTTTCTTCAATTTTTGTTTTTGTTTCTTTTGTGCCCTAGGTTTTTCCTTTTTCGCATTTACAAGTTCTTGTTTCATCTTTTTACCTTGAGGACTTTTGCTAGTACCTACCCCAAATAAGAATAAAAATCATTCTTCTTCTTCTCCCTGATTTAAAAAAATGATGCTTCAAGCTAAAATGCATTAAGGCTTGATACCTTACCTCCTACTTTGACTTTAGATTGTGAATTACAATTGATAATTGGTGGAACAAGAACTCAAGCAGATTAACTTGTAGCTCTGGCTTCTTCTCATCATAACGTATATGGCATAACATATTTGACCCTAAGTTGAGTATCATTTCTTACCAGCCATCACAAGTTAAATAATTCATCAACCAAACCACAAGGGTTTTTCATGGCTTAGGTAAGGAAATTCTATTAACCCCTTTTATATTCTCTTGACTTTTAACTAGCTTTGGTCGCTTATTATCTTTATGTTGGTTATAAATTTGATCAATGAACTCTTCCAGATTCTATATTCTCCTTGTAATTATCTCTCCTACTAGTATTCTAGAGAGTTGTCTTATAATCTCCATGGTGACATGAAAAATCCTTCCACAAACCTAAGTGACATTGACATGAAAATTTTGAACAAATCTTCATTGAACCCCTTATACATGCAAATGAAATCCAACCATCCTGCCCTTTGAAACCATTACTCTAACTCTCTTTCCAGTTCCAACCTCTTTGGTTCTTCTTTCCTCTTTCTACCTTTTTTATATAAAAAATCAGCACATAACTACTTGGAAATTCAACTTAGATACCGAGAAACACAAGAAGTTTCACTTATAGAAATTTTGAGTACTATCTAGAAACTACGTTACTTTACTTATTTTAGCACAATACTTGTCATTATGACTTCATTAATGAAATAAATGGATGTACTTCATGCACAACATAAATCTTGCTAGCTCATCATAAAATCTATTATGTTAGAATTCGGCAACACTCAAAGTGTGGAAGTACTAATTGTTTACGTGAAAAGTTAGTGTGCTAAGAACATTAACAAACATGGAAATACTCACACACTAAATTAACAATAACATATAAAGCAAGACTAAGATGAGCCTTCAAATGGGAATGTGAGCCATTAAGTGGGACTCTCCCAATGAAGGGCCCTCTTGTTGATTAGCTTCATCTATTTGATTGAATTCGATGTATGTGTGCTCAACATAGCTTCAAAATGGCTTCAAGGGAGGTGGGTAATGGAAAATTGGTAGCTTTGTGAGCTCTCAATTTGGCATTATAAGGGTAAGATTGATGGCTTTGGTTCTCAAAATAGCATGGTAACTTTAGCTCAAAGATTGTTGTTGAATGGCTTGGGAGGGAATTCAATTTATAGGCCAAGGGGTAGAGGGATGGAGGGCTTAGATGCAAGGATGGGGAGATGGTTAAGGAGGGCTAAGATGCACTCAAAGGGGAGCACATGGATTGTGCTTGTTTAGCACCAATGGGAAGGTGACACTTGTCACAAGGACGATGAGTGTGAGAGGGTAGGGTAAAGGGTTGGTTAAAGGCATGATGAGTGAGGTTGAGTATGTAAGAGAGATGTAAGAGGAATGAGTGTGGAAGATGGATGTAAGAGTCATGAGTGGGCTTGTAAGAGTCTTTTATGGTTTGTAAGAGTCTTTTATGGTTTGTAAGAGCACTCATGACTTGGTGGTTGGTTTTTTTGAGGGGAGACTTTGGTTTGGTTTAGGAAAGTCTTAAACTTGTTTAGGGAATGTGACAACATTAGGGAGTGGATTAGGCTTGGGTTTAGGATTAGATTAGGGATGTTAGAGATGTGCAAGTGGATGGCATTAATGAGGGTGGGTGAGTTAGTGGCTAAGCTAGTTTAGTATGGGTGGATGGGGTGGATTAGGCTAAATGGAGGATTAGGGATAGGTTAGGGGTTTTTGGATTTGAGGATTTTATTTATCAAATAGATTTATTTAATAAATGGGGATTTTTGGAATTAGATAGAAGAATAGGATTTAATTGATAAATAATAGGTTTATTTGATTTATCAATTAGGACTATAGATGATTAATTAAATTAATCAGCTAGCGATGGCAAAGGATTAATTAAATAAGAATTTAATTAATGATGCCTTTAGAGATGGTTAAATTAGATTACCAAAGCAGTGTAATCAAATTTAGGTGTCTACATTTTGCCTCTCTTTTACATAGTGTTGAGACAACACTATTTCAAAGAAGTTCGAATGAAGACGACACGAAGAAGTTGTTTTAGCAACAAAGTTGCCCCAGTCTCGGATAAGAAGAGGAGAGACTAGACTAGACTTAGATGATGCCCCCTCAAGAAGGTGGCGGGGAGAGAAATGAGGCTCGACGACTTCTTGAAAAGTACAAGAATCTGAGATGAGCAAGGAGACTCAAATTGGCTAAGAGAAGGGGATGAATTAGCTCAAACTCTCACTACAAGAGAATGATAAAGGGAAATTAGAAGCACAATAGTAAAGCAAGCTTAAGACTTTCTAGGATTGGGGGGAGGATGGAGGAGCGGAGTGCTATAAAAGGAATCCATGGAGGAGGGGAGGGATGATGGGATGATAAAGCTGATGCAATAGGATTTCAAAGAGTCAGATTGGTGGAAGATGGGTTTCAGAGATCCCTAGGACTAGGATTGTGGATCTCGAAAAATGAGGCTTGGTGGGTTGATTTGATTGGTGGATCCCTAAGATTGGGATTGTGGATCCCTAAAGCTAAGCGTGAGGAATGATCCAAAGAGATACTAATGCATAAGTTGGGGTAGGAGTGACAAATGCAGGATATGGATGGGGGATAATGGAGATGAAAGGATTACATTGAAGCTTTTTGAGCGGGGGGATACTTCAAAGAGAACTACCACCATGTAGTTGAGCACTAGATTTGCTATAGGACTGTTGGTTAATTGCCAAGGTTACCAAGAACATCAAGGCCTTTTCACCAACCGTCCAGAGGACTGACAAATTGACTCAAAACAAACACGCAAGGATTGCCCCAGTATCACACATGAATCCCAGAGGAAGCAGCGTGGAAACAACACTAGGTAAACCCACAAGTAGAAAAGAAAAACAAACAAAAGACCTGATCAAGACCTTACGCTCTGATTGCCCCATTCGCAGCATACCAGGATATGGAAGATCATGGAAACCTTGAGGAGGGAACAAGGAGATTGCTTGGAAAAGATATTTCAAGACCCAAAAGGGAAGATCCCAAATCAAAAGAAAGAGAAAATCCAAAAGAGAACTATTTGCCAACGAGATGGGTAGGACGAGGGACTAACGGACCAAAATTAGACATGAGGAAAGCTATATCCTGCAAGGACCTATCGAAGAGAACCTAAGCTAGTGGATTTGGATGAGTGATGTGTCTGGCAAGCTAAACTAAGAAGGATAACACTTTGGTGATAGGAAATCTAGCTAAAGGATGCATTGGAATAGCTAACTAAGGTGTGCGATGTGTGCAAGATGTTGACCAAGGATGAACTAACATGAAAGCCGGATAGATACAATGGTACTAAGCTAAAGAGGATGTACAAGCTGACGGACCAAGATATGTTACAAATGTACAAGTTTGTTCATGTTTTGTTTTTTGTGAGATGGAAATGTTTGTGAAGGTTTGGATGTCTATAATAGTTGATAGGTGGATAGGTAGATGTTTTGCGAAAAGCTTAAGGAAAATGGGATTCTTTGTGTGCATGTGATAGGATACAAGCTAGGATACAAGATTATTTACAAGCTGTAATATGGTACAAGCTTTGGACAAGATTCGGATATACAAGGTATGATACAAGGGATGATACAAGATTTACAAGTTGTACAGGAGGTATTTACAAGCTCCATTAGATTTTGGATATTTGGTTGGAACACCAGGGGAAAAAGCAAGTGTGTTATGGGATGGTGGATGGATGGATGAGGGATAGGATAGTGATAGATAATGGATTAGTCTTAGTACACAAGGTGCTTGAATTACCAGGTTTTCACCAAGGTACCTATCCAAGGCGCTTGAATTGCCAAGTTTTCACCATTGGATGCTTATTTCTCTTTACTATTTTTTTTTGTATTTTTCAAAAGCTAGGTATACCAAGGATCTTCAAGCATAGAACTTCTTGAGATGAATGATGTTAATGGGATCATTCAAGAGTTCTCCTTCTGGTGTAGATAACTGATAGGCTCCAGAGCCGAAGGAGGCGGTAACCACATAGGGACCAAGCCATGTAGGTTCAAACTTGCCTTTCTTTTTTTGATCTGCTTGGACTTTCATATTTTCTTTGAGGACCATGTCACCTGGCTGAAAGTATTGTGGGAGCACCTTCTTGTTGAAATTCCTTTTGAGATGAGTTTGGTAGACTGTGAGATGGTCATAGGCTTGTTGTCTCTTCTCGTCTAAGAGATCTAGCTGGGTCAGCCAAGCTACTCTGTATTCTTCATCTGAGATTTGCCCTCGCAAAGATATGCATAGTGAGGGAAGTTCAACTTCTATAGGTAATACCGCTTCGGCATCATAGACTAAGGAGTATGGAGTTGTTCCTGTGGATGTACGGAAGGAAGTTTGATAGGCGCATAGAGCTAGATTTATTTGAAGGTGCCAATCATGGCCAGAATCATTGACAAATTTCTTTAGGATTTTGAGGAGGGTTTTATTAGTTGCCTCTGCCTGGCTGTTACCTTGTGGGAAATATGGGCTAGAAAAGCGGTGATGGATGTGGAGGGAAGTGCATAATTCTTCCATGTTGAGATTTTCAAAGTTACCTCTGTGGTCAATGAAGATGGTGGATGGGATGCCGAAGCGGCAAACAATGTGGTACAAGATGAACTTGGAGACCTGAACTCCTATAGCTGAGACTAGGGGGACTGCTTCCACCCACTTAGTGAAATAGTCTGTAGCTATTATTATCCATTTATGTCCATCAAATGAGAGAGATGTGATAGTTCCAACTAGATCAAGGCCCCAACAAGTGAAAGGCCAAGGTGGTGCAATAGGCTGTAGATCCTGTGCTAGAGTGTGCACAAGATTTTCATGTTGCTGACATGGGAGACACTTTCGGACAAAGTCACAGGAGTCTTCTTCAATGGTAGGCCAATAGTAGCTTGCTCTAAGGATTTTTCGTGCTAGGACAATACCACTCATGTGGCATTGCAAAGTTTGGAATGTACTTCTTTTAATGCCATCGCGGCCTCATTTTCATCTAAACATCGAGAGAGGGTATCATGATAACCCCGAAAATATAGGGTATTTGCTATGATGACATAGCGGGATGATTTTTGAATAAGGTTCTGGTGTTGGGTGCATGTGAGGTGAGGGGATATGATCCCATCGTTAAGGTAAGCGTGAATTTCATGGTACCAAGGGGATTGGGGACCAACCAAGATACAAACACGGTTTGAATCCTCATTCGCATAGGCGGGTGTGAGGAGCTGCTTGACTAAAAACTCATACTGCGTAGCTTCTTGGGGAATTTCCAAGAGCAAGATGATAGTGGCCATGGTGTCTGCTGCCTTGTTCTGCATTCGTGGCACTTGTGTAAACTGAAGCTTTATAAAATGTTGGGTCAGCTGATCAACTAGCTCTTTGTAGGGTAATATCTTTTCATCTTTGGTTTGATATTCATTTAAGACTTGTTTGATGATGAGCTAGGAATCGCCAAAGATTTCTAACTCAGTGATATTCCATTCTGTAGCTATCTTTAATCCTGCTACAAGAGCTTCATATTCTGCTATATTGTTGGTGCTAGGGAATTGTAGCTTGAAGGCTTTTGGAATATAATCTCCCTGAGGTGTAACTAATAATATTCCTGCCCCTGATCCATGAGATGTGTATGAGCCATCAAAATAAAGCTTCCATGGGGGTTGTTCTTCAATTAGGCAGATATGCTCATCTGGGAATTCTGTGAGCAAAGGATATGCATCTACTAGAGGTGCATCAGCTAGGTGATCTGCTATAGCTTTCCCTTTGATTGCCTTTTTGTCCACATACTGGATGTCAAACTCACTTAGTAGCATAACCCACTTTGCTAGCCGACCTGTGAGTGTTGTTCTAGAGAGCATATACTTGAGAGGATCAATCTTGGAGACTAGTTGGATGGTATGACTTAGCATGTAGTGGCGAAGCTTTTGAGTTGAGAAAACAACTGCCAAACAAGCTTTTTCCATAGGAGTATAATTGAGTTCATAACCAACTAGGGTTATACTGATATAGTAGATGGCTCTTTCTCTGCTATAATCATCATGTTGTGCTAGAAGCGCCCCTAGAGCAGTAGGTGTTGCTGATATGTACAAGATCAAGGGATGACCAAGAACTAGTGGGACCAAGATAGGGGGATTGGCTAGATACTGCTTGAGCTGATCGAAGTTGTGCTGACATAAAGGATCCCACTTGAAGTTCTCATCCTTCTTTAGTAAATGTGAAAATGGTGTACACTTATCTGCAAGCTAGGAGATGAAGCGTCGGACAGATTGAAGCTTTCCCTGAAGAGAGCGAAGCTATCGCAGTGTCTAGGGAGGAGGCATGTCTAAGATAGCCTTGACCTTTTTGGGGTCGATCTCTATACCTTGTTTAGAAACTATGAAGCCTAGAAGCTTGCCAGATGTGACCCCAAAGACACACTTCTTGGGATTTAGCATGAGATGATATTGGGCTAACCTATCAAAGACTTTCTCCAAGTCAGCGAGATGATCCATGAAGGTGTGAGATTTGACTAGGATATCATCCACATAATCTTCCAAAATGCTATTGATAAGATCATGGAAAATGGCTGTCATAGCTCTTTGATAGGTAGCCCCAGCATTCTTTAGGCCAAAGGCATCATGGTGTAGCAAAAAGTTCCCCAAGGGGTAGTGAATGTTGTCTTATGCTAATCCTCTTCTGCAATCTTGATCTGATTATACACAGAAAATCCATCCATAAGGGACAGAATTTCATGTCCAGCTGTAAGATCTACAATCATATCTATGTTGGGCAAGGGAAAATCATCCTTTGGACAAGCTTTGTTAAGATCTCTGAAATCAGTGCAGATTCTGATGTCACCAAAAGGCTAGTGACAGGGACCATGTTGGAGATCCACTCTGAGTAGTCGATAGGTCAGATAACCTTAGCAGCTAACATTCTTTCTAATTCAGCTTTGACCAATAATACCACCTTGGGGTGCATTTTTCTAAGCTTTTGTCTGACGTGCTTGATCTTTGGATCGACTACAAGATGGTGAACTACAAGCTTTGGATCCAACCCTGGCATGTCCTGATATGACCATGCAAATCGGCCAATGTTCTCTCTTAAGACCTCAAAGAGGAGATTAGCTTGGTCTTGTGATAGGGATGCAGCAATGTGAACAAGTCTGGGGATCTCTGAAGAACTAATGTTGACTTCTCTAGTATCCTCTATTAGAATAGATTACACCTCTGGTCGATTATCTTAAGGAGGCAATACGAAATCCTCATGTTCTGCTTGTGGCTCTAGATTTTCTTGCTGAGGGGTTCTCTTCACTACCTTAGCTAGTCCTGGTTTCACCTTAGTTCCAGTTTTGGGTGCATTGGAACTAGGTTGGGGGTTTTCTCCAAAATACCCGTTGGGATCTAGCTTATAGATATAGGCAGAATCTGACTTTGTCTACTTGTGAGGTGTTTCAGCTCCCATGAATCTTAGAAGCGCTTCCTTTGATATGAACTCATCAATGTGTATGATGCTTGGTTGGTCCATATCTATGAGTTGTGGATGAGCAAGTGGTAGGTCAATGAGATGGATGGATAGTTCTCGGAGAACAGTTTCTCCTAGGAAAATTTGGTCTGGGATATCGTCGTAGGCTCTCTTTTCAACTTCCTCAGGAATGTCTTCGATTTCGACAAGGTCGTGGTGGATGTTCAAAAAAGCGTTACCGTTCTCATTGGTGCCCCCAGTTGTGGGTATGCCAAAGCCAAGACCTGACTTTTTTTCTGACTTATGTGTTTCGATGGGACATTGCATGCCCCTTCCTTCTGGTCCTAGTCCACTACCTTGATAGTTCCATTTTTCAGTGATGAGCTTATGTTCTTGGGGATACTTCTGGCTGAAGTGATCAAGGCATGCTTGATTTCTTGGAGGTGCATCCTTATGTAACCAATTGTTGATATCTGGAGTGAGCTCCTCATGAAGAGGGGTTTTCGAGGATACAAAGATTGTTGGGCCAAACTGTTTGTATCAAGGAGGTGGAATCTCCTTAGCTTTGTGATATGTCGGCCATCCATGGGTATGTGGGTCAAGTGGGATTGCTCCGACAGCAAATGCATTTGATAGACTATACTCTCCGCAGCCTTTGTTGTTGATCTTTATGGTAGATAGGGTGGAGGTGAGGATGGTTTTTGCATCATTACAAGTGTGCGATGAGCTGAAAATGGCTATGCCGATGTCTATTCCAGGGCAATGGTTTGTATATGAAGCTTCAACCGCATTGTAGTAAGCAAAGGGTTCTGGATCGGCATGGATGGTCACCTCAGTGCCCTAATGCAGAAATTTGATGACAACATGGCAAACTGTCTCTTGGATGACTGACCCAACCTTGATTGGTAGCAAAATAGTCCCTTCTATGGTTCTTTCCAAGTTGTCATAAGCTTTGATGGTGATAACCTCACTGATCATAACTGCCTCGGTATACCCAGCTTGTTTTATGAATTTTAGGGTGCAAATGTTCAAGGATGATCCATTATCTATCATTACTCTTTTCACGGCAAAATTGGATACCATGATGGCTATTCGAAGCGGAAGGGTGTGATCTGGCTCAACTGCGGGTATGTCGGTGGGTTTGAAAGATAGGGCATATGAGGATGAAAGGTGTCCAACAAGATTACGAAAATCAGTAGCATTGATATCAGAAGGGACACAAGATTCTATGAGAGCACTGTCAAGGATGTCTTTGTACACAGGACTAGTGCGGAGAAGGTCTAAAATGGAGATTTGGGTTGGCATGTTCCCAAGGTGTTCTAAGATATTGTACCGACTTTTTGATGGAGCTGATGGTGCTGATGAAACTGGTGGACCTGTGATGTTAAATCGCGCTCTTCGAGTGGTGACTGCACACTCATTGTCTAGTCCTCAGATATTGATAACATTGACAGAAGGCTCTTTCTTGGATATACAACCTATAAGGCTACCATAGTCTATATAGGATGAAGTGTGGTCGTTGTTCTTCCCATGCTATTGGTTTGGCTAGCGGTTGTTGGTGTTGTTTTGGATAGGTGCTTTTCTAGGATTTTGGTTATTGTGTGGAGGAAAAGCATTTTGATAAATCTGTAAGCTTGCATTGGGAGAGTTTTGGGCACCAACAGTGATTTCTTTCTGATCAATGAGGTCCTACACATAATCTTTCAGTTTCATGCATCTGAGGGTAGTGTGACCATTTACCCTATGGAACTTGCAATACTCATTGTCTTTGTACCATGCAGCTTTGGATTGGCTTGGATCAATTTGTTGGGTAGGAGGAAATTTGATGAGGTTTTCCTTAGCCAATTTCTCAAAAATGACATCCAATGGCTCACCAAGGGGCATATAGTTTCTAGGTGTAGGTTGGAATCTGGGTTTTTGCCCTGCAGCTACATTGATGGCATTAGCTTGATTGTTAGACCATTGAAAGTTGGGTCTTGTATTGTGGTTTTGATAGCTTTGGTTATTTCATTGTTGGTAATTGATAGCTTGTTGGTTTTTTGTTTGATATGGTGGGTTAGACTAGTTTTGAGAAGGACCAACAATATTCACATGTCTGGTGTCAGTAACCCCATCTGTTGCAACATGCTTGTTTTTGTTCCAATACCTAGACTTGTCATTGGAATGTGATTGATTTTGGTTGGCCTCTTTGTAAATCTTGACCACACCATCTTTAATGAGTCCTTGCTTAAGGATCATTCCTTTCTCTTTGATATCCTTATAGGTCTGCAGATAGTTCATGGTCATGTGGTGAGCCAAACTGGGATGGGCATTATCAATAAACATTTTCACCACATGGCGTTCCGACAAGGTGCAGGATATGTGGGTGGTAAGGGTTTGCCATCTGTGTAGGTATTTGGCAAGGCTTTCTCCACCTTTTTGCTTGGTGTGGACAAGATCAACTATTGATAGCTCTATTTCAACAACATGGGCATATTGGGCTACGAATGCCTTAGATAAATTAGCAAAGTTTTTAATTGTGCCATAGGGGATTCTGTAAAACCATTCAAGAGCTGGTCTAGCCAAGCTTTTGGGAAAAAGGTGCAAGAGGAAGACATCATTGTATGCCACGTCCTGGCAGTGCATGTAAAATTCTTTGATATGTGTGACAGGGTCTCCTTTTCCTCTAAATTTGTCAAATTTGGGTACCTCAAAGTGTTTGGGAAATGGTGTCATGGTAATGGCTCTGTCAAAAGGGTAAGGACACACATTCTCAAACTTGAATGTCTTTGGATCATTCCCTTCTTGGATGGCTTTCAGAGCTGTCTTCATTTGCTCCCATTCTGAATCGATAGGTGATGGTTGGGGTGCCCCCAATGTAGGACTGCCTTGAGGTAGGTATGCGCTAGATGGGGCCACTAAATATGGATGGCTGTGAGGGATTTGCTGATAAGGATTGTACATTGTTTGGGCAGCTGCATGGTGGATGACGGGTTGCTGAGGGGGAGGTGGCACATATTGTTGCATGTGCTGTGAGGCTTGCTGTTGATATGGGATTTGAGGTTGGGATTGAGGAACATAAGCTGGCTATGAGATAAATGGATTGCTTTGTGGGGGTAAGGTATAAGATGGTTGTGAGGCTTGGGGAAAGGATCGGGGGGCTTGTGGGATTTGACCAATATATGTGGGTTGTGCCCCCATTTGGGATGGTATCTGCAAATAATTGGTGGTTGGCTAGGGTGGTGGATTACCTCCTAGGAGTGGCATTGAAAAGTAGTTGGTAATAGGGGGTAATGGATTAGTTGGTGGTGGAGTTGGTGGGAATTGAAAGCTTGGGAATGGAACTGATGGGTTTTGATAGCTTTGTGGTTGGATTTGGAAGCTTGGTAGAGTGGTGGCGGGAGCTGGGGTCACTTGCGAGCTTGGCAGAAAATTGGCAGTAGCTTGTGGGATTTGATAGCTTTGGGGAGTGAGGGTAGTAGCTTGTGGATTTGTGGCTGATGGTGTAGTTCTCTTCTGGAGGGCTTAATTTTTTTTTGATATAATATATCACATGTGTATTACCTTCTACATTTTTTCCCGCAAGACAACTCCTATTGCATAGTTTGACACATCAATATGGATGTGAAATGGTTCATTCCAATTTGGACCCTTTATAACTGGAGTTGTAGTCAAAGCTTCCTTGGCCCTCTTAAAAGCTTCCTAACAAGCATTTATCCATTAAAATTTTGAATCCTTTTTCAAAAGGTTAAACGTAGGGCTATTGTTCTTTTTAAGTCCTTCTATGCACCATCTGTAATAACCTACATGTCCATAAAACCTCATACATCGGTTTAATTTGTAGGTGTAACAATTTGTTGAATAATCTCTATCTTGCCTAGGTCAACCTTTATTCCTTCTTTTGAAATATGATGACCTAACATGACACCTTCCTCCATCATAAGAGAACACTTTTCATGATTAAGAGATAATCAATTATCTTCACATCTTTGTAGAACTTTCTCCAAACTTACCAAAGCTTCCTCAAAAAATTTCCCATGGACCATAAAATCATCCATATAAACTTCCACACAAGAAGTCAAATCTACAAATATTGCCAAAATTGCTCTCTAAAATTTAGTTGGAGAATTACATAAACCAAACTAAAAAAATGTATAGGCATTTGTACCCCAAGGACATGTGAACATGGTTTTGTCTTGATCTTCCAGAGCTCCTTGTATCTGGTTGTAGCCATTAAACCCATCTAAGAATGAAAAGTAACTATTGCCACTAAAATTATCCAACATCTTGTCAATGAATGGTAATGGGATATACTCTTTTTTAGTTGCTTTATTAAGCACATGATAATAGACACAAATGGGGAAACCCATTCACTATCTGATACTGGATAAATGAAACCCACTTTTAGAAACTTTTCAATTTGTTGTTTAACAAATTCCCTTAAAGTAGGATTTATCCTTCGTTGTCCTTATCTTATAGGCTTGACATCTTCTATGTATATGTGATGCATAAAAGTATAAGGATGTATCCCTCACATATCTTGATAATCCAAAGAAAATGCTTGAGTATGTCTTGCCAACACTTGTTTAAGCTTTTTATCTTATGTCCATGACAGTAGTGAATTTATGATCAGAGGTTTGTCTTTTTGTATAAAAATGCACTTAATCCCTCTATTCCCATCTTAAACCTATTTAGTTCAAGGGACATATATCATTGTGAGAATAATGCAAAGATGTTATTGCATACCTATCTTCCCTATCTCTACACTGATGTTGATCACTCTCTTCTTCTTCCTTTTCCAAATTATTCTATACAAACCCTTGAAATTCATTTAGATGTTTCTTCAATGTTATCATTTCCAAATGGACTACTTTGTCTCCCTCAAACTCCATTTCATTATCTACCCAAAAAGGTGAATTTTATGTCAAAGTTGGTTTAGCTATTGGGAACAATGATAACTCTTTTATTTTAGTCATTTGAGATTTTCATACTACCTAACCTACAATCTAATAAGGCTAGTGATGTTGTAGGCCATGGTCTTCCCAAGATTATGGGGTACCTTTCTTTCTAGATTTCAAAACCAAAAAATCAATAGGATAATCCCAAGTCTCAATAGTCACACTTATATCTTTTAGACTCCCTTTAGGTTTAGTTACGGAGTTATTAGCCAATGTTAGTACACTTGATGTTGGTTGTGTTGGATAATGTTGTCCTTGATGTCACACAAATGTCATATCAGTCATTAGTCTCAAGTTCACCGAGCTCAGATAGTCTGCAATGCAATCTACAGTACCAACCGAGCTCACTCGATCATCGAAGGAAATGTGGAAGACAGTGTTAACCGAGCTAACTTGGTCAACAACGGAAAGGTGAAAGACAGTGTTCATCGAGCTCACTCGGTCAACGAAGGAAATGTGGAAGTCAGTGTTAACCAAGCTTCACTCGATCTCCAAAGGGTAGTTTCCACTGAGCTCACTCGGTCATTAAAGGAATCATGGATAAGTCAGTGTTAACCGAGCTTCACTCGGTCTCCAAAGGGTAGTTTCCACCGAGCTCACTCAGTTATCTTAGGAAACTCAGTACTTACCGATTGAAGGATTGTCACGAAGTTCACTGTATAAACCGAGCTCATTCGGTTAACACAGGAATTATTTTCTGAAAAAATTTCATCGTGCAGGGTCGGCCAGTATAGGGATTTTCTAATTAATTACTTCTAGCTGACTGTTGTAATTCTTTGTTTAGTCAGTGATTTGAGTCGACTAAGATAATCTGAAAGGTATATATGGTCATTCAAGTTATGAATTAAAAGGTGTGTGTGAGTGTGAAAAAGAAGTTTTGAATGCGAATTATAGTATGAAATGAAAAGGTGAATGTTGAGCAAAGTCTGAGGAAGGATCAGATGTGTTGAAGGAGTTGTAAAGTTGTATTTGATCAATAAGGATCCAGTCAAGCATAACAGAGATCTGTAATCAGCAAAGATAAGTTGCACATTATATCAGGTCACTTCATTGTTGCTTTCTAACCATTGTAACAGTGAATTCAAAATCTCTTAACAGAGTTGGTTTAACAACCATTCAATAAATCCTCTAACAAGGTGACAGTTTAGTTGAATTGTTCTAAAGACCTCTAGCAAGGCCACTCCTAACAGGGTGATTAAATCCTTTATCTGGGTCACACCTAACAGTGTGTTTTTGTAACCTTTAATAGGGTTGGCTCCTAATAGGGCTCACTTCAGAAGAGTGAAAAATAGTATCTAGTTACATTGGTGGTTTTTTCCATATTGGGTTTCCATGTTAAAATTGGTGTCTCTTGTGTTCTTAATTGTTGAATTGCTTTGTGCATGATAACATATCAGTTCTTAATATTTATCATTTGCTGCATTATCAAGTTTCAGCATTTTATATTAATCAGATCAAGGGTATATTCAGACATCTTAGGGACTGTGAAAAGTTTTGTAGTAACTGATTCACCCCCTCCCCCTCTCAGTTACTCTATTCTCATTTCCAACAATTGGTATTAGAGCTTTTGGTGCTTGTAAGAAAAGATTTCAAGGATCTAAGCCAAAGATCAAGATGTCTTACAAAAGAGAAATTTCAAAACTCAATAGAGATAACTTCTCTGCATGGCAAGGATTGATGAGACTTCATCTAGCTACTGTTGGTGATACTAGATTGAAATACCTTGAAGAAAAATATGAAGAACCTTCTGGCACATTGTCTATCAATGACATTGTTGAAAAGAAGACTCACAACAATATGATGATAGACATAGCATCTGCTCTCAGTTATGAAGAATTTGATGACATTAAGGACTACAAAACTGTCTTTGAGATGTGGAACAAGCTAAAAGAGATCTATGGAGGAGATGATAATGTGAGAAGAGAAAAAGCAGAAAGTCTAAGAGGACAATTTGATCAAATGAGGATGAGAGAGGATGAAAACATTGCAAAGTATGTTGAAAGAGTTAAAGCATGTGTGAGTGCAATCAGAGTTTCTATAATTTAGGAAAGAAGGTGTGAAGCAAATCATCAGATAAATCTTGAGGCCATAGTTGGAAGACTTACTGCATTTGAACTAGATAACGTTGACAACTATGTTCCAGCCTCCAAGAACATTGAATCAGCATTTCAAGCCAAGCTCTCACTCAAGGAGAAAAACAAAAAGGAGAAGGAATCTCAGTCAGAAAGTGAAAATGAATCAAGCCAAAGTTCAGACAGTGACCTCGAAGTGATTGGAGCTCTACTAGCAAGGAAATATTCTAGAAGCAGAGGAAAATACAAAGCTAAAGTTCCTCTAATCTATTTTTCTTGTGAAGAAATTGGTCATATTGCAGCAAGGTGTCCAAACAAGCAAAACAATGATGAAAAGAAAGGTTACAAATGGAATGGCAAGAAAGAGTTCAAATCATCCAAGAACAAAGGTAAGAAATCATGCTTCATAGCTGAAAATTCTAAAGATTCTGATAATAGTGAGGATGAAATTGTTTATATTGCCATTAAAGATGATTCTAACAGTGATGAGGAAGATAAAATGGCACTTGTTTCTCATATAAGTAAGAATGATACATGGATTATAGATAGTGGTTGCTCACATCATATGACTGGTGATAAAACTAAGTTTGATCAATTTGAAGACTATGATGGTGGCAGTGTAAGGTTTGGTAATAATGAACCTCGTTTCATAAAAGGAAGAGGAAGAATCTATCTAACCAAAGAACTTGTATGTAATAATGCCTATTAGGTTGAAGGTCTTAAACATAATTTGCTAAGTGTGGCACAGTTACTCAATACTGGATTCAAGGTGGAATTCATGCATGGAAAGGCAAGACTGTTGAATGAGCAAGGAAAACTGATAGGATTTGGCACCCAAACTAAAGGTAACTTGTTCTATCTAGAACTTGGTGAATGCTCATGTTTTATTGCTCAAATTGAAGAAAGTTGGTTATGGCATAAAAGGTTGTGTCATGTCAATTTTGATAATATGGTAAAAATAAGAAAATTCAAGAAAGTAAGAGGCATTCCTAACATTAAGAAACTTGAGGTTGGTCTATGCAAGAATTGTCAGATTGGTAAAATGGGAAACACTATTTTTAAAGGTAAGAACTATCAGTCTGAAGATAAATTAGAAATTGTGCATACTGATTTATGTGGACCCATTGGAATAGAAAGCTATACTGGAGAAAAGTTTTTCACTTTTTTTGTTGATGACTACTCAAGAATGATGACTGTCATCTATCTAAGGAATAAATCAGAAGCATTTGAGAAATTCAAATGGTATTTGGCAAGAGTAGAAAAAGAAATAGGAAAAAGACTAAAATGCTTAAGGTCAGATAGAGGTGGTGAATTCATCTCACATGAATTCAACAACTTCTGCATTGAAAAAGATATTAAAAGATAGGTCTCAGCACCAGGAACTCCTAAACAAAATGGAATAGTTGAAAGAAGAAACAGATCCATCATGGATTGTGCAAGAACCCTGATGATAGAAAAGAACATTGCTATCAAATACTGGAAGGAAGCCATCAGCACTGCAGTTCATACCTTAAACCGAGTACAGTTGAAGAAGGACTCATTCAAAACTCCCTATGAATTATGGTATGGCTACAAACCCAATGTAAGTTATCTGAAAGTATTTGGAAGCAAATGTTATATTTTGAAAGAATCTAGAAAAGGAAAATGTGATGTAAAAGGTGATGAAGGAATATTTTTAGGATATTCTTGCAAAAGCAAAGCATATAGATGTTTAAATCTATCCACTCACAAAGTCATAGAAAGTGCACATGTGAAAGTTGATGAGTTTGCAGACAAATCTGAAGAAGAAAGCAAAAAGGTACCTGAATATTACAGAAGATTTGTTTACATTGAACCAAATACTATACCAAGCATACCGTTCACTCAAGAATCCTCAACTCCCGAGTCATCAATAACCGAGTTGCAAAAAGTTCAAACCGAGCCACGGCAACATTCAGACATTACCGAGCAAGTGTCTACCGAGTCTGAAGCGCCTGAGCCAATTCTTACCGAGCTAGAACAGCCTGAACATGAAATTGAAGCACAAGGAGATAGCAATGAAACTCATTCAAGAGGCAAAGAACCTATATTAGCTAAATATGTCAGAAGACATCATGCATCAAATTAGATCATTGGAGACAAATTTGAAGGAACCTTGACAAGAAGGAAGCTGAAAAATACTTGTTTACTTGCTGATTTTGAACCTAGAAGCATTAAAGATGCATTGGCAAATGATAGTTGGATTGAGGCAATGAACAAGGAAATAGAACAGATAGAGAAGAACAAGACATGGACTCTTGTACCCAGGCCTAAAAATAAGAATGTAATTGGAACCAAGTGGGTATTCAGAAACAAGTTGACTGAAGATGGTAAGGTATCCAGAAACAAAGCCAGATTGGTATGCAAAGGATACTCTCAAGAAGAAGGCATAGATTATGGAAAAACCTTTGCTCCTATTGCAAGATTGGAAGGAGTCAGAACCTTACTTGCATATGCTGCTCACAAAGGATTCAAAGTTTATCAGATGGATGTCAAGTCAACATTCCTCAATGGAATACTGGATGAAGAGGTTTACATTGAACAACTTGAAGGTTTTGTTGATCCAGATAAAAAGAACATGGTCTGCAAATTACACAAGGCACTGTATGGTCTAAAACAAGCCCCTAGAGCATGGTATGAAAGATTGCATAACTATCTTATTCAGATTGGTTTTCAAAGAACTAATGATAATAGTAGCTTGTATATAAAGGAAGGACCAGATAATAAGATTGTCTTGGCAGAAGTATTTGTAGATGATACTGTTTTCACAGGGCATGATGATCTTTGCAAAGAATTTTCAGAACAAATGAACAAGGAATTTGAAATGTCTATGTTTGGTGAAATAAAATTCTTTGTTGGTCTTCAAATTCAACAAAATAAGAATGGCATCACATCACTCAATCAAAATACATCAAGGAGATATTGAAAAAGTTTGGTATGGAAGACTGTAAACCTATTGGAACTCCTATGTGTAGTGGATTGAAACTTACCAAAGATGATGAATCCAAAGAGGTAGATCAAACATTGTATAGATCTATGATTGGAAAGTTGCAATACATAGTTCATACCAGGCCAGATATTGCCCTTGCAGTTGGTATTGTTGCAAGATTTTCAGCAAAGCCAAGAGAAACTCACCTGATGGCAATCAAAAGAATAATGAGATATTTGAAAGGAACTGAAGATTATGGCTTATGGTACAAATTTGGAGGTAATTTGGATTTGAAAGTGTTTACTGATGCTGATTGGGCAGGAAACCTTGATGACAGAAAAAGCACAAGTGGAGGAGCATTCTTTCTTGGAAAAAGATTGGTGTCTTGGACAAGCAAAAAGCAGAATTGTACATCCCAATCTATAGCAGAGGTAGAGTATGTTGCTGTAGCAGTAAACTGTTCAAATATTGTTTGGTTTAAGCAGTTATTGCAAGGAATGAAGATGGAAATCAAAGAACCAGTTGTCATGTTCTGTGACAATACTAGTGCAATCAACATATCCAAGAATCCACTGATGCATTCCAAGACCAAGCATATTGCAATAAAATATCATTTTGTCAGAGAATTGGTGCAAGACAAGGAGATCAGATTGGAATATGTCCATACAAAGGAACAAATTGCTGACATATTCACAAATTCTTTACCTAAGGATGCATTTTTGTATCTCGGAGGTAAGTTAGGGGTCATTCCCCTATCTGAAGTCCACTAAAAATAAGTTCTAGTGATGCATCAACGCATACAAGATTGAAGATCTATCTGTTGATGCAGTTTAATCAGAAATCATTGCATATGAATCAGTACTAAAGGTACATTACAATTCACTTAACTTTTGTTGTCTTTGGCATGTGTTGTCAAAGAGGGAGAGATTTACTATCATATCCTTCTAAAATTTGTGAGATTTGAAAAGTTTTCCATGAAGTCCCTTAACAGAGGGAGATTATTGAAGGAGGGAGAAGTTTGTTATCTTGTTGGACTTGTTTTCAAATTTTCATTTTGTTATGACATGTTGTGTTGCCATCAATGCCAAAGAGGGAGATTATTGGATAATGTTGTCCTTGATGTCACACAAATGTCATATCAGTTATTAGTCTCAAGTTCACAAAGCTCAGATAGTCTGCTATGCAATCTACAGTGCCAACCGAGCTCACTCGGTCATCGAAGGAAATGTGGAAGACAGTGTTAACCAAGCTAACTCGATCAACAAAGGAAAGGTGAAAGACAGTGTTCACTGAGCTCACTCGGTCAACGAAAGAAATGTGGAAGTCAGTGTTAACCGAGCTTCACTCGATCTCCAAAGGGTAGTTTCTACCGAGCTCACTCGATTATCTCAAGAAACTCAGTACTTACCGAGTTCTCCCGACGATTGAAGGATTGTCACGAAGTTCGTTGTATTAACCGAGCTCAGTCGGTTAACACAGGAATTTTTTTTGAACAAAGTTCACCGTGCAGGGTCGGCCAGTATAGGGATTTGCTAATTAATTACTTCCAGCTGACTGTTGTAATTCTTTGTTTAGTCAGTGATTTGAGCTGACTAAGATAATCTGAAAGGTATATATGGTCATTCAAGTTATGAATTAAAAGGTGTGTGTGAGTGTGAAAAAGAAGTTTTGAATGTGAATTATAGTATGAAATGAAAAGGCGAATGTTGAGCAAAGTCTGAGGAAGGATCAGATGTGTTGAAGGAGTTGTAAAGTTGTATTTGATCAGTAAGGATCCAGTCAAGCATAACAGAGATCTATAATCAGCAAAGATAAGTTGCACATTATATCAGGTCACTTCATTGTTGCTTTCTAACCATTGTAATAGTGAATTCAAAATCTCTTAACAGAGTTGGTTTAACAGCCATTCAATAAATCCTCTAACAAGGTGACAGTTCAGTTGAATTGTTCTAAAGACCTCTAGCAAGGCCACTCCTAACAGGGTGATTAAATCCTTTAACTGGGTCACACCTAACAGTGTGTTTTTGTAACCTTTAACATGGTTGGCTCCTAACAGGGCTCACTTCAGAAGAGTGAAAAACAGTATCTAGTTACATTGGTGGTTTTTCCCATATTGGGTTTCCACGTTAAAACCGGTGTCTCTTGTGTTCTTAATTGCTGAATTGCTTTGTGCATGATAACATATCAATTCTTAATATTTATCATTTGTTGCATTATCAAGTTTCAACATTTTATATTAATCAGATCAAGGGTATATTCAGACATCTTAGGGACTATGGAAAGTTTTGTAGTAACTAATTCACCCCCTCCCCCTCTCAGTTACTCTATTCTCATTTCCAATAGGTTGCATGTTTTTAAATCCCAAAGATTATGCATCATTAGTTGTAATGATGTTGATAACAACAACTTGATCAATTAACACATTTGGAATTTATATTGTTCCAATCTTTAGAGTAATCACATGAGTTCATGGATCACTGTATAGTTGTGGTAATAATCTCCAAGCTAATACATTAGTGATCTTGGCTCCTACTTGAATGATAGGAGGCATTTTCTTTTTCCTTCCAAGAGTTTTAATACAAAGTGTTTTGATCAAGTGGATGATTTCGAGAATATATTCAATGGCCTGTAAAAGTGGAACTTCAATCTTGATCTTTTTTATTTACCTCAAGAGTTGAGAATACAATATATCATGATGATCATCCCTAGAGCTATCCAAAGCCTATTGATCCTTCTTAAATCTTTTAGGATATGGTACCTTCTTTGGTTTAGTTTAATTAGATTGGGGTTTTATCATCATAGGTTATCTCAATCCCTCAAGTCTCGCCCCTTCCTAAGGTTTGACATGAGTTGACGAAGGAATAATCATATTCCTTAAAATGAATGTCATTCGCTTCAATAAAGTTAAGACCAACAATACTAGAATCAACACCATTAGCTTGTGCATCCTTTGGATTGGAGAATGCTTGAGCAAGCAACTAAGGTTTATTTACTTGCTCGTTTAATTGATTTGACATGTTATTTTGATTAGGTCCCCACTATTTGTTGAAATTATGATTATATTGTCATGGTATATTTTGATTTTGATTTCACTGCCATTGATTATATTGATTCTTCCAAGGAGGTATTATGTCATCATTATTGTTGTTGCCATTGATTTTGCTACCATAGAGGAGGTCCCCAAGGTATATTAGGAGGTGGAATACTTTGATTATTCTAATTTAGGTAATTTGGATTATTCCATGAATTCTAGTTGTTCCAATTGTCTCTACCTCCATATTGTCCCTAGTTTTGTCCTCTTGAGCCTACATTGTTTAGATCCTTCTTTATTTTAATTATTTTGTTCCACTATCCTTTTTATTTTTTACAACAATTTATTGGTTTTAGTATCGTGAGACCCATCACATATGCTACAAATTTCAATGGTTTTCAATGGAAATTCCCTCAACAAATGTTTTCCTCTACACTTTAAATAGTAAATAGCCAATAGTTATAAATTATTCCTTTATGGCTGACTATTTAGGTGCAAAAGAATATCAATTTTAAGATTTTCTATCTCCTCCACTACCTGAGTTACATCTAGTTGTCCTCCCTTTCTCCTAGAACCTCTTACGCCATGTCTAGTTCTAGAATAGTTGTGACAAATATCAATAATCTCATTTAGGTTTAGTTTATTGATATCTCCCCTTCCCATGAGATTCAAGGAGTCTCTAGAATCCTCATCAATGCCTTTTAAGAAGATTGTCTTTGTAATATCTTTTGTTAAACAATTTCCACATCTCATATGGACAAATTGAATCCTATCAGCATAATCTTCCAAAATTTCATCCTCCATTTGCCTCATTCAAAAAAAAAATTCCTTTTTATCATTGACTCTGCAATAATCCTAATATTTATCTAGATATACACTTTCCATTTCATCCCAAGTTGAGATGAATTTAGGTTGAAGACCCATAAATCATCATAAGACATATTCCTTTAGTGTTGAAGTAAAAAGCTTCAACTTTTGATTAGCAATGGTATAGTCATAGGTTTGACAAAGAACTTTAAATTCAAAGAGGAATTGATTGAGATCTTCATTAGTTTTTCCTCTCAAATTTGGCAAGTTGGCAGGTGAAATATTCTTCATTGGTGGTTCATCATCTTGTATGTTTACGTCAATAGGATATTGGAATGTCCTATCAAGTGGTTGTTCATCTCCATTTTGGTCACCCATGTTTCCTTCATTATAGTTTACATGTTCCTCGTTATGATTTTTGTTTTGTTCCTCAATATTTATATCAATTATTCCTCACTCATATTGTTGTCTTCTTGATATTGTTCATATATTTGTTGATGCACAATGGGAAAGTATCACCCAAAGTGATCTCTAGGTTCTCTATTTCATCTCATCAATAAATAAATAAATAAAATGAGACCCTTATAAATACATACAATTTATATGGAACTAAGAACCTTTAACAATATGTGTCCCCAACAACGATGCCAAAAATGATATACAATGTCATTGCTTTGTCAAATTGCATCATTTAATTCATATCAAATGTCAACCAAGGTCTGTACAAGGTAATCTTCTATAAGGATCTTTGATGAGACTCATTGATTGAGGGGGATGAGGTTGCACTATAAAACAATGACTAACTTAAGATTTGGTGTTTTTTGGAGCTATCCAGAACTATCCTAACCTTTCTTTCTCTACCTAGAACAACCTAATCTAAAGGAATCAATGATCTAAAAGTTTGAATGTAGAATAGATTATAAACACTTTTCCCTTCAATTTCAACAATTTAAGATAACTGTGAAATATTATAAGTTTCATTTTCTCATAAATCAATTACCTAAGTAACATTACAAGATTGAAAGATTTGTGAGTTGCTTTTTCTTTTGAAAGAAGTAATCTAAATTGTTTAGACTAAAAACAAAAAGATCTAGTCACTCACTTCTGATATTATTGAACAAAATAACTTATCTTCGTGATCAACAAACAACATTGTAGTACTTAATCTTTAGATCAAAACCCAGAGAACAATAAGTTCTAATTATAATAGTAGAATAGAAAGACCAAACTAATTTTCTAAAACTTGAACTATCTATCTAATTTCACCTATCAAAACAACTACAATATTCACATCCCTCAAACAAGATTAGTAATAGGATATTTATAAAGAATATACCTTATTTCAAATTCAAAATCTATAGATTTGAGCAATTAGGATCAAACAACTTAGAAAGAAACATAACTAAAAGTTCTAATATTACAACTGAGAAGTATGAGACAGGTGGTTAGATATGCCAACAGTTGTTTAAAACACACATCAACATGTCTTCATGATTAAATAATAATCTATAAAGTCTACAATTAAGCTTCGTTTGGCCAAAATGACTACTTTAGTTTTGATAGTTATGCATCAATTAACCGAACTTTCAAAAATCCATCAAGCGTGATATGTAAATGTCATTGTTTTAAAATCTATTATCAGTCATAAATGATAAAATATAAAATATGGATAATAATGACACAAATTTGCAAAATTTCATCAATAATATATCAAAAAACACATGCATTATATTAACAGAATGTCAACATTAACTTATAAGTCCAAAATAAATTAAAGTATCACTAATTTAAATAAAAGTATATATCAGTACCATCAATTATACATATTTATCATACAAAAGGATGTCTATGGAATGATTTAAAAACAAATAAAAGATGCATTTATCAATCCTCCAAGGCTCCATGTGAAAAGTGTCTTAAGGTAATCCTCACTATAGGTGACTTTTTGACATGAGATAAAGAAGTATTTGAGATGTGTGACAAGGAACTTCTCACTCATGTATTTATCAAATTTTGGAATCTCAAATTATAGTGGAAAGAATATCATGTTAATAGAATTGTCAAAGGGGAAAGGAAAAATCTCATCAAAGGAGAAGTCCATCCCTTTGTTGCTTCTCAAATTGTGGACATAGTTCATGAGTTCATTTAATTTTTGGGTCAAGTCTTAATTTTTTTGTGTTTGTGATGATTTTGGATTAAGATTGAAACTCCTCCAAGGTTGAATGAATTAAAAATAGATTTTAAAGTGGATGTGGAGGAGGCAGTGGTGCTCCATTTTGACCAATGTGTTGATATGATGATGTGGAGATTGGGACGAACATCTTCAACATATTTGTCAGAATGTGGAGATATGAGGATACATAGGTTGGGTCATGTATGCCACTTGTTGGATAAGCACTTTCCCATTGATAAAGAATCCTATAATTGGACCTATTAAGGTGGAGTGTGGGATGATAGAATGTGTTTTTGGGTTGGGAATAACACTAATGATTTATTGGATATGTTCTACACCTAATTTAAAGATGGGTTATTCTAGAGTTGATGTAGGTGCAGTGTTTGTTTCCACTATGGGTTCTTTTCCTTTGTTTGGCATTTGTGCTTCAATGACTTTGTACAAGACTAGAGCACCATATTTGGTGATTTCTCTAAACAAAGTACTCTCATCAAAGTTTGTGGGAGCATTAACACCATCATTGACAAGGCTTAGGAAGATCCCAATATTGTATTCCCTTATGGATTTCTCTAACGTCTCCAAGTTGTATGGGTCTAAAAGAAACTTTGTAACATCATCAAAGGGGTTACCATCCTAAGTAGACTCTTCCTCTTGATAAGTTTCTTCCTGATTTTTTGTCTAAATGACTATAGTGATGTTTTGAAAAGGACTTTTAGGTTTCCTCATTAGTGTTGATCTAGGCAAGTTGATGTTTAGACTAGGAGGGGATGGGTTCTCCAACTCATGTTGTCTTTGTGCTGCAAATAATCAAGACATAGGATTGAAAGTAAATCTATCGGATCATGTGTGGACCATAAAAGTGTGACCAAGGAATGGATGAAAGATAGTGGAAGAAAGGGAAAATATGAAAGAGAAAATGAACCTTGTGGAAAAGAGGACAAACACTTTAAGGATCTACTGATTTAGACTAATGATCAAGAACTTGATTGCTTGAAATTTTTTATATGATTTGATGTTGAAAGATGAATAAGGTATAAGGTAACCTAGATGTAAATAAGATACCTTATGGATTTGCAAACCACATTTGGTATAGGATAATAATATCTTTCTCCTACTAAATATGGGCAAATGATCTCAAGCAGTATATGACACCAAATAAAGGACTCAATATTCAGACACGAACTTGTGATCCCAAATGAGAGAATACAACTATGATAAAAAATTGCTAAGGATGAAGGTCTAATGTCGTAGGTTTGGAGGTCTTACTACCTCATATTGGATTTGAAAAATGTTGATTGATGTTTGATTTTGATAAAGGATTATGATCAAGATGTGTTTTGATTCAAGGACTAAGCTTCAAATGATAATGCTCTTTAGAGGAAAGTTTGAATCTAGAAGGCTAGAAGGTTAAAAGATGTTTTGGAAACACACTATTTTTAAAATGTTGATGGTAAGGTCATTATGTAGGTATCTAATCAACTCTGTCTAGAAAGATAAAGCTTCGATTTACACCTAGTTCAAAGGACCGTTGTAGGAGTTTAGCATCGTACTCAAATTTTTCATAGCACTCTTGTCTATCTTCTTAAATATTTATGTCTTTAATAATGTATATAAATTATTCATTACTGTGTGTTAGGTTTTTCCTCTCCTTGTAAACAAAGGGTTCTGACAGTTTTACCATCTTAGGTTTAACAACTTTGGACATGGAAAGAACAAAACCTTAATGTTTGGACCAATAAAAAGTGCTCAAGAAAAAATTTTAAAGATAAAAGAGGACCCACTCACAAACTAGTTTGCTCATTAATATTCAACTCACCATTTAACTCAGTTTGACTTGTCTAAAGTTTTGTTTTGAAACCACAATGTAGACAATAGTTGAAAACAATACTACTAAGGATAAACCACCCTGGATGGACAATGTGAGGAAATTGATGGTTCTTTTTAGTGAAAGTGAGAAAAAAGTCAAAAACTCATAACCTAGGCCAATTGGTTTCAATATACTATTCACAGGCCCACAACTTGATATCTCTTGGTTCTAGTGTAATATTTCCCTCTCAATCTAAGATGTGAGTTGATACAAGAGTCAACCAACAAAATTATACGTCAAACAACCTTGAAGGCATGACAATTAGAAGCCCCCTTTCTGTAGGGTTGATGATTCTTGGTGATGAAATCCAAGTAGCCTTATGCCTATACCATGGGAGTATGCTGGTGAGTAACTTCAAAGATATCTACCTTCTCTTGCACTATTTAAACTAATACAATGTGAGCAAGCCCACAACTACACTCATAAAATAGCATAACAACAATATAAGGGTGACAACTAGTTGGTTCATAATAAGGTTTATGGTGTCCCCCCAATGACTTATTGAGTATGTGACTCACTTAAGAACCTAGTTGACCATGTTAGAATCATAGAGATATTCACCTACCTTTGAGGGGATGAGAATTGTTTTACCTTCTCATTTATATATTGGCTAGAGAATTTACCATTTTTAGCTCTCTCTCCAATGGGGACATGCATTCCCTAGAGGATAGAACTCTTTATCTAAGTGAACCCAAAATTGACTATATCTTTCTCTTACACCCAAGATCCACAAAGGAAAGGGGAGAGGATTCAAATAATAGCCATCTTTGTCTTCACATCACATAATTAATAGATTGTAAGAAAGTAAATGAGATCAAGGTAATATTGAGAAACAATCCTTTTAAACATGCAAGATACCTTTTCATTCCAAATTAAAGCTTTAAGTTCTCTATCTACTCTTGAAGACACTCATGTTTAGCATGTAAGGTTCTTTCCAACTTGAAAATGAATTGTGAAAGCTTTGAGATAGGAGGGAATAAGAAATTTCCTTAAGTCATTTAAGATTGTGTTTGTTCATTTTAAGCACCAAGTCCAAATGTTTTATTTGCAATGTTCTTTGTCCCTTATGCATTCAAGATTTGATGAGTTTCATTTCAAGCCCAAATCAAAATATTTCATAGCATTGTTCTTTAATTTTAGTCATTCAAGAGTGTATTTTGATAAGTCTTAAATATGCATACCAAAAAAGTTTCTTAATTCCTCAAGGAATTCAAGATTGGATAAAATTTATTTCGACCTTAAGTCATTCAAGAGTTTGTTTACATTACAATATTATTTGCATCATTCATTCCAAATATAACTGATTAAATCATGCATGTTCATTCATTTTTCTAAGGTCCTCCAAAACTGATATCTAGAAGAAAAGTAATCAGTAACCTCTATAGATAAAATAATCAAATTTGACAAATAAATAAAAAATGTAATTAAATAATTCATAATGTAAAAATTGCGCAAATGCCAAAAGCTAGGTGTAGATGACAAAAAAACCAAAATAGCTAGCAGTACCTAATACTTAAACTTAATAGGCACAAATGACATAATAGATTTGCAAATGACATGACATAGATACCAAACTTTAGAGATGACATAACCCAAACTGTGTAGATGAAAGAGTTAGAAACAATGCTAAAAAAAAAGTAGTTTAAAACAACAATAACTCAAATTCTCTAGCATTTACTATGTAGAATTTATGTTCTGCTAAAAATTTGAGACTTTAGCTATTTTAAAACACTACAAATCAGGTTAGATATTTCAAATCCTTATGTCTACAAAACTACCGGGATGACAGCAAGTGGCACAAATGACAAAATAAAGTCGCTAATGCCAAACCACGAAGACGATGATATAGTCTTAGAAAATGAAAATGTAGTTTGTACAAGTTTATAGGGAGCAAAGGCCAAAACAAGAAGATGCCAAAATACACAAATGATAGTTCATCTATGTAGAAGAGATTGTGTATGACAAAGCTGACAATGCACAATTTTTTCATAAAGTTACAAATTTTTTACCAAATTTAAGATGAGGAAAGGGATGAATGTCCCACTGGGTGTGCCAAAATGTATATGTGAAAAACCTACCTTTTGGGAGCATGCTTAAACAAGGTAAACATTATTTATACAAGCACATATGCATATATTGAATTTATGAAATAAATAACTAACAACTTGAGTTTAAATAAGCAAATGGAACCAATAAATAGAGTCCCGCACAACCTCAGAGTAGCTCAACAAGTGCAACCAAAGGGCTTGCTAGTGTGCTCAATATTTAGGGATGTGAATGTGCTCTCCACAAATAGAACTATTGAATTGCAAGATGATTGAAATGCCAAGTGATATGAAACTAAGCTAAAATTATGAAGAAACCCTCAAGAAATGGCTATGGAAGCAACCATTCTTGAGAGAATTCAAAGGTAATGGAGATGGATGCAAGAATAAGAAACTAACAATGTAATGCTACCATGAGAATGGAAGAAACTAAGAAAATAATGCAACAACTACCAAAGGGTTAGCTATAAGAAATAAAATCTAAAAACAACTAAAATCAAACTAACACAATGACAATGCAATGGAGGGAGATGAGAAATGCTTGAGACAAGGGTCATATTTATAGGCTTGAAGGAGATGTTGAGGAAGTCTCATCTATGTAGTATCCACATAGGTGGCACAAGGGAAACACATCAACTAAAGGAAAATACATGCAAAATACAAAATGAGACTTTAAGGTTTGAGTGGCTCAAGATTTTCTCACACGTGTGAGCAACCTTTGGAAAATGGGTATGGGAAAGAGGTGTAAGAGTGCCTTTTGGAGGAGCTAAGGAAAGATGGACTTCTTGGGATTGAGTTTCTCACACATGTGATAAACCCACTAGGACTAAAAGTTGGCTAAAGTAAGCTTAGGAGTAATTAATCTTTGTTAACTAGTGGGTAGGCATGGGTGGGTGAGAGTGATGCGTAGTAGATTAGGTTTTGGGTAGGATTTAGGATTTAATTTAATAGTGGATTTAAGAAATTTAATCACGTGGAAATAAATATAATTTATTTTAAAAGGATTTATGGAGCACTATCTATTAAATCAATTTAATACATCAGGGGGATGTATTTCAATTTAATTTGAATACTTCAGGGAAATGAACATATTTAACTAAACAAACTTAATAAAATAGGTAGATGAATATAAAATAAATAACTAATTAATAAATAATCAATTATAGTGGCACATAAAATATTAAATAAATTAAAATAATATTTGGAATGATTTTAAGCATCTACATAATGAGAAAATGATAACAAGACCATAATAGAGAGACATATCACAAAGAGTCAAAGGCAATTCATAGGTTGCTATGTTGTAACAATCAAGTTTTATAGTCTTAATAGTTTCATTAGATGAATTGGTGATAAAATTATTACTCAATTTTCCTAAAAGAGGAGAAGAAGAAACAACTTCAACTTTAGGTTCTTGAGGTTTCATAAAACAAAGGTCAAAAACTCAACATTCTTCAATGAAAGTAGGAGTGACAATTAAAGTACCCCAACCAATCATCTATGAATAGAGTGGAAGAGGAAGGTTATTCATCTGTTTAACTTTCATTTTTAGACTTGGTCTCTTATTTTCCCTCACTAGGTTTTGAAACTTTAGTGGACTCAATGTTCAAACAACTATTGGGTTTATAATCTGTGAGAAGAGTGTACATCACATTGTTATTAATAAATTTGAATTTGCAATGAAGTGTTGAGAGAATAGAATGGATGTTATTAAACCAAGGTCTTCTTAGAAGGATATTATAATTAAGAGGTCTAGGCATCACATGAATTAGAGTGTCTAGGATAATAGGACCCACTTTGACAAGGAAAGTTATGATTCCCAAAGTCTTCTTAGAAATAATATCAAATCCTTGAATAAGAATTTTATTGGGTTTAATAATGGACATATTGGCCTTAATAGCTTTAGTGTGTCTAAACTACACACATTCAAACTTGATACATTATAAATCAAATTCCTATGAATGAGATTCCCATTAATGAGAACAAAAACCATAAGGGTGTCATAATGGTTTTGCATATATTTAGGAAGAAAATTTTCTTAAGAAAAGACAATTTGAGGAGGAATTGACACATTATGCATATACAATGAAAAAGGAATTGAGATTTACTTGATTAGGTGGTGGAATAGTATGGGTAGACAAGACATTTTGCAAAGCTTCAAAATAAGCAGGTGAAGTTTGAAAAGTTATCACAAGGAAATCTTAACATGAGTAGCACACAACTTCTCGGCAAGATCATACTCCTTTACTAAGGAACTAGGAAAATGAGGTGCTTGAGGAAGCACTGATTGAGAAGGGGGTGAAAAAGGTAGGAACACTCAAAATAGTAGGTTGAGGATTATTTTGTGTGTGATAGGTATGAGCTACCATGGTGTAATCAGGTTTTACTTTAAGAACTATAAGATGTTCATTATTTTGAGCACAACCCTTAAGAGTAATGAGTAGTTTAGAAAATTGAATCCGTTTAACATGATCAACATTAAAAATAGTTTCACACAAAGGAAGTCATGATAAAGGTTTTCTTGGAAAGATGTAGAGGAAGATGAAGGAAGAGTTGATTCATTTAGGATATCAATTGTTACATCCACCACTTCATTAGTAGATGCCTCATGAGGTTCACTAATGGATGCATCATCAAAGTACTCATGAAAATAAATCATACATCTTGAAAGTAAAGAGATAAAATTATATAAAATGCAATTATTTTTGTATTTCCCTTTAAGTAAAAATGAATTAAAAATCTAACAAAGCAATATTTTCATGTATTTTTATGTTTATGAAATCTAACTACGCAAACATAGATGTAATGCATGTAAAAGAAGGATCTAACCACCAAGATCAATTAAGGAGGAGTTCATGTCACTTTCTCCCTAAGTCATTCAATATGTGTGTGTCTGTGTGTGTGTGTGTGTGTGTGTGTGTGTGTGAGAGAGAGAGAGAGAGAGAGAGTTCCAAGCATAAATCTTAGTGTAATTTAGGTTAGATTAGAAAAAACTCGAGTAGGATTAAGGGATGCCAATACTAAATCAAAATCTCATTAAGAAAGTATGCAATCAAGGACTCTCTAATTCAATGTAAATTGTCTTGAAACTGATAGTGTGAATATGAATTTAACTAATTATGTTAATGACAATAGTAAGATAGATCTAGGTGCTAAATATATGAAATTAACCCAATTGAAATGTGGAAATACGTCTATAGTAAAAGTTTAAATGAATGATAAAGTAATTACCTTGAAATGTGCAAGGGAATATACCTTTTTTCTTTGAAGATTGCAAATATAAAATTGTAATTAAACTTCTAATTGTGGATCTATGATCATGACAAAAAAACCTAGAAAATACCATTTTTCTCTGACCTCTAGGAACATGTTGACTTGGTAGAAAAGTGTTTGAATACTTTACAAGAAGATGGGCATGTTCCTGTGAAACTGTAATAAAGCTGGGCCAACTTCTTGAGAAAGGTCCTGGTAAGTAATTTGTAGATTTATGGTCACAAATTGGATAACCTGAAAAATATTTTACATAATTTTTGTATATGGGTGGCTATATAGGGGTTTGCCTTAATCAACCCCTCATTTTTGTGAATTTCACCTCCATGAATAGCCATTAGAAATATCTTTGTGTGTATGTTGTGCTTTTAAATACTAGATTGTAGATCTATAATGTAAAGAGATGGAAAATGCTAACAATGTACTCTATGAGTGAAACCCTAGCATGTAAATGTGCATAAAAGTGTAAACGCATGGAAAATATATAGAGACAAAGATTAGATCAAAAATATTATAGAAATCATACTAATCCCTTAGGGCTAGAGTACTCTACCCATCTTCATGAATCCTTTGCATCTCCACTATATTATGTACTATTTGAATGCTTGAACTAAAAGATTTTGATGAAGAGCTTACTTTGATAATTAATTAATCAAATTCAACCCTTACCTTCAAACTTGAAATTTACCTATGTCAAATTGGTATATCCAAATATATCTATATATTTCTTCCATCATATGTCAAATAAGGCCATCGATGGTTTTTTATAGTGAATTTAAGAGAATACCTCTAAAGTAGCTGACTGCACTGAGCAAGAATCACCTTTAAATTTGAAATAGGAATGGGACCCAAATTGCTTAGCCACTAGAGAATAAGTTGACCTATTCCTTAAGAGGTTAGCATATGGATTTGTAACCTAGGATTCTAGAACTACAAAAGGCCTATATGTAATGTGCATTAGGGATTGAAAAATCATGATTAGAATTGGGAAATAAAACGTAGAAAGAGGAGGATGCGTAGAAATTAGATCCCACCTCATCCCATGAGTGAGAAAAAGGGAAATCAAGGAGGATGTGTTAGGTCCTACATCAAATTTTCCTAGGAGAAAGAAAAATAAAGAGGAAAGTGTATGCTCCAAGTTCAAGTATGCAATGAAAATACACTAAAGAAAACCTAAAAGATCCTAAATTGAAGTGCTTCCAATTTAGGATGGTACATTATCATATGATCATACTGACCCAAAAGTTTGTAGGTCCGTTATGTGCTCTCTCTTTTTGTCATGTGTGTATTTCCCTTGAAGTGTTTTCTATTAGGGACATTTCATAGTGAAATCATTCAAGTGGATGCATGTATGTTTCTATTAAAACTATTGGTCCTATTAAGGCATTTACAATTTCTTTACTCTTCTCACTTGTACACACATAGACTTTGATGGTTGGTTGTTTTTAACTTCTTGGATCCCTTTATTGAACTATTTATAGTTTAGGGCACTTGATACCTATAGCTCTTATTGGATCCCTATATCAAATTCTCAATAGTTCAGGGGGCCTAATCTAAGTTGTTCTTTTCAGATCCCTCTTTGGGTTACTAATAGTTTGAGAGGCTAGATCCTTGGTTTTGATCCTTCTTTGGATTAGCAATAGTCTAGGAGGCCTTATAGTTGTTTTGATCCTTCTTTGGACCATTTGTAGTCTGGAAATTTTGATTTTGTTTCCAATCCCTTAAGGACACACACATCCTTATGCTTGGGTCATTATTTATTCCCCTTTCGGGACACATATTTCCCTTGAGGATGAATATTTTTGATGGATTGACTATCATGCCGTGTATACACTCGAAAGTGTCCCACTCTAAACTCTTCTATCCAAACGATTCCATGAGTTGGAATGTTCAGATGCCGGCTTAGAGCTCCCTATCCACGGAGTGCAAGAGAGTATATTTCAAGAATAAGAAGGCTCTCAGATGAGCCTCAGAGATACTCTTCTTGCTAGTAAACCATGCAATGGGAGGTTCCAAAGACAAGATGCAAGAATGCAAATGTCTCAAGGAGTTCCTCAAGAATGCAATGCAACTAAAGATTAAACTAGAATGAATATGAAAAGTGCAGCTATTCTAAGCATAGATGAGAGTGTTACAATCCAAATATTAAGCTATGTGAGATAGATTATTGCAAAATAAAAGCTAAACTAACATGCAACATGAATCTAAGCTAAAATTCTATGGTATGAGAGAATGTAGACAAGAAATAGAAGTTCTCCACAAAGCTCCAAAGAAACTTGTTAGAAAACCTGCAGCATAACAATATTCAAAATGAGGATGGATTGAGGGGGAAAGCTCTCTCCCTTTTAAAGATGTATGGATGGTAGAGATCAAGATGAAGATGGTGGATGATCAATGGTGGAATTCAAAAAGAGGAGTGATCCATGTGCACACACAAGTCAACCAATAGAATATAAGTTGACTTGTCATATAAGACAAAAGTCACAAAGCCTTTTCTTTTAATTGCAAAATAGAAAAAGGACTTTATGTGTGCACTTTAAGTGGGTTAGAAGAATGGGGTCTTTTATTTAATTAAAAGGGGACATGTTCTTTTAATCAAATAGTGAACTTAGGATAGCATAGTCAAACTATAGGTTATAATCAAATAAATTTATTATTAGCAATTTGGTCTAGGTAAATGATTAAATTAATTTAGCCAAAATGTTGAGAAGGGGGCTAATAGTCTAGATGACCATTTTTAGGTGATTACATTTGCCCCTCTTTGACTAATGCGTGATCAATCTGGGAACACATTATGTCAAAGAAAATAGAAAGCCAAGTAGGCGGTGATAGATATAGATATCTGATTTTGAAGAACGAAATGTAGAAAAAGATAGCAAGTCCTAAATGTACAGCCTGATAGTGGTAGTACTAAACATTAGGAAAAGATGATGTCAGAATTCAAGAAGAATGCTAACACTTAGCGCAGTAGATAGATTGAGAACAAGTGAGAAGATCAAACAAATGCTCCGAAGAAATAGATAGCTATAGCAATCAGTGATAGAGTATTTTTGCCCCCTCAGGATCGAAATTGAAATGAGGTAAGGGGATGCAGAAATTGGCTAGACATGAGAAAATTAGAATATAGCAATGTCCAAGATGACAGATAGATGATTAGAACCCAAGAATGACTATAAGAAATTGATAAAATGCCCCAGTTTGACTAGAGTTGACCTTGAAGGATATAGCATAAAAATTAGGTTGAAACGAGTAGAAAGGTGATTTTAGACATGAAACAGTGAATTGAAGTAGATATGAAGTATGGAAATGATGAAGAAATGAAGAAATGTAGATGCCCCAGTGATGATTCAGAGATTAGACCTCAAAAGGTCAGCTAACTACTCAGAAGAAAGTAGAATTTTAAAAGACAATTTTGACCATCAAGATGAACTCGAATTTGGATTTTGATCCTGAAAATGAATCTAGGATGTTGAAATTATTTAAGACATCAAAACTTTATATAATGTGATGATAAGATAGAAATGAGATGAAGTGAAAGATTAAGAAGGTGAAAAGACATGAACAAGAAGAAAGTAAAGAAATATATGAAAGGAGTTAGCCGATATGTCCACAAAAAGATGAAGAGAGAGCTCTCCCCATAAAATGAACCTAAAATGCAAGCTAATATGCAAAGTGGTTTACCAGCAAGAAGCGCATAACATTTAGACTCTTAATTTCATCATTGAGCATTTATTAGGGACATCATGAGATCATACAACCATCACTAGTATAACTATGAGGATATGAATATGATCGATATCAGATAGGTATGTGGAAATCCAATCTAAGCATCAAAGACATGTAAGTCAAGATAAATACGTGATTAGATTCCCTAAGTTTAACTTAGCAAGATCATACTTGTACCAAGGCATAAGCGCCAAGATAACCCCTCAGTGCGGTCTTGCGAAACAGTCAAGGATGATATACTTGTAAGTCAAAATGTTAAATAGGTTAAGCATAAATGCTTACAACACTATAGACAAACAAAGTATACCCACAAGCAAAAATCAAGAAAATATGTCCCATGCCCCCAGTCTTCTAGTCAATGACATCCTTGAAAGACTATTAGGGATGGAACATATAGTAAAAAAATCATCATAGACATCACACAAAGTAGATAAAGATCAGCATAGCTCATTCATTTAAGTGTTAAAGTGTGTGTGTGTGTAAGTCACTTGGCCATTTCTTCAACACTTGATTCTGATAGTGAGAAATATCGTGACATCAGAGACCATAGGTAAACTATCTAAAAAGTGTTGAAAAACACTAGATGTCAAGGTGGGGGAAGTGTTGAGAAACATTGTTTTGTGAGTTGTCAAAGAAACCCTAATGCACAAGAATACCTCAATAGGCTAAGTAGTTGTACCCTCAAGACGAGGACAAGAAACAATTCCAAGCTAGGAAATGTGTAGCAAAATAGGTGATTGAGACTGATAGACAGAGGTGCAAGGGTCTCAAGTAGCACCTGTTTCCAAATTTTCACCACTTGACAGATTTTTTCAGGTTTTTTTTCAATTTTTTTGTATTTTTGTATTTTTGATTTTTTTGGTGATACATCAAAGTGCCTATTGCTAGGTTTTCACTAAGAAGATCATTTTTTCAGGACATTTTCTAATTTTTAGGATTTTTTCAGCATCATATATGATTTTTTGGATTTTTTAGAATAATTTAGAGATTACTAGTTCTCAAGCAAGATCACATCATTTTCTCCCAATGTCTAGCAAGGTATAGGATATGATGGAGCAATGAGCTAGTGGATAAGCAAAGATGGATGAAAAAGGAGTATGAAGCAAGTGAAAGTGATCCTCAAGGACTGACTCCTCAAGAGCACCCAAGCTAGGGAAAGAGGTGAAATAGTCATATGAAGCATATTTGGATAAGCAATGGAAGTAATGACAAAGATAACATGTAGGATAAGCAATGAAGCCAACAAGTGAGATAGCATGAAGTGTGTAGTCCAAAAGAGTAGCCATGTCAAGAGACCTATGAGAACCATGTTTCATTTATTATGATCAAGACCAAGGGGTCAACTAGATAGTATAGCAATGGGATAGAGAAATAAGAATAAAGCTCAAGATAGAGGCTATGAGTGAATGGGAGAGCACGATAGAAAATCTCATGGATAAGATAGCCAATATGAAAAGATAGCTCAACATTGTCAAGATCAAAGAGAGAAGAGGGGATAGATGGATGATGGAAGAATTACGCATGATGCCTGTTTGCCAGGTTTTCATCATGGTACTTACCCAATGTGCCACAAGAAGTAGTTTTCACCATAGGATGGATTTATTTCTCTTTACTTTTGCTACCAAGGTGCCACAAGAAGTGGTTTTCACCAAGGCACATTTTCATTTTATTTTTTCATGTTCTTTTTTTAAAAAAATTTAGAATTTTTAGAATTTTTAGAAAGAGCTCAAGTTGTTTGAATGTAGATAGTGCTCCTATAGAAAAGATATGTCATGATAAGCCAAGACCATAGAAAGGTATGCTCAAAGATGTTGATAGGGTGATGAAAGAGAAATGGTAGTAGGAAGAGTATATGGAGGATAAGAGTTCATGTATAGAAAGTAAGTGTAAGCTTTAGAGGATTTCATGAGGGTAGCTCAAATATTGGACAAGATCAACATTGACACACACCTTGAAGGGTATTGGAACAATGGAGGAATCATGGATGAAGTAGCTTGAAGTTTAGATGTATGAGGTGGTAGAAGAGATTTGGAAAAAAGTGGAGTGGAAGGCTTTGGAATATTTTTAGAAAGAGTTTTGGAAGAAGATGGAATGGAAGCCTTTGGAAGCTTGAATGTCAACTTTGAAGTATTTTTAATATTCAAGTCTTTTAAAAGAGACTTGGGAATCCATATAGCTTTAGATTTTGCTTTGGATAGTTCAAAACACATTTCTTCAATAATGGGTTTAGGAACCCATATTTTCTTTGATTTAACTTTTTTAATAGTGGACCTTTGCGGTCTCTTTTGTGCTTTCTCCTTCTTAGCATTCACATGTCGATTAGATGGGACATAGTGATCTTCATTTTTCAATGGATTCTTATGTTTATTCTCACTTCCAAAAGACTTGGAATTTGTGGATGAATAAGGCTGATATGACTGGTTTAGATGGATAGATGGGTGAAAAGTCATCAAGGATGAGTGTCTTTCTTGATCTTGAGGTATTATAGGAGAGCTAGGGAATGAGCTAGGAGTGAATGTAGGAGATGTAGGAACATAAGGCCCCAATATGGATGGAAGGTTTGAAGGCTTTAGCTTTGATGGATGAGGACCAAGGATAGATTTAGAAGATGCAAAGGGGTAGTGGGAAGGGATATCAACATCTTTAGAATGAGCAACATGGTTAAAGCCATCAATAGACTTATAAGTACCTTTGATAGGAACAACATTTTTAATAGAAGCACTGAAAGCTTGAGCACAATTTTGAAGTGGATATGGAGAAGTAGAACATGAGGGGACACTTTGATATTGACAAGTAGCTTTGGATAGCATATGAAGAGAACTTTTCTCATAATTTTCAGTAAGCTCAAGGGAGATAATGGAAGTGGTGTCTTCATCATACTTAGGAGGTGGACAAGATATAGGATATGGAATGGAAAAATCTTGAAAGAGATGAACGGGTGCTTGATCTTGATCTTTCTTGACATTTATAGCTTTTTCTTTTTGAGAGTCCTCTTGACATGGAGCCACTTCTAAGGACAAGGGAGAATGAAGAGTGAATGGAGTAGTGTTTGGATTAGACATTGTAGTGTATGAAGGTTGAGGATGTTTAGGATTAGTAGCATGGAAAAGGTTTGCAGCCAAGTGAAGGTTAGCTTGAGTTTCTTTTAGAGGTAGCCCTTGAGGATAGGAATAGTGTACATGAAAAGAATTAGGTTCTTTATTTGATAAAGGCATGTTGGAAAGCTTTGAAGTGTTGGGAGATGCACGAGTGTTGGAAGAAGTTGAGGTATCAAGGAAACCATCACAAGACATACGTTCATTAATATGATCTTGCTCAAGAGAAGTATCCTCAGCACATGAGTCACTAGAGGTCATAGATCAATAATCGTATCATCAATGAGATCTTGGATTTTATGTTTCAGCTCTATACAATCAGAAGTAGCATGGTCATTAGATCGATGATAGGCACAATAGGTATCCAAGAACGGATTTCCATAGGAGCTAGACTTAGGCAACATGATGAGCTTGGTGCCAAGAAGTGTTCTCAAAATGTCATCATAAGAATTCCCCAAGGGAGTAAAGTTTCTCTCAAAAGTATGTCTAGAGCCCTTTGGTTTCTTCCCAAGTGAATAGCATGCATACATGTCTTCATCATTGTCTTGGTCAAAGATAGGTTTATCATGAAATTTTGACGTATGCTCCAAGGATGTATCATTTTCTAGCTCTCTAAAAAGGCCTTTAGATCTAGTAGGCAAAGACAATTGATGTCTTGAAGTAGAGCATGTAGACCTAGAAGAAGAGGATGACCTTAAAGAAGGTGACTCACATGCATATAAAGACCTTAAGGAAGATTCATGTAACAATGTAATCTTCTCCTCCAACCTTTTCTCAAGTTTAGACTTCATTTCCATCATGCGCTTAGAGAAATGAAGGTAAGAAAGATCATTTGTCTCTTCTAGTTCTTTGTATTGTGCATATAGATCTTGAAACTCTTTAGTGACATGGAGGATATCATGATCATCTAGATTCAGTTTCAGTTTGGTAGCACAAGGTTTAGATCCCATAGTTTTAGATGCAAAGCCAAGCATAAAAGAGCCTACAAGATAACTTGATGTTGAAACTATAGGAGGTAGAGTGTTCACTTGCCAAGATAGTAGAGAGAGATTAAAGCAACTTGTGAAACAATATGTCCAAGAAACTTACGACATGAATGACTCAAGTCAATAGCTAGGCAAGATGCCCAAATAGCCAAATAGATAGAGCAAGCGGGTGACAAGTGAACAACTCTCCAACCCAAGAGTGTAGTCAAGAAATCAAGGCAACCATTTCAGCAAAAAGATAACTAGAAAGCAAACATAGACCATGAAGATAGGAAGACCATGAGCACTAAGACCAAAGAGTCACTTTAAGCATGTTCAAGCACTAGAGACATATAAAAGAAAAGTCAAATGATGAGACTCCTCTTAGCAAGCAACACAAGAAAAATGTTAAGACTTGATGCTTTGACTTGGTTGACAAAGTTTGACAATAGTTGATAGCATAGCAAGTTTGATGTTCAAAAATAATTTCTTTCCAAGCAAGATAGTGACACATGGAGTAGTCTTCAAACAATCAAGCAAGGGACAAAGCAACCTTGCATGATACAAGCATATGTGAGGTCTTAATAGAAAGTCGTATAACTATCATCATGTGTATGTTTCAAAAATTTCCATAGGTCTAGCACATTTGAGAACACATCAAGCAATATCTACCTAAATGTCATGGTTCATTACTCAACAACCTGGCCCACACTTGATGCTCCTTTGCCTCACACCAAGTGGTTTCCCACAAGAGATATTGGCTTTTTCATAGAAGTGCCATAAGCACAACTAAGGGAACACATATGGTGAGTGTAAAATCTTGGGGTGATCCGGGTAGTCCACTAGGATCGATCCTTGCACCAAGAAGTTGAGCGGATAAAAATGGGTAGTTACTAACTTAGGGCATTTAGATAGGGCTTCCGTTCATAGTGTTCCTCTTGCTCCCAATTACGAGACACCTCACCTTGTGATGAGTAACCGATCTCGCGACCACAAGAGTACCTTAAGCATTCTTGCCTAGTGATCTCCCTATGGTCGAAATCCCATAAGCGATCACACTAAGCGAAGACAATCACTATGTCTACCAAGGTTTTGTGTCCTTGGTAGCCTTGAGTTTATAGTGGGTTGGACGAGCTAGGTAATCTGCTTGTCCCCACTTGGGTTGTTCCTCTCAAGTTGTCCGAGAGCAGGCCCTCTAAAGGATTCTAACTACACAAAGTGGATCAACTTTCGGAAGTCAAGATTTCTGGTTCACTGCAAGGGTGAAGAGCATACTCTCCTATTCCAATCATTTTCTCCCAAACACGCCAAGAAGATTCAATTACCCCTTACTTTTGAAACCAAATGGCAAGTCAAGATTTCTGATTCACCACAAGGGTGAAGAGCATACTCTCCTATTACCAAAAGACTCCAATCACAAGTTTTATGTGCCTAAAAAATGAACAACTATTCAAATGCCGCACATGGAAACAAAAAATAAGCAAGTTTGGGTTTTTATGCTTTGGGCAGCCCTGCAAACAATGTTAGTAGCCCTTGCACATTTGAAGCTTTGACATGCGTTCTTTTGTATACAAGGTTTCAATTTTTTTCTTCACAAAGAGGGCAACCTGCAACTACAACTCGTTAGCCCACAAGTTAGCACAAAATAATCACAAAAATCGTGAATTAAACCTCTGTAAAACAACCTAGAAATCTTCTTTAAAATGACAGTCAGCTAGCTAAGAAGAAATTTGATCAAATCCCTCAAGGAACAAGCAAAAAAATGTCAGGCGATACTTTTTGCTGAACAAATGTCGCGCGATACTTCGCAGTACACGCAGGCGACAGTATGCAGGCTGCAAGAGCAACACTATTTCCAAAAAAAGTGTCACATGACAGTACTGTGAACTGTCACACGATACTAGAAAAATGTCGCCCAACCCTACGACTGTAAAAAAAGAAAAAAAAAGCAGAGCAGTAAGGGAAATGCAAGCAAAAATAAGAAAAGGTAGGGCGAAACGTACAGTCCAGCCCCACGGTGGGCGCCAAAAATGTACACTCGAAAGTGTCCCACTCTAAACCCTTCTATCCAAACGATTCCATGAGTTGGAATGTTCGGATGCCGGCTTAGAGCTCCCTATCCACGGAGTGCAAGAGAGTATATTTCAAGAATAAGAAGGCTCTCAGATGAGCCTCAGAGATACTCTTCTTGCTAGTAAACCATGCAATGGGAGGTTCCAAAGACAAGATGCAAGAATGCAAATGTCTCAAGGAGTTCCTCAAGAATGCAATGCAACTAAAGATTAAACTAGAATGAATATGAAAAGTGCAGCTATTCTAAGCATAGATGAGAGTGTTACAATCCAAATATTAAGCTATGTGAGATAGATTATTGCAAAATAAAAGCTAAACTAACATGCAACATGAATCTAAGCTAAAATGCTATGGTATGAGAGAATGTAGACAAGAAATAGAAGTTCTCCACAAAGCTCCAAAGAAACTTGTTAGAAAACCTGCAGCATAACAATATTCAAAATGAGGATTGATTGAGGGGGAAAGCTCTCTCCCTTTTAAAGATGTATGGATGGTAGAGATCAAGATGAAGATGGTGGATGATCAACGGTGGAATTCAAAAAGAGGAGTGATCCATGTGCACACACAAGTCAACCAATAGAATATAAGTTGACTTGTCATATAAGACAAAAGTCACAAAGCCTTTTCTTTTAATTGCAAAATAGAAAAAGGACTTTATGTGTGCACTTTAAGTGGGTTAGAAGAATGGGGTCTTTTATTTAATTAAAAGGGGACATGTTCTTTTAATCAAATAGTGAACTTAGGATAGCATAGTCAAACTATAGGTTATAATCAAATAAATTTATTATTAGCAATTTGGTCTAGGTAAATGATTAAATTAATTTAGCCAAAATGTTGAGAAGGGGGCTAATAGTCTAGATGACCATTTTTAGGTGATTACACCATGTAGACTTGTTAGACTATTCAATTCATCTTTGATGGGTTGACTAGCATGCCACACACACTTTGTAGACCATTCAATGTCAACTTTTACAATAACATGTTTTTCATCTAGTTCACTCTAACAAACATAAACCTTATCAGGAAAACTTGACTACATCTTTTAGGGCTTGGTAGTTTATTTGCCTCCTTAGTCATGATGAGACTAGCTTTTTCATTTGATCTACTTTACTATGTGTATGAGGTAACTCATACTCCCACTAAAGTGGAGGCTAAATGTACCATCTTAAAATTGAAGTACCCATTATTCAAGACCTTTTATTTCTCACCCTTTAGTGTCTTTATGGACCATGGAAAATCAACTCTTTTTCCCATTCAATCTCATTTCTTCCATTTTCATCTATGCAGTTTCTAAGACCTCGAGGTTACCCCTTCTCAAGATTACCCTAGAATATGTCCACCCAATTCAACCTATTTTATAGTAGGTCAACCTAAGTTGACCTATTATATAATAGGATGACCTAGGTTGACCTATTCCTCAAGGACTTTGGGTCTCAAGGCTAGTTTTGTCCCAGGGGTTCAAGTTTGAAAATCAAGAGACCCTATCAACTTGCTATTTTTTGTGCCCAAAATTAGTATAAAAGGAAGCTTGGACACCTTATTTCCACATCTATAATCATTCAAAAGCTATTAATTATTGTATGCACAAGGGTATTCAAGCTAGTAGATTTTCTAAGGCATTTTGAGCATTCATCAAGTACTAAAGGATCCTTTATGATTTTTTTTTTGTGTAAATTTATAGTTATATTAATAATAATAACTGGTTCACAAATGGCTCCTAGAAAAAAGAACCAGAAATGAAAAACTATGGTCATTGCCTAATGCAAAAATGATGTAGAAGAAGAAAGACTGCATCTAGCGAGAATATCTATCAACACTAATGAATCTTGTCATTGTGGATCCCAAATCTAGAACATTTTGATTACAAAGAGCCCAAAAATCATATGATTAAAATTCAATGTTTAGTGCCGGAGACAACACAAAGTTGAGCCGAGCCAAAAACTCATCATAAAAGTTGCAATCATTGATCTTCATCCAAAACTCCAATAGAGACTGTGAAATTCAAGATCAAGCATTTTAGATCTAGAGTAGATCTACATTATGGAATTCATATTCTTCTTATTTGGTTCACATTTATATCCATGGCTCTATGATGTGATTTTGGTAGATCCATTTCATTTGTGGAGATTTCGTACATTCGTATTACAAATTCAACATCTATAATATTCAAGCATTGCAAGATCCTTATTGGTAAGGGTTTTATCGAGCAAGGTGAATATTTACATTTTTCTTGCTTCCTTTCATGCTTTACACTTCATTTATTTTCAAGGCTTATTTCTAAATCTAAGGCTTAACCAAGGTAACCCCTCACCCAACACATAAAATTTTTTTATGTTGTGTGTAGGAGCATGAAGTCACATTTGTAACTACAAATCTAAACACTACTTGTCGAGAGCTTTTTGGAGAACTTGGGTCAATTTTGCTACAATTCCATCATGTAGTAAAGTGTTTGGACACTTTTATTTAGGTCAACTTGTTCTTGGAGGTCTAAAAAAAAAAGGTCTTTTCTGTTCTCTATCTTGATTGCAAATCCATAGTTGGAATTATACTCACAATTTTAGATCCATTAATTTGGAGAAAAAATGCATTTTCTCTTATATATTTTGACGTAAGTTCTTCATCATTTCTTTTATTTTTTATAATATTCCTATTTTTATATTTTAATTGGGCTTTTTGTATACATTTAATGCTTAGATAAATTCTACTTTTTTTAAAAATCAACTAATTAAATTTCACATTCATATTGCACATCTTAAAGTTAATTAACATTGCATGAGAGAGGACTTGATTACATACTTTCTTGATAAAATTTGAGTTTAGAATTGTCATCCCTTAATCCTACTTGGAATTTCCTAATCTAACTTTGGTTATATCAAGAGTTATGTTTCAAAGCCCCTCTTTGTCTTGTATTGTTTGGATTAGTGTGTGAATGGTTGGTTAATGAATTCATCTCATATGTTTTACATTTATTTTGTTCACTAAATAGAAGTATAAAAACATGAATAATGTCTAAGGACAAAGGGATAAAATTGCCACATGTGGGAATGTTGAATCTAGATTGATTCATAAAAGGATTTAAGTTTTTGCAAGGATGAAATAGTTTGAGAAAGACTATTTATATTGGATTTAGTGGAGAATTCGGTATGATACATATGTGAAATGTTGAGACCATTATGGAAAATGAAAAGAATATTGGAATAGGAAAATGGAATATTGTTGTAAGAAGGCATGGATAAAGGTTATGAAACACGTGGAGCACTTGAAGGAGGAGGAACAATAGGATTAGGAATGCTTCCAAGACTAACACATTTATTATTGATATTAGAAATAAATGTATTCATGAGAGGTGGATCATAAGTTGAAGTAGTAGGTAAAGAAGTAGGAATAAGAAACAAAGTCTTAACACTACTAGGGAGTGGAGTTACATATTTTTTTACTACAAACTATAAGAAGTTTAACATTACTATCAATAAGATGGGAAAAAGTTCTAAATAATTTAATAGCATGTTCATCATTGTGAATGAAATTCCTTAAACCTTCTACTAAGGAAATGACTTCTGATTTAGAATTCACCATTTCTCAAAAAATTTAAGTCATGGGAAAGATTTTGCACATCAATAGGATGACCCCTTAAATATTCCTCTTCATCATGAGAAAAGTGGGAAGAAGGATTGTCAACCATAGTAGGAATGTCATTAATAGGTGTTAGATAACTGAGAACTGAGGGGGTGAATCAATCATATCCAATTATCCTACAGGGAAAAGTGGGAAGAAGGATTGACAACCATAGTAGGAATGTCATTAATAGGTGTTAGATAACTGAGAAGGGGGTGGGGAGGATAAGTTATATCTATTTATCCTACAGGCCTTTCATACACTTTTGTACCAACTTAAACTTCATAAAATTTCACATTAATAACTCGGTAACCATATTCAACATCTCAAATCAAACTTATAACAACTTCACTTCAAATTGTTATCTCATAGTTTCTTACTTATACCGAGTATCTAAATAATCACTTAGCTTATATCGAGTTGTAATATTAAGAAAATAGCATGAAAATAAACTTGCAACACAATAAGCATTCCCACATTTGACACAAATAATTAATGTGGAAACCCTGTAAAGGGAAAAACCACCTAGAATGGACAACCCAAATAATTTCACTCTTCTCCAACCTTGTTAAATGTTACATGCACATTTTTAGTGTGACTTGGTTAGAGGATTTTAACCAAAGATCATCTAGACCTTATCACTCGTTAACATTTCTAAAGAGTGAACTGCTCTAAAGATATTACAAACATCACTAGTGGATGCTACCATATAGGATTTAAAATACTTGTTAGGTCCACTCAGTTAAGAGATTTTATTTTCTAAAATGGTAAGAAAGTAATAGTCAAGCAATTGGTTAGGTTTAGCACTACCTTACATGTTTGGATCTCTACTTCGCTTTGTCTCTTCCTTGAGATCTCTTTTTGGATGATTTACACACTCACACTTTAACTTATCTCTGCATCTACTTGATTTTTTTCAATTATGTTCTTCTCATTTCACCTTCTTTCTTCCTTTAACTTCAACAACTCAATCAACAACATGAGTATCAACAACAATCAACAAACAAAGCAATCTTGATCATCTCCTTAAATAGAAAACTCT